>CM066194.1:29559458-30759458 GCA_033675215.1 Rhodiola kirilowii | reverse complement strand
AGCCACTCCCACTCGTGGCGTGCTCTCGCGTCAGACTCTCTAGCAAAATCCTCAAGACGGGTCAGGCCACTCCTCAGGTCAGCCACGCCGCTCTCAAGTCTGTAATATCGGAGGAGACTCGCTCTCTCCACTCAGTAAAACCATCAGTGGCAGGAGGGGGTCTCTCAACTGCGGGCTCCTCGAGAGGCAACTACTCACCAATGGGTTCCTCATGCTCATCGGCGAGAGGAGGGGAAGGGATGGGAGATGAAGAAGGGGATGGTGTGAGGTTGTGTCGGCAATAGCAGTCGTTCCTCAATTTATATGCCTCTCTCTTCCTTTTTGCTGCAAGTCGAAGCTCTCCCTTGTGAGGCCTCTTGTCTTCCTCCCAAGTGACTCCATTTACCTTGAGGAGGTGCATATGCTTCATGGTGTCCAAATCAAGAACTCTCTTGGATGGCTCGGGGCACCCCTCATGGCCAAAGGTGAAGTTACACCCCATGGCAATCAAAGTAATCAAGGAGCCCCCTCCCAAAGAAAGGTTCCGCGAGGACTTACTAACAAAGCTCTCAAATCGGGAGGCGAGGACGTCAATCCATTGAATAGTGTGTCCAAACTCAATTTCCATAATCAGATTAAGGTCAGGATAGGACACCGAGTGAGCTAGCCCCATACGGGTATTGATTCCTGATGTTCCCATGAATGGCATGGCTTTGGCAAAACGGCTTTAGACAGTTCGAGCTAGAGTTGAAGAAGAGTTCAATCACGCACTGGAACAGAAGTACAGCGTGCAGAAGACGCATGATCTGGATTCAGAAGATTCTGAAGATTGAGGATCTGGGATTGAGGATCTTTTCGTTTGAAGTTGGTCAAGGAAGAAACAGATACTCAGGATATCATTCGAAGATTATCTTACCATATTTAAAGCCCATCGGATCACCCTTCAAAAAGAGAATATCTCTTGAATATTTGAATAAGGATATGGATCCCCCGAAGATTTCGATGAGAGTACTTGATTGGAACACATCATGGAGTCATCTCAACAGATCAGATACGGGATCAGATCTGTGCAGATTGGTTGAGAAGTTGTCGGGTGGCTTGGCGTAGAAGTCATCTTCAGAGATTGGTTTTGGTTGAATATTCTGCAAATATTCTGAAGTATCTCTGATTTATTATCAGGATATTCAGATCCGGATCTGTCTTCTCCAAAGCCTATAAAAAGGAGGCTAGGGCGTCAAGATTAAGCTTCGCTCCTGCTGAGAAAATAAACACGAGAAAATCCTACTGATTGGAGGAGGAGCGACAGCCGATTGAGTTCTCCCTACTAGAAACTCATCGGTGTAAGAGTAGTCTTAGCAAGTGCAACTCAGACTACCTGGGAGAGATCGTACAAGCGCACACAACCAAGGCAAACAAGCTTTCGAAGGAAAGCATCCGAGCTTCAAGTGAAGGTCGAGCACGTTCGGACGGTAGGTCTGGACGAAGGGGATCGAGGGGAGTTGCTACAAACCTCGGTTGCAAATCTGAGAGACGGAGTGTTAGTGGTGAGGCCATTACAAACAAGGTGTTGTGTAAGAGTAAGACCTCCTGTTACCCTAAACTCGTAATAAGATTTGTTGTCCCTTTTTCGGGTGTGGGAAACCCCCCAGAGTAGGCGAAGCCAAACTGGGTTATTGATGGACCACAATTATACAAATGAAAAACACAGATAAACCCCCCAAGTTAGACTGTTTGTCTGTCTAACATCCACTTGTTAGTCCCGATATATTTCCACAGGGCATTTTAGAGATTAAAGTGAAAACACGTTAAGGAGAGGCTTTTAGCACAGAAAAGATATAAGGAGTCGATTCAAGGTCAAGATCATATGCCGACTGAAGAAATATCAAGGATCCTGACGATGAATCACTCATCACAAATTGTGCAGAGATGGAATCAAGTCAACCCAGTGCCAAATTACACTGACAGTTTTGTGAAAAGACAGTGCAAAACTGTACAAAACTCACATATGGGCAAGATGACTTGTGACTTGGAGAAGAGGTGGCCAAAGAGGAAAACCACCCCAAAACCACCACCCACCACCGGCGGCTCCTCCCTCCTCCTCCATGGATGACCGGCTCTCCTCCGCCCAATGAGCCGCCGCCATGTGGTGGCTCCTCCACCACATGTTCCTCCTCTCTCCTCCTTGGATGACTTGATGACTTGCTTGGGAGGTGGCTTCCACCACCATTTGCTCCTCCACCACCACCTCCTACCGGCGGCTGCTCCTCCACCACTCCTCCGCCGCCAAGTGGCGGCGCCTCCTTGGCTCCCCCATGCCTCATCCTCCACCCTTGGATCAAATCAATCCTAGCCCTCCATTTCCTCCCATTTCTCCTATAAAAGGAGGCTCACCCCTCCTCATTTTATCATCCAAAAACCATTCCATACACAATCACTTATCTCTCTACATTTTGTAATATTTTGTAAGTTGGTTTGGATCAATAAAGTTACGATATTTGGCTAGGCGCCCTCCTCCATGGACAGGCGAGGCTAAACTCCTCATTCGGCGGAAGGTATAATCTTGTATTATTTAATGTTTAATTAGCTTACTTTATTTTCTTAGTATTCAATACTTGTTCTATGTGCCATATAAAAGTCAGAATGTCTCTAAGGTAGAGTGAACGATTTTGGGAATGTGACCATTAGGGGTCCAACTTCGTAAGTTCTTCCTTAAGATATTCGTGATCACACCCGGATAGGGGAGGTCGTAACAGACAAAGCTATCTGAAAGAGGTCGACTATATTTAAAAAACCATTATGGGAAACCGTAACAGGAGAGCAGGTGGATGCACATAGACTAGCGTACCTAACTGGTACTGGCGCTAGTCTAAATAGAACAAGTGTGATTTAGCCGATGTTGCAAGTCTTGAGCTATCGCTAGCCTCGATTCATCGTTTGAATACTTAGAAGATTTACTAAACTAATAAACATGTGATAATACAAGAATACCTGAAACCGAATACGCTCTTTCAATTGCAAACACCCCCTGTATTTAATTTCCTAGTATAACTGCTCAATCAAACACAACCACCAACCACTCACATACCGGAGGAATCAACAATCACGCATCATCCACTGTAAGTCTTCTAACCCTCAACTCCTTTATTTTCTGTATTTAATTTCAGTATTTATTTTCTGTATTTACTTTCCGCACAAAAAACCCAAATAACCCAAAAACAGTAGTTTAGTAATTAGCAGTAAGTCCACACTCGACCTAAAATCACGCACCGTGTAAGCCGTAACGAACAATCTATCCCCCTAATTCCCTTGGGTTCGACCCCTACTTACCCTTACTACCCAGTAGTTAAGTCGCGAGTAGTGGACATTATAAATTTATTTGTACGAGACGCATTGCACCCTAACGACAGTGCAACCGACGTTCCCGTCAAATTGGCGCCGTTGCCGCGGAATTAGCCATCGGATAGTTGTTCTTCACCTCACATGACCTCATGACTCAACCACCCTCGTATGCATGGACAACACGGCACCTTCCACTGTTCAAAGGAACGGATGCAGAAGATCCAGTACTACACTGTCGAAGCTTTCACTACGTTTGCTGCCACATAAAACCTGAGAATGAAACGTTAGAAGAATTTAAGCTTAAATGCTTTAAATTCTCTCTAACGGATTTCGCAACAATTTGGTACTACACATCACCCGCTAGTAGTACAATACGTTTCATAGATCTCTGCATTCAATTCTTGAAAGAATTCTCTCCACCATCCCTACGACAACAAGTGCGAGAGAAAATCATAGGCCTCCGACAATCCCGGGATGAAACTTTGGACGAATACTACATGAACTTCAACACCATCGTCTCAAGCTGCCCGCACCATGGATTCTCAAAGAAAGTTCTTCTCCAAAAATTTCTTCGTGGAATGAGGACCGATGATCTAACAAGAGTAAACGAAGCAATGAGAAGATCAGCCGAGAACTTCACCATTGCGAGCATGTGGAACCTTATAATTGGCCTGGCTGCAGTCACAGAACGAACATCCCAAACTGACGAAGAAATGCAAACAGAAGAAGCTGACCCTGAGGCTGATCACGAAGAAACTACCGAGCGGTCAGAAGTAACTCCTGAACCATCTGAAGAGTCAGACATAGAAAGTATCGGGAGTAACAATGAGGTGTCAGCAATAGAAAAAGTCCGGAATACCGCTAACATGCTGCCAGAACCATACCCAGCTAGCATCACAAACAAACACGACGAGGCAGAATCGAGCCTTAAGATGCAAGCTTCCCGACTTTTCCCCTCAATCAATAGGCAAATCGCTGAAAACCATGTGATCAAAGAAGAGGCTGAAAAGAGGATGGGAAAAGGGCCTATGCAGAATAATTCTCCAATAGAGCATTGTTACGCCATAACCGGACAAGCCAGCCCTGAACACCAGAAAACCCGGTTCAAGAAGTTGGTAGTAAAAGGTCCCTCACCTCCCCTGAGACGTTGGAAGGAGGCACCACCAGTACAAGGGGAACGGGACCCCAACCAGTCATCTGCTCAAAAATCAGGAAAACTCACCGCAAGAATCAAGGTCGGTGGAATCAAAAAATTCGACCTAAGCCACCCATGGGATCCCAACCAATGATCCAGAACAAGGTACTGTCGAGCCAACGACGTTAAACAAGTGCACTAGTCGGGAGGTAACCCGACACTATCTTACTTTCTGTCATTTTAATTTTCAATAAGCGCTCTCACCCATCTTTTTGTCCAGAAGAAATGTCTTACATGTAGGAATTAAGTTTCGGAGCAAGGATCAGATCAGCCAGGCAGCTTCCGTGAATTTACCGGGCCTGCACTGAGAGTTTAAGGCCCCAGCCGAACTCCCTCGATTATCCAGCCTCATGCCATGTCGTTCACTCGACACCTTAAAGGGAGTTCTGCTCTTCTTTTTTCCTAAAGTCATTTCCTTCTCCTATATATATTTGCATGACTTTTGAACTAAGGCTTGCCTTCGTTCAAAAGTGGGGGGTGAGAACCAATGCATGTTTTTTTTCTTTTTTTAAAAAAAAGTATCTTTTTGAAAGTATGAACTTAAGAATGTGAAAAAGATAGATCATGATTCATGCATCAACCTTATGAAAAGGCAAACTGTTTAAAAACTTAGAATGTAACTTTTCATTTGTCCCTTTGTGTTGAGATAACCTAGGGATGTGGAGTTGATAGAAATTGCCCTAGAGAGGCTTGGCAAGCACTTAAAGGATCAAATCAAACTATATGGTTTTCGAAGTCAGTGGAGGCTGCACTTCGGATTTTCAGTGAACAATTGAGTCAAACTCCGCCAGGAAGCATCTATGCAAAGGCGAGGACGGGAATCAGACCGTCCTCTCTCTAGTCAAAATAGCCGAGAAAATAAATGAGCGACCCTCATCTTGACCCGCGCGAAACGACGAAGACGAGAGGAGAGGGGAGGTATTTCCATAGGCTTGCGGGCGATGATTGGACCTCCCAAGAAGGCTGACAAAATGGACTAGCAAGTCACAAAGGAGCAAAAAACTCAAAGAAGAAAATCAAAAGAGGCCTAAGGCCCAAAAAATTGAGAAGGTTTTAACCGAGCAAAAGTGAAGCACTCAAAAAGACAGAGGCAGAATCACTACAAAAAAAAGCTAGTCCCTCGCCAAAGTAGAAAAAAGAAAATCAAAAAGGCTCAACTCACTGAAACCCGAATCGAATCACGTGCTAGAGAAAGCTACAAGAAAACCATATAGTGCGAGACGGTCCCGAGGGTGTAGTCCAAGAGCCTAAAAAGGGCTATCTCCCGAAACATCCGGAATAATTCGCATCTCGGCACGAAGGTACACGTATCAAGTTACTTCTAATTATTTTTACAGTTTAAATTGGCTATAAGTAGTAATGCATGAATTAGGAGAAATCGAGTACCGCAAACTTAATTTCATACTTCAAACCAACTTACATAGTGACGCCCATATAAAGCATTGTTCGGGACGAACAACTAAAAGTGGGGGGGGTGATTTGATGGACCACAATTATACGAATGAAAAACACAGATAAACCCCCCAAGTTAGACTGTTTGTCTGTCTAACATCCACTTGTTAGTCCCGATATATTTCCACAGGGCATTTTAGAGATTAAAGTGAAAACACGTTAAGGAGAGGCTTTTAGCACAGAAAAGATATAAGGAGTCGATTCAAGGTCAAGATCATATGCCGACTGAAGAAATATCAAGGATCCTGACGATGAATCACTCATCACAAATTGTGCAGAGATGGAATCAAGTCAACCCAGTGCCAAATTACACTGACAGTTTTGTGAAAAGACAGTGCAAAACTGTACAAAACTCACATATGGGCAAGATGACTTGTGACTTGGAGAAGAGGTGGCCAAAGAGGAAAACCACCCCAAAACCACCACCCACCACCGGCGGCTCCTCCCTCCTCCTCCATGGATGACCGGCTCTCCTCCGCCCAATGAGCCGCCGCCATGTGGTGGCTCCTCCACCACATGTTCCTCCTCTCTCCTCCTTGGATGACTTGATGACTTGCTTGGGAGGTGGCTTCCACCACCATTTGCTCCTCCACCACCACCTCCTACCGGCGGCTGCTCCTCCACCACTCCTCCGCCGCCAAGTGGCGGCGCCTCCTTGGCTCCCCCATGCCTCATCCTCCACCCTTGGATCAAATCAATCCTAGCCCTCCATTTCCTCCCATTTCTCCTATAAAAGGAGGCTCACCCCTCCTCATTTTATCATCCAAAAACCATTCCATACACAATCACTTATCTCTCTACATTTTGTAATATTTTGTAAGTTGGTTTGGATCAATAAAGTTACGATATTTGGCTAGGCGCCCTCCTCCATGGACAGGCGAGGCTAAACTCCTCATTCGGCGGAAGGTATAATCTTGTATTATTTAATGTTTAATTAGCTTAGTTTATTTTCTTAGTATTCAATACTTGTTCTATGTGCCATATAAAAGTCAGAATGTCTCTAAGGTAGAGTGAACGATTTTGGGAATGTGACCATTAGGGGTCCAACTTCGTAAGTTCTTCCTTAAGATATTCGTGATCACACCCGGATAGGGGAGGTCGTAACAGACAAAGCTATCTGAAAGAGGTCGACTATATTTAAAAAACCATTATGGGAAACCGTAACAGGAGAGCAGGTGGATGCACATAGACTAGCGTACCTAACTGGTACTGGCGCTAGTCTAAATAGAACAAGTGTGATTTAGCCGATGTTGCAAGTCTTGAGCTATCGCTAGCCTCGATTCATCGTTTGAATACTTAGAAGATTTACTAAACTAATAAACATGTGATAATACAAGAATACCTGAAACCGAATACGCTCTTTCAATTGCAAACACCCCCTGTATTTAATTTCCTAGTATAACTGCTCAATCAAACACAACCACCAACCACTCACATACCGGAGGAATCAACAATCACGCATCACCCACTGTAAGTCTTCTAACCCTCAACTCCTTTATTTTCTGTATTTAATTTCAGTATTTATTTTCTGTATTTACTTTCCGCACAAAAAACCCAAAAAACCCCAAAAACAGTAGTTTAGTAATTAGCAGTAAGTCCACACTCGACCTAAAATCACGCACCGTGTAAGCCGTAACGAACAATCTATCCCCCTAATTCCCTTGGGTTCGACCCCTACTTACCCTTACTACCCAGTAGTTAAGTCGCGAGTAGTGGACATTATAAATTTATTTGTACGAGACGCATTGCACCCTAACGACAGTGCAACCGACGTTCCCGTCAGTTATCAATCTGTGCGTGCTCCTGTCCTTTATTCTGTTTACTGAACTGTTGTGGATAGTGTTCAAGACCTGTCTCAACTGCACCTTGAACTGTTGTGAAGAGAGTTCAAGGTCTGTCCAAACTCTACCGTGAACACTTGCTTGAACAGGGGATATAATTTCAAATGGTATCAGAGCAAACACTCGACACACTGAGTGGGATCCTGGAACTGTTCAAGATTACTAAAAAATAGGGAAAGCCACCATCAAGCACCGTCCATGGCTGTATAAGAGATTACAGAAGTAATAATGTGTGCATGGTTGCATTCAGCTCCTCAAGTAACATGGAGAAGGATCGCTGGTACTTCGACAGCGGATGCTCCGCACATATGACGGGAGACTCCAAGTTCCTTGCAAAAATTGGACCTATTGTTACAAAACAGTTCGTCACATTTGGGGATGGTGGAAAGGGACAGGTGATCGGCTGTGGGACATTGAAGGTTCCGGATTTACCTGTCCTCGAAGACACTCTCCTAGTGGAAGGACTAAAAGTGAACCTTATCAGCATTAGTCAACTCTGCGACGGGGGATATCATGTCAAATTCACTCACAACTCATGCCATGTTCTCGATAAAGATGGAGGGATCCTGATGAAGGGAAGCAGAGCAGCCAACAACTGTTATCTCATCGGCTCAACTGGAACAGATTCTTCAACAGCTTGCTTGTCCAGCCAAGCAGATGAGATGTCTCTTTGGCACAGACGTTTGGGTCATCTAAACCTCAAGACACTGAAGAAACTCGGCTCATCTGAACTCATCCGAGGAATGCCAAATGTAAAAGGAAATCCGGATGTGGTGTGTGGAGAATGCCAGATCGGGAAACAAACCAAAGCCTCTCATCCTAAGGTCTCACAAATCAGTACCAGCCGACCACTGGAACTGATCCATATGGACTTAATGTGACCAATGCAAACTGAGAGCTATGGAGGGAAGAAGTATGTGCTGGTATGTGTCGATGACTTCACCAGATTCACTTGGACAAGGTTTCTTCGAGACAAGACTGAAGCTGCTCAACAATTCATCGAACTCGCTACCTTGATCCAACGAGAGAGGGACGACAGAGGAGAAAAACTGGTGTCCATCAGGAGTGATAACGGCACTGAATTCAAGAATGCTACTATGAGAAACTATTGTATGGAACATGGAATAGCTCATCAGTTTGCTTCGGCAATCACGCCTCAGCAAAATGGAGTTGTGGAACGGAAAAATCGTACCATTCAAGAGATGGCCCGGGTGATGATCCATGCCAAGAATATTCCTCTGAAGTTTTGGTCCAAAGCCATGAACACGGCATGTCACATTTTAAATCGAGTTTCTATTCGCACTGGAACGGAAAAGACGTGCTATGAACTCTGGAAAGGAAAGAAGCCCACTGTCAAATACTTTCACATATTTGGAAGTGAGTGCTATATTCTGAATGACAGGGAGTACCGACAGAAGCTGGACCCAAAGAGTGATGAAGGATTTTTTCTGGGGTATTCCTCAAACAGCCGTGCATACCGGGTGTTCAACAAGCGGACAGGTTCAGTCATGGAATCAATTAATGTCAAAGTCAAGGATGAAGTGGTTGTACAGGCTGTCTCTGACGACAGTGACGATAGTTCCTGCACAGTACCTGAGACACAACCTTCTTCCCAACACACTGAAGGAGAACCTAACACTTCCAACAACACTAACGGTGACTCACTATCCACTGACATCGTCCCTGGAAGTTCCTCATCTGCCGAAGCTGATATCAGTAACACTCAGGAGGATGTCTCAACCTTGCAACCCTCCCGACGAATTGCCAGGGATCACCCGATCTCTGAGGTCATTGGATCACCACGTGATGGAATACAAACTCGCAGTAAACAGATCAACTTCCGAGAATTGGCTGCCTGCTCGTGTTTCCTCTCCTCAATTGAGCCGAAAAACGTAAAGGAAGCATTACTTGATGAGTATTGGCTCCTTGCCATGCAGGAGGAATTGGAAGAATTTGCTCGGAATGATGTTTGGGATCTGGTTCCAAGGCCTGATGGGATCAACGTCATTGGGACAAAATGGATTTTCAAAAATAAATCCGACGCGTCAGGAAACATCACCAGAAACAAAGCTCGTCTGGTTGCACAAGGCTACACACAAATAGAAGGAATTGACTTTGAGAAAACTTTTGCTCCGGTAGCACGCCTTGAAGCCATTCGCTTACTTCTTGCTCTGGCATGCCACTTAAAGTTTCGACTGTTCCAGATGGACGTGAAAAGTGCGTTCCTAAACGGGTTTCTGAATGAGGAAGTTTATGTGGCTCAGCCAAAAGGATTTGAGGATCCTCATCATCCTGATTCGGTGTATCACCTGAAGAAAGCCTTGTATGGTCTCAAACAAGCGCCCAGAGCTTGGTATGAACGCCTCACGGTCTTCCTCGTCGGTCATGGATATGTGCGAGGGGGAGTGGACAAGACCCTTTTCGTTAAACACATAAGGTCAGATTTTATTATCGCACAAATCTATGTTGACGATATTGTGTTTGGATCCAACACCCAGAAACTAGTAGATCAGTTCGTAAAACAGATGCAGAAGGAGTTCAAAATGAGCATGGTCGGGGAGATGAATTACTTTCTAGGTCTTCAGGTGACTCAAAAGGAAGATGGCATTTTTATCTCGCAAAGCAAGTATGCCAAGAATCTGATAAAGAAATTTGATCTTGAGAAGGCAAGTCACAAACGAACTCCGACTGCTACCCACATAAAGATAACTAAAGACGAGGCAGGAACAAAGGTCGATCAGATGCTGTACAGGAGTATGATTGGAAGCCTCCTCTACTTGACAGCCAGCAGACCGGATATTATGTATGCTGTAGGAGTTTGTGCAAGGTACCAGGCGGATCCGAAAGAAAGTCATCTCCTACAAGTTAAGAGAATCATAAAATATGTGTGCAGGACTGTTGAGTTTGGAATCTGGTACACCAAGGACACCAACTCACATCTGGTTGGCTACTGCGATGCTGACTGGGCAGGAAATGTTGAGGATCGGAAGAGCACATCTGGAGGATGCTTCTTCCTGGGAAATAACCTAGTTTCTTGGTTCAGCAAAAAGCAAAACAGCATCTCACTATCTACGGCTGAAGCGGAATACATTGCTGCAGGAAGCAGCTGCACTCAACTTCTATGGATGAAACAAATGCTGTCTGAATACGGAATTACACAGAAGGAGATGACCTTGTACTGTGACAATATGAGCGCAATCAGCATCTCAAAAAATCCAGTACAGCACTCCAGGACGAAACACATAGATATCAGGCACCATTTCATCAGAGAATTGGTTGAACAGAAGGTGGTAACTCTAACGCATGTGACAACGGACAAGCAATTGGCTGACATCTTCACCAAACCACTAGATGCAGCTCAGCATGAAACGCTCAGATCCTCCTTGGGTCTGTGTGTCATCTCGAACTAAGTTCTCCAGTATGTGGTCAGTCACAGACGGAACTCCAGCTGAACAGTTGGACTGACCATTTTAAGAGAAAAGGCTGGAACAGATAGTTTCGCAGGAAAGTCGTACCTAGAAGGAATGGGACTCCCAGGAAATACACTACATAAATCAGTGCTGTGAGGGGGAGAAATCTTGAGTTGTCAGACTCTGAAATTGAGCAGGTTTTTGAACCTACTAGCAAGAGAAGTCTGGTTCTTGATGAAGAGTTGGATGAATGTTTTTTGCAGAAAAGACTGCTGAGGTAGTCGATGAAGATAAGGTGACAGAGAGGAGCATCAAGAGTCTGAAGATGTTGTCACTGATAAGTCAGACCCATCTGAAGAAGACAGTAATCTTGAGGAGATGTGCTTACTAGGTCTGCAACACTATCAGAAAATGAACAGGTTGAAGAAAAAGCATCTGTTGCACCAGCTGTGCCGGCCGTGTTGGAACATCCAGCTAATATAGATGTAGAGATGCAATTTTCTGATCAGGAAGAGGTTGATGGCGCACGAGTCTCAGATCCATCTGAGGAGGACGATGTCAAGCTTGGTGCAATGAACAAGGACATTGATGAGGTTGTCCAGGATTTGCAGAAGGAACGGACTATCACTCACGACAAAGATGAGCCTGTTGAGTCTGTAGAGAATTTAGAGATCGACAAGGCTGCTGAGAAAGTGTCTGTTCTGATAGATCTTGAACAGCCAGCTAACCCGGATATGAAGATGCAAGAAGCTGTTCTGGAGACACCAGATAATGGAGATTGTGAGGTCAATCAGGACTTAGTCTCATTGGCTGAGCTCAAGAAGTCCGAAAAGATGAGACCAATGAAGAAAGTGGTCATCCAAGCATGCTCGACTGAAGTAACTCCAAGACGGATGGTAAGAGAACAGATGCAGGGGGAGCAAGTGCATCAATGAAAAGGAAGAGAAGTGTTCCAAGGTCTGTTCCGACCAGTGTACCAACTGGAGTGACTAAGCATGAAGTATGGTTTGCCAGTACAGTCACAGCAGCCAAGTGGAAAGCACGGCAGAACAGAAAGATCCTTCCTGAAAGGATGCTTGATGAGAAGAAGTACAAAGGAGAGTAGATTATTCAGCTCTTGAAGGAGACTGATCTGACTGTGGACCGTCCAAAGATGCAGAACACGCCATATCTACCAAGTCTCTGCACCAGATAATCTTCCCATCGCTTTTACAAGCTGAACATCAATCAGCATCCAGTTTTGAAGACAACCAGGACAGACTATCAGGCGTTTCGGTACAGTTGGTTGTTGATCACAAGCTGTTCAAGGGTCGACATAAGAATGATCTGAAGGACCCCGGGTTGAACAGGAAGGACGCACCTAAGTCTTCCATCAGGAGTACTGCTAGTGAGAAGTTGTCCCGAGTTGAACGTGGTCAACTACTGAAGGAGGTAGAGATCTTTCCGGAAGTCGAACAACTGCTGCGACACCATGGTCTGACAGTCTCACAGCATGTGTCACTGTCCTGGGCTATGCTCGAGGGGGAGTTGATGAGTTTTTCAGATGCCGAGGAGAACGGTTTGCTTGGCTGGACCCCTTGCCAGTTTGTGGCAAAAAGGGGGAGTGTTTTGAGGTAACTATTCTGGTTCCTCAAGTTCTGTCTAAAGTATTGATTTGTTTTGCCAAAATGCCAAGGGGGAGATTGATGTTCCCATGAATGGCATGGCTTTGGCAAAACGGCTTTAGACAGTTCGAGCTAGAGTTGAAGAAGAGTTCAATCACGCACTGGAACAGAAGTACAGCGTGCAGAAGACGCATGATCTGGATTCAGAAGATTCTGAAGATTGAGGATCTGGGATTGAGGATCTTTTCGTTTGAAGTTGGTCAATGAAGAAACAGATACTCAGGATATCATTCGAAGATTATCTTACCATATTTAAAGCCCATCGGATCATCCTTCAAAAAGAGAATATCTCTTGAATATTTGAATAAGGATATGGATCCCCCGAAGATTTCGATGAGAGTACTTGATTGGAACACATCATGGAGTCATCTCAACAGATCAGATACGGGATCAAATCTGTGCAGATTGGTTGAGAAGTTGTCGGGTGGCTTGGCGTAGAAGTCATCTTCGGAGATTGGTTTTGGTTGAATATTCTGCAAATATTCTGAAGTATCTATGATTTATTATCAGGATATTCAGATCCGGATCTGTCTTCTCCAAAGCCTATAAAAAGGAGGCTAGGGCGTCAAGATTAAGCTTCGCTCCTGCTGAGAAAATAAACACGAGAAAATCCTACTGATTGGAGGAGGAGCGACAGCCGATTGAGTTCTCCCTACTGGAAACTCATCGGTGTAAGAGTAGTCTTAGCAAGTGCAACTCAGACTACCTGGGAGTGATCGTACAAGCGCACACAACCAAGGCAAACAAGCTTTCGAAGGAAAGCATCCAAGCTTCAAGTGAAGGTCGAGCACGTTCAGACGGTAGGTCTGGACGAAGGGGATCGAGGGGAGTTGCTACAAACCTCGGTTGCAAATCTGAGAGACGAAGTGTTAGTGGTGAGGCCATTACAAACAAGGTGTTGTGTAAGAGTAAGACCTCCTGTTACCCTAAACTCGTAATAAGATTTGTTGTCCCTTTTTCGGGTGTGGGAAACCCCCCAGAGTAGGCGAAGCCGAACTGGGTTATCAATCTGTGCGTGCTCCTGTCCTTTATTCTGTTTACTGAACTGTTGTGGATAGTGTTCAAGACCTATCTCAACTGCACCTTGAACTGTTGTGAAGAGAGTTCAAGGTCTATCCGAACTCTACCGTGAACACTTGCTTGAACAGGGGATATAATTTTCGATGGCGATGATGTGGTGGATCACCTTCCAAATTGGGGCAGTAATCGCTGAAGAGTTGTGGGAAGGGGCAAACCACTCTTGCCGTCCCGAGATCAGCTTCCAAAACCTACTCTGCTGGTGCTCGTTGAACCGACTGATCTCATGAAAAGCAACCGGGAAATGGAGCCAATCCCGAATTATATCCTCCCTCATTTGAAATTCCTTACCCCCCAATATAAACCTCCAAACTCTATGACCCTCCTCATCTCTACCCTTCTCAAAAGAGCATAAAAACTCCTCCACTACCCTTTGGTAGGACCCCGGATCATCATAAAACACATAATCGAGGCCAGCACGATTCAATTTAACACGTACCTCGTTCGCCACCACATCTCCAAGTATACTCATGTCGAGGTAGAGGGTCGCTACAGCTACCTTTCCATTCTCCTTGATGCACCCATAATTCTCCACGTGTTTGGCATTTGTGAATGCGAGGGGCTCGGAAAAGGGATAAGGGGTGGGGGACGGTAGTGGACCACTCAATGGGCCCTCTCTCGCCCTGATGGGCACAAGTGTAGTGATGGGAGTAGCAGCTGGTGTGGGCGAGGGCACTCTCGGGATAAGAGGCATGGGTGGGGAGGGCACTTGACGAGAGGGAGGAGCCGGGGCCTTCTTCTTTGGCTTTTTGGTAGTGGATGAGGTTCCTTTCGAAGTTTTGCTCTTCTTAGGGTGTGGAGGCGAAGGTGGAGGAGATTCCATTCCCTCGTCTGAGCTAGAATCTTTCAGTGAATCCCTAAATTGCTTCCTTTTGCGGGCGACGAGAGGCAAGTCATCCTCATCACTATCATAAGGTTCTTCAATCCGAACGTCCCTTGTTGGCTCTTGGGCTGCCCTTGCCTTTTGCCTTGGATTTGGAGGATGAACCGCTTGAGGCATGATTGAAATGCAGTTGGAAGGACTGAAATTTTGGGTGCACAGAACTGGGCCGGTCGGCTGGGGAAGCACTGGTATTCAGCCGGTCGGCTGAGGTCGGGATTTAGGGCAGAAAATCGGGTCATTTTGATTTGAGCACGGCTGGTGAAATTGACGCTTGGGGTTTGGAATCGGGAGGATTTCGAGCTGTTTCGGTGGTCTGAAGGGTATTTTTGGTGGCTGGATGAGGAGATCGGCTGAGGTTAAAGTTTCCGACCGAATCAGGGTTGAGGGAGGAGCGAGCGATGAGAGTGGCTGGGACGGGTTGTGTTGGCGTGGCGAGGTTGGCGTGGTGACTGGAACGGTGGTCAAACGGCGTGGATCGGCTTAGGTTGGGTGGGGATCGGGATCGGCTGAGGGTTGGGTGAGAATGAATCGGGGGAGGAGAAATGCGTATTTGGTTAACCAAATTTCAGCCGGTCGGCTGGGTTGTGAGCCACCCGGCTGAACTCAGCCGATTCAAAAGCTATGGGATATGGTGAACTACTCAGACGGTCGGCTGGATGGAGGGGATTTATCAGCCGGTCGGCTGGGGTATGGACTTCGATAATTCCTGCATTTTGATTTCAAAGATCCTTCCATCCTATCTTGAATCCAACTCCACACTTAAATCAAACCATCTCTGCAATTCGATACAAAATACAAATCCACCGAGAAATCACTAACATTCACACGATTTTTGGCAAAAGAACAAGCTAGGATTACACACTCCACACTTAAAACATCACCATCATCTTGAATTTTCATGCAAGCACAATTCCACACCAAGCACACCTAATCATGCATTTTAGACCATCCTAGCACCAAGTTCACATTCAAATTCCAATGCACGCATGCCAAACATATACGAAATCAATTGTGCAAAGATGGACAACTCACAACCGGTTAACCTCCCGTGAGGGCCTAGTTTAACGTCTTGGCAAAGACCGAGCCGAATCTTTTCTCAAGAAACACACTTGGGGAGTCCTTTACTAGGATCACTCTTCAAGCGGATTGTAGCTTTTTCATGGGTCGATCAAGGAATAAGTTGCATTATGCTCATCCCGAGCTTGCTCACAATAGTGCTTGAGCCTTTGTCCATTAGCCTTAAAGATAGTTCCTTCATTATTTAGTATCTCTACATGGCCATCTTCGTGAGGCTTGTGAACAACGAAAGGGCCACTCCATCGGCTCCTTAGTTTTCCCGGGAAGAGCTTGAGCCTAGAATTGAAAAGTAGGACCTTGTCTCCCTCTTTGAATTTATGGCGGAAAATTCTCTTGTCGTGCCATTTCTTTGTCATTTCTTTGTAAATTCTAGCACTCTCATAAGCTTCATTTCTTATCTCTTCTAACTCGTGGAGTTAAAGGATCCAATTTTCTCCCGCCGTTTGTAAGTCCATATTCAAGAATTTGATTGCCCACATTGCCTTATACTCTAATTCAATCGGAAAATGGCATGGTTTCCTATATATGAGGCGATATGGAGACATCCCAATGGGAGTCTTGAAGGCGGTACGATAAGCCCATAACGCATCATCTAGTTTTGATGACCAATCTTTCCTTCAGCTTCCCACCGTCTTTTCTAAGATAGCTTTAATCTCCCGATTTGATATCTCCACTTGCCCACTAGTTTGTGGGTGGTATGGCATGGCTACCTTATGGCTTACTGACAGAGCCTTGTCGTGAGGCAATGCAAAAGTATATTTATAAGTCCACTACTTGTGACTTCACTATTGGGTAGTAAAGCAGTAAGTAGGGGTCGAACCCAAGGGAATTGGTGGATAGTAGTTCTTTGAGGAAATTGTACAGAAATTAAGTGCGATTGGGGTTGGTTGTGGTTTTAGTACTGAAAGTAATACTGAAAAGTAAATTGTGGGAACAGTTGAGTTCAATATCAACCATACAACAAACTTTTGGTTTGTCGCACGCTGTATTTCAAGCGCATACGTGCCAAATATTATGTTGGATTGATGTTGAAAACTTCTGTATTGAAAGTAAAGTGCGGAAAGTAAATGTACTGAAAGTAAGTGCGGAAAGTAAATGTACTGAAAGTAAGTGCGGAAAGTAAAGACTGAAAATAAAGACTGAAAGTAAATGTGCTGAAAGTAAAGTTAGTGACTGAATGTAAAGGTACTGAAAGTAAAGTCAGGTGCTTGAAAGTAAATGTTAGTTGCTGAATGTAAAGTACTGAATGTAAAGGGTACTGAATGTAAGCAGTTGATAATAAGACCGAAAGTAGAATGAAGAGTTAGTGTTTTAATCAAAGGAAAGGATTCGGTTTAGGGGCCTTGTATCATAGTTCCATTCATCATTGACCGCTAATGATCATACTAAGTATTCAAAAATGTAACAAGGCCATTTCAAGCGCTTGCCACATGATCACTTGCAAATATAGCGTAAATATTCAAATAGAAATTCGAACACTATTGCTACGTCACGATTAATCAAAACATTTGTAAAGACTCGGGAAATCCGAGGTCGAACCCAAAGGATAGGTGATCAAACTAATAGTGCTAAAGATTAAACTAGATTGTCTATGGTGGGGGGGGGGTTTGTTCCTCTTAAGAGGTTGATAGCAAGATTTTACTATCTAAAATGAAGGTTTGATCGACAAAAAGGTTAAGAATCAATTCAAAGACGACTAGGGATCTAATTCTCCACCTAAACAATTATTGTGACGGTAAAATAGGACACCATTGATGAAATCTCATGCACACAATTAGAATTTAGCCATGCAACATTAATTCTAAGTTCAACTCACGCTACAACTTAGCAAAAAGAGGTTGCATCTCGCATAATGCCTCACACTCACGCTCTATTGGCATTACAGAATACTAATATCTAGTCTCACACTCACGCTCTATTGACTAGATAGTCGTACACTTGTTAAATCCATGCCATTCTCATTAGAATTAGAGTGTCGCCATGTAACACAAAAACCCTAATGTTTCTTCATTCAATTCATTGAAATCATGCTCTTCAGGGGTCAGCTACATCAAACATGAAATCAAGCAGAATTCCTATTGAGGACTTGTTAAACAAACATGTCTAGGCAATTCGAAACATTAAGTTCAAATGAAGAAGAATCATGTGCAAAATCATTCATCAATAGCATCCATAATATTTACAAAGTCACAAACATGTCTAGGGGATTCATAGATCCCCAACCAAGGTCACTACTCACTCATGGTGAGATTACAAGCAAAAACAACCATGGATGAGCAGAAAAGCATGTAGAAAAGAAGGGGTTTAGGAATCTAGAACCAATATGGTGCAATAGAACCAATGGATGATCCAATCCTTGTGTTGTTAATGGCTCTAAAAAATCCGACTTCTCCTCCAAGCTAGCTGCTCTCCAAAAAACCCAGAAAATCCTCGTCCGCTGGGCATGAAAACCCTGGCTTCTATTTATACTCGTTCAGTAAAAATCAAAACTTTACGACGTCATGCGAACGCATGAATAAATCATGCGAGCACATGACTTCATGTGAGCGCATGAATAAATCATGCGAACGCATGAATGCCTAAAAGTTGGTCATGCGAGCTTAGGCTTGAGGCATGCGACCGCATGAGATTCTCATGCGACTGGTCAAGTTCATGCGAGCGAATGCCCTTGAGAAGTTTGTGCTCCGGCTTCCATTTTGCTCTCGTTCGCTCCAGAATTCTCGGTTTGCTCCAAAATCACTGCTCACTTGTGTTCTCATCTAAATCTTTGTAATATGCCTGAAATGAACCACAAAGTATCAAATAGCAAGTGAAATCGCAAAGGAATGATCGAAACAATAAGCATAGAGGTTGCCTAAAATGCATATATTTTAGTGCTATCAAATCACCCCACACTTAACGTTTGATCGTCCCGAGCAAACTAATCGTAGAGATCAACAACAATAATGCATTTTACTCGCTCATCATTGGTTCGAAGAAAACTCCATACGGTTACGAAAACTACCTAAAACACTAAGAAACAATTATTACTTACGATAAACCACTTTCGTAGGTGACACGAGTGCATTTAGCGAATGCACCAAGCCTTTAAACCCCTAGGCTACCCTAGTGGTGGAGTTGTAGTCTCAATCACTACATGAAATCTCTTCGAATCCTTATGGAAATTCATGAATTAGGACATTCAAGCAAATCAAAGCAAAGACTAATAAATCTTTAATCAAGGATTCTAGTCATTTTCTATATTAGTGACTTCAAGAAAATAATCTAATAGTTGCAAAGAAATCTTGTTGGATCACTCACAAATGCTAGCAAGGAGGCTAGTCCATTGGCTTGTGAGCTTTGAACTCATTCTCAAGCCTAGGACGCAAAGGTCACTTAGTCATAAGAGAAGAGGAGTTCCAACATTATAGTTTTGTAAAAGCTTGCAAGTCACATCATGCCTAAGTATAAAAGAATACGAGGTTCGTCCCTTAGTGAATTCTTGCTAGGAAGTATCAATTGTCTTATTGGTTTTCATGCTAGAGAATGGTGGGATAGCCAATTGTCAAGTCTAAGTGCTTCTTATTTTCCTTTTTTCTTTCAAATGGCCTTTGGCCTACAAATGATTTCGAGGGGGAACTTTTCTTCCTAACCCCCGGCATTAGTATATTTTGATCAAAACTTCTCTTGTACTTTGAGAAAGTTTTTAGTCGGGGCTTTGCCCTCTTTCGACCATAAGAATGAAGTATATATTTTTTTGTTGGGGCCTATTTTTCGCCCTCTTTTGACCCCACACTTAGAACTTTGACAAAGGGCTAAGTGTTAAAAATGGAACATGACAAACCAACAAGACAAATCCACTAAATAAACAAGGTCACTAAGGTCACCTAAAGGGTATCATGGCATGCAAGGGTTTTGGAGTTATAAATCATTTTGATTTTATGCTTTCAAAGATCAACTCCTTAGTCTTAATGAGAAAAAGCTTATAATAAAAGATAAAGAAGTGCTAGTAGATGCTTTGATCCTCAAGAATGAAAGTCAACAATCCAATCCATTAATCATCTAAAGGATCAATCAAGTGAAATCATGCACGATTAGTTGAATTTGGAATGAGATTTTTCGAAAATGTAGCCTTGCCTAGACTTTTTGTTTTCATTAATAATTTGAAATATTTGGATGAATTGTGCAGTAGTGCAAGTGTTTTCCCTAAAACATAAGTTGATTGGATTTTATACATGAAGGCATATCAAGCAAACACAAACATCTCATGTAGTCAAGATAATGTCAAACATAGGCCACCCCACACTCAGCAATTGCTTAGTCCCTAAGCAATGAATAGAGTGAAAAGCATAGAGAGAGTCAAGAAAACTTCTCCCGTTTGGAGGTAGCCGTTTCAATGTAAGAGATGTTGCTTTGCTTGTCGAGTTGGACTTGCTCAAAAGATTCGAGTAACGATTTCCCTTTTTTCTTCTATAAGATACGAAACTGAAAGTGAGAACGATAAGCATACGAGGTAGGGGAGATCATCATCATAAATATGTCATTACAACGCAAGTCAACTCAAAATTTTATCACAAGAATGCCCCAGATGGACATGCGAACGCATGGTAGAATTTTTTTTGCACGTTCATGCGAGCGCATGAATGTGCTCATGCGAATGCTTAGCAAGGCAGTCGCATAAGATTCTCATGCGAGCGCATGAGGTCATGCGAGCTCGGCAAAAATGAAAATGAAGGCTTGTCATGCGAACGCATGAATTGATCATGCAAACGCATGAACTGGGGCAGTGGCATAAGACTCTCATGCGAGCGCATGGATTCATGCGAGCTCAACGAAACAAAGAATTTGGCTAATGGTGCGAATGCATGAATGAGCTATGCGAACGCATGGAATTCTGGACAAAAATTTCTAAACCAATCTCAAATCGTATGTCAACACTTATGCACAACAATTTCAACACCCCACACTCGAAACAAATAGGAATCCAATCAAAATAACCACACTTAAAGATCGGGAGAGAAAACACTCACAAGCCTAGTTTAACGTCTTGGCTAAGATGGAGCCGATTCTCCTCTTTAGAAACACACTTGAGGAGTCCTTTGCTAGGATCCCTCCTCAAGCGGACTTGTAGAATATTGGGAGATTCAATCCGGATTCCTTGAAGAGTTACAAGCCACTTTCTTAATAGCCTTTGTCCAAAGCGAGGATTGCTTCACACTCTTTGCGGTTTTAGCCTTTGCTTTTCTTTTCACCCCATCATAGCATGGGGGCATTTTCTCGGGATCAAGATGAGGGTCTTCATCGGGTTCAGTAAGCTTGTGCCGATCTTTCTTGGTCACCTTCCGGACCCCAACATCTGCAACCTCAGCACTTTCTTGCTCATTCAAGTCATCAGGTTCTTGTATAACCACTTGTTCATTCAAAGGCCTCTCTATTTTCAACTTTTCTCCCCCAATCTTCAAGGTCACCTTCCCTTTCCCCAAATCAACTTTAAAACCGGCGGTGGCCAAGAAAGGGCGCCCAAAAATAAGGTAAGTGTTGGCATTATTCCCCGTGTCCATCACTACGAAATCACAAGGTATGTGGAACTTGTCTATCTTTATAGGAACATTCTCGATTAATCCCTTGGGTTTCCTTGTGGTTCCATCGGCGAGTTGCATCACCATCTTAGTAGCTCTCATTCCTCCTAGTCCAAGCTCGTAATAAGTCGCTAGAGGCATGACACTTACACTAGCACCAAGGTCGGCCAGTGGGTGTTCAAAGCTCACGGTGCCGATAGAACATGAAATGGTGAATCGGCCGGGGTCTTTCATCTCGAGAGGTATTTGTTCTGAGAAAAGGGCGCTGCACTCAT
This sequence comes from Rhodiola kirilowii, assembly GCA_033675215.1. Lineage (NCBI taxonomy): Eukaryota > Viridiplantae > Streptophyta > Magnoliopsida > Saxifragales > Crassulaceae > Rhodiola > Rhodiola kirilowii. The sequence continues at coordinate 30,737,708 of CM066194.1, read as the reverse complement.
GGTTCAAGGCTACCATGCTAGGTTCTTCAATAACTCTACGACCAGACACAATATCTTTTAAGAACTTTGCGTAGGTAGGATTTTGAGTGATTACCACGTGGAATGGAAGAGTGACATACAACTTCTTTAGCATTTACACAAACCGTTGGAAATGAACATCTAACTTGCTTTTGTTGAGCCTTTGAGGAAAGGGGACCATCGGCACATATTTCCTCATCAAAACTGGTTCTTCTTTTTCTTTTTCTTTTTCTGTAGGAACTTGAAGTTCAATGTCAGGACTTTCGTGGGCAATTTTCAATTCAATCTTCTTGTCTCTATTACTCGGCTCTCTTTGAGGAGTAGGAAGGACTCTTCCACTTTTTAATGTTATGGCATTTGCATGCATGATAGAATGCTCTTCACCTTCAAGAAAAATGGCATTGCAATGCTCGGTCGAATTTACATCCGGCTGAGAAGGAAGTTTCCCTATTTGCTTCATATGAGCATTCTCTTTAGCAAGTCTTTTGTTTTCGGCCACTAATTCATCCATCTTTGCTTCCATTTTTCTGTTGCTCTCTTTGTTACTCTCTAGTATTTGCGCCATCATAGGGTTATCTTGAACATTGGAAGAAGAATTCCCTTGATCATTCATATTGGACTTGGCTTGATAAGGCTTTTGATAATTCCCTTGGGAGTATTGAGAGTTTTGGTTTGAGCCTTGGCCTTGATTTGAATAGGAATTCTGCCCTTGGTTTTGGTTAGAGCCATACCCTTGTCTTTGGTAGTTCCCTTGGTAATTATTCTGCCCTTGAGGCTTTGGAGGGAAATTTGAATCATTGGATATTCTTCTTTGGGGAGGCTCATAATTCCTAGTAATAGGATTAGCATTTTGAGCATAATTCCTTTGTTGATTTACAAAGTGTGCCTCTTCATAACCATCATCATCATCCTCGTATTTCCCATCGGGACTTTTGTAGAGTGCCTCGTGCTAGCACATAAGAAACAAGATTGTTGAGCCGAGATTTTCTCTTTATCAGCTTTTGGCTTAGTTGCCTCCACAGAATTCACCATACTTATCATTGTCTCCACTTTCTTCGACAACTCATTAATTTGTTCTTTCGTTGCATAATTCGAGGAGTCATCTCTTGACTTAGCCATTTTCTTGTGATCCACTCCTTGATATCTATCGGAGTTTATAGCAATTTTGTCCACAATTTTGAACCCTTGGCTCACTGGTAAATCCATGATAGCACCGCCACTAGCCGTGTCCATCTGATTTTTAGCTTCCTTGCTCATTCCCAAATAGAAATATCGCATTAGATCGGCTTTTCTGAAATTGTGGTGAGGGCACTCTCTCAAATAATGTTTGAACCGATCGTATGCTTGATGGAATAGCTCGTTGTCTCTTTGGGAGAACGTCAGAATGAAGTCAGTAAAATTCTTTGTTCTAGACGGAGGGAAGAACTTGTTCAGAAAAGAATTCGCGAGATGATCCCAAGTTTTGAAAGTTCCCGGCTCATGGTTTTGCAACCATTCTTTGGCATCCCCATATAACGAAGAAGGAAATAGCTTCAAGTAAACATGTTCAACAGGCACATTCCTCGGCTTATAAGTTCGGCAATACTCTTGAAAATTTGCCAACTGAGTAGAGGGATTCCCAACTCCTCGATATTGGTCATTCGTCACCATATGCACTAAGGAGGACTTCACATCAAAATCAAAAGCATCCTCATCCGGAGGCAAGATAGCCGATCCATTCCCTTCGAGAGTGGGAGTCATATAATCCCCAACGAGCCCTTCATCTTCTTCCTCGTCATCATATCTATAATTTTTGTTTTCTCTTTGAGGGACAGGAGGATTCCGAATAGGACGTCGATCATCATCGTTGTCATTTCTTGCGGGAGGATCATCTATCTCATCCCCATCAATTCTACGATTCCGAGCATCCCTTTGAAGAACGGGACGGTTTTCTACCCCATCATCCATAATAAATTCTGGTCTTGGGTCTTGGATAACCGGTAGGATAATACAGATAATAGGAGCAATTGGAGGTAGAGGATTCTTGCGAGGTCTACCTCTTGGTTTCTTGACAGTTGGGGGAGAAGAGTTTGAAGTTGAATCGGTAGCTACGTGTTTTTGCCCTTGAAACCTTGTGTTCATTCAAAAGCCTGCAAGAACAACGGAGGTTCTTAGCAATGAGAGGCAAGAGAGATAAGCACAACTTAAGCACAAAACAAGCAATAACTAACAAGTAAAGAAAGAGTAGACAAACTAAACAATCTAATAGCACCTAGTTAATTAAGCTATCTCCGGCAATGGCGCCATTTGATCACTTGCAAATATAGCGTAAATATTCAAATAGAAATTCGAACACTATTGCTACGTCACGATTAATCAAAATATTTGTAAAGACTTGGGAAATCCGAGGTCGAACCCAAAGGATATGTGATCAAACTAATAGTGCTAAAGATTAAACAAGATTGTCTATGGTGGGGGGGGGGGTTTGTTCCTCTTAAGAGGTTGATAGCAAGATTTTACTATCTAAAATGAAGGTTTGATCGACAAAAAGGTTAAGAATCAATTCAAAGACGACTAGGGATCTAATTCTCCACCTAAACAATTATTGTGACGGTAAAATAGGACACCATTGATGAAATCTCAGGCACACAATTAGAATTTAGCCATGCAACATTAATTCTAAGTTCAACTCACGCTACAACTTAGGAAAAAGAGGTTGCATCTCGCATAATGCCTCACACTCACGCTCTATTGGCATTATAGAATACTAATATCTAGTCTCACACTCACGCTCTATTGACTAGATAGTCGTACACTTGTTAAATCCATGCCATTCTCATTAGAATTAGAGTGTCGCCATGTAACACAAAAACCCTAATGTTTCTTCATTCAATTCATTGAAATCATGCTCTTCAGGGGTCAGCTACATCAAACATGAAATCAAGCAGAATTCCTATTGAGGACTTGTTAAACAAACATGTCTAGGCAATTCGAAACATTAAGTTCAAATGAAGAAGAATCATGTGCAAAATCATTCATCAATAGCATCCATAATATTTACAAAGTCACAAACATGTCTAGGGGATTCATAGATCCCCAACCAAGGTCACTACTCACTCATGGTGAGATTACAAGCAAAAACAACCATGGATGAGCAGAAAAGCATGTAGAAAAGAAGGGGTTTAGGAATCTAGAACCAATATGGTGCAATAGAACCAATGGATGATCCAATCCTTGTGTTGTTGATGGCTCTAGAAAATCTGACTTCTCCTCCAAGCTAGCTGCTCTCCAAAAAACCCAGAAAATCCTCGTCCGTTGGGCTTGAAAACCCTATCTTCTATTTATACTCGTTCAGTAAAAATCACAACTTTACGACGTCATGCGAACGCATGACTTCATGCGAGCGCATGAATAAATCATGCGAGCGCATGACTTCATGCGAACGCATGAATGCCTAAAAGTTGGTCATGCGAGCTTGGGCTTGAGGCATGCGACCGCATGAGATTCTCATGCGACGGTTCAAGTTCATGCGAGCGCATGCTCTTGAGAAGTTTGTGCTCCGGCTTCCATTTTGCTCTCTTTCGCTCCAGAATGCTCGGTTTGCTCCAAAATCACTGCTCACTTGTGTTCTCAGCTAAATCTCTGTAATAGGCCTGAAATGAACCACAAAGTATCAAATAGCAAGTGAAATCGCAAAGGAATGATCGAAACAATAAGCATAGAGGTTGCCTAAAATGCATATATTTTAGTGCTATCACCACACCGTCTAGTCCATTTCAAGACATAGAGCACTTGTTCTAGCTACACTAATACCCCATTTCAAGGTATATTAGCCTAAGTGCAGTCACTTGATCTCTCATTTCCGATCAAACCAAGCGACTTAAAGAGAGGTTGAACTCCACAGAAAAGCTTTGCCATTTCAAGCATCCACTTAACCGTGTATGTTCACGAACCCCACGGAAGAGCTTTTCCATTTCAAGCATCCACTGAACCGTGTATGTTCTATCCGAATATATACCACATAGAACAAGCTTGAATACAATAGTAGCACTAAGAAAATGGGTCTAAAACGTTTTCATGATACAAGCACACCCCTTCAACCGAATGAAGGGTTTAGCTACGAGTATTCCTGGAAGTGGATATCATAGCTAGTGCAAGAAAAGTAAAGGGTTTTGGAAAATACTTGAAAAGAAAATAAAGGTTTTCGAAATGAAAGACAAGAAAGAGTAGAGAGATGTTGAACTAGTAACAAGAACAAACTCAAACTCAAGAACAAACTTGGAGCTTTTGATATTGAAATACAAGTGTTTACAAGGATTTGTGCCTAAAGGATTCTAGAGAGATTCTCTATCTAAGTAGCCAAGGATTGTGGATGGATGTGGATTCAAGGGCCAAGCCCCTCTATTTATAGCCATAAGAGGCGGTTTGTGGTTGGCTTTGGACCAACCGACTTGCCCTCTAGTTGCTCCTCAAGTCTTCGGTTTGATTAGTTTGGAATCAAAGGGCAAGGCACATGGAGTGCACATGGGCAGCTAAGCTTGGGTGAGCCAAGGGGCATCCACTTGAGCTTGGTTGAGCCAAGGGTCATCAACATGAACTTGGTTGTGGCTTGGTTTCAAACCAAAGGTCAACCGAAGTGAATAGTATAAGCTAACAGGGAAAGAAGTAGTTTGGTTGGACTTCGCCAAATTTTGACCGGAGCATGGCTGTGGCTGGACTAAGCTTGATCGGAGCACCGTCGGAGGTTCGTCGGAGCTCTACGGAATTTTGGCCAGAATCTGACCGGAGCTTTGGCCGGCGGTCCTTGGCTGTTGGACCATGGATTTGGAATGTTGAGGAGATTCTAAGACTGATCCATGAAGGATGTTTGGCTAGATTCTGCCCGGAGCATGGTCGAAATCCCAAAATGGTCAAAATTGCCCTAGTTTGGCCTTGATCGGGCTTGAGCTGGTTCCACTCGGGCGTTTTGTCTGGGAAGTGAGATTGTCCAAGTTATTGGGCATTTAAAACACTTTGGCCGAGCCAGAATTGCCAGATTCCATAGTTTGGTCGAGCGACTTGGTTTCGGTGCCTATGCGCGCAGGGCCTTTGCTTTGGAACTGGGCCAACTCCCAATCTGACCGAGCATTCTCCTTGGTTTTCTGACATTGTCCACCTTATTTTCCATTTTGATCACTTTGCTCGAGGTGGATTCGTTAGAGCAGCTCGTTTGCCCGGGCAACTTGAATTCAGAGCTAAACAGCTCGGGCGTGGCCTGGGCGATGCCTGGGCGGGGACCTGGTTCTCTCGGTTCTCCAGGCTCGGGCGCTCGGCACTCTTGGGCGCGCTCGGACGGGGACTTGGTTCTCTCGGTCCCTGGCCTGCGGTACCCGGTACTTCCACTCGGTCCCTGACTGGTTTTTCCGGGTCCCTGGCTGGGGTCCCTCGGCCATTGTCCATTTTCCTCGGGCCCTGGTTGTGATTTCTCGGCCAGAAATGTTTGGCAGTCCTTTTTAGCTTAAAAACCCCCTTTTTAGCTCGTTTCTTCTCTAAACCTCAAAATACCCTGTAGAACAAAAATGGAACTAACAAGTAAAAGTTGTTAAGACAAAGTGTCTAATTTGGTGGGTTTAACTGTCTTGATGAATCATATAAATATGGTCCATCAAATCACCCCACACTTATACTTGTTCTTCCCGAACAATGATATTTGAAAGAGGAACACAAAATCCAAGTAAAAAGCTCTAAATAAGAATGTGAGAATGTGGGACTAGATTTATCCTATTCATGCAATACTTACTTGTTACCAAACTAAACCATGTAAATACTTAGAAGAAACTTGATACTTGTACCTTTGAGCCGAGATGCAAATTAATTCGGATGATTCGGGAGATAGCGCTTTTCAGGCTTTTGAAATGCATTCTTGGGACCGACTCGCACTATATGGTTATATTGTAGCTTTCTCTAGCACATGATTTGGTTCGGGTTTCAATGATTTGAGCTCGTTGATTTCCTTTTGATGAGGGACAGCTTTTGAAGTGATTTGGTCTTTTGCCTTTGATTTTGAATTGGAGTTTCTTCACTTTTGTTTTGGTTAAAACCTTCACAATTTGGCCTTTGGCCTTTGATTTGCTTCTTCGAGCCTTGCTTCTTTGTGATTTGCTTGTCCATTTTCTCAACCTTTTGGGAGGTCCAATCATCGCCCGAGAGCATATGGAAATACCTCCCCGCTCTTTCTCATCCTTGCCGTTTCGCGCGGGTCAAGATGAGGGTCGCTCATCTATTTTCTCGGCTACTTGGACTAGAGTTAGGTCGGTTTGATTCCCGTCCCGCCTCTTGCATAAACGCTGCACGGCGAAGATGACTCTGAATCCAATGAAACCCGAAGTGCAGCCTCCACTGACTTCGTAAACCATATAGCGAAATCCGGTCCTTCGAGTGCTTGCCAAGCCTCTCTAGGGCATTTTATGTCAACTCCACATCCCCTATATATCTCATCACAAAGGGACAAATAAGAAGTTACATCCTCAAGTTTTTACACAGTCGAGATTTCACAAGGTAAATGCTTGTATTTAGATCTATCTTTTTCACATTCTCAAGTTCATATTTTCAAAAAGTTAATATTAAGGGAAAAGGAAAAAAGAAAGCATGTTAAACAACTATGTGCAAAGGAATTTCTCACCCCACACTTCTGAACGAAGGCGTGCCTCTCGGCATGACTTAGTTCAAAAGCCAATTGCAAGCAGATATTTACAGGAAAGATGAGAACGGCTCAAAAAGCTAAATGACATAAGTAAAATGACTGAAAAATTAAAGATGCACGAAACTGAAAGTGTGCAGGGTTACCTTTCGACCAGTGCCTTTGTTTAACGTCGTTGGCTCGACGATACCTCACTCAGGAGGGATCTGGGTCCCATGGGCGGCTCAAGTCAAATTTTGCCGTGGCTCCTGCATTGATCCTTGCCTTGACCCTTCCAAGGCTTTCGTGAGATGAAGTGCTCGGAACAGGACTCCATTGACCGGGCGGATTTGCCTTCCTATTCCTCCGAGAAGGTGAGGATCTTTTGACCATAGCTGCTGGTTTAGTTATACTCTCGGTCTCTCTTGGTTGGTTAGGAACTAGTGCACTGAGATCAGCGGTGTTCATAATGTCTAGTGGTTTCTTTGTATCCGTGCGGCCATCAGCATAGATGCAGAAGTCTGAATTTCTGTCACCGAATGCAAGCGACAATGAGCCCTCGCTCATGTCGATCTTTGCCCTTGTGGTGTAGAGGAATGGCCGTCCCAATATGAGTGTTGGAGGGTCGTCCTTGCTGGTATCTCCGATTGGTATCACATAAAAGTCCGCAGGAACGATGAGTTTTCCCACACGGAGCATTAACTTTTCTAGCACTCCAACCGGATGGATACACGACTTGTCCTCTAGCTCGATTAATAACTTTGGTGGCTTTAATGGACATAGCCCCAATGAGCAATATAGAGGGTAAGGCAGGACATTGACGGCGGCCCCAAGATCAATTAAGCAATGATGAACTTGGGCTTCGCCAATACCACATGTGACCGTGAAGGCCACTGGGTCCTTACCCATTTCAAGTTGTGTCTCATGATTCCAAGTGAGGAGCTTCTCCGTCATCAGGCCGTTTTGCCCATTCCTTGGCTCTAATTCTTTTTCTACCTTGTTCTTTTGGGGCACATGATCTTCGGAGGCAATGATCCTCATAGGGTAAGATGAATCTTGAGCCCCAATATCCCAGCCAGATGCTGGTACGTTAAAGTGTGTGATTGGCGGTGGTGTCATGTTAACGGTGAACGTATATCGTCCATTGTTAGCATGCGTGACCCATGTTCTGCCATCATTGGGTCGGTCTTCCTCTTGATTCCAATCAGGACGGTGCCTACGGGTGAAGTGCTTGACCGTAGGTTTGTAAGTTGCGGGTCCTCGTTGTTGTTCCGCTAGTAGAGCTACCGTTTGTGCTTCTTTGAGTCTTTCTCTGGCCATTAGTTCTCTGTATGACTGGGCATATGCTTCATCTTCCCACATCATACCAATGAACTCTTCCTTATCTACTTCCGTAATTGATAGTGAGGGTCGTGCTGCTTCTTCCAGTGCCTCCTTCATGTCTGACATCTTTATCATGCTAATATTTCCCTTTGGGTTTTGGATGGTTTGTGAAGGAAGTCGACCAGGCTCACTAGTGAGTGTGGATATTGAGGTGGCGAGCTGGGACATTTGTTTGGTCAAATCTGTAATTGCTCCGTCAGTTTTCACCTGGAATTGGTGTAGCGAAGTACCCAATTGATGCACGCTACCTGCGAGTTCCTTCATTGTGTCCTCAAGCGACTTGTTCGATCCTTGCTGATTGCTCAAGTTGGTTGGTACTGATTTGGTCCCTTCGGTTGATATTGGCCCGTCGGGTACTGGTTTGGTCCCCTTTGTTGGTATTGGCCTGCTGGTGGGGCGTTCTAGTTGCACTGCCGGTGGGGAGGTTGGTAGAACGACTAAGCTGGTTGAGGTGTGGCTTGTTGTGTTTCCCTCGGAGGGTGGTTCTCGTTCCGCCAGTTCGGGCCGGTTGCTTGACCATACTGCCGGCTTGGTCCGGCTCTGTCGTTGCTGTTGTTATTGTACCCTTAGTATCCTACCACTGCATTTACTTCTGCCGGTTCCTCTACTATTAATGTCGGGCATGCGTCAGTCTTGTGGTCCGTAGAACCACAAAACTCGCAAGGCTTCACTTGAGCTGGCTGTCTTCGTAGGATCTGAACCATCATTTCCTTCATTTGTTTCATCTCCTCTGGCATGGAGTTCAACGGTGTCTCGGCCTTCGCCACATTCTTTGTTCGGGAAAATTCTTCCTGCCGAGTTGTCTCCTCTCTAAATCGGGCATTTTCAGCAACATCGGAGATGAGTTGCCTTATGCCGCTCAATGATAGATTCATTACTGATCCTCCAGCTGAGGCATCCAGGAGCATTTTGTCTAGGGGTCTGAATCCATCAATGAGGTACTCGATGATGACTTTCTCGGGCAGTCCGAGGGTGCAGCAGCTTCTCTCCAGGCGGTTGAACTTTTTCAGGTAGTCATACATGGTTTCATTAGGCCCCTGCCTTATGTCCTGCAGTTGCCTTCTTACTTGCATCGCTCTTCCTGCCGGGTAGTATTTGTCCAGAAATTTCTTTTGCATCTGAGCCCAAGTTCTGATGCTACCCGAAGGCAATGAAAGGAACCAGTCGTTCGCCGAATCAATGAGGGAAAAGTAGAAAGCCTTCAATTTGAAGTCCTCTACATTCACTCCATTGGGTTTTAGATTTTGGCAAATGCCATGTAAGCGTTGGAGATGAGTTGTCGCAGATTCTCCATGAGTTCCTGAGAACTTGGGCAGGTTGTGAACCACTGATGTGTTGATGGCAATGTTTTCCAGTTCAGGGCCCTCGTAAATGCACCACGGCTGATTTTTAAAATCTGGTGCCGATAGTTCTCCCATAGTAGGTTCACGGAAGTTGTTATCCCCATAATAGTCATCGAAGATGGGTTCTCGCCTTGGTGCTTGTCGATGTTGAGGAGGTGGTGGATGTCTAGGAGGCTGCCCTGGGTCAGCTTCATTTCGGTCCTCGGGTGGTCCTTGGTTTCTTCGGGCACCTTCCCGAACAACACGGTTTCGGTCTCGGATGAGCTATTCCGGATCGTCAAGAAATGGAGGTGGCGCCTCATTATTTCGATCGTACAGATTCATCTCGTCGTCATCCTGATAGTCATGGTGGCTTCCTGCACGAGACATGGTTATGCAGAAGCGAGTACAAAATTAAAGAACTTTATCCGATTGCAATTCCAATTCCCCGGCAACGGCGCCAATTTTTGACAGAGCCTTGTCGTGAGGCAATGCAAAAGTATATTTATAAGTCAACTACTTGTGACTTCACTATTAGGTAGTAAAGCGGTAAGTAAGGGTCGAACCCAAGGGAATTGGTGGATAGTAGTTCTTTGAGGAAATTGTACAGAAATTAAGTGCGATTGGGGTTGGTTGTGGTTTTAGTACTGAAAGTAATACTGAAAAGTAAATTGCGGGAACAGTTGAGTTGAATATCAACCATACAACATACTTTTGGTTTGTTGCACGCTGTATTTCAAGCGCAATACGTGCCAAATATTATGTTGGATTGATGTTGAAAACTTCTGTAATGAAAGTAAAGTGCGGAAAGTAAATGTACTGAAAGTAAGTGCGGAAAGTAAATGTACTGAAAGTAAGTGCGGAAAATAAAGACTGAAAATAAAGGTACTGAAAATAAAGACTGAAAGTAAATGTGCTGAAATTAAAGTTAGTGACTGAATGTAAAGGTACTGAAAGTAAAGTTAGGTGCTTGAAAGTAAAAGTTAGTTGCTGAATGTAAAGTACTGAATGTAAGCAGTTGATAGTAAGACCGAAAATAGAATGAAGAGTTAGTGTTTTAATCAAAGGAAAGGATTCGGTTTAGGGGCCTTGTATCATAGTTCCGTTCATCATTGACCGCTAATGATCATACTAAGTATTCAAAAATGTAACAAGGCCATTTCAAGCGCTTGCCACACCGTCTAGTCCATTTCAAGACATAGAGCACTTGTTCTAGCTAGACTAATACCCCATTTCAAGGTATATTAGCCTAAGTGCAGTCACTTGATCTCTCATTTCCGATCAAACCAAGCGACTTAAAGAGAGGTTGAACTCCACGGAAAAGCTTTGCCATTTCAAGCATCCACTTAACCGTGTATGTTCACGAACCCCACGGAAGAGCTTTGCCATTTCAAGCATCCACTCAACCGTGTATGTTCTACCCGAATATATAGCACATAGAACAAGCTTGAATACAAAAGTAGCACTAAGAAAATGGGTCTAAAACGTTTTCATGATACAAGCACACCCCTTCAACCAAATGAAGGGTTTAGCTACGAGTATCCATGGAAGTTGATATCATAGCTAGTGCAAGAAAAGTAAAGGGTTTTGGAAAATACTTGAAAAGAAAATAAAGGTTTTCGAAATGAAAGACAAGAAAGAGTAGAGAGATGTTGAACTAGTAACAAGAACAAACTCAAACTCAAGAACAAACTTGGAGCTTTTGATATTGAAATACAAGTGTTTACAAGGATTTGTGCCTAAAGGATTCTAGAGAGATTCTCTATCTAAGTAGCCAAGGATTGTGGATGGATGTGGATTCATGGGCCAAGCCCCTCTATTTATAGCCATAAGAGGCGGTTTGTGGTTGGCTTTGGACCAACCGACTTGCCCTCTAGTTGCTCCTCAAGTCTTCGGTTTGAGCCTAGTTTGGAACCAAAGGGTAAGGCACATGGAGTGCACATGGGCGGCTAAGCTTGGGTGAGCCAAAGGGCATCCACTTGAGCTTGGTTGAGCCAAGGGTCATCAACTTGAACTTGGTTGTGGCTTGGTTTCAAACCAAAGGTCAACCGAAGTGAATAGTATAAGCTAACTGGGAAAGAAGTAGTTTGGTTGGACTTCGCCGAATTTTGACCAGAGCAAGGCTAAAACTGACCGGAGCATGGTTGTGGCTGGACTGGGCTTGATCGGAGCACCGCCGGAGGTTTGTCGGAGCTCGCCGGAATTTTGGCCGGAATCTGGCCGGAGCTTTGGCCGGTGGTCCTTGGCTGTTGGACCATGGATTTGGAATGTTGAGGAGATTCTAAGACTGATCCATGAAGGATGTTTGGCCAGATTCTACCCGGAGCATGGTCGAAATCCCAAAACGGCCGAAATTGCCCTAGTTTGACCTTGATCGGGCTTGAGCTGGTTCCACTCGGGAGTTTTGTCTGGGAAGTGAGATTGTCCGAGTTATTGGGCATTTAAAACACTTTAACCAAGCCAGAATTGCCAGATTCCATGGTTTGGTCGAGCGACTTGGTTTCGGTGCCTATGCGCGCGGGGCCTTTGCTTTGGAACTGGGCCAACTACCAATCTGACCGAGCATTCTCCTTGGTTTTCCGACATTGTCCACTTTATTTTCCATTTTGATCATTTTACTCGAGGTGGATTCGTCAAAGCAGCTCGTTTGCTCGGGCAACTTGAATTCAGAGCTAGACAGCTCAGGCGTGGCCTGGGCGATGCCTGGGCGGGGACCTGGTTCTCTCGGTTCTCCCGGCTCGGGCGCTCGGCACTCTCGGGCGCGCTTGGACGGGGACCTGGTTCTCTCGATCCCTGGCATGTGGTACCCGGTACTTCCTCTCGGTCCCCGACTGGCTTTCCCGGGTCCCTGGCTGGGGTCCCTCGGCCATTGTCGATTTTCCTCGGGCCCTGGTTGTGATTTCTCGGCCAGAAAGTTTTGGCAATCCTTTTTAGCTTAAGAACCCCCTTTTTAGCTCGTTTCTTCTCTAAACCTCAAAATACCCTGTAGAACAAAAATGGAACTAACAAGTAAAAGTTGTTAAGACAAAGTGTCTAATTTGGGGGGTTTAACTGTCTTGATGAATCATATAAATATGGTCCATCACTTACCCCATACTTGCAAAGCAAGGCCCCAAAGTGTTTTTCCATAAAGTGTGAACCGCCATCACTAATGACGGTTCTAGGAACTCCAAATCTTGGAAAAATTATCTTCTTGAAGAGTCTTGTAACCACCTTGGCATCACAAGTTGGGGAGGCGACGGCCTCTACCCATTTGGAGACATAATCGACCACGGCCAATATGTATTGATTACCGTATGAGGACGGGAAAGGACCCATGTAGTCTATACCCCAAACATCAAATATTTCCACCGGAAGAATGCTTTGTTGGGGCATTTCATGCCTTTTAGAAATATTTCCCGACCTTTGGCATTGGTCACAAGCCTTGACGAAATTATGAGCATCTCTAAAGAGGGTAGGCCAATAGAATCCGCTTTGTAGGACCTTTGATGTCGTTTTTGCTCCACTCCATGTCCTCCATACTGGGATGAGTGACAATGGTATAGGATATTCCTTATCTCTTCTTCGGCGACACAAGTCCTATATACCTCGTCCGCAAAGCCTATACAAAAATGGTTCGTCCCAATAATATCTCTTGGCCTCCGATAAGAACTTCCTCCTTGGTGATGATTCATGTCATGGGGTATGATCCCACATACTACGAAATTAACCATATCCGCATACCAAGGGAGGGCTTCCGCTTCTACTCTCATTAGTTGCTCTCCAACGAAAGTGTCGTTGACGGAGCCCACCGCACTGTCGTTAAGGTGCGATGTTCTCTGTGCAAAAATAAATTTATATCTCTGATACTCGCGACTTTACTATTTTGGGTAGTAAGTGGTAAGTACGGGTCGAACCCAAGAGAATTAGTGGATAGTTGTTCTTTCGAAAAGGAAAAGTAAATAAAAAAGTTGGGCGGTTGGTGTTGGTTTTAGTACTGAAAGATAAAGTGCTGTAACAGTCGATTTCAAGATCAACCGCAGACACACGTTTGATACTGGCCGCACGCTGTGTTTCAAGCGTGTTGCGTACCAAAGGTTATGCCGGGCTGATGTTGATAAAGTCTGTAGTAAAAGTAAAGTGCAGAAAGTAATTGCTTGATGGACAACAGTTGCGGAAAGTAAGCAGTTGATATGGACTGAAAGTAAAGTTACTGAAAGTAAATGACTGGAAAGTAAACAGTTGATAGTAAGACTGAAAGTAAATGACAGGTGATGTTTGAATCAAAGGAAAGATTCGGTTTTAGGGGCCTTGTATCATAATCTGTTTATCATTGACCTCTAACGATCATACTATGTGTTCAAAGATGTATCACGGCTATTTCTAGCACATGACTTGCCACATCATTTAGAACACTTGTTCTATTTAGACTAATTCCTCCTTTCGAAGTATCTTAGCCTTATGTGCATCCATTTGATCTTCAGTTACGATCAACCAAATGGTTTTTTAAAAGAGGTTGAACTCCTCAGATAAGCTTTGCTCGTTAAAGCCTCCACTTACCCGAGTATGTTCACGAACCCCACGGAAGAGCTTTGCCCGTTAAAGCATCCACTCAACCTTGGAAGTTCTAACCTAATATGTGGCACATAGAACAAGTTTTGAACACAAAGAGGCATTTAAGAGAAGGGTCTAAAACATTGTATGATACAAGCACTCCCCTTCAACCGAATGAAGAGTTTAGCTACGAATATCCATGGAAGAGGACATCATAGCTAAGTGCTTGAAAGTAAAGGTTTTCAAAAGATAGGAAAGTAAAGTTTTTGAAAGTAAAGACAGGAAAGTAAAAGGAGAATACTCGAGAACCCACAGGAGTAAACTCAAGAACAGTAAAAGAAAAGCTTGAGTACTACAAGAACCGACAAGAGTACTCAAGAACAACTGTAAAGCTTTCGATATCAAAGAGAAGTGTTTACAAGGATTGTGCTCTCAATCTAGAGAGATAAGTGATTGTGGATTTGAGGATGAGATTGTGGGATGATATACAAGTGAAGAGGGCATGGGTATTTATAGGCTAAGGGAAGTGTGGGATGTGGAGGAGGATGCAACACTTGGCACAAGATGAGAGGGGAGGAGGAAAGCCGCCGGCTAGGTGGAGGGAAGGGGAAGCCGCCGGCTAGGTGGCGCAAGGGGAGAGGAGGAGGGCTTTAGCCACCGAGCAAGGTGGCAAGGGAGTGGGTGAGTGTGAGTTGAGATCTTTTTCCCAAAAGCCATCGGCTCCCTTTCAGCTCCGGTCTGACTCTGGTTGCTCTTCGGTTGGATTTGTTTTGAGTGATTCCATGTCAGGTTCATGAAAGTTGTATAGTCGGAATCCGGTCGTGTCCTGGAGTGACTTGTAATTCATTTTCAGCTTTAAAACTCCTTTTTAGCTCGTATCATCTCTAGACCTTGAAATAGCCTGTAGAACAAAAGTGGAACTAACAGGCAAAAGTTAAATAGACAAAGAGTCTAATTTGGTGGGTTTAACTGTCTTAATGAATCATATAAATATGGTCCATCAGATCACCCCACACTTTTAGTTGTTCGTCCCGAACAATGCTTTTAAGAGGTGTGCACACAATCCAAGTAAAAACTTCAAATAGGAAAGTGAGAATATAGAACTAGATTTATCCTATTCATGCATTACTTACTTATTACCAAACTAAACCGTGTAAATACTTAGAAGAAACTTGATACTTGTACCTTCGAGCCGAGATGCAAATTAATTCGGATGTTTCGGGAGATAGCCCTTTTCAGGCTCCTGGACTGCATTCTCTGAACCGACTCGCACTATATGGTAAACTTGTCGCTTTCTCTAGAACATGATTCGGTTCGGGTTTCACTGAGTTGAGCATTTTGATTTCCTTTTGGTGAGGGACAGCTTTTGAAGTGAATTGGCCTTTGGTCTTTGGCCTTTTGATGTTGAATTGGAGTTTCTTCACTTTTGTTCGGTTAAAACCTTCACAATTTTGGCTTTTGGCCTTTGATTAGCTTCTTTGAGCTTTTGCTTCTTTGTGACTTGCTAGTCCATTTTCTCAACCTTTCTTTGGGAGGTCCAATCGTCGCCCGAGAGCATATGGAAATACCTCACCGCTCTTTCTCATCCTCGCCGTTTTGCGCGGGTCAAGATGAGGGTCGCTCATCTATTTTCCCGGCTACTAGGACTTGAGATAGGACGGTTTGATTCACGTCCCGCCTCTTGCATAAACGCTACATGGCGGAGATGACTTCAATCTTCACTGAAACCCGAAGTGCAGCCTCCACAGACTTCGTAAACCATATAGTGAAATTCAGTCCTTTGATTGCTTGCCAAGCCTCTCCAGGGCAGTTTATGTCAACTCCACATCCCCTGTATATCTCAGCACAAAGGGACAAATGAAAAGTTACATCCTAAGTCTCTATATAGTTGAATTTTCACAAGGTAAATGCATGAATTAAGACCTATCTTTTTCACATTCTTAAGTTCATATTTTCAAAAAGATAATATTAAGGGAAAAGGAAAAGGAAAAGCATGTTAATTAACTATGTACAAAGGCGGTTCTCACCCCACACTTTTGAACGAAGGCGTGCCTCACAGCACGGATTAGTTCAAAAGTCATGCAAGCAAATATTTACAGAGAAGGAAATGACATTAAGGAAAAGGGAAGAACTGTACTCCCTTCAAGGGAGTTCGGCTGGAGCCTTGAACTTTCGGCGCATGCCCGGTATTTCTCGGAAGCTGCCTGGCTGATCTAATCTTGCTCCAAAATCCGATTCCTACATGTTAGTCATTTCTTCTATACAAAAAATGGGTGAGAGCGACTGTTAAGGTAAAAACTAAATGACAGAAAATAAATGACTGAAAGTAAGATAGGTGTCGGGTTACCTCCCGACCAGTGCCTTTGTTTAACGTCGTTGGCTCGACGCATGGGGATCACAGGTTTGGATCCCATGGGTGGCTCAGGTCATAGTGTTGTGGAGTGCCTACTTTCATTCTTGCCTTGACTCTCCCTGAGTTCTTGTGGAATGATGAGTTCGGGTCATGTTCCCATTGTTCTGGTGGTTTCTCTTTCCAACGTCTCTGAGAAGGCGAGGGACCCTTCACTACTAGTCTCTTGAATCGGGCTCTCTTATGTTTAGGGCTACCTTGTCTAGTTGTGAGAAGATGCTCCATCAAGGAGTCGTTCTGCTTCGGCCCTTCTTCCATCCTCCTTTTAGCCTCTTCATTGATCACATAGTTTTCTGCAATCTGTCTATTGATCAAGGGGAAAAGTTGGGAAGCTTGCATCTTAAGGCTTGGTTTTGTCTCGTCCTGCCCGTCTGTGAGGATTCGGTCTCGGATGGTCTCGGCTGCTTCGGTAATGATAGTCGGGTATGACTCGGGCAGCTTGCCAGTGGTATTCTGGACTTCCTCCTCTGCTGGCACGGTCTCAAGTTCCCATGAAGGCTTTTCCTCGTTGCTTCCGGTTCTTTATATATCTGATTCTTCTGATGGCTCGGGAGTTTCTTCTGATGGCTCGGAAGTATCTTCTTTATTCGTCTCTGGACCAGCCTCTACTATCTGTATTCCTCTATTAGCTCGGGGCGTTGGCCTTCATTTTGTGGCTACGGCCAAGTCATCTATGAGGTTCCACATATCTGTCATGGATAAGTTCCTGGCTGATCCTCCCACTGCGTTGTTAATCCTTGTCTGCTCATCAGCCCTCATCCCACAAAGAAATTTTTGAAGAAGAAACACTTCCGTGAATCCATGGTGCGGGCAGCGTGAGACGATGGTGTCATAGTACGTGTAGTATTCGTCCAAAGTCTCATCCCGGGATTGTTGAAGGCAGATGATCTTCTCTCGGGTGTCATGTCGTAAGGATGGGGGGGAGAATTCTTTCAGGAATTTAGCGCGAAGGTCCACATAATATTCTGCACAATTAGCAGTTGATGCGTAATACCATACTGTCGCAAAGTTAGTTAAAGAGTGTTCAAAACATTTTAATTGAAACTCTTCTAACGTTTCATTTTCAGGTTTCATGTGACGGCATATATGGTGGAAATGTTGGCAGTGTATTACAGGGTCCTCTCTAACTGTACCTCCAAACTGGGGAAGATGTTGAGTCATCCAAGCATACATAGTGGATAGTGTGATGAAGAAATGAAGAGGGAAAGAAAAGAACAACTAATCTGAAGCTAACTCCCCGGCAACGGCGCCAATTTTGATGGAGCCCACCGCACTGTCGTTAAGGTGCGATGTTCTCTGTGCAAAAATAATCTTATATCTCTGATACTAGCGACTTTACTATTTTGGGTAGTAAGTGGTAAGTACGGGTTGAACCCAAGGGAATTAGTGGATAGTTGTTCTTTCGAAAAGGAAAAGTAAATAAAATAGTTGGGGGGTTGGTTTTGGTTTTAGTACTGAAAGATAAAGTGCTGGAACAGTCGATTTCAAGATCAACCGCAGACACACATTTGATACTGGTCGCACACTGTGTTTCAAGCGTGTTGCGTACCAAAGGTTATGCCGGGCTGATGTTGATAAAGTCTGTAGTAAAAGTAAAGTGCAGAAAGTAATTGCTTGATGGACAAGACTTGCGGAAAGGAAGCAGTTGATATGGACTGAAAGTAAAGTTACTGAAAGTAAATGACTAGAAAGTAAACAGTTGATAGTAAGACTGAAAGTAAATGACAGGTGATGTTTGAATCAAAGGAAAGATTCGGTTTTAGGGGCCTTGTATCATAATCTGTTTATCATTGACCTCTAATGATCATACTATGTGTTCAAAGATGTATCACGGCTATTTCTAGCACATGACTTGCCACATCATTTAGAACACTTGTTCTATTTAGACTAATTCCTCCTTTCGAAGTATCTTAGCCTTATGTGCATCCATTTGATCTTCAGTTACGATCAACCAAATGGTTTTTTAAAAGAGGTTGAACTCCTCAGAAAAGCTTTGCTCATTAAAGCCTCCACTTACCCGAGTATGTTCACGAACCCCACGGAAGAGCTTTGCCCGTTAAAGCATCCACTCAACCTTGGAAGTTCTAACCTAATATGTGGCACATAGAACAAGTTTTGAACACAAAAAGGCATTTAAGAGAAGGGTCTAAAACATTGTATGATACAAGCACTCCCCTTCAACCGAATGTAGAGTTTAGCTACGAATATCCATGGAAGAGGACATCATAGCTAAGTGCTTGAAAGTAAAGGTTTTCAAAAGACAGGAAAGTAAAGTTTTTGAAAGTAAAGACAGGAAAGTAAAAGGAGAATACTCTAGAACCGACAGGAGTAAACTCAAGAACAGTAAAAGAAAAGCTTGAGTACTACAAGAACCGACAAGAGTACTCAAGAACAACTGTAAAGCTTTCGATATCAAAGAGAAGTGTTTACATGGATTGTGCTCTCAATCTAGAGAGATAAGTGATTGTGGATTTGAGGATGAGATTGTGGGATGATATACAAGTGAAGAGGGCATGGGTATTTATAGGCTAAGGGAAGTGTGGGATGTGGAGGAGGATGCAACACTTGGCACAAGATGAGAGGGGAGGAGGAAAGGGGAAGGGGAAGCCGCCGGCTAGGTGGCGCAAGGGGATGTGGAGGAGGATGCAACACTTGGCTAGGTGGAGGGAAGGGGAAGCCGCCGGCTAGGTGGCGCAAGGGGAGAGGAGGAGGGCTTTAGCCGTCGGGCAAGGTGGCAAGGGAGTGGGTGAGTGTGAGTTGAGATCTTTTTCCCAAAAGTCATCGGCTCCCTTTCAGCTCCGGTCTGACTCTGGTTGCTCTTCGGTTGGATTTGTTTGGAGTGATTCCATGTCAGGTTCATGAAAGTTGTATAGTCGGAATCCGGTCGTGTCCTGGAGTGACTTGTAATTCATTTTCAGCTTTAAAACTCCTTTTTAGCTCGTATCGTCTCTAGACCTCGAAATAGCCTGTAGAACAAAAGTGGAACTAACAAGCAAAAGTTAAATAGACAAAGAGTCTAATTTGGTGGGTTTAACTGTCTTAATGAATCATATAAATATGGTCCATCAGTCGTCTACAAGCGTAGTGTCTTCTTTTAGCTCCTCATTTCCCTCAAGCCTAGATAGGTGATCGGCAACTAGATTTCCACTCCCTTTTTATCTTTGACCTCAATATCAAATTCTTGGAGCAAGAGGATCAACCTTATTAATCTTCGCTTTGAATCCTTCTTTGACAAGAGATATTTGATGGCCGCGTGGTCGGTGAATACTATTGTCTTTGATCCCACAAGATGTGGACCAAACTTGTCGAATGCATACACAATGGCAAGGAGTTCCTTTTCGGTTGTAGAATAATTCATTTGAGCTCCATTTAGGACCTTGCTAGTGTAGTGAATGGCATGAAGTTTCTTGTCCACCCTTTGTCCAAGAACCACTCCAATAGCATAATCGCTTGCATCACACATGAGCTCGAAGGGCAATTCCCAATTTGGAGGTTGAATAATAGGGGTCGAGACCAATGCCTTCTTCAACTTTTCAAAGGCCATTAGGCAATCTTCATCAAAATGAAATTTGGTGTCATTGCATAATAGATTTGTCAATGGCCTTGCAATTTTTGAGAAGTCCTTGATGAATCTTCTATAGAAACCGGTGATGGACCATATTTATATGATTCGTTAAGCCAGTTAAACCCACCAAATTAGACGCTTTGTCTTAACAACTTTTACTTGTTAGTTTCACTTTTGTTCTACAGGCTATTTCAAGGAGTAGAGATGAAACGAGCTAAAAAGGAGTTCTTAACGCTAAAAGTGGATTACAAGTCAAAACTGGCCATGCTCCGGCAGTACTCCGATCAAGCCACAACTAAATCCCAATGACTTGTTCCAACAAAGATCAATAACACAAGTGAAATGCCAAGTATAAGTGCCTTGTCCTTTGATGTCAACCAAGAAGCAACCAAGGGGCAACCAAAGTCTAACCGGAGTTGCATGGGAACCGATGGCTTTTGGAGAACAAAATATCACAACCCACTCACACCCACTCCCTCCATCTATGGCCGGCGGCTTCTCATGGGAGAGTGACACATGGGCGGCAGCTTTGGGGCGTTGCCACCTCATGGCCGGTGGCTTTTGAGCCCTCCTCTCCCCCTTTGACATGTGTTGGCTCCTCCTCCTCTCCCCTTGCCTATAAATACAAGTCCTCCTCCTTCTTGAAGAAGTGTCCCAAATTGTGTCCCGAAAATCCTAGTCTTTGGTCCTTGGTTCTAGTCCCATTTTGTTCTTTGATCACTTGTCATTTAGATAGAAATCTCTCTACAATCCATCCCACAATCCTTGTAAACACTTTACTTTGAATCAAAAGCTCCAAGTTTGTTCTTGAGTTTTACTTTCAAAAACCTTTACTTTCATTGTCTTTACTTTCCAAAACCTTTACTTTCTTGTCTTTCAAAAACCTTTACTTTTCTAAGCACTTAGCTATGATATCCACCCCTATGGGTATTCGTAGCTAAACCCTTCATTCGGTTGAAGGGGTGTGCTTGTATCATAAAATGTTTTAGACCCTTCTTTTAGTGCCTCTTTGTGTTCAACTTGTTCTATGTGCCTTATATTAGGTCAGAACGCTATTGGTTGAGTGGAGGCTCGAAAGAGCAAAGCTCTTCCATGGGTTCGTGAACTTCCGTGGATAAGTTGAGGCTCGAAAGAGCACAGCTTATCTGTGGAGTTCAACCTCTTTTAAACACCATTTGGTTGATCGGAAATGATTGATCAAATGGATGCACATAAGCTAAGATACTTCGAAAGGAGGAATTAGCCCAACTAGAACAAGAGTTCTATGTCTTGAAAAGGACTAGACGGTGTGGCAAGTCAAGTGCTAGAAATAGCCTTGATGCATCTTTGAACACTTAGTATGATCATTAGAGGTCGATGATAAACGGACTATGATACAAGGCCCCTAAAACCTAATCTTTCCTTTGATTAAAACATCACCTGTCACTTTACTTTCAGTCTCACTATCAATTGCTTACTTTTCAGTACCTTACTTTTCAGCACTTTAATTTCAGTACTTTAATTTCCAGCAACTTACTTTCAGTAATTTACTTTTTGTCGCTTATTACAGACCCTTTCAATATCAGTCCATACCAAAAGTATGTTGATTAAGTAGATATTGAATTCGACTGTTCCAGCAACTTACTTTCAGTAATTTACTTTCTGTCGCTTATTACAGACCCTTTCAATATCAGTCCATACCAAAAGTATGTTGATTAAGTAGATATTGAATTCGACTGTTCCAGCACTTTACTTTTCAGTATTTACTTTTAGTCCTGTATTTACTTTCTTTACTTTCAGTCATTTACTTTTCAGTACTAAAATCACAACCAACCCACGTTACTTTCAGTACTAAAATCACAACCAACCCCCAACTGTCTTACTTTCCATTTTCGAAAGAACAACTATCCACTAATTCCCTTGGGTTCGACCCCTACTTACCGTTTTACTACCCAATAGTAAAGTCACGAGTAGCGGTGATGGACCATAATTGTATGAATCATAAACACAGTTAACCCCACCAAATTAGACGCTTTGTCTATTTAATTTTTGCTTGTTAGTTCCGATATTTATCTATAGGGTATTTTGAAGTCTAGAGAGAATACAGGCTAAGGAGGAGTTTTAAAGCTGAAAATGAATTACGAGTCATTCCAGGTCACGACCAATTTCTGACTTTCAAGAACCTGACGTGGAATCACTCAAAACAAGTCCAACCGAAGAGCAACCAGAGTCAGTCCGGAGCTGAAAGGACCGATGGCTTTTTGGGATAAGCTCACAAAACACACTCCACCACTCACCTTCCTCCACATGGGCGGCGGCTAATGCTCAAATCTCTCCTCCATGGACATGTGGCCGGTGGCTTTGGGAGGTGATGACATCACCCGATGCCTTTGAGCTCCTCCTACCATCTCTTGCCAAGTGGATGCTTCTCCTCCACATCCATCTCCTCTTCTTGGCTATAAATAGAGCTCATCCCTTCACTTGTAAATCATCCCACAATCCCATTCTCATTCCGAAATCACAAATCACTTATCTCTCTAGATTGAGAGCACAATTATGTAAGCACTTTACTTTGGAATCGAAGCTTTAGCACTTTCAACAGTTTTTGTAAGTACTCTCTTTTTTACTTTACTGTCTTTCAAAGTACTTTATTTTCCTGTCTTTACTTTCGAAAACTTTACTTTACTGTCCTTCAAAACCTTTACTTTTCAACGCACTTAGCTATGATGTCCTATTCCATGAATATTCGTAGCTAAACCCTTCATTCGGTTGAAGGGGTGTGCTTGTATCATACAATGTTTTAGGACCTACTCATAGTGCCTCTATGTGTTCAAAACTTGTTCTATGTGCCACATATGAGGTTAGAACTTCCAAGGTTGAGTGGATGCTTTAACGGGCAAAGCTCTTCCGTGGGGTTCGTGAACATACTCGGGTAAGTGGATGCTTTAACGGGCAAAGCTTATCTGAGGAGTTCGACCTCTTTTAAAAAAACCATTTGGTTGATCGTAACTGAAGATCAAATGGATGCACATAAGGCTAAGATACTTCGAAAGGAGGAATTAGTCTAAATAGAACAAGTGTTCTAAATGATGTGGCAAGTCATGTGCTAGAAATAGCCTTGATTCATCTTTGAACACATAGTATGATCATTAGAGGTCAATGATAAACAGACTATGATACAAGGCCCCTAAAACCGAATACTTTCCTTTAATTGTAATATCAACTGTTGCTTTACCTTTCAGTACCAAAAACAACCCTCCAACTGCTTTATTTAATCCCCCCTTTTCGAAAGAACAACTATTCACCTAATTCCCTTGGGTTCGACCCGTACTTACCACTGACTACCAAAAATAGTTAAGTCGCGAGTATCGGAGATATAAATTTATTTTTGCACAGAGAACATCGCACCTTAACGACAGTGCGGTGGGCTCCGTCAAGCGGACTTATAAATTTATTTTGTACACATTGCCTCGCGACAAGATAGTGTTGTCAACCGGCATGGCCAAGAAAACTCCTTATGCCTTTAACATCCTTTGGAGGTGGCAATTTATCGATAACTTCCACTTTAGCCTTATCCACCTCAATACCTCTCCTTGACACCAAGTGTCCAAGCACTATGCCCTCCTGCACCATAAAATGACATTTTTCCCAATTTAGCACAAGATTTGTCTCAATACACCTTTTCAAGACTTTTGCCAAATTGGCCAAGCAATCATCAAAAGAGGATCCATAGACGGAAAAATCATCCATAAACACTTCCATAATTTCCTTAATAAATTCTGAAAATATAGCCATCATGCATCTTTGAAATGTGCCCGGTGCATTACAAAGTCCAAAAGGCATTCGCCGATAGGCAAATGTTCCATAGGGACAAGTGAAAGTGGTCTTTTCTTGATCTTGTGGATGGATAGGGATTTGGAAAAATCCACTATATCCATCAAGATAGCAAAAGTAATCATGCTTGGCTAACCTTTCTAACATTTGATCAATGAATGGAAGTGGGAAGTGATCTTTCTTAGTGGCCTTATTAAGTTTCCGAAAATCAATGCACATACGCCAACCGGTGACGGTTCTAGTGGGAATCAATTCATTTTTATCATTTTTCACAACCGTCATGCCTCCCTTTTTGGGCACCACATGTATGGGACTCACTTAATTAGAATCGGCAATAGGGAAGATGATTCCCGCATCAAGCATTTTCAAAATTTCCTTCTTAATCACTTCACCAACAATGGGATTAAGTCTCCTAGTATGTTCCCTAGATGGGAAGCTATCATCTTCCAAATTAATTCTATGCATGCACAAACTAGGACTTATCCCCTTCAAATCATCAATAGAATATCCAATGGCACCTTGTGCTCTCTAATCACATCAAGCAATTTCAAAGTTTCATTCTCATCCAAGGAGGCATTCACAATGATAGGCAAAGTAGAATTTGGGCCTAGGAACTCATACCTTAGGCTTGTTGGTAGAGCTTTTAACTCTACCAAACAAGACTCCTTACCTTTGTCGCTTTTAGTTTTTCCTTTGCCCTCATCATCCAAGATAGCCCAACAATCGACATGCTCGGGTAGCTCATTATCAAGATCAATAACATGTGTAGGCAAAATAGGAATATCAAGCAATTCAAAGCCATCAACAAGGTCAATATAATTGCAACTCATAGTAGAACTAGGACTTTTTTGTGCTTTATCTAAATTAAACTCAATTTCCTCATCACCTACTCTCATTGTGATTGAACCCTTAGTTGTGTCAAATATAGCTCCGGCCGTATAGAGAAAAGGTCTCCCTAATAGAATAGGGATCTCCGTATCCTCTTCCATTTCTAGCACAACAAAGTCTCCGGGAATGTGAAAGTTCCCTACTTTGACCGGGACATCCTTAAGAATCCCCCTAGGATATCTTGAGGAGCGCTCCGCAAGCCTCAAGGTCATTTGTGTGGGCATGGGTTCACCAATGTTCAATTTCTTGCATAATGAGTAGGGCATCAAAGATATGCTAGCTCCTAAGTCACACATGGCACGCTCTATTTTAACTCCACCAATATAGCATGGGATAGAAAAACTGCCGGGGTCTCCTAGCTTTTGTGGCATGTTAGGGTGAAAGATGGCGCTACACTCTTCATTGAGGGATATTGAATCAACCTCTTCAATTGTCCTCCTGCACGTAACAATGTCTTTTAGAAAGCGAGCATATGATGGAGCTTGAGTAATTACCTCGGTGAAGGGCAATGTCACATATAGCTTCCTCATCATATCGGCAAACTTCGAGAATTGCTTGTCGTTGCTTTTCTTCTTGAGCCTTTTGGGAAGGGTATAGGCGGTGTGTACGGTTTAAGCTTATCTTTCTCTTTTCCCACTTCTTTCACTTTTTGGGTATGAGGATTTGGGCCTCTTCATCTAAATCTTCAATTTTGGCACTAGCTTGGCTTCCAAGATAAAAGGAAACTTTCTTCTTCCTTGGTTGCTCACCCTCTAGCTCTTTGCCACTCCTTAGCGTGACCGCATTAATATGCTCCCTTTGCCCTTGCTCGGGTATGAGCCGGCAATTTTCCTTGAGCCCTTGTAGATGTTTCGGCTTGTCGAGCTATTTGGTTCTCAAGCATCTTGTTGTGAGTTTCTAGCCTTTGATTGCATTGCTTAACCTCTTTCAATTCTTGCCTCATCTCTTATTGGTTTGCTAAGAGTTTTGCAAGCATTGCCTCAACACCGGAGGGTTCACTCAAGATTTGTGGAGGAGGGTCAACTTATTGGTAGGGCCTTTGGGTTTGAGCTTGGTATTGTTGCCCTTGGTTTTGGTTCCTTTGAAGCAAAGTCGGTCCTTGGCTTTGATAGTTGCTCCTAGGTTGGAATTGATTCCTTAGTTGGAAGGCTTGGTTATTAAGAGTAGGCTTAGGACCAAACCCGGGAGGTGTAGTTCCAAAGTCGAGACGAGTGGGATTTGTAGTTTTGTAAGAGAAATTAGGGTGATTCCTCCATCCCGAGGAAAACCTTGGCGTAGTATGGTTAGCTTGAGAATTTTGGTCTTGAGTGGCACTAGTGTCATACTCTCTTCCTTGGTTTCCACCAACAAAGTTTGCTTCCTCATACCCATATCTATTACCATCTCTTTGAACCAAGGGGCAAGAGTCGGTTTCATGCTCATAAACCTCACAAATGTCACACCCTTGACTCGTTGAGCGATCTTTCTCCGGGTGTTTCAATTTAAACACTTCATCCGAGAGGTTTTCAAAATCTTTCCTTAAGGCTTCGTAGTCACTTGTGCTCACGGCTTTTACCTCATGCCTTTCGCTTTTTCTTCTCGGGTTTCCTCTTTCACTTCCCCACATGAAATAATTCTTTGTGATCTTCTCGATCACCGCATATCCTTGGGGAGGTTCAAGCTCCATGATAGCTCCTCCTGCGGCGGTATCAAGTGCAAGCCGTGAGGAACCATCAACACCATGATAGAAGGTATGGAAAACGAGGAGGTCGTCCAAGTTGAAATGTGGGCAAAGCCTTTGATACTCCTTATACCTCTCCCAAGCTTCATAAAGTGTTTCCACATCCATTTATGACAAGTTTGTAATTTGATTTCTATTGTACGCCATCTTGGAAGGAGGAAAGTATTTGTTAAGAAACGCAACGGCAAGCTCCTCCCAAGTGGTAAAGCTATCTGGCGTTTGGCTCCTTAGCCAGTCTCTTGCTCTTCCCGTAAGGGAGAAGGGGAATAACCTCAATAGCTTTGCATCTTCGGAAAACCCATTAATTTTGAAGGTGGCACAAACTTCAAGGAATGTGGTCAAATGGGAATTCGGATCCTCATGGTCTCTTCCCGAGAATTGGTTTGATTGAACCATTTGGATTGTTGAGGTCTTCAAGTCGAAGTCTCGGTTATCCACCGCCGGGACAAGGATGGGAGAACGGTATCCATAGGCATTTGGAGCGGCATAGTCCTTGAGAACCCTTCTAGCTTGAGGGCCTTGTGGTAGTCGAGCGGGAGGTGGAGGGGGAGGAGGAAGTCCATCTCTATCTCCCATGGCTTGATGAATGATTCCTTGAGCGTTCGAGGTAGTTCCTTTGTCCTTGTTTGCTTTACTCCTTGTAGGGTAAGGGTTAGCAAATTCTCCTATCGGTTGTCTCAAGTCTCTATCCACAATTTGGGTAAGCTTCTTTGTCTTTGGTGGCATAAAAAAGATGTACCTACAAGGGGAAAGCAAACGAGACAAGTAAGAATGGTGGAATAAGCTCAAGAATCACGAGTTGCAAAGCAAATAAAGAAAAACATGGAATAGTCGGAGAACTAAATGATTTTTCCTAGGGACAATCTAGCCATTACTCCCCGGCAACGACGTTATTTTGATGTGTAGATTTTTGCATATATGTCAAAAGAATTTATAATTTGACTGGTAAGACCGGTGTCGAACCCAATGGAGCAATTTGGATTATACGCTAGGGAAATCAAGTTTTCTATCTCGACTATTCCTTCGGATCAATTATGAGGTGATTATCAAACAAGAAACAAGTAATGAAATGTTTTCAAGGGGGTTTCAATTTAATTAAAGAGAGTTTTGAGAGGTTACTCCCCTCCTTAGCAATCTCCCAATGATCATGTACACAAGAGTTAATTTATCTTTAGGGGTTGATTGGTTCAAACCTAGCTTGGGCTAGGGTAGACTAACTATCGTGTGATCTATCCTAGTCAAGCCATCTTAATTAGAACCTCACTTTGTCAAGCTATTGATTCACTCTATAGCACTATTATCCTTGGAACATCTTCCTAAGGTAATAAATGCTATGGGCATTAAGCTCTAGTTAACCACATACCCATACATTTACTCTCATGAACACTAGGTATGTTCATTTCCACATTATCCAAATCATCACTAAGCTCTTTCAACACTTAGATCACGATTCTAAGGTAAATATGTCACTTAGGCATTTTATCAAACACTTAGCAACATATCATGAATAGAACACTTAGTGAAAATGAAATCAACTCCATAGATTGCAAATAGAATGTGTGTACATGATCATTGAGTACTAAGGAGGGTTGTAAATCCCTCAAAACACAAGGAGACTACTCACACACCATGTAAGACAACATGATGTGAGTAGGGTTTAATGACAACACAAGAGAATATAAGAGGAATAGAAATAGGATAATTAGTCCTAGAATCTCCCCTTGATCTTCACTCCTCCTTTGTTGGATGATGATGGATGACCTTGATTTGATCCTTTTTCCTTGTCTTTTTCCCCCAAGATGACAGATGCCTAGGTCAAAATTGCGTCTTTCTATTTATAGCCTCGGGTACTATTCATCACTGTAGCAGATCTCAGCCGACCGACTGAGTTGGAGGACAAGTCCAACCGAACGGCTGAGTTGGACCGATTGAGGTGGTTGTGCATGGAAGAGTCCAGCCGGGCGACTGGGAAGTCATTCGGGCGGCTAAGAGTGGCCGAGTGGTTTGAAGAAGAAGTGCAGTCGGGCGGCTCGATGGTCAGGCGGGCGGTAGAAGATCTTCAGAACTGAGATTTGAGATCCAGTCCGTCGACTAGAGTATGGGCTGAAGGCCAGTCGGTTGACAGGATGGATATTCAGAGCGCACTGTCAAGCTGCCAATCGAGTCGGTCGACTGGACCTCCAGTCGGTCGAGTTGCATCAGTCCTCAGAACCCTGCCTAACCTCTTCATTCGAGTCAACCGACTCGCCTCCCAGTCAACCGACTGGTAAAAATTTATCCAAAACCCTTCCTTCTCCATTTTCAAACTCATTTCTCACCCAACTTTCACCACTCGACCGACTCAAAACACCCTTCTCCGATCTCCTCCCAACTTCCAACCATCAACCGACCTCACCAGAGCCGTCTGACCGCCTCTCCATCTCCTCACCTTCATCCAACCATCCGCCCGATCGAACCCAGCTAGCCACCTCCAACCACATCCCCGATTTCGATCGGAATAGCCCAATCCGACCGATCTCCCCATCTGTCGTCGCCTGCACCCGTCTGACCTCCCATACTTCTCGAAATTTGTCTGATTGAAAACCCCAGGCGCCGATTTAGTCACCGAGCGCGATTTCAAAACCCCCCCAATTTTGCCCTAAGTTCGCCTTCCCAGTCGATCGACTGACATTTCCTTGTAGTCCTAGTCGACCGACTGGATTGAAATCTCAGTGGGTGTTTGCTCAGTTCAGTCTTCAGTTTTTATTCCCATTGCAATCATGCCTCGTGTCGGTTCCTCGTTCCAATCCAAATCCATGGGCAAGGACGTTGCTCATGAGCACTCGAGAGATGATCGTATCGTTGAGCAACACGAGAGCGACGAGGATGATAGGCCGCTTGTCACGAGGAAGCGGAGGTTGCTTAGGGATTCGTTGGCAGACGATAGCCCAACCTCGGATGAGGACTTAGACGCTCCACCGGTTTCCCCCGTACCTCCTCCAAAGAAGAAAAACCAACATCCAAGGAAACCAACAAAGAAGAGGAGAGCTCCCGTGCCACCTATTCCTAGAGTGCCACCACCTCCGGTGCCCAGAGTACCCTCGCCCTCAGCTGAAGCACCGTCCTCCAGTGCCATTGTCCCGGTATTGCCGAATGAGGGACCATTTGAGGGACCCTTGCCGTTCCCGACCCCTTACCCTTTCTCCATGCCTTTAGAATTCTCATGCCCTTTGCTTCTGTCTCCGTCTCCTTTTATATTACTCTTTGCTGAAAAGTTGCATCTCTTGATGAAGAGTTGCATCTCTCGCTGAATCATTGCACCTCTTCCTTCGACGCATATAGACTTGAATGGGTTCATCCCTTGAGTTGACATGAACAGATGCGTCTCTTTGAGTTTGGGTTATGTCTTGCTGGTTCTAATCATGAACGTTGGCTGATGTAGCATGTGCCGCGATTTGGTTGAACACAACTTGTCTCACATCAACCTTCTTCTTATTCCCAACTGCATACAAGGAACTGGCCAAGTGGTTTGCCAACTGATCCCCTGTGGTGAGCGGGAAACCAATTCTTGATAGCAATGTCATAGAGCAGTGAATACTTTTTTGACAAATCAAACGAGGGAAGGGTGAAGTCAACCCAAGACTTCCTCAGTCCTCCTGTCAGACACTTGCTCAACCACCTTATTTAGGTCCTCTTCTTCAACATCGATTCATTCTATGGTATGAGTTGACATCTTTTGCGCCAATCTGCCTCCATGATTTTTTTTCTCTCTGGTTGCTCGTTTTTTTCCTTTCAACAAAGTGGCAATTTATAGTTATAAGGACCAACAAATCATAAAACAGTAGTTACCATAGAATAAATAAGTGTTGTATTACAATCAAATCCGTAGATATAAACTCACTCCAAAGCAAATTGACTACCAGTGAAGCACAAACCTATGAAAGGATCCAGATTGCTTGATTACATTATATGAGATTAATGTGCAATATATGAATCATGTGACACATTTGTCGCCTCTTTTCTGAAGTGTATATGACGTCATCTCAAAGAATATTGGGTGGTGTCTTCCACGTAGGGACTGTTGCAGAAATGGTGCTATGACCCTCATTGGTAAATTTGAACAACAAGGCTGGCTGGGAGAAAGATTGGTTTAGCTCGAGGCTACACTTCCATCATCAGCTGAGGTGATTTCAGACAAGTTACTTGATGAGATATTGGTGGTGCCGTTTACACCACTGTAAATGCTTTTTGATACTTGCAGAGGGTTGTGTTGAGGATTTGCAGCTGCGGGTGCTTGTCCCTGTTCTGCTAATTTTTTCAAAAGGTTCATGACCGTTGGGAGGAACTTGGTAGACAGAGACAGAAGTCCAGGAAGCTGCAATTACCAAGGTTCATGTGAAAACTGCGTTCTAAAGAAATGATGAAGTACAATTGAATATGAGAACTCACAGCGCCATTGCGGAATTCGCCAGAGATGTCTAGTTGAACCCACAAAGCTTTTATTAGCAGATACGCTATAAATAACACACCAAGCCACAAAGGATTTCTGGCACGAAAATATATCAAAGACCATTAAAGACATTGCTAAAAATGCAAAAAAAAAAAAACTAATTTTGTGCAAAAGTAAATTAAAAACTGCTTACTTTAAAAGCGTCATAAATTCATTGAATCCCAAAACCACCAGGGCGACCATAGCCCATGGAGGTGGCATCCAGTTGTTATTACGCTTGTTAGCTTCCTGAAAGCATCAACAAAGGTCAACCATATAACATAACATACCCCTAACAGTTAGTCCTGCTAAACAGTGAACCACCAAACTCATACATGAGGTGACAGTCTTGAACAGCTAAACTAAACCGAAAACATTAGTAATTGCAAAAGTGGTTATGAGATATGCATTTGATCGATGTAAACAATTAAAAATGCGTTCATTGCATGAGAGGAGGAACACCAAAAGCAGTTGGACGGTTAAAGATCAGACAAACTTGTTAATCTATAAAAGAAAAAACAATACCTGAGCAGCTATTGCCTGAGTCACGCTGTACTCGGTCTCTGTCTGAAACTGCCTCCACAAAGATTTGCACTGGACAGGAGTAATCAATGTTTTTGAAGACGGAACCTGCGTTGGAAGATGGACATGAACAAAAAGTGACTAACCATAAAAATAATAGAAAAATGAGACTATACAACGAAACACTAAACGTACAACCATGAATGTAAGGGATGAGTGAACAAGTCTTTCCGTTACCATCATCAAATAAATGACACCTTTCAACAGAACTATGAGATTCAAAAAGTGATTCTGATCAAAGGCAAAAAGAAGTGTCAAGCTAGGCATCACATGACATGTGTGTGCAAGTGGCACACCTCCGGCGAAGACAAAACCTTTTCCGTTTTAAGTTACATGAAAGAATAAGTGAGATTAACTCAGTCAAGTTGGTTTCCATAATTTAAGAGCACTATTAACTGTCAGTAGCGGGTTAGTGTTATCTTGGGCCTAAATTATCTCAGTAATAGGTTAGTAGTAGCCTTACCACTACTTGCCTTCTAAAGCCCTAGTTAGAGTCGGTATGTAATCAATTTATCCAACTTCAATCTATTGAACCTTGAACGTATGTCAAAACATGGGAGACTCCTAAAAACTCCTCAGCGTGAGATTCTTGCGCTCTGTGGATCCTAACAGCAAACACCACCACTGGATGTATACATTTCTATATCAGTGTGCTCCACAATGCTAAGATCATGTGGTTTTTTACAGTAAAATACAGTTCTTAACTAACTGAATTAATAGAAAATATTGAGACCGTTTATGAATTTCAATGACTAATTTAGAGTTGGTTACCTCTTCCCAAGAGCTTGAGGCTAGTGGGTCACCCATTGTGATTGCTCTTTTGGAAGCAACTCTGTTACCAGATTCAATCAATGCAGAGGATAAGGTACTTTCTATACTATCACGATCTTCGTCCAAACGAACAGCAGCCATAACAGAGAGCAACTTCAGGGACTGAAGAAAAAAAGATTTTGCATTTCAATTTACTGAAGTTGGCAGATAACTCGAACGACACGATATGGATGATTCATAGATATGTTCCATACCGATGATCGAGCAGTTTTTGTGATTGCTCTTATGTCCTCCTTCCCTGTCCAAACTCGTGGCATTGAATCTGAGTCACGACTAAACAATGTTGCAAACCTGCAACCATACAGTGTTAGTATGACCACGATAACAACCATCATAAGCAATATTGAGTTCCGAGGTACTCCACCTATCCTTCATTCGCATCAGAACTCTTCCAGCTTCTTCTTTTGCCTTTAATTCTACCAGACTATGGGCGTAAGTATTTAATTTTGCAAGCATCTTTTCCTTAGATATTTCATCCATGTCAAATCCTTCAAGAGCGCTGGACAGTCCAAATACAGCTAATTCGGTCTCTTGCTTAAGAAGTTTCCTTATTGCTGGCCAAGTACCCTCACCAGCTTCATCCAAAAGTGCTTCAATGGGCCCTGATAGTGCCTCATTGAGTTTTGTCTGACGCGAATAAACATATCTGAGTTTTGAGTACACACCATAAATAATGCATGACACAACAAAGAACTTAATTCAATAATCAATCAAACTCATGCATCAACCAGGGGAAGCGTTTGTCCCCGCTACACTGTTTAAATTATTAATAATATTATTAATGTAATAACTAATAAGAGAGAAAAAGTGAAGAAAATATATCAACTGAAAAACAAATGCCGAAATGAAGTTGCAACATATGCAATTCAAGTTACATAACAACTGTCTATTTTTCAATTTGATTGGATGTTATTTACGGAATATTTTCCAAATTGCACCAAAATCAAGATTCACTTCTAATTCTACACATTTTTTAGATTGGTTTCCTAATTTACACTAGTTTTGTAAGCCACCGTTGTTCACAGCATCTTAAGCCCCGTGGCGTTTTTGCACCAAAATATGTGAGTCAGTAGCTGATGTGGATCGTTTAAATCTATTTTTTTATTAAAATGCCGTCCGTAACAGCGGCTTAAGTTTCAAGCCCTAGTTTTTCTCTTCATCGTTCTATTAGAACGCTCCTACCAACAGCGTTTTACCTACCAACAGCGTTTTACCTACCAACAACGTTTTAAGGTAAAACGCTGTCGCCAACAGCGGCTTACGCTTGTTTGGTAATGTTACGGCACATGACTGCATATTTTGGCGCAAAAATGACACGAGGCTTAAGACGTTGTCAACAAGAGCGTCTTAATGTTAAGACGCTGTGAGCAACGGCGGCTTACAAAACTAGTGTAAATTGGGAAACCAATCTAAAAAATGTGTAGAATTGAAAGTGAATCTTCGATCAAAAAAAAAGAAAGTGAATCTTGATTTTGGTGCAATTTGGAAAATTTTCCGTTATTTACTTGGTGCTCTCCACCATGATATGGCAATCGCATCCACCATGATATGGCAATCGCATCCACCATGATATGGCAATCACATCCACCATTGATATATACAAATTTAACAATGACAGTTGCATACCTCGTATAGAGTTGCAAGTTCAGCAAGTTTGGCAGAACGTACAGCAGCAACATGAGCCTCTATATCACGCTGAAATTTATCCCTTACTTTAGAAGTATCCCAATTAGCCAGTTCAATAACAATATCTGTAAATCGAGTACACTTGTTAACTCAGCAATCTAAGATAGTAGCATCAATTTGATTAATTCAGATAATGTTTGTTTGGTGAAAAGTTCTCGGGGAAGATATTACCTTTACATCTTTCATCAAATTGATCCATGAATAATGTGGTGCAACTTTCAGCAGAAACAGAGAACCCTTCCCCATTATTTAAAGACTTCTCAAGTGCCTCCTTGAACATCTCCAGAGTTTCATACCTAATGTGGCTGAGCATGGCTTGGAATGCCGGTTGAACAAGCTAATAATAGCTATAATAATCAGTATCCGGTTGAGCATTATGAGTATCACATACATGTATTTATAAGACACATAAGTTATGAACAAGTTTCACATAAATATAAATGAGAAAGTCCACAGTAGTGCTGTGCAATTAAGTAGTGTCCACGCAAACTCATTACTCATACAATATTTACCTAAATTAAGTGTTTATGAACCAAGTCTTAAATTATACCGAAGATGTTATTATTTAATCTACAACACTCATCACGTGTTCTTAATCGTAGAGTTAAAAAACATTATTGTTTTTTATATTTCCACAAATTGATGTGTCACAAATACATTCGTAGAAATTGAATTTACACTGCACAGTTGAATTTACACTGCACAGTGCACACACTGGATGATTGGCATAGAATGACCGCTTACTTGAAGCAATTTTTCTTCTAACTGCTTTTGCTTTGCGCTCCGTACACTGTCATCAAAATAAATAGCTTCCGAGTTGTATCTGCAAATAAAGAATGGTGATCTGACATATGAGTTCATGTACACTCTTTATAACTAAAAAGATGCAGAACAAAGTATCTGCGATTAGTAACAATAACGGTATACAATTAGTAATAAATTGACAGAACATCGAATTCCAATCTGTGAAACAAATAGGGGAACCCTTACTCAGAGAGATATGTGTTTAGAAGTGAACTAATCTTCTTTCCAAAGCCAGAAACTGGACTAGATTGCACAGTTTCTTCTAGTTGACACCAGAACTGTGAATGATTAAAACAAAATTTACAAATTTCAGTTTGTAATGGACAAAAGTTCCAATACAACTACTTCATGACCAACGAAGCAACCTCATTGGAGACGAATTTTATGTACTTTTCATTGGAAATCTCTTCACATCGAACGGTAGCCACCATGACCTGAAAGGGGTTGGACTTATCAGTATAACCTGCATCTTTAGGCAGTTAATTGCAAGGGCAAGGCATCAACCTTATGAGCAGGAAGGTCAAGGTCCTTGTTTTCTTTGACAATTTTCCATATTTGTTGAGCGCTAAAGGAGAAGCCTGAAGCAGGAACCACACCTCGTCGATCTCCAGCTAGCCCACCAGGTGCAATTGAATGGAAGAATCGCTGTCTCAGTTGGCCAACCTTGAAATCAACATAGGGAGCCATTAGAATATACAAGTTTTCTCAAGTCAATAATGACTACTTTTCATGACATTAAACCAAATAGACTCTGTGCAAGTACGAGATGTACTTCATCATCCATCGACACATCTAAAATGAGCATTCATCTTAGATCCCTGACTAATTAGATATTTTATTTCACGACAATGCTTTAAGAATGGTCAAACATATCCATCCTACCTGCTCATTAAACTGTTCTTCCTTTTCCTCATAACTGGATAGTGCTGTGACTTCAACCTGGAAAGTGCATCGTGATTGAGATGGGATCCACTGAAATGATAAAATGCATGACGGAAAAATACAGTATTCAGCTTACGTGAAAGAAGTCACTCAACGGAGTATCCTTATGTGCTGCAGGCTTTGGAACTGAATCCCATATCTGTGGTCATCTGGAAATGTCAGAATGCTATACATGCAGTACATAATAACGTAAGCAGACAATGATTTCACCTTCTGGACATCCTCTCTCAAGATAGGTTCCAAATTTTCCAAGGGTGTCTGAATAAACAAGTGGAGCTTTATAAGCAATGCATACAAGCTTCAAATTACATGTAACAGGTAGACATTATGTCTTCAACAATAAGTGGCAATTTCTTAGAGAAGGTGCAAACCCTAGATTTATCACGAATGACAAACATCAGAGTGGTCTTTCGTGGACTGAACAATCGCGTCATGACCTGCGTTAATAAACGAAACACCCTAGTTAGACGCTGGAAGGTCACAACATTAGAGAAGAAAGTGAACTACAAGTAGGAATATATCAGTGTACCTGAAATACAGTCTTCAAAAGAGGCTTATTTGCAGCCTGTTCTCGACCGATATCATGGCACCACCTGAGTATGGGTAAGGGCTAAACTGTGAGTGCCACTATTGATGCCAGCCACCATTTTCAATAAAAAGAAAATATATAGTGGATAACTTACATGTTAATCATCATGATATCTGACACAGCAAGCGCAAACAGAGAACTCTGCTTCTCAAATGCAGTATCATCCTAAATCCAACAAATAGAAATGAGTATATAAAGCATTCAAATCATGATACAAATTTTGAGGTGGAGAAATAAAGATATGGACAAAATGATGATATTTGGGCTTCTGAGATGATCAGTTGAGCTTGGCATATAGATAGGCCTTAGCATAAAAAAATTTCCTCAACAAACTAAATTTTTGGAAAGTACCAAAATGCATTTTGAAACAAAAGATTTGATTCTATAAAAAAATTAGCTAAGATGTATAGGCTGCAAAAACCACCTCTCCTCGTTCCCGTCCGTCAGTACCCTCCAAATCCATCACAATAGTTGTTGGTTCTATGCCATTACATCTAGCCATCCAGATTCCTTTAGTGGTTTGGGACCTGGCAATTCTCTATTAATCAGTATTTTGAGAAGGAGAATTTTTTTGTGAAATGGATGAAAGCTTTCAAGTGGTCATAAATTTGAAATACACGCTCAATGGAACAAAAAACTTGCCTTCCCTTAAACGCATCCATCTCCCTGAAGTTGGTGTGGAATAAGTGGTTCAACAGTGTGCTTTTTCCTGAAACCAATATAAAAGATATTAAGCATGAGAGAGATGGAGGATATGATAGCTCACTAAATATACATTTAAGAGCATTTTTTTAGGACACTAGTGAGAAATTATAAAATATAGTTCATGCTTTAATAGTCGACTTAGAAATGTCTGCTATGATTGATAATAAGTTAGTATCTAATTTAAGTAATGTGACAGTGCAAGTTCATGCTTTTCTCACATGTCAAAATCATAGCATGCAAAGCAAACTACATTTTGTGGATGCATATTGGCAGACATCGTATACACATACCGCTACTTTGTGGGCCCATGATGGAAACCACAGCGTATGAGAGACCACATTCTGCAAGCTTGACCTTCTCCACAAATTTATCAACACCCTCCACGTTAAAGTTGCCATCTCCATCAATTAGCTGAGTTGAACAACTCTCATCTCCTTGTCCTTTGATGCAAAGTAACCAATTGAGTATAACAATTTCTATCTAGCAATATAGCGCGCAATATGTATGAGATACACCAGTTGCTTTAATAAGATCATGAGCCTTGGTGTACAAGGGATTTCACTTATCAGAAAAAGACTCAGAACCCATTCTTAATGAAGGTTTGAATCATCAGATGGGAATCATGATCAGCTCCAGCATAACAAAGAGCTAACGAAAGACTAACAAGTTTAAATATAGATAAAGTGTCGCCGAAGCAGCAACACTGAGCAGCACCACAACAAACAATCAATCAACCAGTAGACGTTTTTTTTCACAATCCCCCTATTCCCACGTATCAAGATCAATTAAGAGCCCAACCTAAGCAACCAAATAAACTACACAGGAGACAACAAATCCAACGGCAAGTACCAAACTTGTAAAAATCAACACTCTTGAACCTATTCTGATGCACTGCATCCTCTCAAAACCAAACACACCCAATTCAAAAGAACCTCGAAATCATTGGAAAAAGCAGCGCAAGTACATTTACCCTAAATTCAACCCAAAACGTCAATACCCAACTTCCCAAGGCAACTTACATGCTATCTCATCGAAATCTATCAGATAGAGAGATCAATTGGACATAACATTTAAAACTTGATCAAAAAGAGCAGCAGAAATCCGAGCTCACCCATGGTTGCAGAAATCTGATCCGGATGAATTGACTGAAATTCTAGTTTCAACGAAACAGCCAAAATTTCAGAGCCGAGATCGGAGGAGGGAGACGAATTGATTTAGAGAGATGATCGATCTGGAAGGATGGATTAACGAGGCTTATATGAAGCAGTCGTCTTGCGAACTGTACAAGTAGTTGCTCTGCAGAAATTATATTTTTTTATTTAAATAAAATAATTCTTACTGCTTTTTGGACGGTGTTTTCGGCTGCTGGGCGGGGCTAAGATTTTTGGGATTTTCCTTTCCATTTCTTATTCTTTCCCAGCCGAGTGCCGACAACGTCTCAATGTGATTTTGTTGACTCTGAAATTGAATTGAAAGTCTCGTTTCTTTTTTTTTAAATGAATTGATCTGCAGTTCCTTTTCTATAAGTTTTTACTGAAATTAAGTTATGGCTATAAGTCTTTTCCAAAACAAAAAAAAATTATGGCTATGAGTCTGTTAATCGCTAAAAGGTTTGGATGAATACATTTTGAGTTTTTTTT
The DNA here is from genome assembly GCA_033675215.1 of Rhodiola kirilowii. Taxonomy (NCBI): domain Eukaryota; kingdom Viridiplantae; phylum Streptophyta; class Magnoliopsida; order Saxifragales; family Crassulaceae; genus Rhodiola; species Rhodiola kirilowii. Next base: position 30,699,172 of record CM066194.1, on the reverse strand, counting down.
TTAAAATGACCCTTTTGAGTTTGGCTATTTCAAAACTGACCCCCTCGAGTTTTACATTTCAAAACTGACCCTTTTTAATAAAACCGGATTTCCAGGATCCGGTTTTCTGTATTTTTTACAAAACCGGATCTCCAGGATCCGGTTTTCTGTATTTTTTACAAAACCGGATCTCCAGGATCCGGTGTTATGTGCAAACGCAACACGTGGAGTTCTCTCATTCGAACGCGCACATAACACCGGATCCTGAGGATCCGGTTTTGTAAAAAATACAGAAAACCGGATCCTGGGGATCCGGTGTTTCGAAAATCGTAAAAAACCGGATCCTGGAAATCCGGTTTTATTAAAAAAGGGTCAGTTTTGAAATGTGAAACTCGAGGGGGTCAGTTTTGAAATGGTCAAACTCAAAAGGGTCATTTTAAAAAAAAAACTCATACATTTTTGGGAAAAGTACAAAATGGGTCCCCGAACTATCACTAATTTCCCTATTCAGGTCCGAACTACCAACATTTCTAGATTTGAGGCAAAATCAAATAAAAGTAACTATTCTATTAACCCGTCAGTCAACTTATTTGACTTATGTTAAATAACTAAATTAAGTGTAACTGTTAATTAAAAATACAGATTTTAAAATCACGATATATTTTTCAATTTCTAATTTTTATTATTATTTGATTTAATACAACTGCCTCATGTTAAAAAATCAAATTGAGTGAAATTTGTAATTAATAGAATATTATTTATTTGCAGTCATGGTTAATAGATGAATCATAAAATATAATATAATATAAATGATCCTAATTTGGATATGCCTCATCAATATGAATTGTATGGTTAGTAGTTTAGAAATCAAGCGCTTGAGATGTTACCTTTTTTTTTCAACATTGACGATAAAGTTATTCAAATTAGAACGAGTTTTAATTTTATTTTGTGATTCGTTACCTTATAAAAATTAATATAGAAAAAATAATATTTAATAAAGCATATTTCACTATGTGACATCGTAAAAAATAACATGTACTCCCACAAAAATATAGTGTTCCCCGTGAATTACAAAGTTAGAAGTTGAAAAAGATTAGTTTAGTAAAAAATTACACTCAATTTGATTATTTTAACATATTAAAAAAATTGATTATTTTAATATAAGTGAATCGTTCAAAACAAAATAATCAAAAAAAATTAGAAGCTGAAAACCTATATTTATTTATTTAAAACTTTATTTTTTTAATTAAAAATTATATTCAATTTATTTATTTTATATGAGTCAAATAAGCTGAGTGACGGTGTTAACTTCATCAGTTAAATTTGATGGAATAGTTATTTTTATTTAATTTTGCCCTCGATTTGGAAATGTTGGTAGTTCTGACCTGAATTGAGAAAGTAGTGGTAGTTCGGGGACCCATTATGTACTTTTCCCTACATTTTTTGACATTACGTACTATCTTTTTTTATATGGAAATTCGACCTTACTATCTTTCTTTCTTTTTATTTAAAAGCATAGCATGTATACAAGATTAAGATCAAGTGGAAATCTGATTTTTTGATGTAAATTGTAAATCGACAAATTATATTCACTTCCTACGAATTATGATACAGTTCGTGAAAAGTGTACCTATAATTCATAGGAAGTACGCTATGATTCATCGGTTTGCGATTTGTACCAAAAGTCAAGTGCAAACCCATGTATACATAAAAAAAGCGTGTGATGTATAAAAAGAAATTGACAAGAATAAATTATGCGTGAACATCGAGTTGCATTGTAATGTGTAGAATGGACTTTTTATCAGGCTTCGTGTTCAAAGTTTGTTCCATAAAGATGGGGTATGAACTGTCACTTATTGACAACAAATCACGGTCCAAACTATCAACATTGAAAATTAAGGGCAATTTTCAAATAGTGTATTCTACATATGACACTTAATTGACTGAATATCAGTGCATCAATTAAGAAAGTTAACTAAACGAATTAATTGAAAAAAACCTTCTTGCACTTAATTGTGAATTTGAGGATTCAAATATTTTGAAATTGCCTTTAATTGTCAATATTCATAGTTCGGACCGTAATTTTTCAATGAGTGATAGTTCATACCTCCTCTTTGGCATTATCCCTAAATATAAATCTGTTGAGACTCGGATTTTCATTTAACCCAGCTAAAGGGTCTGGTAATGGTAGGTGATGGTTAGTTTTGTTTTGGCCATTAAATAGACAAGAAAATCTAGAGAATAAGTACAGTGCACATTAGTTCTTCAAATAATATTTATTTTGTGTATTTCATTCTTTTAAAAATATTGATTGTCTTGATTTTATCCACTTTAATCAAAGTGACCGTGACCAACAGGGTGGTGGCCTGTTGGTTAAGGAGTCAACCCTGGGATGGTTCGACCCTTATGTCCTAGGTTTAAATCTTGGGGCACCAATTTTCTTATAATTTTCATCTTCCTCGTTCCGCCTTGCGCGTGGATGCTTCCTACATCCCTTGTGGATGCTTTCCTCTTCACGCCTTGTGTGTGATGCTTCCTCTCTCGTGGAGGTGCGGCTGTTAAGAAGGACGTGTCGAGTCTTACAACGGTAAAGGTGCCCAAGGTAGACTGAGCTCCAAATGTCAAAGAATGTACCGGTGATTTGGGGTGGATGTGTGAATCCATATACATGGTAAAAAGTGTTAAATCTGGCCTGCGCTTCAGAAGTGGAGGAAAATATACCCGATGATTTCGGATCCAGTCAACATGCCTTGCTAGAGCTACATAGATTAATATATATGTACAAGATGATAAGATGTCATTTGCATTGTAATGTTCTGAGTTGTTGTACCCACCCATTATAATAATAATAAAAAAAATCAAAGTGAACGTGACAAAAATGGCTATAATCTCCATTGAAAAATGGCTGCCTTCAATTTGGAGGGCGGTTAAGGCTTGAAGATTAGGCTTTGAATTGAATGTTAGATGCTTTCAACCGTTTATTGTTGTCTCTAATTGACCCATCCATGCTGGTCTTGCTTGATAACAAAAGCCATACACTTTTAATTAATCATACCTGTGTTTTGTATTTTTTTTAATGAGAAACATCAATGAGTACCAAGAGCACCCAAAAGAGAAAAGGCACTCCCGACTAGGGGTTAGCAAACAGCCTGGGCCGAAAAAAAGCCCACGGGTACCGGGGCCGATATGACCCGCATCCGACCCGTGCCCGAGTTAAACCCGAATCAAGTCCTACCCGACTTCAAGAGGGTCGGGCTAATGATACGTGTATAATCAACAAACAACCATGAAAACCTCAGACGCGTCACCTCTCTTTTGTATAGATCTGTCCATCCCATTACAGTAAATTTGGGCGATGTGGGATTCGTCTATGTAGACCACATATATCACAAGAGGTCAAACCACACGATAGATAACATTAAGGCATTCCACATAGCTCATATCTTGATTTCTAGAACATCAATTGTTAACCTGGTTTGAAATGCAAAGCTTGGCTTCCTCATCTTCTTCTCACATTTCTTGCTCCTCTTCTCAGTCGACCAACCTGAGAAGTTCTCACAGCCACCATGCCTCAGCTGGGAGTGGGACTACTGTCGACCAACCTGAGATGATGTAGGAAACAACCCTTGATCATGTTGACTATGCTCTATAAGATGATGACTGAGTTCACCTTCAATAACAGGTGGAGGTGGTGAAGCTTAACTGGGCAGCATCAGAAGTGTTGGACGTCTGTTATCTGAAAATAAATTTATTTCATGCGGATCTAACAATAATAAACCGTTTCAGCAGTGATGTTAATTAACCAACATGCATATATAAATCTGAACATGCATATATGAATCTGAACATGCATATATGAATCTGAACGAATACAGTTATCAGAATCTGATACAAACAAACAGATATTAAAAGGACAGCAAACCGAGTTGGTGATTCAGTCACGTCGTTGACGCTGTCCTTAAAGCTGATTTGCCTCCCGTGCTGGATTTGACGGCAAAAAGCTTCCCAGGATAAAAGAACCTCAGCAAGCGCGTTGAGCACTATAGCCTTGCTGATCGAACCTATTCGATCTTCTGCTATCACAGATCGGAAAAAACAAGAGACGAGATGTGTAGGAGTGTTGTATTGTGTGTGTTTTGAACTGAAGCGCAGGCTTCTTTATATAGTCGAGAGGAGAAACCGTTTTGCTGCTGGCTTTTTGGAAAAGATATGAACTGTCTTGTTTATCCGAACGCAACAGTCCAAGTTCTTATCTCGAAAAATCAGCAACCGCCTCCAACAGCTTTGACTGACTCAGTCTCGCTGAAGACTTGCTCTTGTTCGGTTTAATTATGCAAAACCGAAATTAGAATAACCAAAAACGAACCGCGCAACCCGCTGAGAAAATTGACGGCATTCACCCGGATGATGTGGGCGCGCACAAGACAGGCCAAATTCGACGTCGTCGACCGGATGATTTCCCCCCCCCCCCTGCGCACGCCCGCGAAGGCATTTTGGAAGAGTTTCTTTTAACAACTTAACAAGCTTGTTATGGAAATCATATATGAACAAACATTGTTCCCATTTGGCCTCCAATGTGGGATATAAGACTTTCACACAAGTGAAATCCAACCCATATCAATCCCTACCAAGGTCAAGTTCCATGGTTTTTGGCACTACTTTGAGCATCAATTACTCATTCGATTTAGCTTCGTTTTTGGCGATTCAATACTTGATTTCATACCTCACACGTCAAGGTATTTTAATCTAATTTTGTCAACAAGATTGGAGGTGTTCTCCACGCTCAATTTTAGGTCTCAAATGTGGCGCACCACCATTTTCTTCAACCCACTACAAACACATTTTCCAACAATCCCCCACATGAAGAAAATCGAGTGGTGAAATCAAATAAAACAATAATCCTCGATAATCAACTCGACACGAAGTGGTGATAGCTTCTACGGATAATATCTGCACAGGATAGGTAGGTTACCCCTTTGAACCTTCCATTGAGATAACATGATCTCTTTACTGACTATTCAGTAGACTTGATGTCTTTGAACTGTTCGTCTTATACTGTAAACGAAATCAAGTTTCCACAGATATTATCCTGATCTTATTCAGTTCTTACTGGTGGGCTCATTTTGGTCGTGATACCCCTTTCCTGGTTCTGCAAGAGTTTCTAAAGAATTAAGCCCTTTGAATTCTCCTTTGAAGCGACCCCACTTCTCTCTCACATAGGTGATTCTTTCTTAAAGTAATCCTGCATTACCCATTTGAATCTCACTATTCAAATTACTAGAATCATTAAAAGCTTCGAGCTTAGCCTCGTGCAGGAGTCACTGTTTTATCTGGGAATAGGATTGGGGTGTTACCCCCCACAGTGACCTCACACAGTCTTAGCAGGTAGGTTGTCCCTTTGAACCAAGTTCTTGGGATCTCCAGTCATCATGGTAGGGTTTTCCTTTGCCTCAACTTTTATAGCCCAAGGGCTTAAGCCTATGCTTTGATGTTAGCAATCAAAAGGCTTTAGTCCCATTCCCTTAGTTGTATTCTCTACTTGGTCCCTATTTAACCCTTTGGTTAACGGATCCGATATATTTTCTTTGGACCTCACGTAGTCAATGCTTATGACTCCGGATGAGAGAAGTTGTCTTATGGTATTGTGTCTTCGACGTATGTGCCTAGACTTACCATTATACATGACATTCTGTGCCCTACCAATTGTTGATTGATTATCGCAATACACACATATTGGTGGCACAGGGTTTTTCCAACCAGGAATATCCTCTACAAAATTCCTTAACCACTCTGCTTCTTCGCCGCATTTATCTAATGCCACGAACTCAGCTTCCATCGTGGATCTGGTTATTAGAGTTTGTTTCGAGGATTTCCATGACACGGCTGCACCTCCCAAAGTGAATACATATCCACTAGTGGCCTTTGAGTCTTGTATATCAGATATCCAGCTTGCATCAGTGTAACCTTCAATGACTTCCGGATATCTGGTATAATGTAGACCGTAATCACGAGTAAATCGTAGATACTTCAGTACTCTCACGATGGCTTTCCAGTGTTCATAACCTGGGTTACTCGTATATCTTGCAAGCCTACTCACACAATAAGCAATATCAGGTCTAGTACAATTCATCAAGTACATTAGACTGCCTATTACTTTTGAGTATTCCACTTGAGAGATACTCTCCCCTTTGTTTTTAGACAGATGGTGGTTCATATCTATAGGAGTTTTATAAACTCCTACACTATCTTTCCCAAATTTGTCTAAAATCTTATCAACGTAGTGTGCTTGGCTTAAGACAAATCCATCTGCCGTCCTTGTGATTTTAATCCCTAAAATTACATCGGCCAGACCTAAGTCTTTCATATCAAACCTTGAGTTTAACATGGACTTAGTAGATTTAACCATTTCTTCATTGTTTCCCACAATGAGAATATCATCGACGTATAAGCACAAAAGCACATACCCGTGTTCAGTGTTTTTGCTATATACACATTTGTCACACTCGTTGATTTTGAATCCATTTGACAATATCACTTTGTCAAATTTCTCATGCCACTGTTTTGGTGCCTGTTTCAGACCATAGAGAGACTTAACAAGTTTACAGACTTTTCTCTCTTGTCCTGGCGCTTTACAACCCTCAGGTTGTTCCATATATATCTCTTCTTCAAGATCTCCATTCAAGAAGGCAGTCTTCACATCCATTTGATGAATTTCTAAATTGCGCAGAGCTGCAATTGCAATTATCATCCTTATAGATGTGATCCTTGTCACAGGTGAGAATGTATCAAAGTAGTCTAGACCTTCCTTTTGTCTATATCCTTTGATCACAAGTCTCGCTTTGTACTTTTCAACAGTACCATCAACTTTCATTTTCTTAGTAAAAATCCACTTTGAATCAAGTGGCTTACATCCCGGAGGAAGATTAACTAACTCCCAAGTATGATTTTGCATAATGGAGTCTAGTTCACTTTTTATGGCTTCTTTCCATATAGGGCCATCAACAGAGCTTATAGCTTCATTATATGTAGGAGGTCCCGCCTCAACCATAAAGGTTACAAAATCAGGTCCAAACGAATTTTCAACCCTTGCTCTTTTGCTTCTTCTTGGTTCCTCCACATTTGTATCATCCTCGGATACTTCTTCTTGTTGGTGATACATTTCAGTAGTATCTTCACCTATCTCATAAGGTGAACTCGCTGGTTTTTCTTTATAAGGAAACCGATGTTCAAAGAACGAAGCATTATTAGACTCTATAATTGTGTTCTTGTGTATATCAGAGTTTTTAGACTCATACACAATGAACCTATACGCATTACTATTATGCGCATAGCCTATAAAGACACAATCAACTGTCTTTGGTCCTATCTTCATTCTTTTAGGACCGGGAGCCATTACTTTCGCTAAGCATCCCCACACTCGCAAGTGTTTGTAAGCAGGTTTTCTCCCTTTAAATAATTCATAGGGAGATTTCTCCTTCCTTTTTCGGGGTATTCGATTTAGCAGATAGTTAGCCGACAAAACGGCCTCCCCCCACATTGACTGGGGTAACCCTGAACTAAGTAACATCGCATTCATCATTTCTTTGACAGTGCGATTCTTACGTTCAGCTACACCATTCGATTGAGGAGAATAAGGTGGTGTAACCTCATGTATGATTCCAGTTTGTGCACACAGTGCCCCAAATGGTTCTACATATTCACCACCACGATCACTTCGTAGCCTTTTAATCTTTTTATTTAGTTGGTTTTCCACTTCCAACTTATACATGGCAAATTTCTCTACTGCTTCATCCTTGCTCTTTAGCAAGTATATTGAACAATATTTTGTACTGTCATCTATGAAAGTCACAAAATATTTATTTCCACCTCTTGTTGGCATGAATTTCAAGTCACATAGATCACTATGTATTAAGTCAAGGGGTTCAGTGTCTCTTTCAACACTATGAAATGATGTTCTTGTTAGTTTTGCTTCAGCACAAATTTCACACTTGTGTTCGGAATCAAATTGAAATTTTGGTATACAGTCCAATTTCATTAGATTCCTTATCGAGTCATAATTCACATGACCTAATCTACCATGCCATAAATTAGATGACTCAAGCAAGTAAGCGGAAGAATTTTTATTGATAGAATTGATAGCAATTACATTGAGTTTCCACATTCCATCCTTCACGTAACCACGTCCCACATACATGCCGTTCTTTGAAAGAACGACCTTCTGGGACTGAAACACCATCTTAAAACCATGACTCGTAAGTAAGGTTCCAGACACTAAATTCTTCCTGACATCAGGCACATATGAAACATTGGTCAGTTTCAGCTCCTTGCCCGACGTCATCTTCAACATCACACTTCCTTTTCCCTTGACTTCTGAGGTGGCCAAGTTGCCCATGTACACCTTCTCTCCATTTTCAGTCAACTTCAGCTCAGAGAAGGCATTCTTGTCAGAGCAGATGTGGTGGGTTGCTCCAGTATCCAGCCACCACTCCTTGGGGTTGGAATCCACCAGACTCAGCTGAGAAATCACAGCCACTAGTTGCTCTTCATCTCCCTCGGCGACATTCGCCTTCTTCTTCTTTGGAGCTCTACAATCAGCAGATCGGTGACCCTCTTTGTCACAATTGAAGCACTTTCCAGCAAACTTCGGCTGTGCTTTCTTCTTGATAACCCTACTCTTGGGTCCAAGCTTGTTTAAGGGCTTCTTCCCTTTAGAGCTAGCACCATGCTCCACTATGTTAGCCCTTTCTGAAGGCAGCTTTGTCCTCTTATCAGAGAGTCGATTGTCCTCTTCATTCTTGAGGCGAATCACCAGGTCTTCCATAGACATTTCCTTCCGCTTGTGCTTAAGGTAATTCTTGAAGTCCTTCCACCCTGAAGGCAGCTTCTCAATTACTGCAGCAACCTGGAATGGTTCATTCACTACCATTCCTTCAGCGTTCATCTCATGCATGATCAACTGCAAGTCATGCACTTGACTGGTCACAGTCTTCGAATCCACCATTGAGAATTCGAGGAAGCGTCCCACCAGGTACTTCTTGGAGCCAGCATTCTCTGTTCGGTACTTCCGATCAAGCGCCACCCAAAGGTCCTTAGCTGAACTTTTGGATTTGTACACCTTGTACAACACGTCATTAAGACAGTTCATCACATAATTGCGACAAAGATACTCAGCATCTTTCCATGCATTGTATGCAAAGAGCACTTGATTGTCCGCCTCACCCTCAGCCACCGTAGGTGTCTCCTCGGTCAGATACCGGGACAACCCTAATTGGGAGAGGTAGAAATGCATCTTAGGCTGCCATGTAGTGAAGTTCAACCCAGTGAACTTCTCAGGCCTTTCAGCTGCCATAACTGCAGCAGGCACTTGTGCCACCATAGCATTTGGAACTGGACCCGCAGGTCCATTCCCGGCCGGAGCCATCAGTGGGGTAGTCGCAGCCGACTCAGCAGCATCCTGGTGATGTTGGACACCTTCCATGTCCACAGATTGAACATTGTTTTGTCCTTGTTCAGAATTCATTGCTACAACAGAGACAGATCTGTTAGTATGAAATATTTTTCAGATAATAACGAAGCAGAAATCAGCTTTAAGAATGTTGGACGTCTGTTATCTAAAAATAAATTTATTTCATGCGGATCTAACAATAATAAACCGTTTCAGCAGTGATGTTAATTAACCAACATGCATATATAAATCTGAACATGCATATATGAATCTGAACATGCATATATGAATCTGAACGAATACAGTTATCAGAATCTGATACAAACAAACAGATATTAAAAGGACAGCAAACCGAGTTGGTGATTCAGTCACGTCGTTGACGCTGTCCTTAAAGCTGATTTGCCTCCCGTGCTGGATTTGACGGCAAAAAGCTTCCCAGGATAAAAGAACCTCAGCAAGCGCGTTGAGCACTGTAGCCTTGCTGATCGAACCTATTCGATCTTCTGCTATCACAGATCGGAAAAAACAAGAGACGAGATGTGTAGGAGTGTTGTATTGTGTGTGTTTTGAACTGAAGCGCAGGCTTCTTTAACCGCGCAACCCGCTGAGAAAATTGACGGCATTCACCCGGATGATGTGGGCGCGCACAAGACAGGCCAAATTCGACGTCGTCGACCGGATGATTTCCCCCCCCCCCTGCGCACGCCCGCGAAGGCATTTTGGAAGAGTTTCTTTTAACAACTTAACAAGCTTGTTATGGAAATCATATATGAACAAACATTGTTCCCATTTGGCCTCCAATGTGGGATATAAGACTTTCACACAAGTGAAATCCAACCCATATCAATCCCTACCAAGGTCAAGTTCCATGGTTTTTGGCACTACTTTGAGCATCAATTACTCATTCGATTTAGCTTCGTTTTTGGCGATTCAATACTTGATTTCATACCTCACACGTCAAGGTATTTTAATCTAATTTTGTCAACAAGATTGGAGGTGTTCTCCACGCTCAATTTTAGGTCTCAAATGTGGCGCACCACCATTTTCTTCAACCCACTACAAACACATTTTCCAACAAGAAGTGTGCTCTGCTTTTGGACATGTTCAAGTCCATGCTGAGACATGCTTGTATATCTATTAATAAACATTCATGAAATGCTTCCAATCCAATTATTTCAATGAATACAGCAAAAGGATAGAACAAGGGTATGGAGTTTCAGTTAAAGGCTGGAGTTTTAGGGTAGTGGCCTGTACTTCTTTCATTTGTTCAATAAATAATGACAAAAATCAACAATAACTTCAACCTGCAGAGGTTTGCTGCTGCCTTCACCATCTTTGAGATAATCCCACATCGACCAATTAACTAGCAAAATTGTAGGCAGTTGGGTATTTATAGCAATTAAACTAGCTAGAAAAACCCCAACAAACAAAAGCAAATTCAAACGCCTTACTCGGGTTTGACCTGGTGTAACCCGACAAGGCCCGAATTTTGTAGGGCTTTAACAAGCCTGCGGCTAATGAATTTTTGCATCACCCGATCCGGATCCGGTCCTATATATTGAATACTTCGGGTAAGGGTTGATTAAAACCCGAGGGTAGCCCGATTGTCTTCGGGTCGGGTAAGCCCGACCTGGTCCATTGCTGAGGCCTACTCCCGACCTAATCTCCAAAAGACATCGCTCAACACACAACACTGCAAAACATACGACGACTTTTCTGAAAAAGTTCTTAACAAAAACAAACGAACACCCCAAAACAGAACACCCTTAACACAATAGTCTGTTGTTCTACAATTATTAACCAGCCTAGCCTCCTGGATCTTGTACTTCTCCTCCCATGAAGTTTGTACATTGCTACGGTAGAGCATCGAGTCTCGCCCAGTGAGCTAAGAAGTCTGCTCCAACATTCTCCTCGCATAAGATGTGAGTCACGCACCAATTTTTCCACGTATCCATTATAGAGAAACACTGCTCCAGAAACTGTGTACCACCTCCTAGTTTTACATACCCTCTAATACAGCTGTGACAGCTTCAATTGAGTCAGAGTAATTGGCTGCATCTGCGACATTTAGCTTTATCATCAATAATAAACCTTGGAGTATGGCATAGATCTCCGCCTCAAGAGCATTTAGACATGACATCCTCCAACTTGCATAAACAAAAGAAATTGTGGAGTTTGACAGCTCTAAGACTGCAAACCCCATCTCATTTTTAACACTGTCAAATGATGCATCGCAATAGAACTCCCTTTGCCCAGCCTTGTGCTGGCGAATTCCCCGCAGCATTCTATTCTGCCCTCTCATCCATTTATCGCATTGATACATATAAGCCTTAATCTTCCCCACCAATTCCCCACAATTCAATCCTCTTCCCTCATGTCTCACTTGAATTCTACTATATCAAAGGCATCAACAACCACAAACTACATTTCTGAAATCAACCAAGTTCAACTCATGTGCACAGACCCATATCCAATCTGCTGGACAAGCACAGTCTGCCTCCACCACTATCTCCTCTATCTTTAACTCTCTCCGCACTACCTTAGGTCCTTAGCTTTGCAACAGTTTTTAACAACATGTAGAATGTTTTCACCCTTCCATCCACAATTATCACGATATGCATCAATTGTTAGAATAATTTCATATACGCGAAGATCGTAATATCCAATTCATGTTAATCGAGCATATAGAAAATATAGAAGAAGATCAAACCTTCGTTGATGACTCTAAACTCTTCTGGCCGTCGCCGGTAATGGATCTTCCAGTCTTTCTGCAGTAGTCTTTCACCAGTAAACTATTGAGAGAGAAGTAAACTGAAAAACTGCGTAACACCGTGGACCACTACACTTAATATAGTGTTGTACATAATCACCATATTTCTGATAATTACAAGTCCTTCCCCTCAAAAGAAACGTTATTATCAAACAGATATCTACACATATCATAATTCCATGATCATAACTTTAATTATACTCTAAAGTCATTTGTATAATAAATCACTTCAATAAATGACTTATAAATTATGATAACATACACATCATATTATATTTACATTATGATCTCAATATTAGATTATATAAAATAATCTAACATCAACTAAACACTGTCTCCTCAATAAACTCTCAGCATCGGACAAACCATCATCAAATAACCTCATTATGGAATATTTTGACCTTGTTGGGAAGCACCAGTTTTCGACCATCTTCTAGAAATTTATCATCCTCTTTCTATCCGAGCATTCCCCCGCATTGTTAGTATTTCTCAAATTATTCAAATAAATTACATTGCAAGTAATTTTACAAGAAAACTCCCCTGAACTAGATAACATGGCCTCATAGCACTTCTCACCTAGTGTATTTTCAGCCTCCCTTCTCAAAAACTTCTTGTCATTATATTTACTCCTCCAAGCATGTGATGGCCTAGCCCCCAACCGAGCTTGCAATAAATTACCTAATCTGAAATACTTAGCCTTGAAGATCCTACTCATCAGCAGTCCATGCTCCTTAAACATCCTCAATGCTTGCTTCAAAATCAATAACAGGTTAAAATATTTTAGATTCCTCAGTCCAGACCTCCCTCTTGTTAATATGAATTGTGCTTATTATTGATATTAGATTAACTGCCTATATATAGCGAACATGAGAATCTAATCCGATCAGATCAATAGGTAATATATGGTTAAGATATATACAGAGAATATATCTTAACTATATCCTAATATTCCTCTAACACCCTCCCTCAAACTTATGATGGTTGTACAACATGAGTTTGAATAGACAAAATATGACTTGATATGAGCCTCCTAAGAATTGAGACGACGTCGCAAGTTGCAATTTAGCGGGGAACGGGAAGAAAACCCGAGATGACAAGATAAGTCATGGCGGCAATGAAGAAACGGGATGAAAGACCCGATGAGCGACACATTAGTTTGCAAGGCTGCGGCAAGAAGGTCCGCGTAGGGAATTCTAATCAAACCAATGATGGACAACTCTTTCTGATCTTTTTTGTCACCAAGGGTGGCTGCGCGGAGAGGCATTGATTGATCTGCAACGAGAAAATAAAAAGGCAAAAAAACAAGGCGGAAGAAAATTGGGGTGGTGGTGCGCGAGTGATTGTCGACACACCACCACCCAAAGTGAACTATCAAGAACGAAAGCTCAGAATCGAGAAAAGAAACTCTAAGTTCTTGATACCATGTTAATATGAATTGTGCTTATTATTGATATTAGGCTAACTGCCTATATATAGCGTACATGTAAAGGCTGGGCGCGACGTTAATGTGAAGGCTGAACGCGCGGCATGTACGTTTACTGTTCATCTATCGACTAAACGCAAAACGTCGACTACTGTCGACTGGGGAGGTGAAGACCGACGATGACGATTGTGACACCTCCGATCGTAGCCATCACTTCGTGTCTTCTTTCACATCTGAACGTCGACTCAGCCGAATGCCAAACGGCGGGGGGATTAATTAACGATTAGGTTTAACCAATTACTAATTTACCCTTTTAGCGTAATTAAAATGTGATTGTGTGAATAGTTTAGTGTTGATTAACAGCCATCAGATTAATAATCTAATGATCATTAATACTTCCCATTTCTCATGAAAGATGTGTCTGCTCATGTGATCTTTATTCTTCATTATATATTCCCGTATCTTGTAACCATTAATTAATCGCTAAAACGTCCACATGCTTTTGGCAAAACAATAATAGTTAAGTAACAAGAGGGAGAATCCATTACGAGGCCAACTGGCATTTTTAAAATTATATGACCAAATTGCCCTTGCAAAATATAGTAATTGTTTTATAAATTTTATTAAGTCACACGGGTCAAGATCAGGTATAAAGTTAAATTTTGGTACAAAATACTAAATTTGTCAAAATCATTTTATACTTCGTCAGTTTATTTTATAGTTCGTCACTTTTCGAGCCGAAAAATTAAAAAAATGAGCCGAAAAATGAAAAGACGACATAATTCGTCAGTTTCATTTTCCAATTCGTAACCAATAAAAATACCAAAAAATCAAGATTTATTCTCATCCATTCAAATCACAAGATCAAGGGCTATGATTAGTTTGTATTTTGTACAAAAAATTAACTTTGCACCAGATCCTTTTCCTAATTCACACAAAAGTGTTTGTTTTAAATTATAAATGGACGTAGTTTTTCAAATTACAGTTTTTGACTCTTGTTGGGAGTGCCGAAGTCACGCCCAAGGCTCCCGCACAGCAGGCCCCGACAGACCCTGCCCGATCGAAAGGCCCCGCGCTGGAAGACCCCGCCAAGGCCCCGCACACGCCCAACACTAAGAACTCAAGCACCAACGGCTATGAGATCTTGGCATTAAAGAATCCAGCCGTTACTGAATCTAGCAAGACTTCAATGAAGCCTCAAGGAGCCGATAGAGCCTTAACCCTCGAGAGTCCACTCTTCTCCAACAACGGCCACAAAATCCACGCATTTAAGGAGCCAGACGTTACTAAATCCAGGGAGGTGTTACTGTTGGACTCGCCTGGAGCCGTTGGAGGATGCATATGCAAAGGAGATGTTGGAGGCCATTCAAGGGAGGAGGAGCCGTTGCCCTTGGGTTCAAGAGAGATATTTGGCTCTAGGTAAAGGACTTGAAGCCTCTTCAATGGAACGTCGGTTACTATTTTGACTCAATAATTGCTAGGAGGCTATATAAGGAGCAAGGGATTCATTCACTCGACAGCAAGAAAATTATACAGCCAAGAGCTTTATCTTTTTTATCATCTTAGTTATAGTCAAGGATTTGATCCTTTGGGGCTAGGTATACTCCCGTTACAAGGGTATATCGAGCATATCTCTATTGTAACCCCCACGCCATTCCCTTTGTTCCCTTCATTTTGTCCTTGTTTTTCCCCATATTCAATAATATTTGACGTTGCCCAACTCATTTTCCACTTCCAATGCCATTTATCTCGCTTTTGAGCAAACTTGTTAGACCCCGAGGCATTCACAAGGCCCCAACCGAAGAGATGAGTTGACGCAAGGTCAAGCTAGGCACCCAGCCGAGCGACTGCCCTACGTCGACTCTTACCTGGGCGAGACGATGGACGTCAACTGGGGTCACTGGCGAGACGGCGTGTATGAACTGAGACCCCGAAGTGAGCCCATCTACCAGTCAAATCACTCGGGTGGGCGAGCCTATAAGTTGAGGTCATTTAATGGATCCGCGTTCCGCACAAGGCCCCCAGACAAGCAGATGAGACAATGGGGCTAGGCACGGCCGGTGCAGGCACGAGTGAGGCCAGCAAGGGCCCTCGACTCAGGACACCGCAAACTAGAATTGACAATCTACCTCGGTGAAGATGTGAAGGGATGGCTCCATCGAGCGGAGCATTACTTCGCAGTAAAGGGCCTGATGGAGCCCGAGAGACTCGACACTGTGGTCATATGCTTCGAAGCCAAAGCACTGCAGTGGTTCGAGTGGTGAGACCAATGCCAGCCATTTGCCTGTTGGGAGGAGCTACCAGCGCGGCTATTGACGAGGTTCCAAGGGCACCAAGGTCGAGTGCACGAGGAATTCTTTTCCTTAGTGCAAGACACCACCGTGGGCGCCTATCGTGACCGATTCGAGGCATTGTCATTCGGACTCAGTGGCATGACGAACGAGGCCCTCTTGGGCAACTTCATAAAGGGGCTCAAACTATTGGTGCGCGAAGGAGTTCGAGTGATGCGACCCCGAGAACTCGAAGATGCCATGCAACTAGCCCCACTCATCGAGGACGAGAAAGCAGCTAAGCACTCGAGCCAGCGAGCGGGGCCTCAACAGTGCATTTCTAGCACGGGCCCTAACCCAGGCGGAAGCCGAGACCGGGCGAGGGACCAGCCGAGCGAAGCGCCCTCAACTTACCACACAATGACTGAGGCGGATATTGAGGCGAAGCAAGCCCATGGCCTATGATACCGCTGCAATGAACGCTGGCAGCCTAGGCACCGGTGCAAGGCTGCGACTCTGGAAGTCTTACTGGTAGACGAAGAGGACATAAGCTGGGACGAAGACGAAGACGCGGAGGGTGAACCAGACCAAATCACCCTAGGGAGCTTAATGGTCACTATGGTAGGACCCGATGATCAAGGATCAACCAACTGCCCAGATTAAGAGGCCCAGTGGGCTGTTATCTCAATACCAAGCCTACTGGATTGGGAAACCCTCAACCAAGATAACCTGTCTGAAGAATTGTAGCATTTACGCAAGGCGGCGGAGCAGGGTGATGAAAGGTAAAAAGTCATTGGTACCAGACTCGTTTATAAAAACCGCTTTGTGTTACGACAATCCTCAAGTCAGATTCCCAAGCTTCTGTGAGAATTCCACGCTAGCAAAGTGGGAGGACATTCAGGAATGAACAAGAAGTGCCAACGACTCGCAAGAGAATTCTACTGGGAGGGCCTATATGCCGATGTCCTCAAAATGGTGGTCGAGTGCGACGAATGGCAACGTAGCAAGTATGTGGCCATGAAACCAGCCGGCCTCTTCAACCCTTGCAACTACCAGAGCAAGTCTGGACAGAAACCACAATGGATTTCATCAAAGGACTACCCCGGGTTGAAGGCCACTCGGTAATCATGGTTGTCGTGGATCGGTTGAGTAAGTACGCCCACTTCGTACCACTCAGCCACCCGTACACCGTGAAAATAGTCACTGAGGCCTTCATTCAGGAGATTGTTCGCCTACACGGGATCCCCGAAGTAATAGTGTCTGACCGGGATGCCATCTTCATCAGTCATTTTTGGAGAAAATTATTTAAGGCGCTAGGAACGGACTTAAGACGAAGCACGTCCTACCACCCACAAATCGATGGCCAGACAAAAGTAGTAAATCGGAGCAGCGGGACGTACTTAAGGTGCTTTGCAAGCGAGCAACAACGTAAGTGGGTCAAGCTGCTACCATGGGTGGAATTCTGGTATAATACGTCATACCACACGGCCACTAACACCACGCCTTTCCAGACCCTCTACGGGCGAGAACCTCCGAGGCTAGTCCCCTATGAGCACGGGTCCAGCCCCTTACAGCACATCGAGGCAACACTACTTGAGAGGGATCAAGCCCTGAAAGAGGTTAAACGGCAACTCCAAAGATCCCAGCAAGCCATGAAAGTGCAGGCCGATCAGAAAAGGCATGATGTAAGCTATAAAGTAGGAGATTATGTATATGTGCGGCTCCAGTCAGGGAAGCAGATTACCGTGGCTAGAAGAGACAATTACAAACTGGTGCCCAAATAATATGGACCGTATGAAGTCATTGAGCGCATCGACCTTGTTGCTTACCGTTTAAGGATGCCTAAGGAGTCACAGATCCATCCCGTCTTCCATATCTCCCAGCTTAAGCTGTCTAAAGCTCCCCCAGGCCCCGACCAAATCAAGCAACTCAAGTGGTACCTCAGCTACCAGGTGGCGTACGAGCCCGGAGCCCTTCGAGGAGTACGAATGCAGAACGGACGACGAGAGGCCTTAATCAAATGGACCCGCATGTTGGAAGAAGACGCTACTTGGGAGGCAGTAGACTACATTGGCGAGTATTTCCCAGACTTCGACCTTGAGGGCAAGGTCGCTCTTTAGGAAGGAGGTAATGTTGGGAGTGCCGAAGTCACGCCCGAGGTTGTGCGCACAAAGGACCCGGGGCCAAGTCTCAGTGCCCGAGTTGCCCGGCTTGGGGTTAAGTACGCCCTACTTGGCTCCGACCAGACCAAGGCTCCCGCACAGCAGGCACCGACAGACCCCGCCCGGTCAGAAGGCCCTGCACATGCCCAACACTCCGAACTCAAGCACTAACGGCTATGAGATCTTGGCATTAAAGAATCCAGCCGTTACTGAATCTAGCAAGCCTTCAATGAAGCCTCAAGGAGCCGTTGGAGCCTTAACCCTCGAGAGTCCACTCTTCTCCCACAACGGCCACAAAATCCATGCATTTAAGGAGCCAGACGTTACTAAATCCAGGGAGGCATTACTGTTGGACTCGCCTGGAGCCGTTGGAGGATGCATATGCCAAGGAGACCTTGGAGGCCATTCAAGGGAGGAGGAGCCGTTGCCCTTGGGTCCAAGAGAGCCATTTGGCTCTAGTCAAAGGACTTGAAGCCTCTTAAATGCAATGTCGGTTACTATTTTGACTCAATAACGGCTAGGAGGCTATATAAGGAGCAAGGGACTCATTCACTCGACATCAAGAAAATTATCCAGCTAAGAGCTCTATCTTTTTTATCATCTTAGTTATAGTCGAGGATTTGATCCTTTGGGGCTAGGTATACTCCCGTTACAAGGGTATATCGAGCATATCTCTATTGTAACCCCCATGCCATTCCCTTTGTTCCCTTCATTTTGTCCTTGTTTTTTCCCATATTCAATAATATTCGACGTTGCCCAACTCATTTTCCACTTCCACTGCCATTTATCTCGCTTTTGAGCAAACTCATTAGATCACTATCTAACAACTCTACTGTCATTTTGTTAAATTTTATAACCAAATTGCCCTTGCTAAATAGTGTAATTATTTTATAAATTCATTAATTGCCAGTAATAATATTTGTTTTATAAGTAAATTAAGTATTCGCAATATTAATGCCATTAGGCGAGCAGCCTGACCTAATAATATCATCTGAAAATAGACGAGTGACGAAGCCTTTTGGGATTCTTGAGCTTTGTTCTGAGGATAGTAAGAGAAGCACATTTTCTTGGGCTTCTTGCTTCTAGTAGGATTCCCATTGATCGTGTTAGTGTTCATGGGCGACCCTTATCCCTAGTGTGAATCATTCCAAGTATTGTTGTAGTCTTATTCTGGAGTGTCAACTTTTGGCCGTTTGAGCCGCTCTGATCGTCGTTAGAGCATATACACCCATCGAGGACTTCCTCGGAGGGAGGAAGTCCTCGGCAAGCACTTCCTTAGCGATTAGGAGATGCTGAGCGGACAATTCATACAACGATTTAAAAATTAGTTCCCCTCGTACTATTATTCAAGTTCATATTAAGTTTTCTCTTTAGTTTCTGAAATATGGTCATTGCATAGGCGTTAAGGAGAGTCTTTCATCTATTACAAAGATGTCTGAGAATAATATGTCTGAGATTGCTCAGTTCGCGGAATGCTTTGAAGGCCAAATGACGTTGTTGCTAGAGAAGGTGGATTGGGCTAAATCTGTAGTGGGTTTTCAATATACATTGTTGTTGAAATTGGCTTCAGGGAGACCTTTGAGCTTAACGGGAGCATCAGTTACACTGAGTCAGGTATGGTTGATTAAAGAGAAAGTGCACTTTAGGGAGGTGGATGGAAATCAAATTTTGGCAAAATTTGATACGAAGGAGGATATGGAGAAGGTGCTGGAGGGGGGCCTTGGACCTTTGGTGGAGAAGCAATTTTAATATGTAAATGGAAGGACGGATTAGCGCAGGATGAATACAATTTTGACAAGTTGGGAGTATGGATCCAGTTACACAATGTTCCGGCGCAGCAGGCAGCGGCGGAGTTAGTAAAGAATTTGGCAGCACCGATGGGCAAGTTCATCAAATGGAACTAGATCGAGAAAGAGGTGTTGACACTGAAATATATCCACTGTATGGTACTGATGAAAATTAACAAGCCGTTAGTAGCTGGATATCTCTTGGCTCGACCGGGGAAAGATCCTCTCAAAATTCGCGTCAAGTACAAAAGACTTCCCTAATTTTGCTCTTTATGTGGCCTACTTACACACGATAAATGTGAGTGCAGTGGAGGTGTAGAGTCCAGGGAGGAAGAATACACTTCGTCATGGTGGCAAATGATGTACGGGAAGAAGCTGCAGGAGAGGGAGGGGAGGATACGCGCCGTAAGCTGCAGGAGAGAGAGGCAGAAAAATTAAGACATGGAAGTAGGGTTAGGTTTGACTAGGTTTAAAGTATCAGTGATTAATTTTTCTGAAAAATTAACCCAAACAACTCATTACCTAGGTTTATCAAGTATCAGAGATTTGACTAGCATATTTTAGTCTGAATAATTATTTCTTTTTAAAACATGTGTCTATCCATGTGCACATATACCCAGTTTTCAATCATCAAAATGAACAATAATCAAAATCAAACAAAATATCTTTAGGTACAAGTTTGAGGTCAATTCCAATTTTGAAAACATCCTTGAAATGATAATGACATGTTTTCTAAAACACCCCTTGCAATTATTGAAGTGTAACCAGGATACCCTGGCCTTCTCACCAATAATTAGTGGATTCACTCCCCGAGGCACTTGGCAGTTATCGATATCCCACCAAACAGAAGTTTTGTCATGCTTACCCTGAAACCGGATAGGAGGGTCCAACAATAAATCCTTTTCCAATACATCTTTCCAAAGCCAGAATTGATCTGGCACATGGGACCACAAAGAAGACGGGTAATGCGGAGTTGTAAACAAAATATGTACTTTTCCTGCCTAAATTTTAAGTAGATGCTCCAACAAGGGTTGATTATCAGATCTCGATATGACTAAAATATTGCAGGGGCCATTATTGTATTTTGTCCAAATACGAAATTCGTTGTCAAATGAATCAACAGCTGATCCTGCACGCATGCACAAAAATAATAATTTAAAATAATGAAACAACAATGGATGAAAATAAAAAATACCTAAAATCAAATCCACTCGTCCAATGCCTGTGCCGTAAAGGTTTTCCCGAAGACATTTGGATAACATGTTTGATTTTGCGCATACACAAAATGATATTAGTCCCTTGTAATCATTCTTATGTAAAAATGATATAATTTTTTGTGAAACGTGTGAATGATTGATTTCACGGGAATTGGGCAACTTGCATGATCCCACAATGGATGTGTTAACCATATCAAATCGGTAAAATGAAGCGTTTTCAAATGATGAAATTGGCTATAAGAGCATGAACACCGGTGTCGTAATCCAGAACGTCCTTACTGACGTGGAGTAGGAGTACGTGCTCGGCGATTTGACGATGCACCGGTGACGAGGACGTCCCTCACAAGTGTGCTTGCAAGTCATTTTACGGCTAAAGTTGCTAATTTTCTAGTTTTGTCCAAAGTGTGTCTCAGCACAAGAGTGAAGTTATTGTGATCCACATGAATGAGTTCGCCTGCACCATACTTCAATCTCTCTTATACGAATTATTTTTTTTCTTTTTTACATCAGGTAAATGGGTGCCTTTCATACTATTGATAATGTCTTTGATTGTTTTTACCTTACTAATATCTATCTACTTATGGATGTGGACTATGTATTTCAAAACCAGGCTGCACAAAAAAAATTTACATATCAAAAGTTCATGTGACCACAAAAGCTATTTGATGAGTCGTATTTATATGACTCGTCGAGTCAACTAATCCCATTTGTTTCGACACTTTTATATGCGAACGTTTACTTTTTAGTATGATTTTGCATTTCAGGTGTCTCGGAAGCTTTAGGAGAAAACGTGCATAAAAGACGGCATTTCGTGCAAAAAACACCACAATGGCAGATCAGACCTTTGGACGTTCGACGGAGCGCTGAAAGCTGACCGTTGATCAGAAAAATACGAGGCATATACTGTTGCGTAGGTGACTCAATTCCCTACAACTCTCTAGTTTACACCAAGAGCATTCGAGGTCATTTGGAAGGTCAAATTGAGAGCCGAAGTCAAAACAGATGCACAGAATGGAAGAACAGTCTCCGAGAGGACCGCGGACACTGTTCACTTTGTGAACAGTACCGCGGAGCTAAAGTGAACAGTACCCGCGCCGATAAACTGTTCATGATCCGCTGCGATGACATCATCAACGCATTTTGATGATGTCAGCGAGTCCGAAAATTGGAAATTTCAGCCCAAAACAGACTTGGAAACCCAATTTTTGCTATAAATAAGATGTTTGGGTTAGGGTTTCCAGGATCTCATAATTCCATCATCCTAGACGGCTCTGGAGAAGACGCAAGCTTCGACGAAGAGAAGAGATTTCTACTACTTTCATCATGCATATTTGTATTTTTATTTCAATGATGTGTAGCTAAATCCTTAATTCAGTTTACGGTTTCGCATATTGTGACATTCGTTTTAAGACTTTGTGCTTAATGCTATTTCATGTTTTACTAGTTCTTGTGCTTATCTTATGAATTAACTTGTTAGATTAAGTGGAAGCTTTGTCGTAAAGCTTAATTGAGCAGTCAATTCTTACCGTTAATATCTACTGGAAACTTTGTTGTAAAGGTAGATCGTAACACCTAGGCTAAATAATACCTTTGTCGGATTATAAAGTTTAGGAAAGAACTAGAAGTCTAACACCTTTGTCGGGTTAGATTGTGGCGTATCACCTTTGTCGGGATATTTGGGTTGTTACCTTTGTTGGAACAACCACACTTAGAAACATGAAATTGATTATTAGCAGTCAATGATAAACGTGTCACAATAGAAACCCTAAGTTGCATGCCTTCTCTCTTATTGAATCTTCGTTATTATTTCCTCTTGTGCTTTTTATTACACTTGCTCACAACCCCCCCCCCCTTTTCTTTATTGTTTTTAGAAACAGCTTCAACAACACCAGCTCCCTTGGATTAGACCCTGCTTGCCGCTACACTAGCTTATTGCAGGAGTTTATAAATATTAAATTTGACGCGTCAGACGACACGTGTCAAATTTTGGCGCCGTTGCCGGGGAGCTGTGCTTCGGTGAAGTTGTTTCTTTTTGTTTTTTTGTTTTTTCTTCATTTTTCAGTTTTTTGTGATTCACCATGTCTTCCTATTATAGTGGTGTAACTTGTGATGAAGAAGACGATGAGGAAGACGATGGCAGTGAGGTTAAGTGTTGGATGATTGATCGTCTTCCGAAATTTTGAGGTGATGTTGGAGAAAATCCTGTAGCGCATGTGAAGAAGTTTCACTCCATCTGTTGCCGCATAAAGCCTAAAGAAAAATCATTGGACAGGTTCAAGTTAGCAATTTTTTTCTTTTTTTTAACTGACTCTGCTATATCTTGGTATTATTCATCATCTGCAAACTGCGAAAGTAATTGGACAAATCTACGAGCCCAATTTCTAAAAAAGTTTTCTCCACCATCCTTTCGATTTGAAATTCGTGAGAAATTTTCTACCATTAAGCAATTCCAGGGCGAAACATTAAATGAGTATTATTTGCGCTTCGATGAGCTTGAGGGAAGCTGTCCACACCATGACTTCACAGATTTATTTCTTCTTGAGAGATTTCTTGATGGGATGCTTCCACTAGAGCGTTCTATGCTCGATGCTGCAGCAGGAGGTTCAGTAGTGAATTTATACATTTATGATATCTGGGACCTGATAGATGATATGGCACAGAGATCGAGATGGGGTCAGATGCACAAAACAGATGATAAGGCACAGACAGTAGAAGCTGATTCAGTGCAGATCGTGCCCGACATCACATGCAACACCTCCGTCACAATCTTACCCGCAACAGTGCCTAACCCGAGAGGAGACATCAGTACATTGACAGTCGTAGAAAAATCAGGTGCAGAAAATCGAAGAAAATGACTCGGAGTCAGTAGCTCGATGCTAATGTCTGAAGAAGACGCGGCCATAATGTCTAAGCGAGGCACGACCATAACGTCTACTGCAGAAGCAGTCGCCACTGATGCACAATCTAGAACTGACCCTTTAACTTCGTTTTCTGTGCAGGTGATAGCTCTTGGAGACCATGTGATCGATAATGATGAGCTGGAAGACGAGTTAGAGGTGAAGCATGAGCCGGAAAAGCCAACGGTGGAACACCTACATGCTACGAGACAAGCACCACCACCTGAAGAGTGTAAGGACCCAGGTGCCTTCACAATCACCCTTGATGTTGACTCTTATGTTTTGCAGATGGGAGATGCTAGAGATAATGATCCTCCAGCACCTATTTTGGGACGACCACTCCTCGTTGCCACTAAAACCAAGATTGACATGGACACAGGCTTGTTGTTACTTGCGTTTGGTGGCAAGACGTCAAATTTTTATATTTATGAGGATGATGACCGTTCATACATGAAGAAGCGACCGAGACATGGCACGTTCGAATGAAACCATGATGGAAAGACACAAGAGCACCACTCGATGAGGGCTATGAGCATCACAAAGGAGTAAGAAAATTTGACCTCACACGTCCATGGGATCCTAACTTGTGATCCCTAAAGAGGTAACGTCGAGCCAACGATGTAAAACAAAGGCGCTCGCAGGGAGGCAGCCCGTCAAATTTTTCATTTTTTCATTTTTTTTCTTTCGTTTTATTTTTATTTGAGTTTAGAATCATGTTTTACATTGTCTTTTGGGAAAGGAGATGTGCAGAAAACAGGTGCAACTCAGTGTGGACCGCGTTTGACCTCAACATTATCTTACCGCGTTAATATTACGTTAACGTCTATGCCAGACGCAGTGTGTAACGTCAACACAGGGCGCGGCTGACTGTTGACCAGCGTTGACCAACTCGGTTGACCAAAATTTACACCGTCACGCGACGACACGAGGGGAGTGCCTGTTCACTTTTATTCTCTACTTGTTTTTTCCCTACGTTTGTGTCTTTGAATTTAAGTCGTGCCGTGAGGACACAACTTTGTTCAAAAGTGTTGGGTGGGAGAGTCAGTCTGTTGTGTCAGCACGTTTATTTTGTTGTACCTGCATAATGTCTGTGATGGACCATAATTGTATGAATCATAAACACAGTTAAACCCACCAAATTAGACTGTTTGTCTATCTAACTTCTACTTGTTAGTCCCGATATATTTCCACAGGGCATTTTAGAGATTAAAGTGAAAACACGCTAAGGAGAGGATTTTATGCTGAAAAGATATCAGGAGTCAATCCAAGGTCAAGATCATATGCCGACTGAAAAAATCTAAAGGATCCTGACATGGAATCAATCAGAACAAATCAAACCGAAGAGGAATCAAGTCAGCCCGGGGCCAAAATACACTGACAGTTTTGTGAAAAGACTGCACAAAACTGTACAAAACTCACATATGGGCAAGATGACCGGCCACTTGAAGAAGAGGTGGCCAAGGGAGGAAAGCCACCCCATTCCACCACCTCCTACCGGCGGCTCCTCCCCCCTCCTCCCAAGATGACCGGCTACTTGGCTTGGAGGTGGCAAAAGCCACCTTCCCTCCTCCTCCACCACCGGCTACCGGCGACGCCTCCTCCCACCATAGGGTTGCGCCACTTGTCCTCCTCCACATGCTCCTCCTCCCTCCTCCTCCCTTGGATCAAAAGACACTTGCCACCATCTCCACCACCCATCTCCTCCCATCTTGGCTATATAAGGAGGAGCTCCTCCCCTCATTTTAATCATCCAAAATTTGTAAAAACACTTATCTCTCTAAGTTTGTTACTATGTAAGTTTGGTTCGGTTTTGAAATAATACTCCTGTTGGTTCTTGAGTATTATACTTTAGGGAATACTCCTGTTGGTTCTTGAGTATTCAGTAGGAAATTGGGAGTACTCCTGTTGGTTCTTGAGTACTCCACCCCTTTCCCTCTTACTGTTTTCAAAAACCCCCGAGTATTTAGCTATGGTATCCACCTCTATGGATATTCGTAGCTAAACTCTTTATTCGGTTAAGGGTTCACACATTTGTGCCAACATCTTGAGATTTTTGCACTCAATATTGTTTTACGCTTCTCTAGTCTTGGAGATCGAGGTTGAGTAACACCTTTGTCGGGTTATTCAATCTTAGTCTTTGAAATCTAGTTAGAGTAACACCTTTGTCGGGTTATTCGAGCTAGAAAAAAGACTAGAAACCTAAGGCTTTGTCAAACTTGTTGTGGAGTACCACCTTTGTCGGTGTATTTGGGTTGTCACCTTTGTCGGGACAACCACATAACAACTTGACAGGTTAAGGGTGTGGAGTACCACCTTTGTCGGGGTATTTGGGTTGTCACCTTTGTCGGGATAACCACACGTAGAAGTGTAAAGGAAATCTATTGAAGTCAATGATAGATGTGTCACAAGAAGAGTCCCAAAACCGAATGCTTTCCCCTGATTCAAAACATCATCTGCATTTTACTTTCTTAGTACAAACTGCTCACATACCGAAGGACTTGACAATCACGCATCACCCGCTGTAAGTCTTCTTTGTATTTTCAGTATTTACTTTTCTGTAATTTACTTTTCCGCACTAAAAACCAAAACCAACCAACCAATCACTTAGACGTTAGTATTAAAATCTCAATCAACCTAAAAAACGCTCCCTCGCTGTTCAATCCCCAACAGTATTCACTATCGTGACAAACCCGTAAAGAACACATATCCCCCTAATTCCCTTGGGTTCGACCCCTACTTACCACTAGCTACCCAGTAGTGAAGTCGCGAGTAGCGGACTTTATAAATATTATTTTTACATTTGCTCTGACGACAAGCATCTGTCAAATTGGCGCCGTTGCCGGGGAATTAGCCATCGGATAAAGTTCTTTGAATCGTTACGCGCTTCAAAACAACCATGTCTCGCGAAGAAAGTCACCATGACTACCAGGATGACGAAGAAATAAACCTGTACGATCAAAATGATGAGGTACCGTTTCCATTCATCGATGATCCGGAACAACTCATCAGGAACAGAAGAGCTCGTGATAGGGAAGCAGTCAGAAGAAACCAAGAATTACCCGAGGACCGAAATGCAGCTGGTCTAGTACAACCTCCTATCCATCCTCCACGACCACAACCTCAACCTCGATACATGCCAAGAAGATAACCCGCTTTCGACGACTACTACGGGGATAATTACTACCGTGAACCAACTATGGGCGAGTTAAATGCCCCTAATTTCGAGACACAGCCGTGGTGCATCTATGAGAGCCCTGAATTAGAAAACATAACCATCAACGCATCAGTGGCACACAGCTTGCCCAAATTCTCAGGAGCTCTTGGAGAATCTGCGACCACTCACCTCCAACGCCTACATGGCATTTGCCAGAATCTAAAGCCCAATCAAGTGAATATGGACGACTTCAAGTTAAAGGCGTTCTATTTTTCCTCATAGACTCGGCAAGCAACTGGTTCCTTTCATTGCCTTCCGGAAGCATCAGAACATGGGCTCAGATGCAGAAAAAATTCTTAGACAAATACTATCCGGCTGGAAGAGCAATGCCAGTAAGGAGGCAACTACAGGAAGTCAAACAAGGTCCCAATGAAACCATGTACAATTACCTGGAAAAGTTCAATCACCTAGAAAGAAGCTGCTGTACCCTTGGACTGCCCGAGAAACTCATCATCGAGTACCTCATTGATGGATTAAGACCCTTAGACAAAATGCTCTTGGATGCCTCAGCTGGAGGATCCATGATGAATCTATCATTGAGTGGCATAAGGAATCTCATCGCCAACGTTGCTGAAAATGCCCGATTTAGAGAAGAGACTACTCGTCAAGATGAATTCTCTCGATCAAAAAAAGTAGCACTAGCCGAGGTATCAGCAAACTCCATGACTGAAGAGATAAAACAGTTAAAGGAGATGATGATCGAGATCATACGTAGACAGCCAGTTCCGGTAAAACCTTGCGAGTTCTGTGGTTCTACAGACCACAAAACTGACGCATGCCCAACATTGATAGAAGAAGAACCTGCGGAAGTAAATATAGTAGGAGGATATCAAGGATACAACGACAGAGCTGGACAAAACAGACAGTATGGTCAAACATCCAACCCGATCTGGCGTAACAACAACAGCTATCTTCAGAAGGAGGCACAACCAGCTGTCCCTCAACTAGCGCAGTCATTCTACCAAATCCCCCACCGACAATATAACCAGAACGCTCCATCGGTATGCCAATATCAGCAAAAAGGGCCAAATCAGCACCAAGCCGGCCCGAGCGATCAGCAGGAACCAAGCAAGTCGCTCAATGACACGATGAAGGAGCTCGCGGGAAACGTTAATCAATTGGGTACTTCACTACACCAGTACCAGGCAAAAACTGACGGGGCAATTTCAGAATTGACCAAACAAATGTCCCAGCTCACCACCGCAATGTCAACACTCACTACTGAACCTGGCAGACTCCCTTCACAGACCGTCCAAAATCCAAAGGCGAACATAAGCATGATAAGGATGTCAAACATGAAGGTTACACTAAGAGAAGTAACACGGTCCCCAACCTACAGACTTACGAACAATCACTTCAACCGTAGGCATCGACCTGATTGGAATCAAGAAGAAGACCGACCCAATGATGGCGAAACATGGGTGAACAGGCTGTCATCGTACCTGTGCAAAAACAATTTATAATTTCCTCGCGATGAACTGTGGGTTAGCACAATAGCAAGCAAGGGTCGAACCCAAGGGAGCTAGATAGCTACTACTTTGTTCTGTAATGGAGAAAGACAAGAAACTAATGTGAGAGTAAAGGTTAGTGAACAAAAGCAAGGCACGAAAATAAGAAGGGGTTTTATCAATCAGAGAAGATATTCAGGTTAGGGTTTTATTCAATTGTGACTACGTTTATCCTTGATTTCTAAGTATTTATTCTAGCTTTCTTAGGGTTACTCCTGGTCTGGTTATAACCGTTTAATTCTAGCAAACCTAATACTCCTGGTCTGGTTATATTAGGTTTCGTGCAACTACTTATTCTAACTGGGTCGGTATCAAATAAGCAGTGAAAAGATAGTAAGGGTTACTAGGTTAAGTTGTACCCTTTCGGATCTCCCCTTAACCTAATAATTCAAACTGATAATGTGCACAAGAACTAAATAGAATGCATGAATAATATTGAAGAACAGAATCTCAAAACAATCGTCACAATTATTTAACCCTAACCCGAATAATCGGATTAGTTACACATGCTCATGGTAAATAATGTAAATAATAAAAGGGAATAACAATACTTCACTAATTGACCGAGATGAGGAACAAGAGGAGCAAGGCACGGCCGAAGCAAGGAATGAAGACGCGGCTGAGCTGCAGCGGTCTTGGCGGAGGAGTGGAGGAGAATGTGAGGAATTTCTCTGTGATTTTTCGGATCCTTTGTGGTCTTGCGTTGCTGCTCTATATATAGGGTTTTTTGAGAAACCCTAACTTGATGATAAAGCTACTTGATCTTCCGAAACCCTAGCATCGCATGTAAGTTGGGCCGGCTGCTGGACTTTGGACGTGCGATTGGATGAGA
This sequence comes from Rhodiola kirilowii, assembly GCA_033675215.1. Lineage (NCBI taxonomy): Eukaryota > Viridiplantae > Streptophyta > Magnoliopsida > Saxifragales > Crassulaceae > Rhodiola > Rhodiola kirilowii. The sequence continues at coordinate 30,669,668 of CM066194.1, read as the reverse complement.
TGAGGCTCGGCTGGCCGGACGGATGGAGCTCGCACATGCGGTCGGAGGCGCGGGCTGGGAGTCGGACGCACGATCGGCTGGAGCTCGGATGGAGCTCGGACATGCGGTCGGATGGCCGAGCTGGGAGGTCGGATGCACGCTCGGATGCCCGGGCTGGAACTTCCGCGCGGACGCCTTGTGCATTTCCCTTCCGCGGACGTCTTGTGATTTATGATAATTATAGAGACGTCCGCGCCTCCTTATTGTTGAGGCCTCCGTGGAAAAAGCTGTTGAAAACTCCTTGTGATGCTTTTTTTTGGCTCCAAAAGCCGTCTTTTGAATGTGATTCCTCTTAGAGCTTCCAAATAACCTGAAATGCGAAACAACACTAAGAAGTAACTGTTAGCATATAAAAGTACTGGAATTGGTGGGATTTGATGACTCGATGAGTCGTATAAATACGGCTCATCAATGGGTTACACATGCTGACAATGGACGGTACGCATTCACTGTTTGCATAACACCGCCGCCGATCACACACTTTGACATACCAGCATCTGGTTGGGACTCCCCAACTAATACTTATGCTTCGAAGCAAAATGTTAAAGGGTCCGAGTATGCAAATCCTAAGCCAGGGAAGGGGCAGAATAGCCCGACATTAGAAAGAGCCCTCACTACAGATCATGAGCCACTACCGGAAAGAGATAAAGACCCTGGGGCCTTTACAATCAATTGCGGTATTGGTGAAACCCAGATCCATAAATGCTTAGTCGATCTTGGGGCTGCTGTCAACGCCATGTCTTCCTCCTTGTATTACTTACTAGGACTTGGTCCATTAAAACCACCCAGGTCAAACATCGAGCTAGGAGATAAATCATGCATCCGCCCGGTTGGAGAACTGGAAGATGTAATACTCCATGTGGGAGAACTCGTCGTTGCTGCAGACTTCTATGTAATACCAACAGAAGAGACCTGCGAAGACGACCCACCAACAATAATATTGGGACGACCATTCCTCTTCGCCACTAAAGCAAGAATCGATGTGGGCAAGGGCTCATTATCGCTTAAGTTCGGCGGCAAAATTGCACACTTCTACATTGATCAGAGCCGCCCGGACACAAAGAAACCGCCAGACATAACACCTATCTCAGATCACGGTGCACAGTTTTCTGACCTGTCATTAGAGACCAAAAAAATAACAAGACCAGCAGCTATGGTCAAAGGTCTCTCGCCTTATCAGAAACAATGGAAAGAGAAAACACCAAAACCATGGAGCTCTTACTCCAGCAAGAAGTCAGGAAGAAACAACACAAGATCGGTGGCAAAGTTCGACTAGAGCCACCCATGGGACCCAAACCAGTGATCCACAAACGAGGTATCGTCGAGCCAACGACGTTAAACAAGTGCAATGGCCGGGAGGTAACCCGACACTATCTTACTTTTCTGCACTTTAATTTCTGTCATTTAAATTCAGTAATTTAGTTTTAAGCTTGCATGACTTTTGAACTAAGGCACGCCTTCGTTCAAAAGTGGGGGGTGAGAACCACCTGTGTACATAAATAACATGCTTGCTGTTTTTTCTTAGTAATAGTATCTTTTTGAAAATACGAACTTAAGAATGTGAAAAAGATAAGTCATAATTCATGCATTAACCTTGTGAAAATTCAACTGTCTAAAAACTTAGGATGTAACTTTTCATTTGTCCCTTTGTGCTAAGATAACCAGGGATGTGGAGTTGATATAAATGCCCTCGAAGGACTTGGCAAGCATTCGAAGGATCAAATCAAACTATATGGTTTTCAAAGTCAGTGGAGGCTGCACTTCGGGGTTCAGTGAATAATTGAAATCATCTCCGCCAAGAAGCATCTATGCAAAGGCGAGGACGAGAATCAAACCGTCCTCTCTCCATTCAAAGTAGTCGAGAAAATAGATGAGCGACCCTCATCTTGACCCGCGCGAAACGACAGTCAAAGTAGCCGAGAAAATAGTTGACCGACCCTCACCTTGACCTGCGCGAAAACGGCAAAAAAGGGAGGAGCGGGGAGGTATTTCCATAGGCTTGCGGGCGATGATTGGACCTCCCAACAAGGCTGAGAAAATGGACTAGCAAGTCACAAAAAAGCAAAAAACTCAAAGAAGAAAATCAAAAGAGGCCAAAGGCCCAAAATTGTGAAAGTTTTAACCGAGCAAAAGTGAAGCACTCAAAAAAGATCAAATCAAAAGCCAAAGGCAGAATCACTACAAAAAAGCAGTCCCTCGCCAAAGAAGAAAAATCAAAAAGGCTCAACTCACTGAAACCCGAATCGAATCACGTGCTAGAGAAAGCTACAAGAAAACCATATAGTGCGAGACAATCCCGAGGATGCCAGCCTGGACCTGAAAAGGGCTATCTCCCGAAACATCCGAAATAATTTGCATCTCAGCACGAAGGTACACGTATCAAGTTATTTCTAATTATTTATACGGTTTAATTTAGTAACAAGTAGTAATGCATGAATTAGGAAAAGTCTAGTACCACAGTCTTATTTTCATATTTCGACCAACTTACTTAGTAACGCCCTTATAAAGCATTGTTCGGGACGAACAACTAAAAGTGGGGGTAATCTGATGGACCATAATTGTATGAATCATAAACACAGTTAAACCCACCAAATTAGACTGTTTGTCTATCTAACTTCTACTTGTTAGTCCCGATATATTTCCACAGGGCATTTTAGAGATTAAAGTGAAAACACGCTAAGGAGAGGATTTTATGCTGAAAAGATATCAGGAGTCAATCCAAGGTCAAGATCATATGCCGACTGAAGAAATCTAAAGGATCCTGACATGGAATCAATCAGAACAAATCAAACCGAAGAGGAATCAAGTCAGCCCGGGGCCAAAATACACTGATAGTTTTGTGAAAAGACTGCACAAAACTGTACAAAACTCACATATGGGCAAGATGACCGGCCACTTGAAGAAGAGGTGGCCAAGGGAGGAAAGACACCCCATTCCACCACCTCCTACCGGCGGCTCCTCCCCCTCCTCCCAAGATGACCGGCTACTTGGCTTGGAGGTGGCAAAAGCCACCTTCCCTCCTCCTCCACCACCGGCTACCGGCGGCGCCTCCTCCCACCATAGGGTTGCGCCACTTGTCCTCCTCCTCCTCCACATGCTCCTCCTCCCTCCTCCTCCCTTGGATCAAAAGACACTTGCCACCATCTCCACCACCCATCTCCTCCCATTTTGGCTATATAAGGAGGAGCTCCTCCCCTCATTTTAATCATCCAAAAATTGTAAAATCACTTATCTCTCTAAGTTTGTTACTATGTAAGTTTGGTTCGGTTTTGAAATAATACTCCTGTTGGTTCTTGAGTATTATACTTTAGGGAATACTCCTGTTGGTTCTTGAGTATTCAGTAGGAAATTGGGAGTACTCCTGTTGGTTCTTGAGTACTCCACCCCTTTCCCTCTTACTGTTTTCAAAAACCCCCGAGTATTTAGCTATGGTATCCACCTCTATGGATATTCGTAGCTAAACTCTTTATTCGGTTAATGTGCCAACATCTTGAGATTTTTGCACTCAATATTGTTTTACGCTTCTCTAGTCTTGGAGATCGAGGTTGAGTAACACCTTTGTCGGGTTATTCAATCTTAGTCTTTGAAATCTAGTTAGAGTAACACCTTTGTCGGGTTATTCGAGCTAGAAAAAAGACTATAAACCTAAGGCTTTGTCAAACTTGTTGTGGAGTACCACCTTTGTCGGGGTATTTGGGTTGTCACCTTTGTCGGGACAACCACATAACAACTTGACAGGTTAAGGGTGTGGAGTACCACCTTTGTCGGGGTATTTGGGTTGTCACCTTTGCCGGGATAACCACACGTAGAAGTGTAAAGGAAATCTATTGAAGTCAATGATAGATGTGTCACAAGAAGAGTCCCAAAACCGAATGCTTTCCCCTGATTCAAAACACCATCTGCATTTTACTTTCTTAGTATAAACTGCTCACATACCGGAGGACTTGACAATCACGCATCACCCGATGTAAGTCTTCTTTGTATTTTTCAGTATTAACTTTTCTGTAATTTACTTTTCCGCACTAAAAACCAAAACCAACCAACCAATCACTTAGACGTTAGTATTAAAATCTCAATCAACCTAAAAAACGCTCCCTCGCTGTTCAATCCCCAACAGTATTCACTATCGTGACAAACCCGTAAAGAACACATATCCCCCTAATTCCCTTGGGTTCGACCCCTACTTACCACTAGTTACCCAGTAGTGAAGTCGCGAGTAGCGGACTTTATAAATATTATTTGTACATTTGCTCTGACGACAAGCATCTGTCAGTCTGCACGTTTCCTTTTATTACAAAAAAAAAATTGCAAGTATGAAATTTCTCTCTATTTCCTGGATATGCAGTATTGAATTTTGCTGATGTGAAATAGATGAGCTGATTAGATGTGTTTCTCTCGTGAAATTTGAATTGTGCTTTTTACATGTGAATTTAACCCACTACGTGTCCTTTTGAGTTGAGATAAACAGGGATGTGGAGTTGATAGAAATGTCCTAGAGAGACTTGACAAGCATTCAAAGAACCGAAATTTGAGTTATATGGTTTTATGGATTTCGTGGAGGCTAGCACTTCGAGGCAACATGGTTCAGAGTTTGCTCCGCCACTGCAGCGTTTATGTAGGAAGGCGGGACGGGAAAACAGACCGTCCTATCTCTAGTCCGAAGTAACCGAGAAAATAGGTGAGCGACCCTCATCTTGACTCGCGTCCAAAAGGTCGAGGATGAGAAAGAGCGGGGAGGTATTTCCATATGCTTGCGGGCGATGATTGGACCTCCTTCAGAAGAAAAAAAGAAAAAGGGACAAGCAATTCACAATAAAGGAGCAAAGCTCAAGAAAAGTCAGCCACGTTGTGAAGTTCATACAAAAAGTGAAGTACATCAGTGTTACATCAAGAGCCAAAGGCCAAGGAAAGTCACTACAAAAACTGTCCAACAATAAAAAAAAAAGAGAGAAGAAAAGCTCAGAAAACCTTGAAGCTCGAATGAATCACGTGCAAGAAAAAGCAATGAAGTATGACCATATAGCTAGAGTTCGGGACAGCGAGTGCAGATCATGGGTCTAAAGAGGACTATCTCCCAGTCATCCGAATTGATTTGGATTTCAGCTCAAAGGTAACACGTATCAAGTTATTTCCATGTTGAACATGATGATTTTAGTAGCGATTGAGTTTTGCATAGAAAAGCGAGTCTAGACTAGCAACTCATATTCATGTAGCATTATCTAGGACGTCGAAGAAATTGTGGTGTTGCATTTATTTTCCTTCTATGACTTAGTTCTTGTTCGGGACGAACAAGTTTAAGTGTGGGGTGGTTTGATGACTCGTATTTATATGACTCGTGGAGTCAACTAATCCCATTTATTTCGACACTTTTATATGCGAACGTTTACTTTTTAGTATGGTTTTGCATTTCAGGTGTCTCGGAAGCTTTAGGAGGAAACGTGCATAAAAGACGGCATTTCGTGCCAAAAACACCACAATGGCAGATCGGACCTTTTGACGTTCGACGGAGCGCTGTAAGCTGACCGTTGATCAGAAAAATACGAGGCATATACTGTTGCGTAGGTGACTCAATTCCCTACAACTCCGTAGTTCACACCGAGAGCATCCGAGGTCATTTGGAAAGTCAAATCGAGAGCCGAAGTCAAAACAGATGCACAGAATGGATGAACAGTCTCCGAGAGAACCGCGGACACTGTTCACTTTGTGAACAGTACCGCGGAGCTAAAGTGAACAGTACCCGCACCGATAAAATGTTCATGATTCGCGGCGATGACGTCATCAACGCATTTTGATGACGTCAGCGAGTCCAAAAATTGGAAATTTCAGCCCAAAACAGACTTGGAAACCCAATTTTTGCTATAAATAAGATGTGTGGGTTAGGGTTTCCAGGATCTCATAATTCCATCATCCTAGACGGCTCTGGAGAAGACGCAAGCTTCGACGAAGAGAAGATATTTCTACTACTTTCATCATGCATATTTGTATTTTTATTTCAATGATGTGTAGCTAAATCCTTAATTCAGTTTAGGGTTTCGCATATTGTGACGTTCGTTTTGAGACTTTGTGCTTAATGCTATTTCATGTTTTACTAGTTCTTGTGCTTATCTTATGAATTAACTTGTTAGATTAAGTGGAAGCTTTGTCGCAAAGCTTAATTGAGCAGTCAATTCTTACCGTTAATAACTACTGGAAACTTTGTCGTAAAGGTAGATCGTAACACCTAGGCTAAATAATACCTTTGTCGGATTATAAAGTTTAGGAAAGAACTAGAAGTCTAACACCTTTGTCGGGTTAGATTGTGGTGTATCGCCTTTGTCGGGATATTTGGGTTGTTACCTTTGTCGGAACAACCACACTTAGAAACATGAAATTGATTATTAGCAGTCAATGATAAATGTGTCACAATAGAAACCCAAAGTTGCATGCCTTCTCTCTAATTGAATCTTCGTTATTATTTCCTCTTGTGCTTTTTATTACACTTGCTCACAAAACCCCCCTTTTCTTTATTGTTTTTAGAAACAGTTTCAACAACACCAGCTCCCTTGAGTTCGACCCTGCTTGCCGCTACACTAGCTTATCGCAGGAGTTTATAAATATTAAATTTGATGTGTCAGACAACACGTGTCACTATTGTGTAGGTGTTTTACCTTGTATCATTTAATATATGTCTTGTAATTATTTTCTTTAATTTATCCGACTGAAAAGGTTGACTTCTTGGATTTTCAAATGAAATGCGTCAATGTTTTAGTTGTTGTTAAAATTACTCCTGTTATTGGGACGGCTGGTGTTGCCTTGGCTGGATTACTCGGAGCAGTTAGAGCACTAGGTTGGCCTTTGACTGATGACTTTGTGCACCAACAAATAGTTGTTGCTGGGGCTGCTGGGAGGTAATCTGAACTTTGTTTTTCATTTCAACTCTTAGCTGTTTACCATTTATCATCTACTAGTGTGATAACCCAAGGCAATGCGACTCCCTTCTTATAGTGCAGGGGTTGGTGTCATTAAAACAGCTGCACAAGCTGCTCCAAGAATGGCAGGGAAGAGTGAAACAAGTCTCTAGATAAAGAAGTATATTTTTAGTTCCTTCTTCCCTGTCACTAATTGTTGTATGCTATTGACAGAGCCTTGTCGTGAGGCAATGTGCAAAATTAATTTATAAGTCCACGACTTGTGACTTCACTATTAGGTAGTAAAGCGATAAGTAGGGGTCGAACCCAAGGGAATTAGTGGATAGTTGTTCTTTGAGGAAATTTGTACAGAAATTTAAGTGCAATTGGGGTTGGTTGTGGTTTTAGTACTGAAAAGTAAATGACTGAAAGTAAGGAAAGTAATTACAGAACTGAAAGTAAATACTGAAAAGTAAAGTTCTGGAACAGTCGAGTTCAATATCAACCAAACAACATACTTTTGGTTTGTCGCACGCTATATTTCAAGCGCAATACGTGCCAAAGTTATGTTGGATTGATGTTGAAAACGTCTGTAGTAAGCGGAAAGTAAATAATTGAAAGTAAAGTGCGGAAATGTAAAGACTGAAAAGTAAAGTGCGTAAAGTAAAGTGCGTAAAAGTAAAGTACTGAATGTAAAGTTAGTTGCGGAATGTAAAAGTACTGAATGTAAAGTTAGTTGCGGAATGTAAAAGTTAGATGCAGAATGTAAAGTATTGAAAGTAAATGGTACTGAAAGTAAACAGTTGATATTGAGACTGAAAGTAAAATGACAAGTGATGTTTTGATTGAGAGAAGGATTCGGTTTTAGGGGCCTTGTATCATAGTCCGTTCATCATTGACCTCTAACGATCGTTCTAAGTGTTCAAAGATGTATCAAGGCCATTTCTAGCACTCGACTTGCCACACCGCCTAGTCCCTTTCAAGACATAGAGCACTTGTTCTAGATAGGCTAATTCCTCCTTTCGAAGTATCTTAGCCTATGTGCATCCACTTGATCAATCATTTCCGATCAACCAAGTGGTGTTTAAAAGAGGTTGAACTCCATGGAAAAGCTTTGCTCTTTCGAGCCTCCACTCAACCATGTATGTTCACGAACCCCATGGAAGAGCTTTGCTCTTTCGAGCCTCCACTCAACCATGTATGTTCTAACCTAATATATGGCACATAGAACAAGTTTGAACATAATAGAAGCACTAAGAAAAGGGTCTAAAACGTTTTCATGATACAAGCACACCCCTTCAACCGAATGAAGGGTTTAGCTACGAATATCCATAAAAGTGGATACCATATCTAGTGCTAGAAAAGTAAATGGTTTTGAAAGCAAAGACAAGAAAAGTAAAGGTTTTGGAAAGTAAAATTCAAGAACAACAAGAATACTCAAGAACAAACAAGAGTAAACTCAAGAACACTCAAGAATACTCAAGAACCAACAAGAGTATTCATGATCAAGAGAGAAGGTAGAGCTTTTGATATTGAAAATGCAAGTGTTTTACAAGGATTGTGGGATGGATTCTAGAGAGATTCTCTACCTAAGTTACAAGTGATGATTTTCAAGGAGGGGAGGGCCTCCTTTTATAGCCAAATGTGGCGGTTTAGAGGTGGTAGTGGAGTGAGATATTTCCTCCCAAAAGCATTCGGTTCTCCCTCAACTCCGGTTAGACTTTGGTTTGCTCTTCGGTTGGACTTGTTTTGAGCCAAAGGGTGGCACATGGAGTGCACATGGGTGGCTGAGCTTGAGATGTGCCAAAGGGCAACTATATGAGCTTGGTTGAGCTTTGGGCAAGTCCCTTGAACTTGGTTGAGGTTTGGTTTCAAACGAAAAGATCAACCGATGTGAATAGTATGCCCTAACCGGGAAATAAGTAGTTTGGTTGGACTTTGCCGGATTTTGGACGGAGTAGGGCTAGAATGACCGGAGCAAGGTGGTGGTTGGATGAGGCATGATCGGAGCATCGCCGAAGGTCGATTGGACCATGGCCGGAGCTTGGCCGAAATATGGCCGGAGCTGCCGGAATTTTGGCCGGAGGTGATTGGGTGCTGGACCATGGATTTGGAATGTTGAGAAGATTCTAAGACTGATCCATGAAGGATGTTTGGCCAGATTCTGCCCGGAGCATGGTCATGGCCCGGGGTTGAAGTTTTCCTCGGGCCCTTGGTCGACCGGGCCCGGGCGCTGCTCTCGGCGCGGTCCTGGTTTTCTCGGACTCGGCTCTCGGCGCTCTCGGATGTGGGTGCTCGGCACTGGTCTCGGCACGGGCGCTCGGATGTCTCTGCACGAATGCTCGGCTCTCTCGGCACTCGGGACTTGGTTCCCGGCACTCGGGCCCGGTACCTCTCGGCAGGGACCTGAGGTCCTCGGTACGGGGCCTGGGTACCCGGCTGAGCTTTCTCGGTCCTCGACTGGGGTCCTCGGTCCCTGGTTGATCTTTCTCGGTCCCCGACTGGCCCGACTTGACTGGTAATCCAATTTTGGTTTAAGAACCCCCTTTTTAGCTCGTTTCTTCTCTAAACCTCAAAATAGCCTGTAGAGCAAAAATGGAACTAACAAGTAAACGTTGTTAAGACAAAATGTCTAATTTGGTGGGTTTAACTATCTTAATGAATCATATAAATATGGTCCATCAGATCACCCCACACTTATACTTGTTCGTCCCGAACAATGCTATTCGAGAGAGAAACACAAAATCCAAGTAATAAGCACTAAATAAGAAAGTGAGAATGTGGGACTAGATTTATCCTATCCATGCAATACTTACTTGTTACCAAACTAAACCGTGTAAATACTAAGAAGAAACTTGATACTTGTACCTTCTAGCCGAGATGCAAATTTATTCGGATGATTCGGGAGATAGCCCTTTTCAGGCTCCCGGACTGCATTCTCGGGACCGACTCGCACTATATGGTTAACTTGTAGCTTTCTCTAGCACATGACTTGGTTCGGGTTTCAATGATCTGAGCTCTTTGACTTCTTTTGATGAAGGACAGCTTTTGAAGTGATTTGGTCTTTGGCCTTCGATTTCGAATTTGAGTTTCTTCACTTTTGTTTCGGTTAAAACCTTCACAGAATTTGGCCTTTGGCCTTTGATTTGCTTCTTCGGGCTTTGCTTCTTTGTGATTTGCTTGTCCATTTTCTCAACCTTTTGGGAGGTCCAATCATCGCCTGAGAGCATATGGAAATGCCTCCCCGCTCTTTCTCATCCTCACCGTTTCGCGCGGGTCAAGATGAGGGTCGCTCATCTATTTTCTCGGCTACTTGGACTAGAGTTAGGATGGTTTGATTCCCGTCCTGCCTCTTGCATAAACGCTGCACGGCGGAGATGACTCTGAATCCACTGAAACCCGAAGTGCAGCCTCCACTGACTTCGTAAACCATATAGTGAAATCCAGTCCTTCGAGTGCTTGCCAAGCCTCTCTAGGGCATTTTATGTCAACTCCACATCCCCTATATATCTCAGCACAAAGGGACAAATAAGAAGTTACATGCTCAAGTTTTTACACAGTTGAGATTTCACAAGGTAAATGCTTGAATTTAGATCTATATTTTTCACATTCTCAAGTTCATATTTTCAAAAAGATAATATTAAGGGAAAAGGAAATAGAAAGCATGTAAATTAACTATGTGCAAAGGCAGTTCTCACCCCACACTTTTGAACGAAGGCGTGCCTCTCGGCACGACTTAGTTCAAAAGCCGATTGCAAGCAAATATTTACAAGAAAGGAAATGGGTGAGTACGACTTAAGGCAAAAACTAAATGACATAAGTAAAATGACTGAAAAAGATAAAAGTGCCGGGTTACCTCCCGACCAGTGCCTTTGTTTAACGTCATTGGCTCGACAGTACCTCGCTCAGGAGGGATCTGGGTCCCATGGGTGGCTCAAGTCAAATTTTGCCACGGCTCCTGTATTGATTCTTGCCTTGACATTCCCTGATTTCTTGCGGGATGATGTGCTCGGGCCAGGACTCCATTGACCGAGCGGATTCTCCTTCCAATTCTCCCAAGTAGGAGAGGAAGTCTTTACCATAGATGCTGGCCTAGTTACTCTTACGGTCTCTCTTGGTAAGTCAGAAACCAGTGTACTGAGGTCCGAGGTGTGCACAATGTCCGGCGGTTTCCTTGTACTTGGGCGGCCATTATTATCATCGATGTAGAAATCTGAAATTTTGCCTCCAAATGCAAGCGATAACAAGCCCTCGCCCATGTCGATCCTTGCCCTGGTGGCGTAGAGGAATGGCCGTCCCAATATGATTGTTGGAGGGTCGTCCTCGCTGGTATCTCCCGTTTGTATTACATAAAAATCCGCAGCAACGACGAGCTTCCCTACACGAAGTATTAGATCTTCAAACACTCCAATCGGACGGATACACGACTTGTCTCCCAACTCAATAAATAACTTTGGTGGCTTCAATGGACCAAGCCCAATGAGCAATATAGATGGTAGGGCAAAACATTGGCAGCAGCTCCAAGGTCAATCAGGCAATGATGAATTTTGGATTCGCCGATACCACAGGTGACCGTGAAGGCCCCTGGGTCCTTACCCTTTTCTGGTTGTGACTCATGATCCGTAGCGAGGGATCTTTCCATTATCGGGCCATTCTGCCCATTCTTTGGCTTTAATCTTATTTCTTCCTCGTTCTTTTGGATCGCATGGTCTTTGGAGGCAACCATCTGCATGGAGTATGAAAAATCTTCGGGGTATGCCTGCTCACTGCTGCCCTTGTAATCTGTTGATTCGGCATCTTCCTCTGATTCAAGATTTGCTAGATCGGGTCCATTTAATTCCTGATCTTCTAGGTAATTGCTTTGCTCCGATGCACAGATGTTAGATGGGGAGTCCCATCTAGGACCATCAGAGTCTAAATCTTCATTGTCATCCCACCCAGATGCTGGTACGTTAAAGTGTGTCATAGGTGGTGGTGTCATGTTAACGGTGAACGCATAGCGCCCATTGGCAGCATGCGTGACCCATGTTTTGCCATCATTGGGTTGGTCTTCCTCTTGATTCCAATCAGGATGGTGCCTACGGGTGAAGTGCTTGGCCGTAAGTTTGTAAGTTGCGGGTCGTGCTGCTTCTTCCAGTGCTCCCTTCATGTCTGGCATCTTTATCATGCTAATATTTGCCTTTGGGTTTTGGACGGTTTGTGAAGGAAGTCTGCCAGGCTCATTAGTAAGGGCGGACATTGAGGTAGCGAGCTGGGACATTTGCTTCTTCAAGTCCGAAATATCTCCCTTTGTTTCGACTCTGAGTTGATGTATAAACTAGCGAGCTCCTTTACTACGTCCTCAAGTGACTTGCTAGGACCTTGCTGATTGCTCGGGCTGGCTTGTTATTGGTTCTGTCCCTTTTGTTGATATTGGCCCGTCGGGTACTGGTTTGGTCCCCTCTGTTGGTATTTGCCTGCTGGTGGACCGTTCTGGTTGTACTGCCGGTGAGGAGGTTGGTAGAACGATTGAGCTTGTTGAGGGGCGGATTGTTGTATTTCTCTTTGAGCGTGGTTCTCGTTCTGCCAGTTCGGGCCGGTTGCTTGACTATACTGTCGGTTTGGCCCGGCTCTGTCGTTGCTGTTGCTATTGTACCCTTGGTATCCTCCCACTGCATTTACCTCTGCCGGGTCCTCTACTATTACTGTCGGGCATGCGTCAGTCTTGTGGTCCGTAGATCCACAAAACTCGCAAGGTCTCATTTGAGCTGGCTGCCTTCGTAGGATCTGAATCATCATCTCCTTTATTTGTTTCATCTCCTCGGGCATGGAGTTTACTGATGTCTCGGCTCGTGCTACGTTCTTTGTTCGGGAGAACTCATCTTGCCGAGTGGTCTCCTCTCTAAACCGAGCATTTTCAACAACATCAGTGATGAGTCGCCTTATGCCGCTCAATGATAGTCTCATCATGGACCCTCCAGCTGAAGCATCAAGGAGCTTTTTGTCTAAGGGAGTCAGTCCATCAATTAGGTACTCGATGATGAGCTTCTCGGGCAGTCCAAGAGTGCAGCAGCTTCTCTCCAGGCGGTTGAATTTTTCCAGGTAGTCATACATGGTTTCATTAGGCCCCTGCCTTATGTCCTGCAGTTGCCTCCTTACTTGCATCGCTCTTCCCACCGGGTAGTATTTGTCTAGAAATTTCTTTTGCATCTGAGCCCATGTTCTGATGCTTCCCGAAGGTAATGAAAGGAACCAATCGTTCGCTGAGTCAACGAGGGAAAAGTAGAAGGCCTTCAGTTTGAAGTCCTCTACATTCACCCCATTGGGTTTTAGATTTTGGCAAATGCCATGTAAGCGTTGGAGATGAGTTGTTGCAGATTCTCCGTGAGCTCCTGAGAACTTGGGCAAATTATGGACCACGGATGTGTTGATAGAAATGTTCTCTAGTTCAGGGTCCTCGTATATGCACCATGGCTGAGTTCTGAAATCTGGGGCCGAAAGTTCTCCCATGGTTGGTTCACGAAGGATTTCGTCCTCATAGACGGGTTGTTGTCTCGGCATTTGCTGATTCGGAGGAAGTGGTCATCTAGGGGGCTGCTCTGGGCCAGCTCCATTCCGGACCTCGAACTGCCCTTGGTTTCTTCGGATGGCCTCCCTTTCACGAGCTCTTTGGTCTCTGATGAGTTGCTCCGGATCGTCATAATATTGTTGTTCCTCATCATTTCGACCGAACTGGTTTACCTCGTCGTTGACCTCATCATTATGGTGGCTTCCCGCACGAGACATGGTTATGCAGAAGCGCGTTCGAAAATAAAAAGAAGAAAGAAAAAACGAACAGTTATCTGATTGTTAACTCTAACTCCCCGGCAACGGCGCCAATTTGACAGAGCCTTGTCGTGAGGCAATGTGCAAAATTAATTTATAAGTCCACTACTTGTGACTTCACTATTGGGTAGTAAAGCGGTAAGTAGGGGTCGAACCCAAGGGAATTAGTGGATAGTTGTTCTTTGGGGAAATTTGTACAGAAATTTAAGTGCAATTGGGGTTGGTTGTGGTTTTAATACTGAAAAGTAAATGACTGAAAGTAAGGAAAGTAATTACAGAATTGAAAGTAAATACTGAAAAGTAAAGTGCTGGAACAGTCGAGTTCAATATCAACCAAACAACATACTTTTGGTTTGTCGCACGCTATATTTCAAGCGCAATACGTGCCAAAGTTATGTTGGATTGATGTTGAAAATGTCTGTAGTAAGCGGAAAGTAAATAACTGAAAGTAAAGTGCGGAAATGGAAAGACTGAAAAGTATAGTGCGTAAAGTAAACTGCGTAAAAGTAAAGTACTGAAAGTAAGTGCGTAAAGTAAAGTACTGAATGTAAAGTTAGTTGCGGAATGTAAAAGTACTGAATGTAAAGTTAGTTGCGGAATGTAAAAGTTAGTGGCGGAATGTAAAGTACTGAAAGTAAATGGTACTGAAAGTAAACAGTTGATATTGAGACTGAAAGTAAAATGACAAGTGATATTTTGATTGAGAGAAGGATTCGGTTTTAGGGGCCTTGTATCATAGTCCGTTCATCATTGACCTCTAATGATCGTTCTAAGTGTTCAAAGATGTATCAAGGCCATTTCTAGTACTCGACTTGCCACACCGCCTAGTCCTTTTCAAGACATAGAGCACTTGTTCTAGAAAGGCTAATTCCTCCTTTCGAAGTATCTTAGCCTATGTGCATCCACTTGATCAATCATTTCCGATCAACCAAGTGGTGTTTAAAAGAGGTTGAACTCCATGGAAAAGCTTTGCTCTTTCGAGCCTCCACTCAACCATGTATGTTCACGAACCCCATGGAAGAGCTTTGCTCTTTCGAGCCTCCACTCAACCATGTATGTTCTAACTTAATATATGGCACATAGAACAAGTTTGAACATAATAGAAGCACTAAGAAAAGGGTCTAAAACGTTTGCATGATACAAGCACACCCCTTCAAACGAATGAAGGGTTTAGCTACGAATATCCATAGAAGTGGATACCATAGCTAGTGCTAGAAAAGTAAATGGTTTTGAAAGCAAAGACAAGAAAAGTAAAGGTTTTGGAAAGTAAAATTCAAGAACAACAAGAATACTCAAGAACAAACAAGAGTAAACTCAAGAACACTCAAGAATACTCAAGAACCAACAAGAGTATTCATGATCAAGAGAGAAGGTAGAGCTTTTGATAATGAAAATGCAAGTGTTTTACAAGGATTGTGGGATGGATTCTAGAGAGATTCTCTACCTAAGTTACAAGTGATGATTTTCAAGGAGGGGAGGGCCTCCTTTTATAGCCAAATGTGGCGGTTTAGAGGTGGTAGTGGAGTGAGATATTTCCTCCCAAAAGCCTTCGGTTCTCCCTCAACTCCGGTTAGACTTTGGTTTGCTCTTCGGTTGGACTTGTTTTGAGCCAAAGGGTGGCACATGGAGTGCACATGGGAGGCTGAGCTTGAGATGTGCCAAAGGGCAACTATATGAGCTTGGTTGAGCTTTGGGCAAGTCCCTTGAACTTGGTTGAGGTTTGGTTTCAAACCAAAAGATCAACCTATGTGATTAGTATGCCCTAACCGGGAAATAAGTAGTTTAGTTGGACTTCGCCGGATTTTGACTGGAGTAGGGCTAGAATGACCGGAGCAAGGTGGTGGTTGGATGAGGCATGATCGGAGCATCGCCGGAGGTCGATTGGACCATGGTCGGAGCTTGGCCGGAATATGGCCGGAGTTGCCGGAATTTTTGGCCGGAGGTGATTGGGTGTTGGACCATGGATTTGGAATGTTGAGAAGATTCTAAGACTGATCCATGAAGGATGTTTGGCCAGATTCTGCCCGGAGCATGGTCATGGCCCGGGGTTGAAGTTTTCCTCGGGCCCTTGGTCGACCGGGCCGGGGCGCTGCTCTCGGCGCGGTCCTGGTTTTCTCGGACTCAGCTCTCGGCGCTCTCGGATGTGGGTGCTCGGCACTGGTCTCTGCACGGGCGCTCGGATGTCTCGGCACGGGTGCTCGGCTCTCTCGGCATGGGTGCTCGGCTCTCTCGGCACTCGGGACTTGGTTCCCGGCACTCCCGGCACTCGGGCCCGGTACCTCTCGGAAGGGACATGAGGTCCTCGGTACGGGGCCTGGGTACCCGGCTGAGCTTTCTCGGTCCTCGACTGGGGTCCTCGGTCCCTGATTGATCTTTCTCGGTCCCCGACTGGCCCGACTTGACTTGTAATCCATTTTTGCTTTAAGAACCCCTTTTTAGCTCGTTTTTTCTCTAAACCTCAAAATAGCCTGTAGAGCAAAAATGGAACTAACAAGTAAACGTTGTTAAGACAAAGTGTCTAATTTGGTGGGTTTAACTATCTTAATGAATCATATAAATATGGTCCATCAGCTATTGTTGGAAAATGTGTTCATTAAGCTAGTTTCATGCCCTTTGTTTCCATTCCATCGCGTCTCTCACTCATCGTTGTTGTCTTCAAGCCATGTGATTTAAAATATGAATATAGGGTTTGATTACAAAGGAGAGAGAAAAAATTGATCCAGCCGCTGTACCATTTGCCAAAAGCCCTATCGAGACTAGGCTAAAAGAGAGGGATAGCCTACTCGAAGTGGTGAGTTAAAATTTGTTTGTCATCTGATCCCATACAGGTTTATGTAAATCAGATAAGATCTGAACTGATCAAAATTTTCAGCTCTGGAGTGACGAATCTGATCAGTCTTGCTGAAATTTGCTTAGGTAAGAAAGATCAAGCCTCATGTGCTTCTTGGAATGTCTGGAGTTGGTGGTATCTTCAATGAGCAGGGTCTACTTTTCTCACTTAAAATTTATTTTTCTATGTTTTAGTTTATCAATGTTTCGAAACCAACTAACACAAAAACGCCGGACATTTCCACAACTAAGGCAGTTGATAGCTGTGGAAGCAACTTGTGATTTCAATGATGATAATTGATAAATACCCAGTTGCAATCACCAATGTTGGTGATGCAAACTATATAGTGTGCCAATCTTCACTTCCTAAAACCTAGTTCACTCTGCTGATTTACTTCTGCTTTGAAATAATCAGGTGCTCACGGCTATGCGAGAGAGTCTGATTCAACTAGACCTGCTATATTTGCTATGTCAAATCCTACAACAGATGGTATGTTTGCGAGGCCTATGACACATTTACTGTAGTTATTTTGTGAACTGAGATCCTCAAATCCATCTCCTTTTGCACTGAAGAAGATCATGCTGTCAAGTATGCTGGTCAAAATATTGTTTTTGCAACTTGCAAATGGTAGCACTTTGAAAAATGTTGAACATGGTATCTAGTCATCCTAATGCCGCCGACGACCGTGTTTAACTCTAATATGAACATTTTATGAATATCATTTTAAAAAGTGTTGGTAAATAAAGTGTTTGAGAAACTACTCAATCTGCTTTCTGCATAATATTCTGTTGGCAGAAAATGGAAAAATAGGCCATGTTAATCAAGCTAATTAACAATATGTACTTGTTCCCTGGGTAAGCTTTCATATCTTATAGGCTTTCCTTCTCCATTCTTATTTTGATTCCTTAATGAACGAGTACAAACCAGAGCTGACATATTTTTATTTAGGGAAAAGTACAAAAAGGGGTACCGAACTACCGCCTGTTTCCAATTTTTTGTCCGAACTATTTAAATTTCCAAAAAGGGTACTGAACTACCATCTGTTTCCAACTTTTTGTCCGAACTATTAAAATTTCCAAAATAGGTGCGAACTATGTAAAAAAATTCCAAATTTTTGTCCGAACTATTAAAATTTCCAAAATAGGTGCGAACTATATAAAAAATTTCCAAATTTTTGTCCGAACTAATAAACTTTCCAAAATGGGTCCGAACTATATAGAATTTTCCACATTTTTGTCCGAACTACTAAAATTTCCAAAATATGTGCGAACTATATAGATATTTTCCAAAGGTAAAACCTAAAATTATTATCAAATTTTTTCCAAATGTGCCCTTTATTTTTTATTGCCTTCCCAGACGGATATAATTTTTTGCATTTTTTGCACCTTTTTAATTTATCAAATATCGTCACTCGAATGTAGATTTATCTAGAATGTAATTCTATATATGATTTGTGGATATCTTAGCATCACTCTATATATGATTTGTGAATTTAATATGCAGTCTCAAATCTTAGCATCTCTCTCTATATGATTTGTGGATTTAATATGCAGTCTCAACATACTAATATGCACAATCTGGGAAGGCAGTCAAAAATCATATATAGAATAATAGAATTACATTCTAGATAAATCTACATTCGAGTGACGATATTTGATAAATTAAAAAGGTGCAGAAATTACAAAAAATTATATCCGTCTGGGAAGGTAGTAAAAAAATAAAGGGCACATTTGGAAAAAAATTGATAATAATTTTAGGTTTTACCTTTGGAAAAATACTATATAGTTCGCACCTATTTTAGAAATTTTAGTAGTTCGGACAAAAATGTGGAAATTTCTATATAGTTCGGACCCATTTTGGAAATTTTAATAGTTCGGACAAAAATTTGGAAAAATTTTATATAGTTCGCACCTATTTTGGAAATTTTAATAGTTCGGACAAAAAGTTGGAAACATATGGTAGTTCGGTACCCTTTTTGGAAATTTTAATAGTTCGGACAAAAAATTGGAAACAGGCGGTAGTTCGGTACCCCTTTTTGTACTTTTCCCTTTTATTTAAATCAGGATTGGGCTGGGACTCTCCTTTCAGGTGCTCATATAATTTCAGATTTTTCTTTATCAAACAGTCCGCTGCATTTGATATGCAAATTTTCAAGTTTCTAACATGATGTTCCTTGTACACCCTTGCTTCCTACATGACAGATGAAGAAGTACAAGATGGAATCCTATACCCCTCTATCAACAGGTTATCAGACCTCACAATAACTGAAACTGACTTCATTCATTCCCTCATGATATAATCTGTGATGTATATTTAAGTATCAACTGATGGCCTTTTCACTGCTGTTAATAACTTACTGCCCACTGTGAAGCGTTCGAGACATAACAGCGGAAGTCAGGTGCTGCAGACAGCTGTTGCTGAAGAACTGGCAGAGGGACATGGTGAAGTGGGGCCTAGAGAACTCCTCCACATGTCAAAAGTATGAATCTGATGTTAATCACGACCTCGGTATTTCACATGAACTAGCGATCTTTTCCTGCATCTTCTACTGACTCTGTGCCTTTTGTATAACACAGGAAGAGAGCCTAGAGTATGTCAGGCAAAACATGTGTACATTCCTCCTGTTCAAGAAAACATAACAAATAACGTACTTAATAGAAACTTATTATTATCGCCTGCGTCAATCCAGATGCAAAAACTAGAGTGGAGCTTAGGGCAAAATATGTTGTCAATATTATCGCTGCCTTCGTTCAGCTTCATCTATTGTTTCTGAGCTTTACCAAGTCTTCCAGCAGCATCTGTTATCCAAAGCTTTTCTGTTTATTACTACTGCTGCTCTCTAAACCAAACGCCATCAAGATTTTCTGTTTTACGGGGCATGAGGAGCCTCCGCTAAGTTGTCATTTCAATGAGTGTAGCCTGGCAGAAGCGAAACCTAGATTCCTCATGCTTTGTCTCGCGGCTTCTGCAGTACTGTCGGACCACCAGGTCATATTCTCGTCTCTCATCCTTTCTCAAAATTACATACCAAGTATAAGAACTGGGATTCCGGTATCTTCCTGAAACGGGATTTTGATTTTCTTTTTAATGTGGGTACTTGGTTTCAATTGTCTAGGGATTTAGATTAGAATGTTAGATTTACAGACACTGAGATGTAATGTGTGGAAAAAAAGTAATTTTGTTTGTAATTGGTTCTGGTCTGCCGGATTAAAAATGAATTTTCTTTCGGAGTTCTCTGTTGCTGCAACAATTCAAGTTCTGGAGGTTTCTGCTTAACCTAATCCTCCTAGTACAAAAATTTAATGGCCACATTCACAATGACAGCCTCATTCCTTGGTGTAATTTAATGTTTGTTTCATTCTTAGATAACATCCCACCTTGATTTTTTTATCTCCCCCACCTTGGTTTTAAATCAGCAAGAATCTAGTATTATTATTGATTTAATTTAATGTTTGTTTTAATCTATAAAACCTCCGTTCCATTTAAAATAAAAGTTTAAAGATAATGGGTCAACTTAACTTAGTCCCTAAAAAGATACCTATTGTTTTACTAGGGTTTATCGTCTCACTCCCTGCTCACTCCGCCTCCCTCCTGCCTCACACACTTCAATCTCCGCTTCACTCTTGCTCAGTCGGTTTCATTGGCAGAACAGCAACGCGCGTCGCTCCTGCACAATTCAATCGAGCATAAAACTATCGCGTCTCCCTAATATCAGAAATCGTATCAAATCTTCATCTCTCAAATCCTCGTCGAGTCAAAGCCAACGGAAAATCACAACACTGGAAACTAAAAGCTTGATATTCAAATGGAGATGTTGCTACTCAACTGGTAATATTGCACGCGTTTGAACTTCAACTGGTTCAGTGTAATATGTTAGCTTCATTATTTAACTCGGTTGCTACAGCAAAAATGAACTTTTCAACAAATCTAATGAACATGACTGTACATCAAAAAATGTTTTAAATTTTGAAAAATGACACTCCTTTTGGTTAATTCCATAACAGAAAATGCCTCGGATGTCCTCTAACAAAGGCCTCAGATGAAAAATTACACTCCTTTTGGTTTGTACAATAGAATAAGTTTTTTTTTGGATATCAAAGGAATATAACCCGTTGTGATGGTCATTTTAGGCTTCCATCTATTATAATTTGGTGTTCTTCACTGTGTTGCAGGAACAACGTTCATACTATTTGTTGAAGTCTCAGTCACACATTAGCAACCCTCACTACTAATTTATGAAAAATTTCCGACGCCAGGAAAACGCCGGAATAGTGACGGAAAAATCCAAATTTTCGTCACTTTTCCTTCAACAATGACGGTGACGGAAATTTTCCCGACGGTAAAAAGTTTCCGTCAACATTCCGTCGTTTATTTTCGTCATTGTTTCGTCGACATTCCGTCGCATTTCCGGTAAATAAAATTCCGTCGTCATTCCGGCATGTATCCGGCGAGATTCTCCGTCAAAATATCGTCTGAATTTTTTTCAATAATATTTTCCGTCTATATTCAAACAGATTTCCGTTTTCAATATTTTCCGTCTACATTCCGTCATCTTAGTTTCCGTCTACATTCCGTCCATGTTCCATCAATAATATATTCCGTCATTAGTCCGTCATAATTTCGTATTAATTTTTCCGTTAATATTCCGTCATTATTTCGTCAATATTATTTTCTATTTTTTCAAATTTTAATTTTCGAAATTAATGTTTATAAAATATTAATTTTAATAATACCTATAAAATATTTAAAACATATTTTTTTAATAATAAATGTACTGATAATAAAATACAGAATTGAGTATAATAATAAAATACAAAAGCACAGGCAAATGAACTTAAAATGTCTAATGTCTGCGGGTTTCTTCATTTTGGCTCTGGCCTTGGTGACGTCCTCGGTTGTCTTCATTCGATCTCTGACTAGGCGGACCACGGTTGTTTCCATTCGAACTTTGACTAGGATGTGGAGGGTTTCCAATCGTAAACATTCTAAAAAGAAAACAAAATGCAACATTAATAGACTTCTTCTTCTATATATTCTACTAGTACTAGTACAACTTTTAGGGATGTGATTAACAAAACTGAAGTGAAGCACATTACATCAAGTGTGAAATTAATGGTTAATAATATATACCTGGAAGGAAGGAAGCATGTTGACGTGATTGAGCCCATGATAATCTGTGAAAACGAACAAAAGAAAAACAAAACAAGTTAACAACTAGTAAAATGTATTAATAATTTAGTTTTTGATTTCAGGTATTATAATCATCTTTTTCCTTTTGAGGAGAGCAATTCTGATGATTGGTACAATCTGGAAAATGAAAACATGAGTTGCCAAAATAATCAGCCAGATCACTTTTGGCATATGTAGAAGATCAACAATCATAATTTGACACTTGTTACTGCATTTCCTATACAAATGAATATCAAAAAATTGACACAAATGAAAAAAAGAACATCAAATCAAGGAGTACAAACTACCTTGCAACGCATCAAAGTTCTCCACTTACTCACAACATCCAAAACGAAATCAATCAGTCCCTCTCGCTCAGTGTAATGTCCTTTGACCCAATTGTTCCCAGCAACTGAAGCGCGGCATAAACGCTGATCCACGACTGCATTCCTTTACTAGCCAAAATCTTTTCAGTTGCCAAACAACAACAAAAACATCATAAAACAAAGCAGAAGAATACGCGCAATATAATACCAATTTTCTCCTTGAGATCAATAGTTGCCAGAAGAATCGCAAGCCACTGCCAAGCATTCTTCGTCACACCGCCAGACATCAGAACAAATCGCAACTGCGTAATGCACCACAAACATCCAAACAAATCGAACATTGAAGTTCTAAAACGTTTGACACCAAAACTTCCTCGTTTAGCAGACGGACCTCCGCAAAATAAAACTTTGTCTAAAACTTTTGACACCAAAATCTCGCGTTAAGAGGAATTTTCGTCCAAACGTCCGAAATCCCGCTCACAATAAATAACATTTTTCCATCAAAATTTCGTCATTATTCCACCATATCAGCTTTAAAATATCGTCATTAATCCGTCAATATACCGTTAATGCATTTTTAAAATATTAATTCTTTTCCAAACGTACGTAATTCCTCTCAAAATGGCAACAGGACTGTTTGACAACAGAACTTTAGACAGCGTTTGGCTACAGGCGCTGTCTAAATTCATTGTTTGGCAACAGGACTGTTTAGCAACAAACCATTAGACAGCGCTTGTAACCAAACGCTGTCTAAAGTCCACATTAGACAGCGCTTGTAACCAAACGCTGTCTAATGTCAACATTAGACAGCGCTGCTCACAAAACTCAGCAAAAGCTTTGATCTCCATTTGTCTTCCGTGATCACTTTTTACTGCCACCAATTGTTCTCCTCTGCCTTCACTTTCTCTTTCAAGTCGAGTGCATAGTTGAATAAAGATATGGACATCCTCTGACTTCTCTTACAAAAAAAATTATCCATGTAAACAGTGAGTAATAATGAACACATACGAAAACGTATCTCTTTCCACCGTAGCTTTCGACTTGGATAGGTCCCATCAACTCATTTCATCAGTCTTGTTGACCAAGTAGGTTGTCTCAAGTGGTGTTCGACCAAAGTCCAGGAGGTAGCAGTCATTCGACAACCTGTTCCCTTGCATACACATTCTTCATCCTTGTTCAGCGCCTTGCATTTGTCCTGGGTGAACTTCACTGGATGGTCTTCATCACACAGTTGATTGATACTAATTAGATTAGCATGTAGTCCGTCGACGAGGAGCACACTCTTGAGTAGAGGTAAGCCTTGGACCTTCAGTGTACCTATTCCAACCACTTTTCCCTTCACTCCATCACCAAACGTTATAGACATTTGTCCCTTGAACGGTTTAGTGTGGGCAAGGTGGTTTGGTTCTTCCGTCATGTGGCAGAGCAGCCACTATCAAAGTACCCCCGTCCCTTATTCAAGTGACTGGTTGAACTGTATGCAACATGGCAAACTTCATCCCTTTGTTTTACTCTCCATACATGTCTTTCTCGTGGGGCCGCCTTTCTTCTTTGTTCTCCTAAAATGAGCTACAAACTTGTAGCATCTTGGCTCGATATGTCTTTTTTGTTGTAGTAATAGTAGAGGTGGCAAAATTATCCATTATCCATTATCCGTCCGGTAACCATCCATTAATATTCATCCATTATCCATCCATTTAGTTAATGGATTTAATTGATCCATATCCATTAACAATCCATTAATAAATGGATTAAACGGTTTAATCCATTAATCATCCATTCATTAATTATACTGTTTTAAAGAAAAATTCGGCAAAACAAACGCAGGAAGCCGACGAGCGACGACCTCTTCTGTCTTCTGCGCATCTCCCCGTCCTGCTCTAGCCACCTCGCACCTTGCCGCCAGCGACCTCGCCGCACGTCTGTCCTCTCCCCGTCCCGAAGCTAGGTAATATTCAATTAGGGTTTTTTTTGCTGGAAATCCAATTTCGATCCTCTAAGCACCTCCTGAAACTGCGTTTTTCTTAATAAATTGTACCCATGGTAGACGGAGGTAGAGGTCTAGTTTGATTGTTGGTCACCCTCCAGCACCCAATTTCTTGGTGAGATTGAAGATTGATACCCAGCAACTCTTTGCAGTTCTTGCAGTTCATCTGTTTGTTTAAATTCCTCTGACAATTTTTGTGTTTTGAAAATTGTGTTATGATTTCACCATGTCGTTTACATTCCATTGTACGCTGATGGTATTGTTTTCATTCTATTTTAGTGTATTGCATTCTATTTTATGTATTAAGTTTTGATACATATTTAAAATAAATGGATTAAATGAACTAAATGGATTAAAATAGATCAAATGGATGAAACGTATCAAATGGATTAAACGGATCAAATGGATTAAATGGATCAAATGGATTCATCCGCTAATCCGCCAACCATTAGTGATCCATCCGTTTAATCCATTAACACTAATCGATCTTAACGGATTACATCCATTTAATCCGCGAACCGTTTAATACATCCATGAATCCATCCATGAATCCATCCATGAATCCATCCATCCGTCCATTTTGCCACCTCTAAGTAATAGCAAGCTCTTTCATCTCTTTTCCATACTGCATTCTGTCCTGGCTTTGCTATTTGAGATTAGTTGGCGGGTCCTCTATACACATGAGTTTTAGCCTTGATAAAGTTTGTCTTTCCAGAAGAGCCTGTTCTAGTAAATTCGAGCCCTTGACAGCCTCCGCCAATCCTCTTGGACATGAGAATGGAATCCATGTTTATTGATCTAGAGTTCAACATCTTCAACGATTTCTTGAAGTTATTCAGTTCGTCCACTACTATAGCATGAGCGTCCTTGTCCATCTCAATCTGTATCTTTAAGGATTTTACAACTTCAAGTAAACGTACCCCTTTTTGCCTCAAGACGACATTTCTTTTATTTAGTTCTTCCTTTTGATTCTTCAGATGTGTCACGGTCAGGTTGAGCTTTATGTTTAGGTATAGAACATTTAACGTCTTGGCATAAAGGACCTTAAAGTTGTTAGCAACACATTTATCCGTGACTTCTTCCTCATCAGTGTTGCTTCCATCCTCAGCCAACTGTTCGGACATCACTCTTGCACATGTATTGTCAGCCTCTTTGCTTTCTTGATCCTTTAGCAGTCATGCTGAGAGATGGAAAAGATCTAGTGGAGAAATTCAACGGGTCGGATTTTGGGTTTTAGAAGTTGTTGCAAATTGAGGGTGACATGTATGGTAATGAGTTGTACCTACCCATAGGAGGCAAGAAACCAGAGGATATGAAGAACGGTGAGTGGAAGTTGTTGGATAGGAAGACGATGTGCGCGATTCGTTTATCATTGTCCATAAGAGTAGCATACTACACGGTAAAGGAGATGTTAGATACGCTGTGTGCGTTAAAGAAGAATTTGCTATCTGTTGGGTAGTTATACGAAGATGGTTATGGTGTAACATTCAGCTGCAAGAACTGGAAGATAACAAAGGGAGCTAGGGTCATAGCTCAAGGAAAGAAGAATTTGCTATCAGTTGGGCAGCAAGATGAAGACGGGTTTGATGTAACCTTCAGCTGCAGGAACTAGAAGATAGCAAAGGAAGCTATGATCATAGCTCAAGGAAAGAAGTAAGGAACAACGTTGTACAACATGAGGAATGTTCGAAAAGGAGTCGCTGATTTAGGTGGGAGTGGTGATGCAGGTTTGTGCACAGTGGTTGTGGTCACAAGAGGCAGAAAGTTTTGCAGTGTACCAAAACTTTAAAGATGTAACGCCCCGAATTCTGAATTGACTATTATCCCACATCGAGTGGGAGTAGTGCTTGTGCTAGCTTGATAAGCTAGCCTACTAGCTATCATGTCACCAATCTACCATGGTCTTTTGTGATAGACTCTAGGTTGTGGTGACCTAGTGGAGGGTGGTGGCATGCTAGTTAGGACATGCTAGGCTTATAACGACTCGGATCGGCTACTTCGGTCGCGTCATTACAGAAGAATAAGTAGAAGCTGTGCATTGCTTCAATTGGGTTCAACACGTGAGTTGAATGCTTAGAGCTATCGCTTGCATGGGTTGTTCGATACAAAGATAATTAAAATTGAAATCAGTCTTTAGATTGGAGATTGTTTGGTTGTGGAGCCTAATTAGATTATTGGGCTGGTCTATTTTCGGAAGTCCATAATTTTGGTAGTCACGCTTAGTGTTTCTGTTTCCTAATTAAACAATTAGCGTTTAGATGATTATCCTATTTATATCCACATTGATTATTGGAATTGTATATAACATCTCATAGTAAAAACTCTGGCTTCATACTGCCCCATACGTAGTCACAGAGTAGTGATGAACTAGGTACCAATTTTTGGTGTCCTCACATCAGTTCCATTATTTTTCTCTCATCATCGCTGCTCGTGCGATCCTAACACTCATCAAGTCTTGTTTCAGTTACATCATGAGCTTCCTCAATGGTAGTCACCTTCATTGTAAATCGTTGAGGAAGCGATCGTAGCACCATTCTTACTAGTTTTACTTCACTCATGGGCATTACTAGTGCAAAGGACTCATTGGACAGGTCAAGCAGCTTGGCGTTGAACTCAATTATTTCTGATCATCCTTCATCTTAGACTCTCAAACCTGAAGTGATCATCTGTATCCGTGATGTCTTGACTTTATCTATTTCTTCATGGGAAATACGAAGAATGTCCCATGCATCCTTGGCCACTTCACAGGTGGAGATGAGCTTGAACAAGTTTTCATCCAAAGTAGAAAATATGGCATGTATTGCCTTTGAATTTTCAGCAGTTGCCTTCTCCTCTGCATCAGTCCACTTGTCTTCTATTTTCAGCTCATACTTCCCTTCGGTATTGGTGGGATGAATCCATCAGACTAGCACTGCTTTCCACTCCTTCTCATCAAGTGGTTTGACGAACGCCTTCATCGTACCTTTCCAGTAGCCATAGTTTGGCTCTTCTAGCAGCGGAGGTCGACTGATGTTTTATCTTTCTTTCAGATTCATCTCGAACAAAAGTTGGGTCACACTCTGTGTGTTGAGTGTCCTGCTCTGATACAAATTGAAATTGCTATTTGTATACCGAAATGCCCAACCAGCTAGTGTTCAAACCGTTGTTGGAACTAGTTACGCAGAACACTTATAATGTCACGAAAGTAAACGAAACAAAACACACACAAATTGTTTACCTAGATCGACATTAACGAGCCTACGTCTGGGGAGCTTGTCCCAAGCCCGGTGGAAATCAATCACTATGAACAAGTTTAGGGTACATCGGACTTACGTTTGCAGAATCCCTCTCAAACCGCCTACTCTCTAACACTCCAGTGACTTCCGATCTAAGCTACCCTTAGATTATAGATCCCTCTTTGAGCTTGAACAGATTGACACTAATCCTTTGAGCTTCAAATGCTGTGATCGCCTTCAATGGAAAGCCGAGCCCATTTCTCTCTGATTGATCTTACAAACTCTCGGAGTGTATGCGTTGCGTTTCTACAAAAATTGATGCATGATCGCTAACCATGTATTTATACTCGGTTAGAGAATCTATGCTAACGGATTAAGATAGGATCTCTTTGCTACATGATGGATCGTTAGGTTAGCCAACTGTGTAAGGGAGATCCCAGAGTGGTATCCCTCAGACAGATGGCAGCGGAAAATTACTTTCGTACAGGAAATACAAGACAGAATGTAAATGCTCACGATTTAGAGTGGAAACCTTACTGCAACCTTTGCAGCAGGATAAAAACCACTTGCCTTCTGGACAGTTCCAGAAGGGCTTCAAGATCCGTATTATTGACAAAGGAATATGCTTGCAGTTTGTTACACTTGTCTCACACAGTGACAGCTAACAAGACTACTCAATTCGAAGAGTCAACTAATACGATCGCCTTGCTTGCACACAGCAGCACCTTGTCAGCTCCGGATTTGAACACTCTTCAATCTCCGATCGCTATTACCAAAAGCCGAGCCTTTACTTGAATACTCTTCCTTCTTTTATAGTGTCTTCAAGTCGGCTTCACAGATCTTCATCACAGATCTGATTGTGATCTCGCAGATGTGATATGGTTAAGATATTTACATATCTTAACTCTGTCACATATATACTTGCCAATTCTGGCGTCAATCTTCTCTTCGCATATTCTCGAGCTATCACCGTGTATATACTTGCATTAATTGTCTTGATCAGATATGCACGCATATACTCTTGTATTTTCGATATGTATCTTCGAGAATCTTTTCCCAGATCCGATCTGGTCCGAAGTCGGTGTAACTCTCACACAGAGCGCATTTCTCTCGCAGCTCTGCTCTCTCTCAGAGATGCCTGGTGAGCTTACCTGTCAGACAGTGATTTCTGCACACTCAGGTGGATTATTAGTTAAGTGTTTGTTATCATCAAAACACAAGGGTCCAACAAATTCCCCCTTTTTGATGATGACAAACACTTCTTCACAGATAAGAAATCACATATAGCTACGGTACAGAACTCACATCTATATTCCCTTAGGACAGCTAGCAACCTCAGATTATATTCACTAAAATATTTATTTAGAGTCTAGCTAGCATAGTTCCCCCTCAGATAGACATCCGCTTGAATTTCAGTACTGATTTTCCCCCTTAGTGTATGCACGTATAGTTCTTCCCCCTTTTGGCATCATCAAAAAGATATGCAAATAGGACACAGTGTAATGGTAAGAAAAAACATTTCATTCATGCTCGCAAGTAATAAGCGTGTCATGCCGACACCGTACGTGCAGCAGAGATTTCAAAAAGCAAAGGGAACTAAAGCACGAAATTCAAAACAAACAAACACCAAAAAGAAAAAACATAGGGGTAGATGTGGGAGGGTGGCAAAGAGGGGGATCCATGAGACAGTTAGGCCGATTCAATGTGGAACGAGACCTTCATCTGCTCAACAATTTCTGTGGCCAAGTCCTTCATCTGACCTGAGAAGTCTTGGACGGCCACGGACATTGCCCCCGAGTCAATAGCAATCGCAAGCTCCAGGTCAATCACCTTCTGCTTCACGAGCTGTAATTCAGACTTCACCTCTGCCAGCTCAGTTTTTGCCTCTACCACTTCAGATTTAACCTCCTTCAGCTCACCCCTGAGCTCCTTCATCTCTGCACGAAGCACAGTCAGCAGTGCCAGCACTTCACTTACGCCCTCAGAGGGGGTTGCATCATTGATGGGAGCAGCATCATTGATGGGAGTCACATCCTTGACCTCCTCATCCTCATCCTCATCCTCATCCACTGTAACGGCAGCAGGAATTGTCCAACCGACTCCCTCAGAGAATTCTAAGCCCAGCTTGGTGATGTGTTCCTCTGCCAGTGCATACGAAAACACTTTCTCCGACTCTGGTTCATAAACCTCCCAGTATTTCAGAATCTCCTTCACAAAGCCCGGAAAGGGTAGCCCGTTAGACGGATTGTTGCTGTTGTTCTCCATATGTTTCATGACCTGAAAGGCCAAGTTCACTTGCTTCCTCTGCAAGATTTGATCCACCAAGAGCATATCCTGGAAGGTTACTTGACTGTGCTTGTGCTTCCTGGGGGAGATATTCGAAACAAGGATTCTGTGCAGGATTCTAGGGAGCACGTCCATGTGAGTGTTCTCCCTCTGACCCTTTGCTGTGACATCCAGCCTGAGCCGTTGAAACACTTCTGCCTTTGCCACAGTGCCTGGCCAGGCACCTTTTGAGTAGGTGGCATACCCTCCTTTGGGCACCCCCAGGACTGTGGCCAACTCCCTCAAGCTCATTGAGTACGCTTCACCGCTGACAACTGCCGAGAGTTCCCAGTTACCCTTTCCCTGCTCCTTCTCCGCAACCTTCAGTTGAGAGTAAAACTCCCTCACCAACTTCACATCCACCACAACAGTTTTTCGGAACAGCGCGCCCCAACCTTGGGCCTCCAGTAGGTCAATAATTTCTCCCAGCTTGTGTGTCACCATCCACTCAGTATCCAGCACCAACTCCAGTGCAAACCCCTTCACCACCTCCTCAGATTCTTCGATGATACCGTCCGACTCGGCTTCCTCTTCAGTAATCGGAACGGAGGATGTGGCAGATCTCTGACTTTTCCTGGCAGAAGGAGGAGCCGTCTTCCTTGCTCGTTTGCCCGCTGACCTGGCGGCAACCGAGGTTTCCTTTTTGATAGGGCGTTGCGAAGAGGAGTCCGCTCGCAGAGCATCGAGTCGCTCCTCAAATCTGACGACTTCTCTAGCCACTGTAGAGCTGGTTGGACCAGAATCAGACGGCGTAACCGACTGCAGGATGGTGTCCAGATTTTCGGGGTCTACACCACTTGCGATCAGCTTTGTAGCCAACTTAGCGGCAGAGGCGGGTGAGAGTTTCGACTTAGGGTTTGAAGACGGCATGGATTTAGGGTTTTGAGATTTCTGAGCTTTTGAGAGAGGAAACTATTCTGAGAGTGACGAGACGGACCGCTCAGTCCGCTTGCTTTAAGTATCCTCTGCAAACCCTAGGGGTTGTGAGACCAGAAACCCGAACGTCGCCTCCTTTTAATTTGTAAACCGCCTTCAATTTTTGGTAATTACTATCTTTTCTTCCCTTCCAAAAATGGTTCCACATTAAAACCTTTCCAAACTCACTTGGACGCCAACAGACAGGGGAGTGCCACGTCATCTGTAATCATGCGTGTAGCCTCATTAAAGATCTGGATGGGACAACTCCCTGCAACCGAGGCTGTTCACCTTTCAATTCACCTTTACCTCTTCCCAACGTTTAGTCGTCTTTACCAAAGAGCGCAACTGCTTAACTCCACAGCTGTCACACAGATCGTTTCTCAGCCAGAGGTGATCCGTCCACATTGAACCCAGTTTAACTGTCTCATGGGTACACAAGGTTTTGGTATGATGTGCTAACTTTACCCAAATGGTACGAATAACATCACACCCAATCAAGAAGAAAAATGAAATCATCCAAACAAATTATGTTGTCTTCGTACCTCATGTGGAATGCCTCCAGAAAAGGAAGCATATCGACGGGCTCATAGGAGCACTCCACACGCAGATAGGCTAAGGTTGGTCTAGAGAACCTCCCGGGCTTATAATGAGGGATCAACAATGGAGGTCTCTTTTGGGCAGAAGGAAATCAGAATTTCATGCTTTTCGGTCCCTAATGCAGTCATCAATCACATAGCATGCATGGATACATTATGAACACAACTTACTTTTTCACTAGCACAGAACATCCATGTTAAACTCTCCATCAGACGTGACACATATGCATCTAGTCTAGCCAATCACTGAGGGAGTAACAGTTGAGCATAGCATTAAGGAAGAGAAACCATACCTAGTTCGAGCCTCAGCTTTTCGTAGGGTTCTCTGTGCAAAGCTTTTGTGAATATGTCTACAATCTGTTCCTCAGTTCTGCAATATTCCATCTCAATTGTTCCCTTTTCTACACAGTCACGCAGAAAGTGATACCGAATTTCTATATGTTTGGTACGAGAGAACTGTACTGGATTTTTAGAGATGTTAATAGCACTAGTGTTATCACACAATATCTTAGCACAATTTGTAACAACACCATAATCACTTAGCTGTTGCCTGATCCACAGCAGCTGCGCACAGCAAGCGGCGGCGGCGATGTATTCCGCCTCAGCGGTGGACAGCGCAATCGAGGACTGCTTCTTTGAAGCCCAAGAGATGAGGCATGGTCCTAGATATTGAGCCATCCCTGATGTGGACTTCCTGTCTATCTTGCACCTAGCATAGTCAGCATCGGTGTATGCCTCCAGGCGAAGATCTCCTCCCCTCGGATAGTGCAAGCATAGGTCATCTGTTCCCTTCAGATATCTTAATATCCTCTTCACTGCTTTCACGTGGGTTTCTCTAGGATCAGCCTGAAACCTAGCACACAGACAGACACTAAATAAGATATCGAGTCTGCTAGCAGTGAGATATAACAGTGAACCGATCATTCCCCTGTACAGAGTTGGATCCACTCGAGGTGAGGACTCATCCTTTGCCAGGGTGTCGTTCGGGGACATTGGTGTGGCACACGTCTTGGCAGATTCCATCCCAAACTTCTTCAGAATCTCCTTGACATACTTCTGCTGATGGATTCTGGTACCTTCCTCTCCTTGAGCGACTTGAAGTCCTAGAAAGTACTTGAGTTCCCCTACCATGCTCATCTCGAACTCACTCGACATCAGATCTGTAAACTTCTTGACAAGTTTAGGGTTAGTCGAACCAAATATGATATCATCTACATATACCTGAACAACCAGAGTGTCTTTCCCTTCCTTCAGAAGGAAAAGGGTTTTGTCCACCTCTCCTCTGACGTAACTGTGGGATAGCAGAAACTGTGACAGTCTCTCATACCAGGAGCGAGGTG
The DNA here is from genome assembly GCA_033675215.1 of Rhodiola kirilowii. NCBI lineage: Eukaryota > Viridiplantae > Streptophyta > Magnoliopsida > Saxifragales > Crassulaceae > Rhodiola > Rhodiola kirilowii. The sequence goes on along the minus strand of CM066194.1, from coordinate 30,637,232 downwards.
CCTGCTTCAGCCCATATAGTGCCTTGTCAAGGATGTGGACATGATCAGGGTGAGTGAGATCCTCAAACCCTGGTGTCTGGCTCACATACACTTCTTCCTTCAGAACTCCGTTCAGGAAGGCTGTTTTTACGTCCATCTGCTGCAGAGTAAAACCATGGTAAGTCGAATAAGAAATTAGTAGTCTGATTGCTTCTAACCTTGCGACTGGGGCGAATGTCTCGTCGTAGTCTATCCCCTCTTGTTGGTTGTATCCTTTGACAACAAGGCGGGCTTTGTTTCTTACAACCACTCCCTTGTCGTCCATCTTGTTTCTGAAGACCCACTTTGTTCCTATCACATTCTTGTCTTCAGGCCTGGGAACCAGTCGCCACACTTTGTTTCTTTCGAACTGATGCAGTTCCTCTTGCATGGCATTGACCCATTCTGGATCCTTCAGCGCATCAGCAACCGTCTTTGGTTCTGCATGAGAGACAAAAGAGGCGAATCCACAGAAATGACATAGTTCGTCTAAACTTACCTGGTTCTGCGATGAGTAACATTGGTAGTCCCTTGTCCAGGTTGGGGGCTGAGTAACTCTCCCACTCCTTGTGGTTCTGGGTTCCTCTGCAGTCCCTGCCGGAGGAGGATTATTCGCAGTCACTTCCTCATTGGGGGGTTCTGCGTTAACCTCTATCACTTGTGCTTCTGGACCCTGCTCTTCAGCTAATATCTCTGTTTGTGGAGCTTCGGATGGTTCAACAGGTCCTTGAGCAGCAGTCTGAACAACCTCTGGAGCTGGCTCTGCAGTCTCGTTTTGGGCAGGTACCCAGTCGGGATCAGACCTGTCAGTAAGCTGGAGTTCTCCATCATCCTGTGAGGAGGGATCTTTCACAAGGTGTCCAGTCATAGCACGCTCATCAAAGGTTACGTGAATGCTTTCCTCCACCCGTTCCAATCTCAGGTTGTAAACCTTGTATGCTCTGCTATGGCTTGGGTATCCTACGAACACGCCTTCATCGCTCCTTGGATCGAACTTTCCCAGATTCTCTTTTCCGTTGTTGTGTACGTAACACCTGCAACCAAACACTTTCAAATGAGCAATGTTAGGCTTTCTTCCTCGCAGCAGCTCGTAAGGTGTTTTTCCTATCAGAGAGCGTAGAGATGCTCGGTTCAGTATGTAACTGGCGGCATGTACTGCCTCGGCCCAGAATCCCTTGGGAACACCACTGGCAATCAGCATTGTCCTTGACATGTCTTCCAGTGTCCTGTTCTTTCTCTCTACCACACCATTCTGCTGAGGAGTCCTTGGTGCTGAGAAATTGTGATCTATCCCAGCTGTCCTGCACAGGGAGATAAACTGGGAGTTTCGGACCTCGGTTCCGTTGTCAGTCCGAATAGATACTAATTTCTTACTCAATTTGTTTTCAATTAGCTTCAGCCATGACACAAACTCAGAGAACGTTTCATCTTTAGAGCTCAGAAAGATGGTCCATGTATATCTGGAATAGTCATCCACGATGACTAATATATACCTGTTGCCTCCACGGCTGACGACGTTGACTGGACCGCATAGATCCATGTGAATCATGTCCAGAGGAGCTGAAGTACTCACTGATTGTTTTGACTTAAACGAAGTACGTACCTGCTTGCCTGTGGCACAGGCGCTGCATATCTGATCAAACGAGCTTTCCACTTTTGGTAAACCAACCACCAATTCATTTTGATGGAGTTTATGAATCAGCCTTGTGCTTGCATGTCCAAATCTTTTGTGCCACAGCAATGTGTCGTCAGTGATGCTTGACAGACACAGCTCCCCGTCTGGGACAAATTCTGGGTCCACTGTATATATCTGATTTTCCCGGACACCTCGAAGGATTATTTTCCCTGTCTCAATGCACTTCACAACACAGTCGTTAGAGTTAAATATCACTTGATTTCTTCCATGTTGACACAATTGTGATATGCTCAATAAGTTGTATCTCAAATTTTCAACCAGACTTACTTGTCGAATTTTAATGGTATCTGAAATTCTTACCTCTCCAGTAGCTACTACCTTACCTAAGCTCTTGTTTCCGAAGATAATGTTGTCTCCGGAGTAGGCTTGGAGTGAGATGAACCATCCTGGATCTCCCGTCATGTGTTTGGAGCATCCACTGTCCAGATACCATGGCTTGCTCCTCACTCCATCCTGCAAAAAGAGAGATCAGTTTTTACGAACCCAGACAAGCTTGGGCTTACTGGGCTTTGGGACAGTTTTAGCAGCAGAAGGGAACTTCGAGGGACAAGAATCATTGTCATCAGTGAGATTGATTTTCATCCTGGGGGTTCTTCTGGGTCGTCCGTGGATGGCTGTGTCATGGTGAGAACGAACCCATTCTGGTCTGTTATCCCTTCTTTGAGGAGAAGCCTTTCTCCTAGGGATAGGGGCGGTGCCGGCCTTTCTCTGACGGCTGTGATTCTTTTCATTGACTTCTTTCCATTTCTCACAGTCGGCTCTGTAATGACCGGAGTGACCGCAGTGCCAGCAGACATGGTAGTAGAGTGTACCAGTTTTCTTGTGTTTCTCTACGTGTGCTGGTATCCTTCTCTGTGCCTGAGGGTCGATGGAGAAGGATTGACGATTGGAACTCATCCTTTTCCATATTTCAAAAGCCTTCCCACCCTTGAAAGGTCCAGAGTCTCTGTCGTGGAGATAACTGTCCTGAGGAGATGAGGCTGCTCTTCCCGATTGTCTCGTGGGTTCCATCTTTCTCTGCTGATGGGAGCCCTCTCCGACTTCAGTCATTGGTCCCTTTCCTTTGGCAACCCTTCTGTTTGCTCCCTCTTTGTCAGTTTCTTCCATATACCCAAGTCCGGGTCTGGCAAACCTTCTTTTGTAGTCTTGTTTTACCTCCTCGACCTTTTTGGCTTCTAGTTCTCTAAGCCAGACCTTCTTTCTCTCCGACTCCTTTTGTCTGGATCTGCAACAGTCTGACGGAGCTCCTCGTTGTCCAACTGGAATCTGTCTGATTCTGCAATTGATCGTACCTTCCTGGTATCGTCAACTCTCAAGCTCCTCAGTCTATCACTTAGATCACTGATCTGTGTGTCCCTTTTGTCACAGGTGGGGCATTTGCATATGTGCTCCTCCATTTCTCTCTCGAGTTGCATAGCTTTGGTTGACCAGAGACGATTGTTCTCCATGTCATCTTCATGTTCATCTTTCATGACCTCAATCTGTTCCTTGAGGCTAGTGATCTTCTTTAGCAATTCGGCGATAGTTTCTGCAAAGTCAGATTCACTGAATACTTGATCTATGAAAGAGTCAGATTCGTTTACCTCATCGTTTGTGGAATTCACCATCAGACATGGCTCCTTGGCTTGCTTCCTATCGCTTTGTTCCTCATCAGAGTCACTCCATGCTGCAAACATGGCATGAGCTTTCTTTGGGGCAGGTGGTTCCCCCTTCTTCTTGCTGTAGCAGTCTTTAGCGAGATGTCCCTTTTTCTGGCAGTGATAGCAGGTTGTTTCTTCCTTTGCTCCAGCCTTTGTCTTGCCTTCCTCTGAGGAAGATCCTTTGCTCCACCTTTGACTGTTTCGTCCTCCCCCAGAGTTACTTCTGTTCTGTGTTCTGCCTGTGTTCGCCATCTTGAAAGCCCTTGAGAGAAGTGCTATCTCCTCGTCCTCTCCTTTAGATGGCAGGCTTACTTGAGCTATGTCTAAGGCCTTCTCAACTTTAAGCGCTATAGCCTGAGATTTTCCAGCTTGTCTTCGGGCCATTTTCCTCTCGGCTATTCCAGCTTGGCTTTGCAAATTCGCCACGAGCTCTTCCAGAGTGATATCTTTGATCCCCTTCTGAGCTTGGAGAGCAGTAGTCACTGTGTCCCATCTGGAGCAGAGAGCTTGCATAAACTGATGAGTTACTTTCCACTGAGGGAGTACCTCATCCAGGGAGTTCAGCTGCGCGACGATGACTTGAAATCTGGTGTAGAAGTCATCCAGAGATTCGTCCTTGCGCTGTTCGACAGATTCGTAATCCTTTGTGGCAGCTAGGATTCTGTTCCTTTTGATGTCCTCGTTTCCCTCGTACAGTCGAGCAAGTCCATCCCACTGCTCCTTTGCAGTTTTGTACACAGCCATCTTCACTTGGTCTCCTGGGGAGAGGGCCATGGTAAGAACCTTTTTGGCTCTGGCATTCTGCTGGAGAGCTTTGTAGTCATCATCTGTGTACTCGTCTTTCTCCTTCTCTTTTGGTTTGTTAGGATCTGTCACATCCAGAATAGGGAAGTTACCCTTTTCAAACACTCGCCATAGCTTCCCATCCAGGGAACAGACATGAGCTTTGAACTGGTCCTTCCACCAGTCATACTCTCCCGGACTGAGCACCGGCGGCTTCCAGAACGAATCGCTTCCGTTAGACATGATTTCCTGCAAAGGCTAACACACAATCTAGAGCTTCCTGGCTCTGATACCAATTGATGGGTCGTTAGGTTAGCCAACTGTGTAAGGGAGATCCCAGAGTGGTATCCCTCAGACAGATGGCAGCGGAAAATTACTTTCGTACAGGAAATACAAGACAGAATGTAAATGCTCACGATTTAGAGTGGAAACCTTACTGCAACCTTTGCAGCAGGATAAAAACCACTTGCCTTCTGGACAGTTCCAGAAGGGCTTCAAGATCCGTATTATTGACAAAGGAATATGCTTGCAGTTTGTTACACTTGTCTCACACAGTGACAGCTAACAAGACTACTCAATTCGAAGAGTCAACTAATACGATCGCCTTGCTTGCACACAGCAGCACCTTGTCAGCTCCGGATTTGAACACTCTTCAATCTCCGATCGCTATTACCAAAAGCCGAGCCTTTACTTGAATACTCTTCCTTCTTTTATAGTGTCTTCAAGTCGGCTTCACAGATCTTCATCACAGATCTGATTGTGATCTCGCAGATGTGATATGGTTAAGATATTTACATATCTTAACTCTGTCACATATATACTTGCCAATTCTGGCGTCAATCTTCTCTTCGCATATTCTCGAGCTATCACCGTGTATATACTTGCATTAATTGTCTTGATCAGATATGCACGCATATACTCTTGTATTTTCGATATGTATCTTCGAGAATCTTTTCCCAGATCCGATCTGGTCCGAAGTCGGTGTAACTCTCACACAGAGCGCATTTCTCTCGCAGCTCTGCTCTCCCTCAGAGATGCCTGGTGAGCTTACCTGTCAGACAGTGATTTCTGCACACTCAGGTGGATTATTAATTAAGTGTTTGTTATCATCAAAACACAAGGGTCCAACACTACAGTAAAAGATCTTTTTCGAGATCTTAGGAACTCCTTAAGACGTAGGCCACCTCTTATCAAAATCTTCATGTTTAGATTTTCATAACAGCCTTCATGCACCGCCTTAGCTGATATGATATTTCAATCAACTCGATGTGCTTTATACTTGTGCATCGCCTGTAATCACCTTGGTCCCGAACGCCTCCTTTGTCTTCATGCTTTAACATGAGTCCAGCTTGGTCTTAATCATCTTCTTGTCTTTAAACTTTTTTTTTTGATTGATTCTTGTCTTTAAACTTGAACACCTTAAAAAGTCATTTTACCAAACTCCATATAGGAATTAATATAGATATTATTAATAGTAGTAGCAATTCCACAATTATGCTACTATCCCTGTAAATCCCACTGTAGTACGGCATTATTTCGCAAAATTTGTGAACAATCTTTTATGATATTAAGTACAAATGTTTTGGAAAAAGATCCAGTGTAGCGCAATAATTGCTGTGAGTGGAAAACAGCGTCGTTGTGATCCATACGACGTTGTTTTGATTTTCAAAAAATAACAAAACGATGGTGTTTTAATTGAAACGACATCATTTTACCTCTTGCAACAAAATGCATCCGAGTCCAAATGGTTTGTGATGATATTGAAATTAAAGTAAAATCTAAAAGTTTAATAAAAAAATTAAAGACAGAATAAGCGAGCTGACTGAATTAGAATATAAACACTGAGCATCCCATGGAGTTCGACTTACTATCATTATTTATCGGCTACGTGCTCGCGGTTCATTCCATTTGAAGAGAAAAAATGTCTACCAAATGACTGTTTGTTCAATGTGAAATGTATGTAGCTTTAATAGAGATCATACTTTATTAGACTGAGGAAGGTAGCCATTTCTAACTTTGACCAAGTCAAAAACCAAAATCTGAGGGAGTAGCTTGCTGTCAGTTTTTAGTTGATAGTTTGGACTCTTTTAGATTTTGTGAAAAAAAACTTTTAGATTTTGTGCGCCATTTAATTTGTACCAACAATAGTGACTGTGACAAATTTGCACGCCTGAAAGAATCGGCTACACTTCAACATCAATTGGAAACTTTGAAAGTTGTTAGTCCCAATACAAGAAATAGGTCCATGTGGCCGGTGGGCTTTGGGCTATCACCGTCTACTTATTTATTTGTCTAAACGATGGACGGTAGTTACTCGTTTGTGAAAAATGTTTTCCAATCTACTTCAAAAATGAAGGTTAGGTGAAAACGTATAAATTACAAATCGATACATTATGATACATTTTTAGTAAATTATTATATAGTTCAAGAAAATGACTTATAATTCGTTTAGATAAAATCATGACATAGTTCGTTTAAAGTGTACCATAATTCGTTGATTTGCACGTTTGCACTTAAAATCAGGTTTACACCAGATCTAGATTCTTTTCTTCAATGCATTAGAACTTATATTTAAAATCAGTACAAATATCAATATTTATTATTAGTCGTATCAACATTTTTTTCTTGTTATCAACATGGTCTGCCAACTAGTGATGATTCAAATTTGGAGTATGAGTTTCGAAGATATTTTGTCTATTACCCTTATAAAAGATCAACATAGCAGTGTGAAAAGCTTATCTCATTAAACTCACTAACCTGTTAATGTTTTTTTTGTTGATAATCTAACCTGTTAATGTTTGAAATTGCATATAGTTCACAATGTTCGACAAAAGCACACATCCCTCATTCAACTAAAGACTTTTCTAACTTTCTCCCCAATCAAACTTCGACCTTATTTAGGATCTGATCAATTCCATTTCCACCACGTAAAGCTGTTAGAAAAATGTGAAATGGAGACCAAGATGAGAATTTTGTTTGATATTCCCACATTCCCCAATTTTGAATAATATTGATTTGACACAACGAATTACAGTTTTTAAGTATAGCACCCATAGTTGGTAAAATGAAGTGGCTTAACTACAATACTCAACACGTCCACGCATTTCACTTCTGAGACTAATTCAACAAAGACGTCATTGGCTAATTAATATTAGGGTCAAATCAATGAGGTGGTGGCTAATTAATGTGAAAGAAAAGCCCACATTTATTGATTTTTTTTAAAAGTCAAACACAATTCATTTGTTGTGGATCTTCAAGAGTCAATTTTTGTACACGTCCTTAAACCTAACCAACTCCAATGGTTAATCTTTCTTCAAAGCAAGGGGACGCACAAATATCTTAATCTGATATTTCATATAGTAAATTGATGGAGTTTTATTTATTTATTTATTTATAGTATCATTACATGTCGCTAAGAAAAGAGTTTTTTTTTCCAACAGATTTGCTGATTTATTGAGGGCTCAAACAGGGGCAACAACAGGGCATGCAAAACATGTAAGAGACGGGCCCAAGGAAACAGGAACCCAAGGGCTGAGACAAAGCGCCGGGGAGCTTCAAGGAATAGGGCAATCATGGTCGAGGCACGGAGCAGGCAACCTGAGCCTGTCCCTCATGACAGCATGATGGACGTTAGCTGGAAGAGCCCTGCACTCGTTCCTTGAAAGACTGGTGAGCAAAGGCATGGCCAAGAGGCGAGCGACTGTATTGGCGATTGGGCAAACCCTGTGAACCACCTCAACAGCTTCAAGGATGTGAGGGGCAAGGATGTGTCTGGGCCTAGGCTGTTTAAGAATGGCTATGATCGGGTGGCAGCTTTGGACAACTCTAGGAGAGCGTGCATGTGTATCTTCCCTGCAAATTGGACAAGCTTTGTACCCTTTAATACTGTACCCAGATAAGCTACCATAAGCTGGGAAGTCATTGATGGTACACATTAGCATGGCACGCATATTGAAATATTCTTGCCTTGATGCGTCAAACGTGCGTACTCCTTCGTTCCATGAAAGCTTCAAATAATCTTTAAAAGGAGCTAAGTATACATCAATATCATTTCCGGGCAGTCGAGGACCCAATATCAACAGAGAAAGCATCATATACTTACGCTTCATGGTTAACATGGGAGGAAGATTGTAGATAACCAATATGACAGGTCATGTACTATGCTGACTACTGAGGTTTCCATGTGGATTCACCCCATCAGTACAGAGGACAAGGCGTAAATTTCTAGACTCTGCTCAAAATATTGGGAATGTGTTGTCTACTTTTGCCCATTGTAGTGAATCAGTAGGATGACGCATTTTCGTATCAACAACACGCTACTCAGCATGCCAACGCATTTTATCATAATCTTTTGAGTTAGCAAACATTCTCTGAAACCGAGGGATCGGTGGAAGATACTATAGTACTTTAGAAGGAGTGCCTTTTGAACTATTTTTCGGTTCTTTGTTTAACTTATAGCGAGAAGACTTGCACACCGGACATTCATGCATATCTTTATAGGTATTCCAATACAATATACAATCATTGGGGAAAGAATGTATCTTCTTATACTCGATACCCATAGGACACATAACCTTTTTAGTCTCGTAAGATCGATTAGGTAGGGTGTTCTCCTCAGGAAGCATGTCTTTCACCAGAGATAACAATTTGGTGAAACTTATATCGCTCCATCAAATTTTCGCTTTCAAGTTGAATAACTTCAAAGTTGTAGATAATCTTGTGTATTTGGAGCACCCTCCGTATAATGGTAATTCCGAGTCATTCCTCAACGACTCCAAAACTTGAGGTCTAGCAACAAACTCATCGACAACATTGTTGACCATGTCAATTAAATTGTCCTCCTCCCAATCATCATTATCCTCTTGAAAACTTTCTACGGGTTGAGTTTCAACATTTTGTGGTTCAACCTCGCCATGCATAAACCACACCTTATATTGTGAGTCAATTCCCTTTAATAAAAGGTGTTTATGCAATTTCTTCGGTTTGACCTTTTTGTTATTCCAGCAATCCATACATGGACAATAAACACGTTCAACGTAGTTTCTGGAAGCATAGGACGATGCAAACGCATAAAAATCCATAATCCCTTTTTCATAATGTACACTTAACCTACTACCGGACACCCAGTCTAGATTCATTATAACTACATGAAGCATCATATACTTATAGTTAGAAATAGATCATAATATGGTTGATTACTTATTAGTAGAAAGAGACCATATAAATACACTACATAAAGCACATTCCAACAATTAAAAAAGTTGTAAATGATTTTATAGTGCATTTTACCTTAGAGTAGAATCTCTCGCAGAAAATAGTCAAAGGTTGGATGCAGCGTCGACTCTAAAGTTATAAACAACAAGTTAGTAAACGAATAAATATCAAGTATCCAATATGAATGGAAACAAAAGTAGTATACTGGTTTTGAAGTATCCAATATCATATACCCAAACAATCACAATGCCAAGAAACATACCGATATAAGCAAAACAAATTTTGAAGAAAGTTGGGATCTTTGAATGTAACAAATGCTGTCCTCGGCCTGCCTACCTGAGTGAATACATGAAGAGAACCAAAAACAAACAATCACCGACTCGGAACAAAATTCAAATACATTGGTAAATGAACCAAATCTCTATCAACAATGGGTCATTTAAAACCCTAATAAAACTTATCAATGAAATGCAATTGAAACAAAATAGTATTTGAACGATTGGGAACAAACCGATTTAGGTATTGGTAGATGAAGTACATGCGGACGACTGGCGCAGGGCGATAGACTGGACGACTGGCGCGGGGCAACGAACTGGGCGACTGGCGCGGGGTGACGAACTGGGTGACGAGGGCGACAAGGTCTGGGCGAAGACGACGAATGGGAAAGGTCTGGGCGAAATGGTGACTGGCACGGATCGGAGGGCGACGGACTGGGCAACAAAAACTCGAGAGCGGGATTGGAAGAAAGACCAAAGACTTAAGTTTTTCAATTTTAGGTTTGAGTTATGCATCGGTTTTTAAGAAGCCATTGCATAAAGGCAACCTGTAGGCATCTGTTTTGAAACAAACCGTTGCCTAAACTTAAACAGTTGCGTAATGATAAATATGAACCGTTGCATAAAGTACTGTCTGTAGTAGTGAATGTTGGTAATCAAATCTCTATGGGCTATTGACGGACGCACAATCGACGTGTGCAAACGTCAAGAATAAATTTATAAGTCCGCTACTCGCGACTTTACTACTGGGTAGTAAGTGGTAAGTAGGGGTCGAACCCAAGGGAATTAGGGGGATACATTGTTCTTTAAGGGATTTGTACAGCGAGGGAGCGTGTTTTAAGGTTGATTGAGATTTTAGCGGTTGTGACTAAGTGACTTTTTTTATTATTGTTTTTGGTTTTGAGTGCGGAAAAGTAAATTACAGAAAATAAATACTGAAAAGTAAAAAGAAAGACTTACAGTGGGTGATGCGTGATTTGCGAGTCCTTCGGAAGGTGAGTGCGGTTGATTAAGGCAGTTATACTAGAAAAGTAAATACAAGGGGGTTTTGTAATTCAAGGGAAGCATTCGGTTTCGGGGGCATTGCATCATAGCCTGTTTTATCATTTTAGTAATCCTTCTAAGTATTCAAACGTGCATCAAGGCCATTTCAAGCGCTCGATTTGCCACACTATCTAGTCTTTTGCAAAAGTGTTCGAAAGTGAATCAAGGCCATTTCAAGCACTCGACTTGCAACACTGTCTAATCTTTTGCAAAAAACGTAGAGCCCTTGTTCTACTCAGACTAGCACCCCATTTCAAGGTATACTAGCCTATGTGCATCCATTTGGATTGTCTTTTCCGATTTATCCAAATGGTGTTTGAGAGAGATCGAACTCCTCAGATAAGCTTTGCCATTTCAAGCATCCACTTACCCGAGTATGTTCACAAACTTCCACGGAAGAGCTTTGCCATTTCAAGCATCCACTCAACCTTGGAAATTCTGATCTAATATATGGCACATAGAACAAGTTTTGAATACAGAGAAAAAACACTAAAATAGTCTAAAACATTTTATAATACAAGTACGCCCCTTCAACCAAATAAAGAGTTTAGCTACGAATATCCATAGAGGTGGATACCATAGCAAAATACTCGGGGGGTTTTTTGAAAACAGTAAGAAAGGAGAGGGGGTGGAATTCTCAAGAACCAACAGGAGTATTCCTAATTCCAACTGAATACTCAAGAACCAACAGGAGTATTCTCTAAAACTGTTATAATACTAAAGAACCAACAGGAGTATTATTTCAAACCGTTATAATACTCAAGAACCAACAAGAGTATTATTTCAAAAACCAAACTTACAAAGTACCAAACTTTCTAGAGAGATTAGTGAAATGTTGATTTTGGGATGATACAAATGAGAGGGGGAGAGCTTCTATTTATAGGCTAAGGGAGGAGGAATGGAGGGCTAGGATGAAACCATGTGGTTTCATCCAAGGGAGGAGGAAGGAGCTCCAAAAGCCGCCGGTTCCAAGTCATGGAGGAGGAAGCCGCCGGTCATGGCAAGGCAAGGGGGAGAAGCCACCGGTCACCAAGGAGGAAAGGTGGAGGTTTGTGAGTTTTGTGCAGTCTTTTCACAAAACTATCAGTCCAATTTCGCTCCGGTCTGAATTTGGTTGCTCCTTGGTTGGATTTGATTTGAGTAATTCAATGTCAGGATCTTGAGATTTCTTCGTTCAGCGTCTGATCTTGACCTTGGAATGACTCGTAATATCTTTTCAGCGTAAAATCCTCTCCTTAGTCTGTATTCTCTCTAAGCGCCAAAATACCCTGTAGAAATATATCGGAACTAACAAGCAAAAGTTAAATAGACAAACAGTCTAATTTGGTGGGTTTTACTGTGTTTTTGATTCGTATAATTATGGTCCATCAGATCACCCCACACTTTTAGTTGTTCGTCCCGAACAATGCTATTAAAGGGCGGCACACTAAGTAAGTTTGTTAAAATATGAAAATTAGACTGTGGTACTAGACTTATCCTAATTCATGCATTACTTACTTATTACCAAATTGAACTGCGTAAATAAATAGAAGAAACTTGATACTTGTACCTTCGTGCTGAGATGCAAATTATTTTTGATGTTTCGGGAGATAGCCCTTTTTAGGCTCCTGGACTACATTCTCGGGATCGTCTCGCACTATATGGTTTCCTTGTAGCTTTCTCTAGCACGTGATTCGGTTCGGGTTTCACAGTTGAGTTGAGCCTTTTTGATTTCTTTCTTCTTTTGGCGAGGGACAGCTTTTTGTAGTGAATCGGCCTTTGGCCTTTGATTTGACTTTTTTGAGTACTTCACTTTTGTTCGGTTAAAACCTTCACAATTTTGGGCCTTTGGCCTCTTGATTTGCTTCTTTGAGCTTTTTGCTTCTTTGTGACTTGCTAGTCCATTTTCTCAGCCTTTTTGGGAGGTCCAATCATCGCCCGCGAGCATATGGAAATACCTCCCCGCTCTCTCTCATCATTGCTGTTTCGCGCGAGTCAAAATGAGGGTCGCTCATTTAGTTTCCCGGCTACTTTGACTAGATATAGGCCGGTTTGATTCCCGTCCCGCCTTCTTCATTTTTTATGCATAAACACTGCATGGCGGAGCTGACTCTTGACTCAACTGAAAAACTCGAAGTGCAGCCTCCACTGACTTCGTAAACCATATAGTGAAATTCAATCCTTCGATTGCTTGCCAAGCCTCTCTAGGGCATTTCTATCAACTCCACATCCGTTGTTTATCTCAGCACAAAGGGACAAATGAGAAGTTACATTCTAAGTTTTTAAACAGTTGAATTTTCACAAGGTTAATGCATGAATTATGACTTATCTTTTTCACATTCTCAAGTTCATATTTTCAAAAAGATAACACTAAAAAAGAAAAACATGTTATTTATTTATGTACACATGCGGTTCTCACCCCACACTTTTGAACGAAGGCGTGCTTTTCAGCACTACTTAGTTCAAAAGCCATGCAAGCAGACAATTACGAGAAGGAAATGATATTAAGGAAAGGTAAGATCAGAACTCCCTTTAAAGTGTCGAGTGAACGACATGGCATGAGGCTGGATAATCGAGGGAGTTCGGCTGGGGCCTTAAACTCTCAGCGCAGGCCCGGTAGTTCACGGAAGCTGCCTGGCTGATCCGATCGTGCTCCAAAAACAAATTCCTAAATAGTCAATTCATTCTATGCACCAAGTGGGTGAGAGCGACTTATTGGAAAAAACTAAATGACAGAAAATAAAAGACAGAAAGTAAGATAGGTGTCGGGTTACCTCCTGACCAGTGCACTTGTTTTACGTCGTTGGCTCGACAGTACCTTATTCCTGGATCACTGGTTGGGATCCCATGGGTGGCTTAGGTCGAATTTCGCCACTGTTCCTGTGTTGGTTTTTGCCTTGACTTTTCCTGATTCCTTGCTTATGTTAGAACCCCATGGTTTTGGTGTTTTTTCTTTCCATTACTTCTGAGAAGGTGAGGGAACTTTGACCATAGCTGCTGGTCTTGTTACTTTTTCGGTCTCTTTTGGCAGGTCAGAAATCTGCGTACCGCGATCTGAGATAGGTATTATATCTGGCGGTTTCTTTGTATCCGTGCGGCTATTGTCAATGTAGAAATTTACAATTTTGCCGCCAAACTTAAGCTATAATGAGCCCTTGCCCTCATTGATCCTTGCTTTAGTAGCGTAGAGGAATGGTCGTCCCAATATTATTGTTGGAGGGTCCTCTTCGCTGGTCTCTCCCGTTTGTATTACATAAAAGTCTGCAGCAACGACGAGCTCTCCCACATGGAGTATTACGTCTTCCAGTACTCCAATCGGACGGATGCACGATTTATCTCCTAGATCGATATTTGACCTGGGTGGTTTTAATGGACCCAGTCCTAACAAGTAATATAAGGAGGAGGGCATGGTGTTGACAGCAGCCCCAAGATCGACTAAGCACTTATGAATCTGTGCTTCACCAATACCGCAGGTGACTGTAAAGGCCCCTGGGTCTTTATCTCTTTCCGGTTGTGACTCATGATCTGAAGTGAGGGCTCTTTCTATTGTCGGGCCATTCTGCCCATTCCTTGGCTTATGATTTGTATAATCGGGCCCCTTAATATTTTGCTTCGAAGCATAAATATTAGTTGGAGAGTCCCACTTCAAATTGTTATCGTCATCCCATCCAGACGTTGGTATGTCAGAGTGTATGATCGGTGGTGGTGTTATGCACACGGTGAATGCGTACCGTCCATTGTCAGCATGCGTAGCCCATGTTCTGCCATCATTGGGTCGGTCTTCCTCTTGATTCCAGTCAGGACGACGCCTCCGGGTGAAGTGCTTGTTTGTAAGTTTGTAAGTTGGGGATCGTGCTACTTCTCCTAGTGTCGCCCTTACGTTTGACCTCTTTATCATGCTAAGATTCGCTTTTGGGTTTTGGATGGTTTGTGAAGGAAGTCTGCCAGGCTCATGGGTGAGTGTTGACATTGCGGTGGCGAGCTGGGACATTTGTTTGGTTAGTTCTGAAAATGCCCCGTCAGTTTTTGCCTGGTATTGGTGTAGCGAAGTACCCAATTGATTTATGCTTCCTGCGAGCTCCTTCATCGTTTCATCAAGCGACTTGGTTGGTTCTTGCTGATTCTGCGGGCCGGTTTGGTACTGATTTGGTCCTCTTTGCTGATATTGGCCTGCTGATGGAGCGTTCTGGTTATACTGTCGGTGGGGGGGGGGGGGGGGGTTGGTAGAATGACTGAGCTAATTGAGGGACAGCTGGCTGTGCTTCCTTCTGAGGATAGTTGTTGTTACGCCAGCTCGGGTTGGTTGCTTGACCATACTGTCTATTTTGTCCGACTCTGTCGTTGTTGTTGTTGTATCCTTGGTATCCTCCCACTGCATTCACTTCTGCCGGTTCCTCTTCTATTAATGTCGGGCATGCGTCAGTTTTGTGGTTTGTAGAACCACAGAACTCGCAAGGCTTTACCAGAACTGGCTGCCTTCGTAGGATTTGAATCATCATCTCCTTTAGCTGCTTCATTTCTTCAGGCATAGAGCTCATCGATGTTTCAGCTTTTGCCACATTCTTTGTCCGGGAGAATTCTTCCTGCTGAGTTGTCTCTTCTCTGAATCGGGCATTCTCAGCAACGTTGGTGATAAGATCCCTTATGCCACTTAATGATAGATTCATCATGGACCCTCCAGCTGAGGCATCCAGGAGCATTTTGTCTAAGGGTCTTAATCCGTTAATGAGATACTCGACGGTGAGTTTCTCGGGCAGTCCAAGGGTACATCAGCTTCTCTCCAGGCGGTTGAATTTTTCCAGGTAATCGTACATGGTTTCATTGGGTCCTTGCTTGATGTTTTGCAGTTGCCTCCTTACTTGCATCGGTCTTCCTGCTGGGTAATATTTGTCTAAGAACTTCTTCTGCATCTGAGCCCATGTTCTGATGCTTCCGGAAGGCAATGAAAGGAACCAGTCGTTTGCCACGTCAATGAGGGAAAAGTAGAACGCCTTCAACTTGAAGTCGTCTACGTTCACGCCATTCGGTTTTAAATTTTGGCAAATACCATGTAAGCGTTGGAGATGAGTCATTGCTGATTCTCCACGCGTTCCTGAGAATTTCGGTAAGTTGTGGGCCACTGAAGTGTTGATGGCGATATTTTCCAGTTCAGGGCCTTCGTGAATGCACCACGGCTGAATTCTGAAATCTGGTGCCGAGAGCTCTCCCAATGTAGGTTCGCGGTAGTTGTTGTTATCTCCGTAGTAGTCATCGAAAGCGGGTTCTCGTCTCGGCACTTGTCGAGGTTGCGGGGGTGGTGGATATCTAGGAGGTTGCACTGGACCAGCTGCATTTCGATCCTCGGGTGGTTCTTGATTTCTTCTGATTGCCTCCCTATCACGAGCTCTTCTATTTCTGATGAGTTGTTCCGGATCGTCCACAAATGGAAGTGGCACCTCATTGTTTCGATCGTACAGGTTCATCTCGTCGTCATCTTGGTAGTCATGGTGGCTTCCTTCGCGAGACATGGTTGTTTTGAAGCGTGTATTGATTTAAAGAACTTATCCAATGGCTAACTACCCGGCAACGGCACCAATTTTTGACGGACGCACAGTCGTCGTGTGCAAACGTCAAGAATAAATTTATAAGTCCGCTACTCGCGACTTTACTACTGGGTAGTAAGTGGTAAGTAGGGGTCGAACCCAAGGGAATTAGGGGGATACGTTGTTCTTTAAGGGATTTGTACAGCGAGGGAGCGTGTTTTAAGGTTGATTGAGATTTTAGCGGTTATGACTAAGTGACTTTTTTTTATTGTTTTTGGTTTTGAGTGCGGAAAAGTAAATTACAGAAAATAAATACTGAAAAGTAAAAAGAAAGACTTACAGTGGGTGATGCATGATTTGCGAGTGCTACGGAAGGTGAGTGCAGTTGATTAAGGCAGTTATACTAGAAAAGTAAATACAAGGGGGTTTTGTAATTCAAGGGAAGCATTCGGTTTCGGGGGCATTGCATCATAGCCTGTTTTATCATTTTAGTAATCCTTCTAATTATTCAAACGTGCATCAAGGCCATTTCAAGCGCTCGATTTGCCACACTGTCTAGTCTTTTGCAAAAATGTTCGAAAGTGAATCAAGGCCATTTCAAGCACTCGACTTGCAACACTATCTAATCTTTTGCAAAAAACGTAGAGCCCTTGTTCTACTCAGACTAGCACCCCATTTCAAGGTATACTAGCCTATGTGCATCCATTTGGATTGTCTTTTCCGATTTATCCAAATGGTGTTTGAGAGAGATCGAACTCCTCAGATAAGCTTTGCCATTTCATGCATCCACTTACCCGAGTATGTTCACGAACTTCCACGGAAGAGCTTTGCCATTTCAAGCATCCACTCAACCTTGGAAATTCTGATCTAATATATGGCACAAAGAACAAGTTTTGAATACAGAGAAAAAAACACTAAAATAGTCTAAAACATTTTATAATACAAGTACGCCCCTTCAACCGAATAAAGAGTTTAGCTACGAATATCCATAGAGGTGGATACCATAGCTAAATACTCGGGGGTTTTTGAAAACAGTAAGAAAGGAGAGGGGGTGGAATACTCAAGAACCAACAGGAGTATTCCTAATTCCTACTGAATACTCAAGAACCAACAGGAGTATTCTCTAAAACTGTTATAATACTCAAGAACCAACAGGAGTATTATTTCAAACCGTTATAATACTCAAGAACCAACAAGAGTATTATTTCAAAAACCAAACTTACAAAGTACCAAACTTTCTAGAGAGATAAGTGAAATGTTGATTTTGGGATGATACAAATGAGAGCGGGAGAGCTTCTATTTATAGGCTAAGGGAGGAGGAATGGAGGGCTAGGATGAAACCATGTGGTTTCATCCAAGGGAGGAGGAAGGAGCTCCAAAAGCCGCCGGTTCCAAGTCATGGAGGAGGAAGCCGCCGGTCATGGCAAGGCAAGGGGGTGAAGCCACCGGTCACCAAGGAGGAAAGGTGGAGGTTTGTGAGTTTTGTGCAGTCTTTTCACAAAACTATCAGTCCAATTTCACTCCGGTCTGAATTTGGTTGCTCCTTGGTTGGATTTGATTTGAGTAATTCAATGTCAGGATCTTGAGATTTCTTTGTTCAGCGCTGATCTTGACCTTGGAATGACTCATAATATCTTTTCAGCGTAAAATCATCTCCTTAGTCTGTATTCTCTCTATGCACCAAAATACCCTGTAGAAATATATCGGAACTAACAAGCAAAAGTTAAATAGACAAACCGTCTAATTTGGTGGGTTTTACTGTGTTTTTGATTCGTATAATTATGGTCCATCAGCTATACACTTCACCTTCAAATTTAAATTGGATGCAAAATGCCTTATGCAAATACGGTGATAAGCCTTCGGTGGCTTCCAATCATCTTCTTCCCTCACTCGTATAATTCCTATATGCCTATCGGAAATAATGCATAATCATTCTCGTTGTGTGACACAGTTTCAAATGCATGTCATAAACCACTTCCAACTCTCGATGTTTTCACTCTCTACTAATGCGTAAGCAAGAGGAAGAATTTGATTTTCTGCATCAAAAGTGACCACGATTATTAATACCCCTTTCCACTTCCCGATCAAATGCGTTGCATCAATAGAAATGACGGGACGACAATGTGTGAAACCATTGATAGCTGGTCCAAATACCCAAAATACCCTATTCACCATTACATTGCCACTATCCAACGTTGATTTCTCCCAATAAACAATGCTACCGGGGTTACTCTCTTGAAGCATGTCCATGTATGCCGGCAATTGTTCAAACGATCCTTCCCATTCTTCAAAGTAGACTAAGGCTTTTTGGCGGGCTTTCCCAGCTTTGATGTAAGTTATCATATACCCATACTTTAAAAGCATTAAATTCATTACTTGCTTAGGGGTATATCTCAAATCCGCTTGGATTAAGCCTTTTAAGTCCATTGCAATAAAATGCTTGTTAAAATGGACGTTGTCAGGCCAAACGGTATCAACCTCGCACGTATGTTCTCCAAATGTGTATTTGGTAATTCTCCACATACCTTCCTTTTTCTTCTTCGAAGCTCGTAGTTCCCATTTGTATTTGTCCTTACCCTCGCGACATTCAAGAATCATCCATTTTGTATTCGAAATTGTAGTGTGATACTCACAACGGTGTTTGATAGAATACTTTTGACAAGCATGTATAAGCAATTCCTTGGTCATAAATATTCCCAATTCACAAAGCTCTTTTGTGTTGAATTGTCTATTATAAGACCCGTGGTCGTCAATAACCGGAAGGTTCATCAAAGCGGATACGTCGTTGAATGATGGGAAATTCCATAAGATATTCTTATCTCCTTCCCCGTCGATGGGTACTTCAACGTACCCTTCTTCACTATCATTATTCAAATTCTCCATATTTTCTCTATCATACTCGTCGTGTGAGGGAATTTGAAATCGTTCTATAGGTGACATTGTCACTTGGTCGGTTTCATCGTTATCCATTGCTATAAGATTTAAAAAAATAATGATTTGTATATTAGTAAATCACATAACGAAATAAAAAAAAAAGAGAATCTTTGTGGAGAAAAACCATATCCACAAGTGAGATCAAGGCATCTCATATTCCCAAATCAATAAAAACCATAGAAATCAAGGCATCTCACATTTCCAAATCAATAAAAACTCTAGAAATCAAGGCACCAAAATCAATGCGTAATAAACTCAAAACAAAATTCAAATACACCAGCTATTAATGTTACAAACCTGAGCTTCAGAAACGGCGTGAAGAGGAGGTTATGTGACGGATGACGACGACGAAGGTACTGGAATAATGAGCGACGGACGACGGATGTCGGAGTCTTCTTTGGGTCGATGGACGGACGACGACGAGTCTTTTCTGATGATTTCCCTTTACTGATTCTCCCGAGCAACGGACGATGGCGACGGATGTCGGAGTTTGGAGGGAGAGAGGGAACGGGAATAAAAAAATCGAAATCAAAACCCGAACGTTATTTTACCCTAAGCCGCTATGTCTAATAGGTTTGTAACATCCGTCGCCCGTCGCTCATTATTCCAGTACCTTCGTCGTCGTCGTCCGTCACATAACCTCCTCTTCACGATGTTTCTGAAGCTCAGGTTTGTAACATTAATAGCTGGTGTATTTGAATTTTGTTTTGAGTTTGTTACGCAGTGATTTTGGTGCCTTGATTTCTAGAGTTTTCATTGATTTGAAAATGTGAGTGCCTTGATTTCTATGGTTTTTATTTATTTGGGAATATGAGATGCCTTGATCTCACTTGTGGATATGGTTTTTCTCCACAAAGATTCTCCTTTTTTATTTCGTTATGTGATTTACTAATATACAAATCATTTTTTTTTTCAAATCTTATAGCAATGGATAACGATGAAACCGACCAAGTGACAATGTCACCTATAAAACGATTTCAAATTCCCTCTCACGACGAGTATGATAGAGAAAATATGGAGAATTTGAATAATGATGGTGAAGAAGGGTACGTTGAAGTACCCATCGACGGGGAAGGAGATACGAATATCTTATGGAATTTCCCATCGTTCAACGACGTATCCGCTTTGATGAACCTTCCGGTTATTGACGACCACAGGTCTTATAATAGCCAATTCAACACAAAAGAGCTTTGTGAATTGGGAATGTTTATGACCAAGGAATTGCTTATACATGCTTGTCAAAAGTATTCTATCAAACACCGTTGTGAGTATCGCACTACAATTTCGAATACAAAACGGATGATTCTTGAATGTCGCGAGGGTAAGGACAAATGCAAATGGGAACTACGAGCTTCGAAGAAGAAAAAGGAAGGTATGTGGAGAATTACCAAATACACATTTGGAGAACATACGTGCGAGGTTGATACCGTTTGGCCTGACAACGTCCATTTTAACAAGCATTTTATTGCAATGGACATAAAAGACTTAATCCAAGCGGATTTGAGATATACCCCTAAGCAAGTGATGAAGTTAATGCTTTTAAAGTATGGGTATAGGATAACTTACATCAAAGCTTGGAAAGCCCGCCAAAAAGCCTTAGTCTACTTTGGAGAATGGGAAGGATCATTTGAACAATTGTCGGCATACATGGACATGCTTCAAGAGAGTAACCCCGGTAGCATTGTTTATTGGGAGAAATCAACGTTGGATAGTGGCAATGTAATGGTGAATAGGGTATTTTGGGTATTTGGACCAGCTATCAATGGTTTCACACATTGTCGTCCCGTCATTTCTATTGACGCGACGCATTTGATCGGGAAGTGGAAAGGGGTATTAATGATTGCGGTCACTTTTGATGCAGAAAATCAAATTCTTCCTCTTGCTTACGCATTAGTAGAGAGTGAAAACATCGAGAGTTGGAAGTGGTTTATGACATGCATTTGAAATTGTGTCACACAACGAGAAGGATTATGCATTATTTCCGATAGGCATATAGGAATTATACGAGTGATGGAAGAAGATGATTGGAAGCCACCGAAGGCTTATCACCTTATTTGCATAAGGCATTTTGCATCCAATTTAAATTTGAAGGTGAAGTGTATAGCCCATAGAGATTCGATTACCAACATTCACTACTACAGACAGTACTTTAGGCAACGGTTTGTTTCAAAACAGATGCCTACAGGTTGCCTTTATGCAATGGCTTCTTAAAAACCGATGCATAACTCAAACCTAAAATTGAAAAACTTAAGTCTTCGGTCTTTCTTCCAATCCCGCTCTTGAGTTTTTGTTGCCCAGTTCGTCGCCCTTCGATCCGTGCCAGTCACCATTTCGCCCAGACCTTTCCCATTCGTCGTCTTTGCCCAGACCTCGTCGCCCTCGTCACCCAGTTCGTCACCCCGCGCCAGTCGCCCAGTTCGTTGCCCTGCGCCAGTCGCCCAGTCTATCGCCCTGCGCCAGTCGTCCGCATGTACTTCATCTACCAATACCTAAATCGATTTGTTCCCAATCGTTCATGTACTATTTTATTTCAATTGATTTTTTATTGATAAGTTTTATTAGGGTTTTAAATGACCCATTGTTGATAGAGATTTGGTTCATTTAACAATGTATTTGAATTTTGTTCCGAGTCGGTGATTGTTTGTTTTTGGTTCTCTTCATGTATTCACTCAGGTAGGCAGGGCGAGGACAGCATTTGTTACATTCAAAGATCCCAACTTTCTTCAAAATTTGTTTGGTTATATCGGTATGTTTCTTGGCATTGTGATTGTTTGGGTATATGATATTGGATACTTCAAAACTAGTATACTACTTATGTTTCCATTCATATTGGATACTTGATATTTCTTCGTTTACTAACTTGTTGTTTATAACTTTAGAGTCGACGCTGCATCCAACCTTTGACTATTTTTTGCGATAGATTCTACTCTAAGGTAAAATGCACTATAAAATCATTTACAACTTTTTTAATTGTTGGAGTGTGCTTTATGTAGTGTATTTATATGGTCTCTTTCTACTAATAAGTATATCAACCATATTATGATCTATTTCTAACTATAAGTATATGATGCTTCATGTAGTTATAATGAATCTAGACTGGGTGTCCGGTAGTAGGTTAAGTGTACATTATGAAAAAGGGATTATGAATTTTTGTGCGTTTGCATCGTCCTATGCGTCCAAAAACAACGTTGAACGTGTTTATTGTCCATGTATGGGTTGCTAGAATAACAAAAAGGTCAAACTGAAGAAATTGCATAAACACCTTTTATTAAAGGGAATTGACCCACAATAAAAGGTGTGGTATATGCATGGCGAGGTTGAACCACACAATGTTGAAACTCATCTCGTAGAAAGTTTTCAACAGGATAATGATGATTGGGAGGAGGACAATTTAATTGACATGGTCAACAATGTTGTCGATGAGTTTGTTGCTAGACCTCAAGTTTTGGAGTCGTTGAGGAATGACTCGAAATTACCATTATACGAAGGGTGCTCCAAATACACAAGATTATCTACAACTTTGAAGTTATTCAACTTGAAAGCAAAAAATTGATGGAGCGATATAAGTTTCACCGAATTGTTATCTCTGGTGAAAGACATGCTTCCAGAGGAGAACACCCTACCTAATCGGTCTTACGAGACTAAAAAGGTTATGTGTCCTATGGGTATCGAGTATAAGAAGATACATGCTTTCCCCAATGATTGTATATTGTATTGGAATACCTATAAAGATATGCATGAATGTCCGGTGTGCAAGTCTTCTCGCTATAAGTTAAACAAAGAACCGAAAAATGGTTCAAAAGGCACTCCTTCTAAAGTACTATAGTATCTTCCACCGATCCCCCGGTTTCAGAAAATGTTTGCTAACTCAAAAGACTATGATAATAGCGTTGGCATGCTGAGAAGCGTGTTGTTGATACGAAAATGTGTCATCCTACTGATTCACTACAATGGGCAAAAGTAGACAACAGATTCCCAATATTTGGAGCAGAGTCTAGAAATTTACGCATTGTCCTCTGTACTGATGGGGTGAATCCACATGGAAACCTCAGTAGTCAGCATAGTACATGGCCTGGCATATTGGTTATCTACAATCTTCCTCCCAGGTTAACCATGAAGCATAAGTATATGATGCTTTCTCTGTTGATATCGGGTCCTCGACAGCCCGGAAATGATATTGATGTATACTTAGCTCCTTTGATAGATGATTTGAAGCTTTTATGGAACGAAGGAGTACGCACGTTTGACGCATCAAGGCAAGAATATTTCAATATGCGTGCCATGCTAATGTGTACCATCAATGACTTCCCAGCTTATGGTAGCTTATCTGGGTACAGTATTAAAGGGTACAAAGCTTGTCCAATTTGCAGGGAAGATACACATGCACGCTATCTAAAGAATTGTCAAAAAATGGTTTATATGGGACATCGACGTTTCTTATCGAGGCATCATCCTTACAAGCAAAAGAAAGCTGCATTCAATGGTGAGACTGACGGAGCCCACTGCACTGTCGTTAAGGTGCGATGTTCTCTGTGCAAAAACAAATTTATATCTTCGATACTCGCGACTTAACTATTTTGGGTAGTCAGTGGTAATTACGGGTCGAACCCAAGGGAGTCAGGTGAATAGTTATTCTTTCGAAAAGGGGGGATTAAATAAAGCAGTTCGGGGGTTGTTTTTGGTTTTTAGTACAGAAAGGTAAAGGAACAGTTGATATTACAATTAAAGGAAAGATTCGGTTTCAGGGGCCTTGTATCATATTTTCGTTTATCATTGACCTCTAATGATCATACTTAGTGTTCAAAAGTGAATCAAGGCTATTCCTAGCACATGACTTGCCACACCGTCTAGTCTGTTGCAAGACAAAGAACTCTTGTTCTAGTATGTGCATCCATTTGATCATCATTCCTGATAAACCAAATGGTGTTTTAAAGAGGTTGACTTCCACAGATAAGCTGTGCTCTTCCGAGCCTCCACTTATCCAGGGAAGATCACGAACCCATGGCAGAGCTTTGCTCTTCCGAGCATCCACTCAACCAATGGAATTCTGACCTAATATAAGGCACCTAGAACAAGTTGAACACTAAGAGGCACTAAGAGAAGGGTCTAAAACATAGTATGATACAAGTACACCCCTTCAACCGAATGAAGGGTTTAGCTACGAATATCCATGGAACAGGACATCATAGCTAAGTGCGTTGAAAAGTAAAGGTTTTGAAAGACAGTAAAGTAAAGTTTTCGAAAGTAAAGACAGGAAAATAAAGTACTTTGAAAGAAAGTAAAGTAAAAAAGAGAGTACTTACTAAAACTGATAAGAGTGCTCAAGATCCAACTTCGATTCCAAAGGAAAGTGTTTACATGATTGTGCCCACAAAAGCTAGAGAGATAAGTCACTTGAGGACTTGTGATGTTGGAATGAGATGGGATTTTGGAATGAGATTACAAGGAGAAGGAGGGTTCTATTTATAGGCATGGAGAGGAGATGGATGTGGAGGAGAAGCCACCACATGTCACAAGATGGGAGGAGGAGCTCAAAGCCATCGGGTGATGTCACCTCTCCCTTAGCCGCCGGCCACATGGAGGAGAAGGAGTGGCTTGTGGCTTTAGCCGCCGGCCACATGGAGGAAGGAGAGTGAGTTTGAGTTTTGTGAGTCTCATCCCAAAAAGCCATCGGTCCTTTCAGCTCCGGACTGACTCTGGTTGCCCTTCGGTTGGACTTGTTTTGAGTGATTCCACGTCCGGTTCTTGGAAGTCAGAAATTGGTCGTGACCTGGAATGACTCGTAATTCATTTTCAGCTTTAAAACTCCTCCTTAGCCTGTATTCTCTCTAGACTTCAAAATACCCTGTAGATAAATATCGGAACTAACAAGCAAAAGTTAAATAGACAAAGAGTCTAATTTGGCGGGTTTAACTGTGTTTATGATTCATACAATTATGGTCCATCAGAGACCGAACAAGGAATAGAACCTCGACCGGATTCTGGTGATGAAATACTTCAAAAAAATTCAGAATATTACAAATCGCTTTGGGAAGCCCAATGCACGCATCGAAAGTGCTCCATGGAAGAAGAGATCAATATTTTTGATCTCCCTTATTGGCATACACTTGACATCAGACACTGTATTGATGTGATGTATGTTGAAAAGATGTGACAGTCTGATGGGTACGTTGTTAACTATTCCTAGGAAAACAAAGGATGGATTGAAAGCGAGACTGGATATGTTAGCACCTCAAACTGAAGGAAAGCGTACATATTTGCCTCCGTCATGCACCACTCTTTCTAAGAGGGAGAAATCAAGTTTGTGTGGATGTCTGAAAGGAGTTAAAGTTCCATATGGGTACTCTTCAAATATTGCCAACTTGGTTTCAATGAAGGATCTCCGGTTGAATGGATTAAAATCCCATGACTGTCATACATTGATTCAATAGTTATTGCCTATTACAATTAGAGGTGTACTGTCTCCTAAAGTGAGAGCTGCTGTACAAAGACTCTGCGCCATTTTTAGCTCTTTGAGTGCTAAGGTTATTGATTCATCAGAGCTTGATAAACTACAGGACCAGATTGTTGTTACATTATGCCAACTAGAGATGTTTTTCCCACCAAGCTTTTTTGATATAATGGTGCATCGTACTGTTCATTGGTGCGCGAGATTCAAATTCTTGGACCTGTGTATATGAGATTGATGTACCCTTTTGAGAGGTACATGAAGATTCTAAAGAGCTATGGGATTCCAAGGCATCGTCCCGAAGGGTGTATAGTGGAAGGATACATAACTGAAGAGGCTGTTGAATTTTGCACTACTTTTTTGGGAAATACAACCGCAGTTGGGATTCCAAGGCCACGTCATTTTGATCGATTTAATGGAAAGGGCACAAGTGGTCAAAATTTCAAGACCCCGTCATTTGATGAGTTGACGAAAGCTCATTTCTATGTATTGCAACATATACTTGATATCACGCCTTTCATAGAGCAGCACCTAAACACATTAAGGAGTGCATTCAAGAAAAGCCGAGCAGTGATTGCAAAAAGAACATAATCGGTCATTTTGTAACTGGCTGTGACATAATGAGGTTTTAAATAATCAGGCCAACTCTGAAGAAGAGTCTGATGACTTTGTAAAGTGGCTTTTGCCTGGTCCAATGCCAATAGTATACACGTGGAAAGCTTATGACATTAACGGATTGCTTCCACACAAAAGATAAAGATGACCACAGCGTTGTGCAAAATAGTGGTGTCACACTTATTGCTGAAACCACTCTTGTTTCTAGCGCTAGAGATCAAAATCCAATAAATGCTCCTATTAATTATTTTGGAGTTATCGAAGAAATATGGGAGTTGGATTACGTAAAGTTTTGAGTACCTATTTTTAAATGTAAATGGGTTAACAATTCGGCAGTTCGTACTGATGAATATGGAATGTCGTTTGTGGATTTTCGAAGAGAAGGGTCCAATGATGAGCCATTCATTAAGGCCGAACAAGCAAGACAAGTATTTTACGTCAGGGACCCTTCTGATAATAACCAGTTTGCTGTCCTCCACGGAAAACAACAACTAATCAGTGATACATCTGAAGATCTAGCTGAGGAATGCATGCTTGTTTGTACGATAGTTCCCATGGAGAACAACGATAGCGAAGTTGATGATGAAATACAGTTACAAGAAGATCACGGAGAAGGAATATGGATTGATAAAGAAATTTAATTTGTGCATGTTATATTTATTTATGACATGTACTGTTGTTATTTATTTATTTTATAAATTTGTTTATTGATTAATTAATCTGACATTTAATTTCATGTTTACAGGATCATGGCCATTTCACCTAGCAGCAGCAGTAGTGAGGATGACCATAATGTCACTCCAGACACTGAGAAAGAAGAAGGCCTTGTATATATGAGCAAGTTGATTAAGAGATACAAGGAGGCTGGTACCAAGGCCACAGTCACATTCAATAGAAGAGGGAATCCGATAGGGAAGACTGTAGACAATTGGAGGAGCCACCTGGGTATGTTGGTTCATTGTCGTGTTCCTATCACCTACACCGATTGGAGGAAGGTCCTTAAACATTATAAGGACATCGTGTGGAGAGATGCAACTGTAAGAGCTTCTTTAATTCTTACATTGTATTTCTTTCTAAAATGGTAACTAACTTTTGTTATATACATTTACAACTTGTTATATATATTTTCTGGCAATTTTCGATGGAGTCGAGGAGCATAAAAATAAGGAGCTTAGCTGTTCATGCAACATGTGGAAACAATTTAAGATATGCCTCGCAAATGATTACATCTACGGTGATGGAACAGATGAAGATGCTTTGAAAATGTATCCGTATATTGACTCCGATCAGTGGAAGACTTTTAAGGAGCAGAGGCTCTCCGAAGGTGCAAAGAAATTAAGGGACACAAACAAGGATCCGGTCAAGAAGAATATATATATATAAGCACGTCTTAGGTCGAGGAGGATATAGAAAACTGGAAGAGGCAATGACAAAAGAAAAAATAGCTGAGTTAATTTCTCAGGGGGCAATTCAAGAGGAACAAGCTTCTAATGTCTCTATAGAGAGGCATGATTTGTGGAAGAGGGGACGAATCAGAAAAAATGCTGAGTTCGTCTCTGAGGCATCTCAAGGAGTGGCTACAAAGATTGTAAGTTCCTTATGTGTGTTTTAATAGTTAAGTTTTTTTAATTATACACTAACTATTGGTAATTTTCCAAAATAATAGGATGATTTAGAGGAAATGGCCGCTCGAGGGGAATTTTCTGCTCAAGGCCGACGTGACATATTGACGGAGGCTATTGGAACGGATGAGCACCATGGACGTACCCGAGGACTCGGGACACATATTCCATGGAGGATTGGATTACCTAGCTCTACCTCTTCGAGGGTGACACCCAATTCTAGTGCTATTCGCATTCAGCCGTCTAATTGACAGAGTCAATAATGCTTCACCGATGCTCCCACAAATACTTGGAAGAATATACCAAATGTACTTGGAGATTTTCAAAGTCATTATTTCCTTACTATTTGGTTTATATTTTTCTTACAAATGTAAACACCATGAATTTATTTACGTTGACAGATTGGGCTAAGAAGCCTATTATATATCGAAGAGGGACTCAATGATGAGAGAAGACTAGTGGCTATCAGTCGAGTCATGAACGGTCGTTTGCTACGTTCTATTCCACTACCTGATGAAATGGTGAAGGTGAAGGTCGATAGTGCACTTGGTCAGAATGTTGGACTGCCTATTCCCTATGGAGAGACATTAAAGACAACATGAGATGCAGAGGGAAGATCAGACTTGGTGGCATGGCCAAAGCACTTGATTGAAAACAACATAAGGGTAATAAAATCAAATATTTGAACCATTTTTCCATAATTTAATTTATCAGATTTTATTTGAATTATTTACTAACATTCAAAATTCAAGCATTTACCATGCAACTATACTACCACTTGCCACCGGCTTCAAATGATGCAGTAGACAATTATTCCATCGACTGTCGATTTCTACACGACATGTGGTCTAACTTGGGCAGAGACATTGTAAGAGTATGCATCGTTGATGAAGTGTTCGGTGACGACTACATTTCCATAGTGGGCCCAGATGACGTTCTTGATATATATGCATTGGCACCATTGTCGAACTCACATTGTGATTTATATATATGGTAATACTCTTATCATTAGTTGTTCATCATTTGTTGCAGAAGGTCTAATTCCCCCAGTTTTTTATTTTGTAGTTCTTTATACAATCAGATGATTGATTCAGAGGTTCGATTCGGGTTCTTCAATCCCACGACCGTGAGCCCTTCCAATCACATAAATGAGAGGCTAGAGGCGTTTGTATCAAGACTTAATATGCCAGACAAAGATTGCAATTATTGCTACTTTATGCCTTATATAAATGCTGCGGCGTAAGTACATAAATTACTTGTACTATATTACCCGTTTTTTGAAATATGGGTTGTATGAATTTAGTTCGTTGATGTAGGTTTCATTGGATGTTGTGCGTTATCTTCCCCAACCAAGGTGTAGTCCATGGGTTCAACTCCTTAAAAGGCGTCACCGTTATACACAGCGATGCAAAACCATTAGTGGACTCGTAAGTTTCGAACTAGCTATTATTTTGTAACTTGCATTGACAGTCACTAATTACGTATTATTATTTATTTTAGGGGATTGCAACGATACTATCAAGGATGTAATCCGAGGATTGATCGTCGAGTCGAATGGAAGATAGTGACGGTATTCATAGACGAACTATTCCTTTAATATTCTTGTAATTTTCATTAATAAAGTGTTAACTGATATTACTGATAATGCAATGTTCGAAACAACCCAATGACAGTAATTTATGCGGTTATTATGTTCTGAGACATATTCGGGACATAATGGAATTTGTTCCTGTTAATAACGGGGCATATGTGGAGAACTTTGACCAAGTAAGCATGCTAGTCTCGTCCTACTCTATTAGAATGGTGACAAATGTAGCTAGGTTGTGTGTTCTCTTTTTTTGGGGTTCTAAATCTATGTTCTAGTTAGGTTTATTCTAAATCCATGTTCTAGCTATGTTTGTTCTAAATCCATGTTCTAAGTTTGTTCTAAATCTAATTTTTGTTATATATTCATGTTATAGTCTTCTTATTTATTCTAGGTTTTTCCTAATGGGGCACGAGCATATGAGTTGGGAAAGGTACAAGACGTGCAAGATGAGATCGCTGCCTACTTGTACAATTACTTGTTCGAACATAGTGTTTACATGTGAATTGTTTATGTGAAGTTGGTATAAATCAGTGTATGAGTGGTTGTACATAATGACTTGTATGAATGGTTGAATTTTGAGTGAAATGAAAGTATTTCCATGTTTGGAAATGTGTAACAGCAGGGTATTAAATTTTGTTTAGAATTTGTATTCAATTTTTCAGGTGGATTTGAGCTAAAATAGCTAAGATCTGTCCAAATTTTTTCAATATTTTATGCAACGGTTATACCATAATGCAACAGTTCGAGCAACAAATCGTTGCATAGTGGTATGCTCTTATGCAACGGTTTGTTGTTTGAACCGTTGCATAATGGTATGATCTTATGCAACGGTTTGTTGTTAGAACCGTTGCATTATGGTATGATCTTATGCAACGGAATTTCTTGAACCGTTGCATAATGTCATGAAATTATGCAATGGTAGCTTATGCAACGGATGAGAAACCGTTGCATAATGGTCCTCAGAACCGTTGCATAAACTCTTCTCTGTAGTAGTGATTGCTAAGGAGAATCAACAAAGAAAGTTTTGTAATCATTTTAAGGACTTCAAAGAGTTGTTAAAGGATAAACCGGATGCCGTAAAGTGGTTGGAAAAAGTTAATCCAGAAAAATGGGCTTTGTCTTATGATACTGGTGGTCGAAGATGGGGGGCCATCACGACTAACCAGTCTGAATCTTTTAATCATGTGCTTATATCTTGCCGTGATTTGCCTATTACCTCTATTGTTCACTTTACATTCAAGCAAGCCAATTCTTATTTTATCGAGCGACGTGATAACATGTTGGGTTACATCAAGCATTTTGTTCCTAAAATCGAGAACTTGAACAATGCAAATTTAATCAAAGTCGGACAGAAAGAGGTACAAATGTTTGACCGGAGTAAAGGTATATCATCTGTTCTTACCAAGTCGAAGACACATACACATACTGTTTCTATGCAGGATAAGACTTGTGGTTGTGGAAAATGGCAATTGTTTTATTACTCGTGTGTTCACGCGCTAGCGGGGTGTGCACAAGTAGGGTTATCCATTCGTGATTGTGTGGCAGATGAATTTATCACGCAAGCATATGTGGACACTTGGTCACAATCATTTAATCCACAGCCGGATATGACACATTTCAAAGCTTATCTTGGACCGAAGCATATTCCAAATAAGCATTTCAAGAGAGTTAAAAAGGGAAGACACCCAACTAAGCGAAGACACAATGAAATGGATCAAAGGCGTGACCCAAGACCTGCGGACGTGCCATCTACAAGTGAGCACCCCACTAAAAATCCAAAGAGAGTGTTCAAGTGTTTGATATGTGGTGTTGCCGGTCACACAAAGCGCTCTTGTACTTCGGTTCCTATGGTGGACTAGGAAATTAGAACTTTAGGAGTTTATCTTTTTGTTTGTCCTTTTGTAAAAGGTTTACATATTTTATGAATACAAATTGTAACCTTGGATAAAAAAGTTCATCTTAATTGCTATAAAGTTTCCTTGTCCATTTGTGTTCGCTTATGTATATTTTCAGTTGAATTTAGTAGATGCCATATTGTGATGTGATACTATCAATTTAGAGGATGTTGGAGGCAGAGCTGTGACTACAGACCATGAGGTCGAGGATTATGCCCCTCTTTGTGAACAATTATTTGGAGTAGTGCCTCTGCAAGGGAAGAGAGGTACCACAGTTCAACATACTTGGTTCAGAGACCATATGCAGATTGTTCCAACAGATGCTTCAAAGCTAGATATACAGAGATATGCGAGGGCATACATTCTACTGATGTTGAGGTCATCTCTATTACCAGATTCTTTCAGCAGTGAGATATCCCTCCACTACTTACCCTTATTGGCAAATTTAGACCCTCTTTCGAGCTACAGTTGGGATGCTGCACTTTTGGCGTACCTGTATCGTAGCTTGTGCACTGCATGTGAGTCGAAGCACACGCAACTCACTGGGTGTGCTATTCTGCTTCAGCTATGGGCTTGGGAGCATCTGACTATTGGTATACCGAGGAAGCTTGCTATTCCAGCCTTACTTCCCGATGCGGATGTTGATCCTATGCGACAACCATCTTTAGGATATAAGTAAGTGATTTGATATTTGTTTCATTTTTTACTATTGACCATTTGAAGTGTATACTAACTATTCATTTCAATGTTGCAGATGAAATGTCCCCAAGTCATACATGCACACATCTTATCAGGTGTTGATGTTATTCCGTTATTTGTTGGACTGACAGGAGGCCAACGATGTCATATGGACTCCATATACGGATGAGATTTTGGATACACTTAATCCTATGTGCGTAGCTTGCAGAGATAGTTGGAAGGCTGAAGTTCCTCTCATTTGCTTTCACATAGCTAAGTGGCACTATCCATCGCGAGTTCTCCATCAGTATGGATTGAGACAACCACTTCCAGCATCTCCACCCCGATAGTCATAAAGAGATGCACATGCACATCCGAAGAACTAATCAGCCTGTAGATGAGGAAATGTAAGGCTACATAGATATTTAGAATGATCGTGCTTAAAGGGTTGTTATCGGTGATCCAGATATGGACTTATCATACCTGGATGCATACTTCACATGTTATTACACCGTGACTCATAACCGCATTCAGCCACCGGTGGACACCCCAGAGCCGTATCGCCCATCTGGACCTGAGCATTATATATTGGTAAGTCATTTTATAAATTATAGGGTAAGTGCTCTTATTTAGCCAAATATAATTTCGGATTGCAAGTAAATATTTTTACAAGTCGCGTCACTAGCATGTCGACCTTTTGAAAGTTGGGGAGGGGTCGTGCTTTGGATGTTGATGTGGAATCAATTCATATTGACAGTTGTATGTGAATTTATTCTTATTTTTGAATTTGTTTGTATGCCTCTTATGTCTAACTAGCCTTTTATGTGAATGTAGATTTGGATGAAGACGTTCAATTGCCGCAAACTACAGGGGAGGTTGGCCCTTCTCAAGTGACTCAAGCAGAGTCACAAAGGAGTCCAGTACAGAGGGCATCGACGCGCATTAGAAAGATAACACAGCCTTTTACTCCGTTATGAATTCCTCCGACTTTCATGTGTTTTGAGATGTAACGATGATGATGTAACTTGTTGAAACTTTTGGAAGTCATCATTTATGTTTAATGTAGTTATGTTCTATGGTGATGATTGGGATGATGGATTTGGACAGGGTTATTTTACGTGTATGTTTTGTATGCAAGTTATTTGGGTTCATGATATAGTAGAATGCATATGAAGACATTTTAGGTTAAGCCGTCGTCCCTGACAGCGCCTTAACGTGAAACACATAAACCGCTGTCACGGACAGCGGCTTAGCCCTGACTTAGTAGATTGCACAAAAACCGAGGTGGGTAACGGCGACTTAATGTTCGACGTCGTGGGTAACAGTGGCTTTAGCTTACTTGTGCCCAGTCAGCTTCAATTTTTGGCCCATGTATGCCACGAGGCTTAAAACGCTGCCCGGGAGAGCGGTTTATTAATAAGACGTCGTTGCCAACGACGCCTTAAAAAAGTAGTGTAAATTGGGAATGTAATTTGAAGATTGTATATAATGGGAACTCAAATAACAATTTTGGGAAATTTTCCACATATTGAATAGAAGACTACTTAACAACTTCAATGCATCGATACTTTGTCGTCAAAAAAGTAAATAAATAAATGCATCAATACTTCAATTATAATCCATTATTATGAATACGTATGACAGTGCATTTAAGATTTGCTTGAAACTGTATCTCGAAGGTAGTTGAATAAATCAAATGAGATGGATACTGGACTAAGAAATCCAAGTTTTCGATATTTAAAGAGATTCTCAATAAAGCGCTACCTTTATAATAGATATGTTATAGTATACAAATGAGGAAAAAGATCAGGTGAGAAGCATGCATATTTTTGAGAAATAAGAATTTATCATGTCCCTTGATTTAAACAATCCCATGACTGTGATTAAATACAATATTTTGAATATATTTAATAATAAATACGGTTAAAGGGTATATTTGGAAATCAATTTAGCATCAGTCGTGGGTTTCGACCGAATCGTTACTGTTTGTTCGCAAATCAATCTGTGCGTTCTCCCCGTTCAAATCTTTACTGTTTGTTCGCACTCCAATTCTTCCGCCTCCTGATTCGTTCAATTCGTCCCAATCGATTCCGCGATTTTGCGTAATTTTTTGTTGTTGATCAACTCCAGCGATTTGCGTATTTCGAACATGGCCGACGACCTCAATGCTCCGGTCACAATCGTCTGATGAAGTCCACGAGGTTGCTCTCCTCGCGCTCCTGAACCTTGCTGTCAAGGACTAGAAGTAAGTGTTTGATTTTCGTTTTGGTTATATATAATTAATTTTGTGTTCTTCAACTGAAGATTCTGATGTTAGGTTCCGTGAAATTTCATTAATTCTGCTTGATTTCATATCTTGTTTAATTTCTAGTGAAATTAGAGTCTTAATGTTTCTAATTCGGATTAGGAATTCTGGTGAATTTTTTTTTTTGATATGATGCTTTTGTTTACTTTTCTGGTTGAACTTTGAAGCAATCAGTTTGTATGTTGTTGTAAATTTTAGTTTGCGTGTTTATTACTCTTTCTATCAGCAGTTATAATATTCAGCTTTCTTTTGCTTTTCTGGCTTTGAACTCTTTGTTTTTGACCCTATCCGTTTCACTTTATCATATTGGTTCCCACTTTATCAGACATGTTAATCTTTACATTTGAATTGATCTCTCCCACTATTTTCATTTTCACTTTCATTTTGACTTTATGATGACGTATAGATATAATAGTAGTTTCTGTTTTCTCACAGTTTATTGAAGGAACTTATATTTTATAATCAATGTTGTTTTGATTGCTTTACAGTGCATATATGTGACTTCTAGTGCTCTTTGCTGTAACTGTAATTTATAACGTAGTAATCAAGTCATAATCCGTAACATTTTTAACATAATTATGTTTTTGTAGGTGATGACAATGAACAAACTCGTGGGCTTGAGGATGAAAGTTTCTCGTTTGTATTTGTCAATGGGAGAAATTGTTGGATCCCTAAGTGTCCTGATCAGTTTAAGCCATATGTTGGGATGACATTTCCAAATCTTGAAAAAGCTATATTGTTTTATAAAGAATATGCACGAATAGCTGGTTTTGTTGTGCGTTTGGCTACGACTAATAGTTCTGATGGGATCATCAGCATCAAGTATTTGGTGTGTCAAAGGCAGGGGTTCAAACCCAAAAGTAAAGTGGTGGACAGTATAAATATTGCTGATCACAATTCTAGGTTGAGGAGGGACACTCGATGTGGGTGTCTAGCAAGAATACAGCTTAACGGACTTGTCCAAAGAGAGTAGAGAATGACTCACGGATGCGCGGTGCTTCGTTTGACCATGGAGATGTTAATTTTACTTTACTTGATGATAATCAAAGTATTTGAGTCTGTCTTTAACATTAAGATGATTCTTTGTTCTATAAAACTATTCATTATTTACTCTGTGTAAAATATGTTTCCAGAAATTTATACAGATTTGCTACGGATTATAAAACCATTTATACAGATTTTAGGGTTTAGCATTGTAATTATGTTTATTTTGTTACTGATCATATTCACAACCATTTGGATTATTTGTTGACCATATGTATTATGCTGTGATTGCTACGGATTATGTTGTGATTGCTACGGACTATGTTGTGATTACTACGGACTATGTTGTAATTACTACGGACTATGTTGTGATTACTACGGACTATGCCCTGTTATATACGGATAATGATATGACTCCTACGGACTATGCTGCTTATACGGATTATAGTACCATATACGGAATATGCTAGAAAAGTAACCTGTGAATTACAAACGGGGTATGTACTGCCCATTATCTGTTCACATTTCCAAAACGGTTGAAGAACAGTTCACGGCAACACAATTCATACTCTACTGGAAAAAAACAGATACCCACAACATGTGGTACAAAATACTTCAATCGTAGCTATCAAGTTTCATGGTTTTCCTAAATAAACAATATGTGCTTTTGTTTCGCTTCCCCTTACAATTCGCTTCCCCATTAACTTGATTGACAGTTCCTCAAGGTCGTCTGTTATAGTGAACAGGAGAGTCTCATTCCATGTGGGATCACTCCCCTGTCATGCAAGAGCAAAAGCATATTTTTAGATGTTAGATTGTTGTACAACTAGGAAAATACTAGCTTCTGAGATTAGTCATTCATGTTTCATGCCGCTACAAATATAAACGCCAATTTGAATATAAAACAATTTCAGTTCAAAATGAAGTGAATATGGGACAGGACTCACCTGAAGCAACGCTGCTTTTCTTCACTTGAGAACGTACAGCAAGGACAGCATAGGGATCTGATTTCTCTGCTCGTTAAACAATTTTCAACAAGAGATTACAATACATCATCTAATAGATGGAAAAAAAAATCCTTGATTAATATATCAAAGCCTGTAATTTGAGCAGGCAGTAACTTAAATTAAGTCTTTATATAGTCAAACCAACGCCTCAAACCACACAACATATTGCGAATAAGAACCCAAACCAACCATCACGAGTAAAGTGAAATTAGTGTTAAAACATGTAGTTTTGTAAAACTACCGTGAATTGATCAAAAGCAACAAAACACTTTTCAATACGGATTATGATTACTCATATACAGATAATGATCCAGACCAATGGATAATGCTTTTATTGTTACGGATAATGATCAAATTGACGCTAACCTTTCAAATTGACACTCACAAGACATTTTCATTTAATATTTCGTCAGCCATTTTGAGATTGTACGCTAAAAACATAGAATATAACAAGACAACAGGGCAACATATTCATCTATTCATAGTCACCTACGGATAATGATAGGGATTTATTATCCGTAGGGAATGTTTCATCCCCATTATCAAATCCAACACTTAACCTGCGGATTTTGCAAGGTTATACTACGGATTATACTAGGCAGTTTCTCCGACAACAACTTTGCATAACTTAAATGGAAATTTGTTGTAACAACAAACCCTAGCCAATTACTAAATCGCTCGGAAACAAGGAAAACGTTTCATCAACTTCCAAATTCAACTCTTAAGGTACAGAATTTACAAGGTTCGACTACGGATTATAATAGGTAGTTAATCCGACAATTTGAATTTTAATTTGCAAACCCTAATCAAGGAATCGAATTGCGATGTTAACAATCGAGAATCGGAAAACGAAAAATTGGAAAACGATATCTCACCCGGCGTTTGAATCGGTTGCTTTGGCGGAGGTCGCCGATGCTCATCTTCAGTCGCGGTTTTTTGAGTCATCCCCGTCGTCCCGTGGTCGTCGCTTATGCCGTCTGTTCGTGCCGTTTGCGTATTATTGGTGGTCGTCCGTAGCTTCGGCGTTGAAGCAAGAAGGGGTTAGGGTTATGGCTTGACCGAGTAAACAACGAGAACAGTAATCGTTTGTTGTGTGATGTTAATACCCTTTTAGGCGTAAACTGCCGTTTTTTGATTAAAAAAGTAAACTGATCTTGGCTGTTGATTAGCAAGAATCAATGGACTAGAATAATTCTTATTTCTCATCTTAAAGTCACTTCTCACCGGATCTCAACCCATACAAATGAACTAAAGTAACTTTTGGAATATACTGGTTGTTCTGAAATACTTGAAGTGGATTTATTTTCTGCACTAGTAATAACACTCAAGAATCTATATGTGTTAGTACAACTACTGATTGAGTAAAATAAATATAATTCCTTCTTTACGCGCAATTTATCGAATTTGTTATAATGAAACTCCTTTCAAGTTGTATCAAGATCCCTAACGCGTTAACCCAAATCAAAAAAAAAAGATCCCTAACGCGTCAGTGTAGCTCATTGGGTGAGAGACCTCAGTTGACCTATCTACACACAAAAAGGAAATACAAATCATCACATGCATCATGCATGCATGATAACTATGAAAGAAAGACCAGCACAATGAAATGCCATTTCTTAAAAAGTTGCAACTCGCTCTCTATGTAGTGTTAAGACCCTGTCCACTTTGACTTGTTTTTTTGACTTGTAAGTTAAGATAAGTTAATATCAGTTACTATCAATTAAGATCAGTTAACGTCAGTTAAGATAAGTTAAGATAAGTTAAGTTACTTTTAACATACCATCATACTATTTATCATACCATCATACTATTCACCATCATCATACCATCATCATCATACTATTCATCATCATCATCATACCATCACACTATTCATCATCATACCATCATCATCATCATCATCATACTATTCATCATACCATCATCATCATCATACTATTCACCATCATCATACCATCATACTATTAATCACACCATCATCATCATCATACCATCACACTATTCATCATCATACCAT
This sequence comes from Rhodiola kirilowii, assembly GCA_033675215.1. Classification (NCBI taxonomy): domain Eukaryota; kingdom Viridiplantae; phylum Streptophyta; class Magnoliopsida; order Saxifragales; family Crassulaceae; genus Rhodiola; species Rhodiola kirilowii. Next base: position 30,598,968 of record CM066194.1, on the reverse strand, counting down.
CATCATCATCATACTATCATCATCATACCATCCTCATACTATTCATCATCATACCATCATCATCATCATCATACCATCACCATCATCATCATACCATCATACTATTCATCATACCATCATACTATTCATCATACCATCATCATCATCATACCATCACACTATTCATCATCATACCATCATCATCATACTATCATCATCATACCATCCTCATAATATTCATCATCATACCATCATCATCATCATCATCATCATACCATCACCATCACCATCATACCATCATACTATTCATCATACCAGCATCATCATACTATTCATATCATCATCATACCATCATACTATTCATCATACCATCACACTATTCATCATACCATCATCATCATACCATCATACTATTCATCACCATCATCAGTATATTACTATTCATCATCATAAAATTACTATTCACCATCATCACCATCATCATAATATTACTATTCATCATCATAATAATATTACTATTCATAATAATAATAATATTATTATTCATCATAAAATTACTATTTATCATCATCATAAAATTACTATTCATCATACCATCATCATACTATTCACCATCATCATACCATCATCATAATATTACTATTCACCATCATCATAAAATTACTATTCATCATCATCATAATATTACTATTCATCATCATTATCCCCATCATCATCATAATATTACTATTAATCATACAATATAAGTTTCAGTTAAGTTAAGATAAGTTAATATCAGTTAAGATAAGTTAATATCTGTTAAGATAAGTTAATATCAGTCACTATAAGTTAAAATCATTTAAGATCATTTAAGATCAGTTAAATTTCAGTCAAAGTGGACAGGCCCTAAGTTTAATTAAAGTGATGTATTATGGGTTGGTCCATACTCATGCTAAGAGCCATCGTTTATAGAGAAAGGAAAACGAGATTGTTGATCCGATCGTTCACGTATCTCTCTCATAACAACATTACAAAAATAGATCGTCTCTCATATAGGGTTGTCTTATCGTTTTATTGAATCAAACGAACCGGCGTTTCACGGACGAAATGAAGGCATGACATGACGCCACGGTATCCTCTTCCAGATAAAAAAATAGTTAAAATATTTTCAATTCCCATAATTTTAAATATGTGAAGTAAGAAAAAATATAATAAATATTCATATTCATATTTTTTTTCCAGCTGTACAATTAGATATCCATTTTGCTATACTTTTAAACACTTTTTTCTACTAATTTCCTTTAATGTTTTCTTTTATATCTATCTAAGGATGATCTTTTTTACATGGTCATTATTGTTAAGGGGAGAAAGTGAAAAAAAGATTGTAAAGTGAAATTAAAGAGAGGTTATATGCAGAAAGAGGTGGATGATCTTTTAATAAATATAATCATAAATGATACTCTAATTTTATAGTCCATGTCCTTTCGAACTATAAGGTGCATACACTATTTGTCTTTACAAAATGGTTGCCTGAACTAGAGTCACACAATAGTGTTATAATTATTCATTATCGTGTGTTTGGTCTCAACATGGTTTACTTGCATACATGATGTCTGTCTGTCTCAAGATTTGGGATTTGAAAGGATCATACATTGAATTCGGACATGACACCAAATAGAACCTCATTTGAACATATAAAGAAGTAAAGTGAGAATATATCTTTACTAATCTCAAAAGACTTCAGCATAAACCTCATTTGAACATATAAAGAGAAGTAAAGTGAGAATATATCTTTACTAATCTCAAAAGACTTCAGCACACATTTTTTTTTTGTAACACATTGAATTCACATCTTATTTTATGACCAAATAAACATTAGTGATCACATTTGAACGGATTTGCATCTCATTTATAGTAAGGTATATATAACGTTTCCTATTCCATTGTTATTGTTTTGTATGGGTGGATATAACGATACATGAGATCTCGATACATATCACAATAGCCTTATATCATTTAGTACATATATTGATCTTCCATCAATGCATCTCGATCAGATCCTGAAATCGTTGGTACATATATCCATATTTGAATCATAGGCCATATCGAGCACCTTCACCATGAATCTGCGTTCCGCACGAAACTTTGTACAAAGAGAAGAAGAATAATTTTTCCACGACAAATGAACAACATATGTCCACCCCGAGGCGGAACGAAGAAGAAGGAATGTAAGGATCTTTTATCACACTCCTTAACCATCAGATCATCACCCCAATGACCATTATTGTTAATTTGTTATTGCTTTTTTCCGATTGCATATACATATCAAATACCCAACAAAAAATAGAACTTCCAAAGCGAAAAAACCATCGATAGACAACAACCTGAAATACTATTTATCTCTTAGCTTATCACAATTCACATTCCTCATCGCAGCCATAATATAAGGATTATAGTAACGCCTCCAGCTTCAACATTTACTTCGCGCAACTTTGGCCAAGAAATCTGCATTTCCAATATAAAGAATATTGGAGTATTGGAGCTCAAAGATTTCCAATATAAGAAATCTGCACTTAACGCGACTTTGGCCAACATTTCCAATATAAGGAATATTGGAGCTCGAAGATGTCTAGTTGACCTGAGATTCTGGTCGATGATCCTTACCATTTCAACATCAATGAGATCACAGGTATGTGGATTGTTAGCAAAGTGTTACTTGGACGAAATTTTTTGTTTCTTAGGCGAAGTCTATGGAGATAGCCTTATATGTTAGGTCCAAGCTTGAATTTGTGCAAGGTGAACATCCTAAACCAACTGATCCTGCTTTACATGCAAAATGGAAGCGTTGCAATAATGTTATTATGAGGAGGTAATTCCATATGAGCTAGCAATTTTAAAATGGTATCAGAGCCCACGTTTGCGATCTGGGCTAGTTTTGAAGGATGTGGGACACGTGCAGAAATGCCAACGTCAAAGTGAGTGCTCATTTGAAGATATCTCAATTTTTTAGTGGGTTGGACCCCGATTTAGTCTGTAAAGGGGAGTTGCAAAGATACTTTGACACTGGTTTAAGCCTGTATGGGGGAGTCACAAAGGTGCAACTACGATGGGCAACGTACCTACAGCTAGCTACGAGTAATGTATCGGCGGATTGAAGGGGGGGGGGGGGGGAGCATGCGTAATTTCTCCAATTGAGGGGGATATTGTTGGAAATGTGCACTAAAAGAAATTGTCACACATTGCTAAGTAAGGAGAAGAATTGCTAGCTTATATTGGATTACTAAACCATGACTCTGAAGCCTAGGCTTTGGAGTCAATATGAGGAGGTAATTCTATATGAGTTAGCAATGTTAACAACCACATGAATTTCATTGTGGAAAATCCTCCATCTCAATAATTTAACCCTTCCTGGCTGGCTAAGCTTCCAAAAAGCTTTCTAAAACATTTCAATCAAACTCCAGTTGGCCAGTCCTTCGCAGTCCCTGCCATTTTGCTCCACGATTCTCTACTTTCTAACAAAGTTCTATACATCTTTAACCGTGAATATCCATATTGAAGATCTTTCCAGCTGAAATTATTACTCTGATCATCATAACTCAAGCCATTTTTGAAAATAAATATTAACTTACACATATTCCTCCAGGTATGAGAGTCATATGGTTTAGGATTGACACCCCATGATGAAACTTCATCCATCAAGGCACAAGTGATGGCCAACGAGTTTCAAGCGGCCCAAAGGGAGCGGACCAAATCAGTCCTATGGTACAATATTTGGACTAAAGCCGCTGGAGCATAAGGCATTAGCGGCCCACTTGAGAAAAGTCAAGACGTTGGCCCAACTTGGGGTCTGTCAAAGCAACCTCCCTGCATTTGAATTCAAATATGAAGCAGTCAAGATGCACAATAATGGCCATCGGTTACTAATTTAAAGTCCAAGGTCAAGGGGCTTGAAGAATCTCATTGATGAGGCCCTTAAATGCGCGTCGATTACACTTTTCAAATTCAAACTCAAGCAACTATAAAATGAGGACAAGGCAGTTCATTCCAACATCAAGAAATCAGATTTGAGAATCTCCTCTTAGTCATAGTTGTGTAATTCAACTGGCTTAGTCGCGGGGCTTGATAATTCCTCGCTAAAGGGGGGGGGGGGGGGTTATTTAAGAATTATTGGTCATTATAGCGTCTTTTTCTTCGTTTTTCCCACATTTCAATCTATTTATCCACTTTATCTACCATCTATTGATTCCGCTGCACTCTACGCATCATTTAAAGGGACTTTTGTTTTCGAGTCTCCAACACCCCACATTCTTCTGCAACAAAGTATTTAGTCATAAACACAGTATTTACTTATAAGTTAGGCTCCACAACTGCTTTAAAATTAAGCCATTCTTATTACATTTTAAGAGACCCAATTGTAAGGCCCGTCTTTCGGACTAATTTGAGCTTTACTTAACTGAATTTGATTTAAATTAACTTAACTTAACTTAACTAAACTTAGCACTATCAAAAAAAAAATTTAACTAAACTTAGCTAAACTTAACTGAACTTTACTTACTTAACTTTACTTGGCTTAACATCAACAACAAATATATATGTAGCTAATGTTTGATCGTATTAACATCAATTATCGGCATTCATCTCTGTGGCCCTATTATTCGACTATGCTTGAAGTTTAAGATTTGTGCCAAATTGATATAATTTTGGCCAGATTTACATTGACAACTTTATTCGCTTGCATACACTGAGAATATCTATTCCATCACATGAGTCGGCCTGGGGCATAGCTGATTCAAACCTATTTGGTGTCCATCGAGAATCATAAATGATCAAGGTGCGAGATATGATATCGTCTGTAATTATGCAAGGGAGCACTGTAAATGAAGCGGAAGATAATATGGACGAGAGTTTTTTTTTTTGATAAAAATATGGACGAGAGTTGAGCATATTTACATTGGATTTCAATCAAACTTGAAGTAATGTAATATAACATTATTTTCATGTTTTTATCACTCATTCACCGCTCATCAATTCACAAATAATTAATTTGAATAAATCAAGCTTTAACTTAACTCAATTTAACGGACCTTAACTTAACTAAATTCATATTATCAAAAAAAACATAACTAAATTCATAAAGCAAAAATATAAGTTCAAAAGAACACCGCTTCTCATCAAAAAAAAAAAAAAAAAGAACACCGCTTAAGTCAAAGTCCGTTGAAAATATTATTTCATTTTGAAAAAAAAATGAAATATATGGGAGAAAAGAAAAGGTACACATGGTTGGCTATACATGGTAAATATGTGTGAGGCGAAGGACAGAACCGGAATTCGGAACAAATAGTAAGCACTGAGTGAAAGCTTCTGTGCATCTTCCATTAGCGTGTAGACCCACAACTGGTATTTGACTATGCAGCCAAGCCACCATTTTCCATTTTCTCGAGCTTTTACCAACGACAAGTACGCATAAAGTTTCAATCTGGTCCAACTCCTTTCATCACATCACACGAACCTCTCTCTCTTTTTCCTAATCCTCTCCCTCCGACCTCAATCTAGTATACAACTAAAACGTGCGTGGCCGGTGAATCAAATTCATCCCACCTCTCTTCTCTCTCTCTTTCTCTCTTTAGCTACTCTGCGCGCACACACACAATTATATATACAGACACATACATACACAATTCTCATCTCAGTAGCTAGCCCACCACTTCATCAACCAATCACTCACTCAATTACAACCCAAGTTTGAGCTTGTGTCAAAACATAAAGCAGTGACAACTTGTTGTGATTATTGGCAGGTTTAATTTTGTGGGTGTTGATGGCATTGGCGAAAGAGATTGTGAGCGCGTCCCTTGTGAGGAAATCTTGTGTAAATCTGTCATCGAGATCTGATTTTCGCAATCTAGGGTGTGATCACTTATTGGTGAAATCAAGGAGAGGAGGGTGTTTGAGGAGGAATGTGAGGTTTTCGGTGGGCGTGGTGGCGGCTATCAGTGAGGATTTGGTGAGGGCTGTTGTCTCGGAGAAAGCTGTCACTTTTAAAGTTAGGGCGGTTGTGACGGTTAGGAATAAGAATAAGGAGGATATGAAGGAGACTCTGGCGAAGCATTTGGATAATTTTGCGGAGAAGTTTGGGAGGAATGTCGGGTTGGAGCTTGTTAGCACTGAATTTGATCCTAGTATGTCTGCTACTTGTTTGATGTTTTGTCCCACTGGAAATCTGTTTCTGTTTTTGATCAAATGGTTTCATTTTCTTGTTGTAAGTTGGTGTGGAGGGATTTGGGTCTCATCATTTTTACCAATGTTTGAGTTGACGAGGATGATTAACTCAAATTTTGATATTGTTTGGTTTCATCATCTTGAAAATTTCTTCTTATTCATCTCTTCTGAAATTGTTTGACTTTCTCTTTAAAGGGTTGGTGGAGTAAGATTCCAAGCCTGTGCTTAGATTTGGATGTCCTTTTTGTCATATCCTGACCTTGATAATATTCTTTTATGTAGAAACTCAAAAGCCAAATAAGACCAAAGAAGCTGTGATTATGGATTGGTTCAAGAAGGCGAATGCTCGAGCTGAGAGAGTAAATTACACAGCTGAATTTGTGGTGGACTCCAAATTTGGCATCCCGGGATCCATCTTGGTAGCTAATAGGCACCAAAAGGAGTTTTTTCTGGAAAGTATAACAATTGAAGGATTCACTTGCGGCCCTGTACACTTCCCATGCAACTCTTGGGTGCAATCTCAGAGAGATCATCCCGAAAAGAGGATTTTTTTCTCAAACAAGGTGTGTGACTCAAAATTTTTTTCTGGGGAAACGTATGTTGTGTCGCAACGTGTTCTATTTAAGGGATTTAGGAGCTCATTTTTACTCCTTGCATGCAGCCATACTTGCCACATGAGACTCCAGCAGGGCTCCAAACACTTAGAGAGGAAGAGTTAAGGGATTTGCGAGGTGATGGCTCTGGCGAACGGAAGTTATGCGACAGAATTTACGATTACGATGTGTATAATGATTTGGGCAATCCGGACAAAGGAATTAAGTATGCTAGGCTCACGCTGGGAGGTGAAAAGATCCCATACCCTAGAAGATGCCGCACTGGTCGCCCCCCTACTGATACAGGTTAGTTTTTTCCCTCTTTTTCCTCATTATGTTATACTGAAATATCATTTGACACAATATACTGATGTTTCAGCTTTGTATGTTTTGCTAAGTTACATTTGTTCATACAATACAGATATGAATATCGAGAGTAGGGTTGAGAAGCCCCTGCCGATCTATGTGCCTAGAGATGAACAATTCGAAGAGTCAAAGCGTGAAACCTTTCTTTTTGGTAGGCTCAAAGGAGTTCTGCATAACTTATTACCACAACTGATGGCCAGTATGTCAACTAAGAACAACGACTTCAAGGGTTTCTCAGACATTGACAAGCTCTACAAAGAAGGCCTCCTCCTCAAGTTTAAGATTCAAGATGAACTCCTGAACAAGATTCCCCTGCCTAAGGCTGTAGTTAAAGAATCTAGCGAAGGGCTACTCAAGTACGACTTGCCCATGATTCTTTCCAGTAAGCAGTCCTCAGTTCCAAAATCTTAGTTAGTTGAAAGATTTTATGTGTCCTTCATACTATTAACCAAATTTTTGTTTGTGCTCTGCAGAAGACAAATTCGCTTGGTTGCGTGATGATGAATTTGCTCGGCAGATAATAGCTGGTGTTAACCCTGTAAGCATTGAAAGGCTTCAGAGTTTCCCACCTATTAGCAGTCTTGATCCCGAAATTTACGGCCACCAAGATTCGGCTTTCAGAGAGGAGCACCTTTTGCCACATCTCCATGGCCTGTCTGTCCAACAGGCTTTGGAGGAGAACAAGCTTTTCATTGTTGACTATCACGATGCGTTTTTACCATTTCTTGATCGGATTAATGCTCAAGATGGCCACAAATCATATGCCACACGTACCATTTTTTTCCGAACAAGTCTTGGCACTCTCAAGCCAATTGCCATTGAGCTCAGCCTCCCCTTATCTGGACCTAATAGTCGTTCAAAGCGAGTGATTACACCTCCTAGTGATGCTACTAATTTTTGGGTGTGGCAATTGGCAAAAGCGCATGTTTGCTCCAACGATGCAGGAGCTCATCAGTTACTCCATCACTGGTATGCAGTAACAGTGATACACATCAAATCCTGCTGTATATATATATATATATATATATATATATATAGAGGGGAGCACTCGGTTGAGGCACCGTTGGTAGAATGAAACTGTGAGGCACGATCTCGGCCGTCTATTTTTTTGATCGGACGCACGTGGCGAAGCCACGTGGCAGCCGCAATTGTTGACTTTTCAAAAGTTTTTTGAGTTTACTATTTGGGACACGTGGCGCGCCCACAATGCACGGGGGGTTTGATGGACGCACGAGATCGTGCCTCATAGTTTCATTCTAATTTTGCTGCCTCATTTGAACGCTCCTCTATATATATATATATATATAATTTTTTTTTCTTGTGTGTGATTGTGTCCAAGATACTAAAATAATACATTTTTTACAGGTTGAGAACTCATGCATGTTTGGAGCCATTCATAATAGCAGCTCATAGGCAACTAAGTGTGATGCATCCCATATACAAACTTCTGGACCCTCACATGAGGTACACATTGGAAATCAATGGTTTAGCTCGCCAGATACTGATTAGTAATGAAGGTGTCATTGAATCTTGCTTCACTCCTGGTCGATATCATATGGAAATCAGTGCTGCTGCCTATAAGAATAATTGGCGCTTCGACATGGAAGGACTCCCTGCTGATCTCATCAGAAGGTATAACTGCTAGTTCTGGTACAACGCTGTTAAAAGAGTTTTCCTTGATAGTGCATGGTGTTTAGTATGTGTTGCTTTCCGTGATTTATTTGGGAGATAACTATTTTGTTTGAGATCTTTCGATTATGGGAAATTGATTTTTTTCTATTTCTGATAAATAGTTGAGCTTCAAGTGTAATTGAATCTGAATACGAATTTTCTTTAATATAGGGGTATGGCAGTCCCAGATCCAACACAGCCACATGGACTCAGGCTTGTGATGGGGGACTACCCATATGCAGCTGATGGCCTACTCATCTGGTCTGCCATTGAAATATGGGTGAGAACCTATGTGAAGCGTTACTATCCAACTTCAAGTATCATCAAGAAAGACAAAGAGCTTCAAGCTTGGTACTCAGAATCCATCAATGTTGGTCATGCAGATCTTAGGGATGCCCCTTGGTGGCCCAAACTTGATAGCCCAGAAGACCTCTGCTCGATACTCACCACCCTTATCTGGCTAGGATCTGCGATGCATGCTGCTTTAAACTTCGGTCAATACCCGTATGGAGGTTATGTCCCTAACCGCCCTCCCCTAATGCGAAGACTAATCCCAGAAGAAAGTGACCCAGAGTACACCAGTTTCATCGCTGATCCGCAAAAGTACTTCCTGTCAGCCCTGCCTGGAATGCTACAAGCCTGCAAGTACATGGCTGTGGTTGACACGCTCTCCACCCATTCTCCTGATGAAGAGTACCTGGGTGAGCGACAACAGCCCTCCACATGGACGGGAGACGCTGAAATGATAGATGCATTTTTCACATTCTCAGCCGACATCAGAAAAGTTGAGAGTGAGATTGAGAGAAGAAATCTCGATCCTAGCCTCAGGAATCGTTGTGGCGCAGGTGTGCTTCCTTATGAACTTCTTGCCCCGAGCTCTGAGCCTGGTGTTACCTGTAGAGGTGTGCCTAATAGTACCAGCATATAAGAACAAAGTAGAGCTTGGGCGGGCCTCATTTTTAGCATGAACACGTAACATACATAGGTCTGTATATGTGATTCGGGGCGTACAGGAGCATATTTGTAATTTGTGTACATGAGTTTGCTTAGCAATATTGTCAGCTATCTTGCTTATGTAACCTCAAAACCATTTATTGATTAAATCTCTCTGTTTTGAAATGATTGAAGCTTCTCTCATGTCTTAAGTCTATGCTTGTCTGGCCAGTGTTACGGTCCTAAATCTTCTTCTTATTTTTTCTGATGAGCGCTCTTAAATCTTTAAGTCGTGCAGTTTTTAGCTAAAATTTTGTTCATGGCCCCGTAGCTGAGAAATCATTTTTCACAAAAGCCTCGACACTGAAGACAACAACAGAGAGCAAAGAAATTTGAAGAGTCATCTTAGGAAAATAAATGAGTTCAAAATTTTTTTGGGATGGTCTGTGGTTGGTGGATTTCGGTAGGATTCAAAGAACACTTAACAATCTTAATCGGCTTTCAATTAAGTCCAATTTGTTATTCACTTCAAGAACCATAAATTGAGAATGAATGAAAAACAGAATTGGACCACCGATTTATAAGGCCCGTGGTTCAGCACAAGTGCCTAATCCGCGTTGAGCTACTCTGGCTCGATATGCACTATTTTCGGTTGCCGAAATCGCCTGAATTGGACTTGGTGAACTCGGTTACACGCTCTTGACTGGTGATTCTCACACTCCGAGAACGCAATCCTCACTATCACACCCACAGGTACAGTCAACAGTACCTGCACAACGAAAGGCCTAAGCTATCACGATCAGAGATTACATAAAGAGAGAATTTCGAGCGAGAATGCAATGGTGAACTGAACCCTAACGAACTCAGCTCGAGTTCTTATTCGATTTGGGGCGAGCAGCAACAGCCGTCCGATTAGCCTTGATGGATTAAATCTCGTCCGTCAAATTCCAGCTAGTCCACACCACTTCGATCTTTAAACTGATTGGTTTATTCGAAACATTAGCGATGACTTGATTCGCGCCTCTTCTCTTTTAGCTCCAAACGACGCCGTGCAACTAATTGCACCTATAGCAACGAACGCAGACTCGGCTACAACGACAAATCTTGGAGCTTTAGCAACACTCCCACGATAAAATAATTCAGAAACGCAATTTGAGCTGGAAAACAAGATACATATCAATTTTCAGGCCAAAGCTTCGCCCATGCACTAAAGGAAGCGCAACCATCTATTTTAAGAAAGTCCAGAAGCTCCGCCAAGCTATGCAGGTGCCACCCCTTATCTTTGGAAGGTTAGAAGCCCATATTTTGTATCCAGATGCGTTGCGCCTTGCTCATTTTGAAAGGTCTGGAAGCTACACATTGTTTAAGAAGTGACACTTTCCATCTTTGGGAAGTGTGAAGCTAAGCCCTGGGCTTAGAAGTTTTGCCTCGCTGACGTAGCAAGGTCAACAGCATAGCTTCCGGCAATATAGGCACAACTTCTCCTTTATCCAGGCACAACCCTCGATCCGAAAGACTATAAAAGGGCTTCATTTCATAACATCTCAATTTTGGCCATCAGATTCATACGGTCAAGTAGTTGACTCGAGAGTAAGAGAATTCGCGGACCATAACGAGTGAAGAATCCCTAAACTGTTATTATCAAACATCTTTGGTTTTTGGAAACAAACAATTACTAGATGAGTTTTCACTCATCACTCACACTAATTATACACCCTATATTTTTTAAGCAATTCTCTCAAAGGCATGCAATTCTACCTTCCTAGGCTATTAAATTGTCGCCACGGTAGTTATCTAATATGAAATACTGTTGTCTGTTCAAGACATTATCTAACAGGTGTTCTAACAGTTGTTGGAACACCTCAGGAGAATACTTATCCGAAAGTAAAAATAGTCACACACGATGTAATACCCAGTTCAGCAACCAGCCTACTCTGAGGGGCTTCCCAAGCCTTAAAGGAATTACAATTCTTTACTTTGAGTTTAGAGCTACAGTGGACTTACGTTTACAAGACTCCCTCTTTAAACCGCATAGCCTCTAACACTCTTCAAGACTTGCGACCTAGGCTCCCCTATATCTGAGACTCCCTCTCGTCTTCCTGCAGCATGGTCCTAAACTCCCTCTCGACCTTCAGTAGAACTTCTCCCGAGGATCAGCGCCTTCTCTCAAAGACTAAGGCCTTCTCCCGAATGCGTAGCAACAAGTGGTGTGTGTGCAGCATGTGTGTTCAACGGATAGCACTGATAAGCACAATGACCCGTCTATCTCAGCGCCTCAAGTCGACCCTCAAAATTACTCCCCCCTTTTTGCCATAAAATGGGCAAGGAGGATTCTAACAGTTCAAAAACATAAATATAGCTAATGTTTAACGACAAGGAACAAAAAGTAAAATGTCTGGAGCAACAAGATGTCTAGCCTTCACCTCCTTAGGAAGTAGATTCTTCTGCCGCAGCTTCCTCAGGCTCTTTCGACTCATTGATTTTTAGCATCTCCTCCAGATTGCTCAACTTTTGTCCTCTCTCACTCGCAGACCGGTTTGGCACCTCCATTGTCAAGCATTGCACTCGGCCACTCCCAACCGACCGGTTCCAGTCCCAGCCGACCGGTTGGGCCCAAAACATAAATTTTTTAGCTTCGAACCTATAAATGGAAAGAGAGGTCTTTGACCCAGGGTGTGATTTTTAAAGAGAAAAAGTGTGATAAAAAGGCTAAGGAAGGCTCACCATCATCAAAGGATTGCTTGGGGGAGAAAAGAGAAGATCAAGGAAGGAATCTAAAGCTTGCTCAACATTTACCACTTGAGTTTTCTCTACTCATCTTTTCGCCCTCTTGTTGTTTTGTATTGAAAACATGTATCATGATGATGTGTGAGTAGTTCTTGTGTTTAGAGGGTTTAAGACCCTCCTTGGCACTCTATGATCATTGTATATACATTGAGATTCACGTGGATGATTGTTTTCATTTTCTCTTGTGCTATGGAATTGATATGCACCCTAGGTGTTTGATAAAATGCCTAAGTGAAAATATGAACCCAAACTTGAACTTAAGACTTCAAAGAGCTAGGGAATGGTTTTGGTACGGAGAAAATGATTCATATCCTATGCTTCACATTTGAATGGTGTTAAATTCATTTTCACTAAGTGCTTATTATTTGACACGCTACTAAGTGTTTGATGAAATGCCTAACTAAAATGTTGATCTTAAAACTCGACCCAAGTATCGATGGACCTTAGGGAAGGTTTGGATGTAGTGAAAATTATCATTTCTAGTGTTTACGATGGTAAATGCATGGGATTGAAGTGAACTAGTGTTTTATGCCTATGACATTTATTACCTTGTGAGATGTTCCAAGGATAATAAAGGCTATAAAGTGAATTAACAATCTCGATAGTGTGAGGTTCTAATTAAGATGGTTTGACTAAGAATAGATTCATATGAAAATTGGTCAACCTTGGTCTAAGCAAGGTTCTTGACTATTTGACACCATTAAACGCTTAATTCTTGTATACGTGACGCCTTTTATCTATCTTCTATCTCTAATTACTTGCCATTAGGATTTTGACACACACTCTTTTATACATTTTGATTAGAATAGCCGAATGGAAACACGATCTCATATAGTGCATGCGCTTGGCTTGCTCCTTTGGGTTCGATCCGGTCTTACCGATTTTATAAATTGTTTTTGACCAAAGAGTTTCTATTGCATTTATTTGCCTGTGAAAATCTACAACGTCAACATGTCTTCCACTACATCTTTCTTTTCTTGCTCGGCATCATCATCAACTTCCTCTTCCACAGTAGGAACATCCACTCGCTCCATGACCTGGTTTGAGGCACCACCTCCAGCCTCAGTAGTTTCAGCTGCAGCTTTGCTATCAGAGTCCGACATCACCACCATTCTTCCTCTAATTGCATGAAAATGAGTAGCAAACTTCTTCAAAGAACCACCCTTGTAAGCAACAGTTTTCCTGCGTAACCCCCTTGGTTTCAACACGTACCCAGGAATGACATAAAGTTAATCCTTTAATCCAGATCCTTCTAACAACTTTCTCAGCATCGACAGCCTCCACCCCTTTCGATACATCGGCCACTTCATCTTTACTTTCACCAACAACCACCATTTTTACTTCCTTCAAAACTTCAACAACTACTTCCTTACCCTTATCAGCAACCTTCAATACTTCACTCGTCTCCTTCACACCCTCACTTGATTTTTTATTCACAAGACTGGGATTAAAAATCTGAGATTGAGAACTAGGGTTTACCTCTTTGAGCGATTGTTCAGCCGACGGCTGATTCGTCTTAGAAATCTCCTTTGTGCACTTTAGTTGTTACTGATTTAAGGTTCGAACGCAAAATCATAACTGGCCCTTCCTTTGGTTTAGTCAATTCAGCATTGGTTGCTTTCTTGGTCATCTTAGAGCATATACAGCGGTTGAGGAGGTGCTATTTTCGAGCACCGTCTCGAGTAGCACCTCCTCAGCAAATATGAGGTGCTGTTTGAGCAGTTTATACAGCGGTAGCACCTCCTCGCACTATTCATCTAATAAAAAATATAATTTAATTGTAATATTTATCTTATGAATTATCTGTTTGGAATTTCAACAAGATTTTTGACTAATCATTATGTGACACGTGTATCTGATACAATTTTCTAAAAATCTCAAAATTCCTATAATAAAAAATAAATTTTATTATAATTATCTTTTGAGTTATCTGTTTGGATTTTCGATAAGATTACTGACTAATAATTGTGTGACACGTGTATTTGAAAAGATTTTCTAAAAATCTCAAAATTTCTATAAAACAAGGATCTGCACACACCACACAATATTCAGCCAAACAATCATTATTTTCCATCCGTTCACTCATTATCATCATGGATATTTTCAGTTTCGGTAGAAATCGAAGAGCACGCCAACAACGAAGAAGGGAAAGGGATGAAATGGCTAACTCATTCATTGTGTCTGCGATGACGATGATGAATGATGAAGATGATGTACCTACTTGTCGCCGACCAAACCTACCAAGACAGTGGGAATCAAGAGGGCAAAATTTAATGGACGACTACTTCGTCGAACGTCCAATATTTCCCCAACAAGATTTTTGTCGGAGGTATCGAATGAGCATAAATTTATTCAACCGTATCAAGAACGACTTATGCAGCCAAGATGAATTTTGGGTTCAACGACGAGATGCTGCTGGATTGCTTGGATTCCTTCCCGATCAAAAAATGACTGGTGCCATACGAATGTTGGCATACGGAGCATGTGCAGATCAATGTGCCGAGATCACAAGAATGGGTGTCACTACCACGCTTGAATGCATGAAGAAGTGGTGCACACAAGTGGTCGACACTTACAAAGATCGTTACCTAAGTTCTCCAAATGCGACAGACCTTTCTCGACTTCTACGAAAGGCTGACCAACGTGGATTTCTAGGTATGATTGGAAGCATCAACTGTATGCACTGGAAATGGAAAAACTGTCCAACGGCTTGGCAAGGATCACACTCAGGCCGTTCAGGTCGTCCAACTATTATTTTAGAGGCAGTAGCCTCATATGATACATGGATCTGGCACAACTTCATCGGTGTACATGGAGCACAAAATGATCTTAATGTCTTATACCAATCAGACATCTTTGATCCTCTGCTAGCTGGGATTTGCCCAAATGTGACATATAAAGTTCACGGGAGCACATACAGTCACGGTTACTACTTAGCTGATGGAATTTATCCAAGGTACTCTTCTTTTGTCAAAACAATTCCCAATCCACAAACTGATGTAGAGAAACTATTTTCGAAGAAGCAAGAATTTTATCGCAAAGATGTTGAAAGGTGTTTTGGGATATTGCAGTCTCGTTGGGCGATAATTCGTCATGCAGGTATGTGTCATCGTAAAAGTGTTTTGAAAACAATTATGTTAGCTTGCATTATATTGCATAACATGATTGTTGAGGAAGAGTTTGTTGAAGATGAATTTATGGAAGCCGAAGAAGAAGAAGATCCACACAATCCATCAAGTGCTTTCACAGTTTATGATGGACCAACCGATCAAAATGGAAATCGAATGAATCATGACCCTATCCAAAGAGCTCAAAGATCACAAGCTTTTGACGATCGTCTCACGAATCTCCAATCCGCATATCTTCATACTCAACTCCAAAGTGATTTAGTGAAACATAATTGGCTTATAGAAACCGGCGAGCAATTATGAATTATCTGAATTAAAGATCTACTTGTAATATGTGTTTGAATTTCCTTCATGCATTTGAATTGTCTTTGTTTGTTTCAGTTTGCTTTTGCTGTTTGAATTCCATTTTCAATGAACGAAGTGTATTTTATTTCATGTTAAATATAAATGGAAGTAGTCATTTCAATCAAAATTATATAATAATAAAATCAGGTTACGAAATATTAAATTGAAATTGCAACTAAAATTAAACTGAAATTGAAATTACATGATGAAATTAAAATAGAAATCATACAACAGAATTGACTTTAATGGAAATTGAAATTACAAACTATTCTACTTGTCGAAATTAAGAGGACGATAGCAATTTGAAAAAGTGTTGGAATTGCCTTGGTCATCATTGTCTTCATATTGTTGAAGAATCGCGGCTTTTCGTTTTGAGAAGTACCTCTTTGATATTGGGGCCATTGATTCCGTATTCATTTGCATGATTTTTGTTTCCTCCTCCAACTTCTTTAAATTTAAAGCGTCACGTTGAAACTTCACTCCTTCTCGGTGAATTTCAGTTTCTTCTTCCCCTAGTTTCTTTTGCCAATTGATGTATTCTTTTTGATTATTCGCCATGCTTTCAAAAACATCATCTCGACGTTGCATTGACTTAGTCGCGGAATGTTTCCCTTTTCTTCTTGCTTCTTTGGCCGCCTTTACCCCGGACGGTCTAATAGGACTTGATGAACTTCCGGGGTGGCTTTCGGGTGTAGAAAAAGTGAGATCTTCAATACTCACATTTGGAGGCACTTCATCAATAAGGGGACTAGCTTCATATGTGTAAGTTGGTGGAGTAGTAATTTCGGTACTAGCAAATGTTTGATGACTTTTCACTACTTCCCAACATGCAAAGTGTGTGAACTCCTTTTTTTTGAGACATACATAGTTTGAGCTTTCCTTAACTACACATCATGTAATTAAATTATGAAATTAAATAATGTAATAAAAAAAGTATAATAATCAAATCAACATAAAAAGTACATACCTCATCTTGCAAATTACATCCAGATTCTCTATTTCTTTCTGCGTAAGAAATACAAGAACCCCAAAACATTAACATTGTCTTCAACTTGCAAAAACGAGAAGCAAGTGTGACTTGAGACCTAGGATCGGTCTTTGGTAGGTTGCCATTCGAAATCCAACTTTCGTGGACATCGGAATAAATTTTTTCCCACAACTTATCAATCTTTTGTCCGCTGCCGGAAATAGGATCAACTGACTGCAGACAGTAAGATATGCATAATTGAACATCTTCGGTTATCGACCATTGAGACATCGTGGAAGAAATAAATATTCAAATATTACAAAAATACAAACTCAGAAAGATAAATAGAAGTAGAGATGAGGTTGTGTGAGATATGAGTCAAATGAATGTATAATTATAGGTAAAATGCAAGTTTTTTGAATTTTGAATTTTTTCGAGATTGGAGATGAATTGTTTGAATCAATGGTGTAGATGAACTGTCCATTGTATATTTGAATTTGGAACTAAAATTGAAATTACATGATGAAAATAAAGTTAAATTCATACAATAGAATTGATTTTAAATGAAACAGAAATTATAAACAAAAAACAAAAAACAAAAAATGGGCCAAAAGACCAGCCCAAACTCTTTTCACCCTTTTCCTGCACCTGCTATCAGACGTGCTGGATGAGCACGTTCCGCCGCACGTCCTTTTCCAACAGCACGTCCGCTGAACCGCTGCACACCTTCCATCCATGGCAACTGCTACACATCGGCGCCATATCAATTAGCACCTCCTCCCAAGTGAACCGCTGTATATGCCCTTAGGGTTAGCAGTTCCTGATTTTGTCATAGCTTTCTTCGAAGATGCCATATCGAGGACTGGAGCTGTTGCAGCAGTTGATTTCTTAGATGTGCAAGTGTTCACCATCATCTGTGCTAGATGCAGATCTTGGAGCATTTTTCAAATTTGGAAAGAGCGAACAACAATAAATAATTGATTTGAATCTTTTGTCTTCCCAACTTCCCAAATTTTCCTCGCACTTTCCAGAGACACGTCTCTCTGAATATTTGGTCCAATCAGACCATTCTTCTTGATTTCTCACACGACTCTCGACTAAATTGAATAATTTAAATTTGAATTTAACTTTATACGCATACCGACTATCTTTCCTTCTCTGTTACAGCTCTCTCCTTCAATAGGTCAAGCCAACTGTATTTCCCTGTTCGACTTATGGCTGACCTCCATCTGGAACATTTAGTTATCGATGAAATACACACCCAGAGAGGATCTTAGTTTCTCAAGCTGAGCAGCATCCAGTGGCTTGGTGAAGATATTAGCTAACTACTTGTCGGTCGTCACATGCTCCAGAGTGATTACCTTCTTCTCCACAAGCTCTCTAATAAAATGGTGTCTGATATCGATGTGATTGGTTATGGAATGCTAGACTGTATTCTTTGATAAGTTTATTGCGTGCATGTTGTCACAATACATCGTCATCTCCTCCTGTTCCACTCTGTATTCAGACAACATCTGCTTCATCCACATTATCTGAGTGCAGCAGCTTCCATCAGCTGTATACTCCTCTTCTGCTGTAGATAGTGATATACTATTATACTTCTTACTGAACCAGAAAACCAAGTTATTGCCTACAAAAAAATAACCTCTAGATGTACTCTTCTGATCTTTAGCGTTTCCCGCCCAGTCCGCGTCACAGTATCCTACTAAGCATGAATTCGTGTCTTTGATGTACTAGAGACCGTAGTCACCAGCTCCACAAACATATTTAATGATTTGCTTCACTTACACCAGGTGACTTTCCTTTGGATTGGCCTAGTATCTTGAACAGACTCCTACAACATAAGCAGTATCAGGTATGCTAGCAGTTAGGTAGAGTAGGCTCCCTATCATGCTTTTGTACAGTGTCTCGTCAACACTCGTAGCAGTAGGGGTCCTCTTATGACTCGCCTTCTCCAGGTCAAACTTCTTGATTAGATTCCTTGTATACTTTCTTTGGGAAATAAATATTCCATCGACCTTGTGCTATACTTGAAGTCCAAGAAAGTAAGTCATCTCTCCCACCATGCTCATCTTGAACTCTTTTTGCATTTGTCTTACAAACTGGTCGACCATCTTCTGTATGGTGGATCCGAACACTATGTCGTCAATATAAATTTGTACAATAATGAAATCTGACCTGGGATATTTGACGAATAAGGTCTTGTCTACTCCCCCTCGCACATAGCCATGGTCAATAAGGAACACTGTGAGTCATTCATACCATGCTCTGGGCGCCTACTTTAAGCCATACAAGGCCTTCTTCAATCGGTACACATGGACAGGATGATGAGGATCTTCGAATCCTTTAGGCTGAGACACGTAAACCTCTTCTTTCAGCACCTCGTTCAAGAACACACTCTTGACATCCATCTGGAACAGTTTGAACTTTAGGTGGCAAGCGAGAGCAAGCAGTAGTCGAATGGCTTCCAAACGCGCAACTGGTGCAAAGGTTCCATCAATATCAACCTCTTCAATCTATGCATATACTTGTGCAACCAATCCGGCCTTATTTCTAGTGATATTGCCTTTCTCATCTGACTTATTCTTGAAGATCCAATTGGTTCCAACGACGTTGACTCCGCCCGGTGGTGGAACAAGGTCCCACACGTCATTCCTTGTGAATTCAGCAAGCTTCTCCTGCATGGCCATCACCCAGTATTCATCCACAATAGGTTCCTTAATGTTCTTCGGTTCTGTTGTGGACAAGAAGCAGGAACATTCATCCAAGTCACGATAGTCTATCTCCTTGCCACGGGTCTTCATCCCTTTGGTTGGTTCTCCAATAACTTCAGTGATGAGATGATTCTTTGCAACTCGTTGGGATGATTGTAGAACTGGAGCAGATGTATGAGATGTCTCCCATCTTTGTCCTTCGAGGAGTTTGAATTGTTCTCGTCATCACCCTGAACCTTCTCCTTCTGCAGTATGTGGAGATGGAGTGACAGGTTCAGATGGTGTTCCACCACCTTCTTCATCATCTCCAGGGACTGGATCATCAGTAACTTCATCCTTCACCTTTACATTGATTAACTCCATCACTGGGCCAATGCAATTATTGTACACTCGGTAGGATTGGTTATTCGTGGAATAGCCAAGAACGATACCTTTATCACTCTTTGGGTCGAGTTTATGCCTATACTCACGATCAACCAGAATATAGCACTCACTCCCAAAGATATGAAAGTACTTTACAATTGGTTTCTTTCCCTTCCATAGCTCATAACAGGTCTTCTCAGTCCCTTTTCGATTAGTCACCCTGTTGATAATGTGGCACGCAATATTCATGGCTTTAGACTAAAATTTCAGAGGGACCTTCTTGGCCTGCAACATTACTCGTGCCATCTCCTGGATTGTTCGAATCTTCTGTTCCACTACTTTGTTCTGCTAAGGGGTAATCAGGGATGAGAACTGATGAGCTACTCTGTGTTTAGCACAATATTTAGTGGGAGAATTATTTTAAATTATCTTCCGTGATCCCTCTTTATCGCCACCAGTTGCTCTCCTTTGTCTTTACATTCTCTCTCGAGTTGAGTGGATAGTTAAACGAAGGCTTGGACTACATGTGATTTGTCACGTAAATATTTGGTCCAAGTGAATCGTGTGAAGTTGTGTACACACTAGATCATACTTCTTTAACCATAGCTTTCCACTTGTGTTGGCCCCATCAAATCCATGTGAACAAGCTCCAAAGGCCTGCTGGTGTTGATCTGATTTGCCTTCTGATGTGCTGCCTTCGTTTGCTACCTAATCTGGCACTCTCCACACACAACGTCCATATCTACTTGCACCTTGGGTAGACCTCGCACAAGACCATATGCAGAGACCTGCTTCAGTGCCTTTAGGTGAATATGCCCCAACCGTCTTTGCCATAGCTCCATCTCATTTGTACGGCTGATTAGGCAAGCTATCTTTGCCACTTTACCAACAACATCTAGCAGGTAGTAGTTATTTGAAGATATGGTACTTTCCATAAGAGATTCTCCATTCTTGTCCAGTTCCAGACATGAGTCCTGTGTGAACTTCACATGGTGTCCTCCATCACACAGGTGACTTATGCTTATCAAGTTCATCTCCAATCCATCTACAAGGAGTACTTCCTTGAACTCAGGTAGACCCATAACCTTCAATGTCCCCCAACCAATCATCCGACCCTTTCCTCCATCTCCATACGTAACAAACCGACGCTTACTTAGAGGTTTAATATGAATTAGATGACTAGGATTATCTGTCATGTGAGCTGAATATCGATTGTCGAAATACCAGTGACCTTTCTTCATATTGTTGGTTAAACTGAACGCGACAAAACACACTTCCTCCTTTTGCTTTAGCCTCCATACTTATTTCATACGTGAAGTTGATCTTTGTTCCAGTTTTCCGCGCTTAGCATGAAATAGGTGACATCTAGGCCTGATGCGCCCCTTTTTGTAGCAGTATCAGCAGGTTGTGGTATCTTTACCCCATTCTTCATTTGTTCTTCTCTGAGTAGACGCAGGAGCCTTATCTGGTGCCTTGTTCATCTTCTGTTCAGCCCTAACAAAGTTCATCTTGCCTGATTTGCTTTCACAAGTATAGCTGAGACCTCTCCGTCCTCCACCAACTCTTTGTGACTTCAGAATGGAGTCCAGGTTCTTTGATCCAGAGTTGAGCATCTTCACCGACCTCTTAAACTGATTCAGTTGGTCCACTACTTCTGCATGACTCTCTTTCTCCATTTCAACCTGTAGTTTCAGTGACTCAACTTCTTCTTCTAATTGTATCTCCCTTCAACTAATAGCTACATATCTCTTCTTTAACTCTTTCATGACTTTTAGATACAAGAGTCTATTTTTATCCATCTGTACTTTCAATGAGGAAACGGTACCAAGAAGCTCTACCTTCTAAGCTTGTAGTGTTGTATGCTCTTCTCTGTATTCCTCTACCAGAACTTTTAGGGCAGTGATTTCCTCCTGATGTTCAACCTTCTGTGCAACTAGAACTTTTACTTCCATAGTTTGTCCTTTTCTTCCTTTAGGTTAGTCAGAGTCTCGCACAACTTCTTGTTTACATCAATCATCAATAGCCACTTTGCAATCTCCCAGAGCGGCTGATTCATTAGCAAAGTCCAGAACTCTAGTATTGAACTCAGCAATCGTTTCTTCCTCCTTCATCTTCAGATCCTCAAACTTTGTAGTGAGCATCTGTATCCGAGAGTTCCTTCCTTTGCTTGTACCCTCATGAGCTATTCTGAGTATCTCCCAAGCATACTTGGCGATCTCACAATTAGAAAGAAGCTTGACTATATACTTGTCCACATTTGAGAATATAGATTTTATGGCTTTTGAATTATCTACAGCAGCCTTCTCATCAGCCTCACTCCACTGCTCTTCAGGTTTTGGTACATCCTTTCTTTCAGCATTCGTCATTATTGGTGGGGTCCATCCAACCACCATAGCTCTCCAAGCTTTTTCATTAAGCGACTTTAGAAAAGCCTTCATCTTAGACTTCTAGTAGTCGTAGTTCGGCCCTTCTAGCAGAGGTGGTCTGCTAATGTTATGCCCTTCCTTCATACTCATCTTGAATAGAAGCCGGATCACACTCTGTGTCTCGAGTGCCTGCTCTGATACCACTTGAAATATTGTTGTCGATTCAAGACAATGTCTAGCAAGTCTTCTAACAGTTGTTGGAACACCTCGACATAATACTTATCCAAAAGTAAAAATAGGCACACATGATGTAATACCCAGTTTGGCAACCAGCCTACTCCGGGGGGCTTTCCAAGCGCTAAAAGAATTGCAATTCTTTACTTTGAGTTTAGAGCTATAGTGGACTTACGTTTACAAGACTCTTTAAACCGCCTAGCCTCTAACACTCTTCAAGACTTGCGACCTAGACTCCCCTAGTTCCGAGACTCCTTCTCATCTTCCTGCATCACTGACGGACGCACAGTCGTCGTGTGCAAACGTCAAGAATAAATTTGTAAGTCCGCTACTCGCGACTTTACTACTGGGTAGTAAGTGGTAAGTAGGGGTCGAACCCAAGGGAATTAGGGGGATACGTTGTTCTTTAAGGGATTTGTACAGCGAGGGAGCGTGTTTTAAGGTTGATTGAGATTTTAGCGGTTATGACTAAGTGACTTTTTTTTGGTTGTTTTTGGTTTTGAGTGCGGAAAAGTAAATTACAGAAAATAAATACTGAAAAGTAAAAAGAAAGACTTACAGTGGGTGATGCATGATTTGCGAGTCCTCCGGAAGGTGAGTGCAGTTGATTAATGCAGTTATACTAGAAAAGTAAATACAAGGGGGTTTTGTAATTCAAGGGAAGCATTCGGTTTTGGGGGCATTGCATCATAGCCTGTTTTATCATTTTAGTAATCCTTCTAAGTATTCAAACGTGCCAAGGCCATTTCAAGCGCTCGATTTGCCACACTGTCTAGTCTTTTGCAAAAGTGTTCGAAAGTGAATCAAGGCCATTTCAAGCACTCGACTTGCAACACTGTCTAATCTTTTGCAAAAAACGTAGAGCCCTTGTTCTACTCAGACTAGCACCCCATTTCAAGGTATACTAGCCTATGTGCATCCATTTGGATTGTCTTTTCCGATTTATCCAAATGGTGTTTGAGAGAGATCGAACTCCTAAGATAAGCTTTGCCATTTCAAGCATCCACTTACCCGAGTATGTTCACGAACTTCCACGGAAGAGCTTTGCCATTTCAAGCATCCACTCAACCTTGGAAATTCTGATCTAATATATGGCACATAGAACAAGTTTTGAATACAGAGAAAAAACACTAAAATAGTCTAAAACATTTTATAATACAAGTATGCCCCTTCAACCGAATAAAGAGTTTAGCTACGAATATCCATAGAGGTGGATACCATAGCTAAATACTCGGGGGTTTTTTAAAACAGTAAGAAAGGACAGGGGGTGGAATACTCAAGAACCAACAGGAGTATTCCTAATTCCTACTGAATACTCAAGAACCAACAGAAGTATTCTCTACAGTATTACAATACTCAAGAACCAACAGGAGTATTATAATTTCAAACCAAACTTACAAAGTAACAAAGTGTAGAGAGAGAAGTGTTTATTGATTTTTGGATGTTACAAATGAGAGGAGAAGGCTTCCTTTTATAGCCAAATGAGGATGGAATGGAGGGCTAAGATGAAGCAACATGGAAAGCATCCAATGGAGGAGGGAATGGAGGTCATAGCCGCCGGTTGGAGGTGGGAAGAGGAGGAGGGGAGGTGACTTTGGTCACCTCCTCCAAAAGCCGCCGGTCTTGGTTGGATAAGGATGAAGTTTGTGTGAGTTTTGTGTAGTTTTTACAAAACTATCAGTCCAATTTCGCTCCGGTCTGACTTTGGTTATTCCTCGGTTGGATTTGAATAGAGTAATTCAATGTCAGGATCTTGAGATTTCTGCATTCGGCGTCTGATCTTGACCTTGGAATGACTCGTAATATCTTTTCAGCGTAAAATCCTCTCCTTAGCCTATTTTCTCTCTAAGCGCCAAAATACCATGTAGAAATATATCGGAACTAACAAGCAAAAGTTAAATAGACAAACAGTCTAATTTGGTGGGTTTTACTGTGTTTTTGATTCGTATAATTATGGTCCATCAGATCACCCCACACTTTTAGTTGTTCGTCCCGAAGAATGCTATTAAAGGGCGGCACACTAAGTAAGTTTGTTAAAATATGAAAATTAGACTGTGGTACTAGACTTATCCTAATTCATGCACTACTACTTATTACCAAATTCAACTGCGTAAATAAATAGAATAAACTTGATACTTGTACCTTCGTGCCGAGATGCAAATTATTTTGGATGTTTCGGGAGATAGCCCTTTTTAGGCTCTTGGACTGCAACCTCGGGACTGTCTCGCACTATATGGTTTCCTTGTAGCTTTCTCTAGCACGTGATTCGATTCGGGTTTCACAGTTGAGTTGAGCCTTTTTGATTTCTTTCTTTTTTGGCGAGGGACAGCTTTTTGTAGTGAATCGGCCTTTGGCCTTTGATTTGACTATTTGAGTACTTCACTTTTGTTCGGTTAAAACCTTCACAATTTTGGGCTTTGGCCTCTTGATTTGCTTCTTCGAGTTTTTGCTTCTTTGTGACTTGCTAGTCCATTCTCTTACGCCTTTTTTGGGAGGTCCAATCATCGCCCGCGAGCATATGGAAATACCTCCCCGCTCTCTCTCATCATTGTCGTTTCGCGCGAGTCAAAATGAGGGTCGCTCATTTATTTTCCCGGCTACTTTGACTAGAGATAGGACGGTTTGATTCCCGTCCCGCCTTCTTCATTTTTTATGCATAAACACTGCATGGCGGAGCTGACTCTTGACTCAACTGAAAAACCCGAAGTGCAGCCTCCACTGACTTCGTAAACCATATAGTGAAATTAAGTCCTTCGATTGCTTGCCAAGCCCCTCTAGGGCATTTCTATCAACTCCACATCCCTAGTTTATCTCAACACAAAGGGACAAATGAGAAGTTACATTCTAAGTTTTTAAACAGCTGAATTTTCACAAGGTTAATGCATGAATTATGACTTATCTTTTTCACATTCTTAAGTTCATATTTTCAAAAAGATAACACTAAAAAAGAAAAAAAATGTTATTTATTTATGTACACATGCGGATCTCACCCCACACTTTTGAACGAAGGCGTGCCTTTCAGCACTACTTAGTTCAAAAGCCATGCAAGCAGACAATTACGAGAAGGAAATGATATTAAGGAAATGTAAGATCAGAACTCCCTTTAAAGTGTCGAGTGAACGACATGGCATGAGGCTGGATAATCGAGGGAGTTCGGCTGGGGCCTTGAACTCTCAGCGCAAGCCCGGTAGTTCACGGAAGCTGCCTGGCTGATCCGATCGTGCTCCAAAAACCAATTCCTAAATAGTCAATTCATTCTATGCACCAAGTGGGTGAGAGCGACTTATTGGAAAAAAACTAAATGACAGAAAATAAAAGACAGAAAGTAAGATAGTGTCGGGTTACCTCCCAACCAGTGCACTTGTTTAACGTCGTTGGCTCGACAGTACCTTATTTCCGGATCACTGGTTGGGATCCCAAGGGTGGCTTAGGTCGAATTTCGCCACTGTTCCTGTGTTGGTTTTTGCCTTGACTTTTCCTGATTCCTTGCTTATGTTAGAACCCCATGGTTTTGGTGTTTTTTTCTTTCCATTGCTTCTGAGAAGGTGAGGGAACTTTGACCATAGCTGCTGGTCTTGTTACTTTTTTGGTCTCTTTTGGCAGGTCGGAAATCTGCGTACCGCGATCTGAGATAGGTATTATATCTGGCGGTTTCTTTGTATCCGTGCGGCTATTGTCAATGTAGAAATATGCAATTTTGCCGCCGAACTTAAGCGATAATGAGCCCTTGCCCACATAGATCCTTCCTTTAGTAGGGTAGAGGAATGGTCGTCCCAATATTATTGTTGGAGGGTCGTCTTTGCTGGTCTCTCCCGTTTGTATTACATAAAAGTCTGCAGCAACGACGAGCTCTCCCACATGGAGTATTACTTCTTCCAGTACTCCAATCGGCCAGATGCACGATTTATCTCCTAGCTCGATATTTGACCTGGGTGGTTTTAATGGACCCAGTCCTAACAAGTAATATAAGGAGGAGGGCATGGCGTTGACAACAGCCCCAAGATCGACTAAGCACTTATGAATCTGTGCTTCACCAATACCGCAGGTGACTGTAAAGGCCCCTGGGTCTTTATCTCTTTCCGGTTGTGACTCATGATCTGAAGTGAGGGCTCTTTCTATTGTCGGGCCATTCTGCCCATTCCTTGGCTTATAATTTGTATAATCGGGCCCCTTAATATTTTGCTTCGAAGCATAAATATTAGTTGGAGAGTCCCACTTTAAATTGTTATCGTCATCCCATCCAGACGTTGGTATGTCAGAGTGTATGATCGGTGGTGGTGTTATGCACACGGTGAATGCGTACCATCCATTGTCAGCATGCGTAGCCCATGTTCTGCCATCATTGGGTCGGTCTTCCTCTTGATTCCAATCAGGACGACGCCTCCGGGTGAAGTGCTTGTTTGTAAGTTTGTAAGTTGGGGATCGTGCTGCTTCTCCTAGTGTCGCCCTTACGTTTGACCTCTTTATCATGCTAAGATTCGCTTTTGGGATTTGGATGGTTTGTGAAGGAAGTCTGCCAGGCTCATGGGTGAGTGTTGACATTGCGGTGGCGAGCTGGGACATTTGTTTGGTTAGTTCTGAAATTGCCCCGTCAGTTTTTGCCTGTTATTGGTGTAGCGAAGTACCCAATTGATTTATGCTTCCTGCGAGCTTCTTCATCATTTCATCAAGCGACTTGGTTGGTTCTTACTGATTCTGTGGGCCGGTTTGGTACTGATTTGGTCCTCTTTGCTGATATTGGCCTGCTGATGGAGCGTTCTGGTTATACTGTCGGTGGGGGGGTTGGTAGAATGACTGAGCTAATTGAGGGACAGCTGGCTGTGCTTCCTTCTGAGGATAATTGTTGTTACGCCAGCTCGGGTTGGTTGCTTGACCATACTGTCTGTTTTGTCCGGCTCTGTCGTTGTTGTTGTTGTATCCTTGGTATCCTCCCATTGCATTCACTTCTGCCGGTTCCTCTTCTATTAATGTCGGGCATGCGTCAGTTTTGTGGTCTGTAGAACCACAGAACTCGCAAGGCTTTACCGGAACTGTCTGCCTTCGTAGGATTTGAATCATCTTCTCCTTTAGCTGCTTCATCTCTTCAGGCATAGAGCTCATCGATGTTTCAGCTTTTGCCACATTCTTTGTCCGGGAGAATTCTTCCTGCTGAGTTGTCTCTTCTCTGAATCGGGCATTCTCAGCAACGTTGGTGATAAGATCCCTTATGCCACTTAATGATAGATTCATCATGGACCCTCCAGCTGAGGCATCCAGGAGCATTTTGTCTAAGGGTCTGAATCCGTTAATGATATACTCGACGGTGAGTTTCTCGGGCAGTCCAAGGGTATAGCAGCTTCTCTCCAGGCGGTTGAATTTTTCCAGGTAATCGTACATGGTTTCATTGGGTCCTTGCTTGATGTCCTGCATTTGCCTCCTTACTTGCATCGGTCTTCCTGCTGGGTAATATTTGTCTAAGAACTTCTTCTGCATCTGAGCCCATGTTCTGATGCTTCCTGAAGGCAATGAAAGGAACCAGTCGTTTGCCGCGTCAATGAGGGAAAAGTAGAATGCCTTTAACTTGAAGTCGTCTACGTTCACGCCATTCGGTTTTAAGTTTTGGAAAATACCATGTAAGCATTGGAGATGAGTCATTGCTGATTCTTCACGCGTTCCTGAGAATTTCGGTAAGTTGTGGGCCACTGAAGTGTTGATGGCGATATTTTCCAGTTCAGGGCCTTCGTGAATGCACCACGGCTGAATTCTGAAATCTGGTGCCGAGAGCTCTCCCAATGTAGGTTCGCGGTAGTTGTTGTTATCTCCATAGTAGTCATCGAAAGCGGGTTCTCGTCTCGGCACTTGTCGAGGTTGCGGGGGTGGTGGATATCTAGGAGGTTGCACTGGACCAGCTGCATTTCGGTCCTCGGGTGGTTCTTGATTTCTTCTGATTGCCTCCCTATCACGAGCTCTTCTGTTTCTGATGAGTTGTTCCGGATCGTCCACAAATGGAAGTGGCACCTCATTGTTTCGATCGTACAGGTTCATCTCGTCGTCATCTTGGTAGTCATGGTGGCTTCCTTCGCGAGACATGGTTGTTTTGAAGCGCGTATTGATTTAAAGAACTTATCCGATGGCTAATTCCTCGGCAACGACGCCAATTTTTGACGGACGCACAGTCGTCGTGTGCAAACGTCAGGAATAAATTTATAAGTCCGCTACTCGCGACTTTACTACTGGGTAGTAAGTGGTAAGTAGGGGTCGAACCCAAGGGAATTAGGGGGATACGTTGTTCTTTAAGGGATTTGTACAGCGAGGGAGCGTGTTTTAAGGTTGATTGAGATTTTAGCGGTTATGACTAAGTGACTTTTTTTGGGTTGTTTTTGGTTTTGAGTGCGGAAAAGTAAATTACAGAAAATAAATACTGAAAAGTAAAAAGAAAGACTTACAGTGGGTGATGCGTGATTTGCGAGTCCTCCGGAAGGTGAGTGCAGTTGATTAACGCAGTTATACTAGAAAAGTAAATACAAGGGGGTTTTGTAATTCAAGGGAAGCATTCGGTTTCGGGGGCATTGCATCATAGCCTGTTTTATCATTTTAGTAATCCTTCTAAGTATTCAAACGTGCATCAAGGCCATTTCAAGCGCTCGATTTGCCACACTGTCTAGTATTTTGCAAAAGTGTTCGAAAGTGAATCAAGGCCATTTCAAGCACTCGACTTGCAACACTGTCTAATCTTTTGCAAAAAACGTAGAGCCCTTGTTCTACTCAAACTAGCACCCCATTTCAAGGTATACTAGCCTATGTGCATCCATTTGGATTGTCTTTTCCGATTTATCCAAATGGTGTTTGAGAGAGATCGAACTCCTAAGATAAGCTTTGCCATTTCAAGCATCCACTTACCCGAGTATGTTCACGAACTTCTACGGAAGAGCTTTGCCATTTCAAGCATCCACTCAACCTTGGAAATTCTGACCTAATATATGGCACATAGAACAAGTTTTGAATACAGAGAAAAAACACTAAAATAGTCTAAAACATTTTATAATACAAGTATGCCCCTTCAACCGAATAAAGAGTTTAGCTACGGATATCCATAGAGGTGGATACCATAGCTAAATACTCGGGGGTTTTTGAAAACAGTAAGAAAGGAGAGGGGGTGGAATAATCAAGAACCAACAGGAGTATTCCTAATTCCTACTGAATACTCAAGAACCAACAGGAGTATTCTCTACAGTATTACAATACTCAAGAACCAACAGGAGTATTATAATTTCAAACCAAACTTACAAAGTAACAAAGTGTAGAGAGAGAAGTGTTTATTGATTTTTGGATGTTACAAATGAGAGGAGAAGGCTTCCTTTTATAGCCAAATGAGGATGAAATGGAGGGCTAAGATGAAGCAACATGGAAAGCATCCAATGGAGGAGGAAATGGAGGTCATAGCCGCCGGTTGGAGGTGGGAAGAGGAGGAGGGGTGGTGACTTTGGTCACCTCCTCCAAAAGCCGCCGGTCTTGGTTGGATAAGGATGATGTTTGTGTGAGTTTTGTGTAGTTTTTACAAAACTACCAGTCCAATTTCGCTCCGGTCTGACTTTGGTTGTTCCTCGGTTGGATTTGAATTGAGTAATTCAATGTCAGGATCTTGAGATTTCTGCATTCGGCGTCTGATCTTGACCTTGGAATGACTCGTAATATCTTTTCAGCGTAAAATCCTCTCCTTAGCCTGTTTTCTCTCTAAGCGCCAAAATACCCTGTAGCAATATATCGGACCTAACAAGCAAAAGTTAAATAGACAAACAGTCTAATTTGGTGGGTTTTACTGGGTTTTTGATTCGTATAATTATGGTCCATCAATCACCGTCCAAGACTCCCTATCAACCTTCAGTAGAACTTCTTCCAAAGCTTAGTGCCTTATCTCGAAGATAGACGCCTTCTCCTGAATGCGTAGAACAAGTGGTGTGTGTAGCGTATGTGTTCTACGGATAGCACTGATTAGCACACTGAATAGTCTATCTCAGCCCCGTTAACTTTCCGATGTGAAAATCTGGTCGGCCGATCGTCCTCCCCTTCCTGTGCAGAATGTAGGGCGTGTTTAGCTTCTCCAAAACGAACGTGAAATAGGAAACCCTAGCCTTGTATTTATAGTACTCGGCTGGTTTCCTATTCGGTTAAGATAATCTTAACCTCCAAGATATTCGAGATATTCAAGAATATATTTGAATATATGGAAATCTTCCTTCCCAAGGTAGCGCATTTCAAATCTTCTTTTGATAGCTTCGGCTCTTGATAATCTTCTTCAATATTTGATTATGTTCTCCTGAATATTCTCTTCAAACTTTTAGCCAACCGACATCCTTAACTTGAGAACTTTACTAATTGGAACCTCCGAGATACAGAAACTGTCTTGCGTCAGTTATGTGCAGCTCCTGAGTACCATCTTCACTTGAACAGCTCCTTGACTCTGTGCTTGAACACTCTGAAATCATTTTGCCAAACTCCATGCCACATAGGAATTTTCATAATCTATATTACTATGTATTTAACCCTCATCAGATTGCAAAATAAATGTTAACAAAAGAAAGAATTAAAAACAAATAAACTTATACCGCTAGACAACATATAATTCATCATATAAGTTTCATACACAAAATAGCACACGTAGAACAATGAAATTTATCTCTTATTAGAACTATAAGTCTCAAAACACAATGTAACAATGACTCATCCCGAACCGAACCTAATTGAATCTACTACGCATAAACATGGACAAATACAATTTAGTAATAGTAAAATTGGAAGGGTAAGTCTGGATGCAGTGTGACGACACTGGACTAGCTATTGGCTTTTTCTGTGGCTCTCTCTAGTGATCCTCAATGAAAACTAACGCCAGGCGCTTCATTTACAGTGCTAGGATTTTCTACTCTCAAAACACAAAATTAGGAAATCTATAATCACTACACCATTTTGACCCCTATGCAACATCGCAAAATATGTTACTTTAGTGAAAAATACGTTGCTTTGGTACATATGCAACAACCCATGTGTCGCATAAGGGCATGTTACATTATCACTGTGGCATAAGCACTTAGCCACACACCTGCAAAATGTGTTGCATAAGATGTCATCTTATGCAACGGTACATGTGCAACATAGGACGTCTGTTTCATTATATTTCCTCTTATGCAACACATTTTTCAGGTGCATGGCTAATTGTTTATACGACTGTGATAATGTAACATGCGCATATGCAATACCACCATCTAATGTAACGGGACATTTACAACATACATCCCAAGCTGCATTAGATACATTCTTATGCAACACATTTTGCAATTGCGTGACTAATTGTTTATGCCATAGTGACAATGGAACATTATTTTATTCGATGATTTAATCTTGGCATAAGATGTTCGAAACTTAGGACACAGAGTTTTGGCAGTGTTGCATTAGAGATGACACAGTTGAGCAGACAGCTATTCAACGAAAATGTATCCCACCTATGCAACGCTCTATGGTAACACTAACATATGCACAATCTAGGTAAAGAAAAGCAAAAAGCCTTAGAAACATATGCAACAGAAATTCTGTGTTTCTTTGGATTAAAAGTTTCAATCGAAAGATCAAAAATCAACTACAAATTTGGATGACATGGTTTTAATCCAAATATCAAAATAACATATCTAAACAACTTAGGTAATTAAAAGTTCATCCTAAAATGATAAAGTTCAAGGGTCCTCTCTTGCCGCATTCCCAAATGATTTCTCTTCAAGAGCATGGATCCTGTCCTCTAGTCGTTTCATCATAGCTTGTGCTTCCGCTTCTTTTTGGGCAACCTCTTATTTCCACAACTGCTTTCTGGTCATATCAAGCTCTTCACGTACTTCCAAATAAGCTTGAACCTTTTTAGGTGGACCACTAGGAGCCTTAGGGCCTTTACGGCGCCCCATCACCTCGTCAATGATCACTTTTTGTACCTCAATGGGCATATGATCTACTAGAGAATTCAGGTCAGTTTCCCCATCCAGCAGTTTAACCAAATACTGCTTCATCTTTTCCAGCAAATGAATTCAATGAATAAATGACACCATTGAAAGCAATGAACAAATGGGTGTCACAATTATTAAACTGATGTGCAGCAACTGACGTTGCATCTTTTAGGTGCGTGGGTCAAAAACAATTTATAAGACCGCTAAGTATGGTCGTCCAAGGGGCAAGTGTAAACTTAAGGCCATTATTCAATTATGTTCTGATTTGTCTATTCTAGTTCCGAGAGGTTGGGGTGGTGGAGTTACTAACACTAAACAATCTAAAGAATCTAAACTACCTAAGGAATTTAGAGAAAATGTCACTAAAAAGGCTAAAGGTGTACTCTAGGGAACTACTTCAGTTATATGTGTTTTTAGACTCCAAGAATTCAATTTCATAGAAGATACATGTCCTAGATGATTAGACTAAGGCCCGTATATCTATCAAGTCGAATTCCACCCCTCGATTACTTCTTTGACTTGAGGAAGATATACCTTTTACACACGAGTCTCAACACCTCGATGTGTTGACTCCCGTCCCACTCATATCTCTCGAGTATCAACCCTCATTGCATATTTGATCCTTTTGAAGTGATGAAGCTCTAGCCTATCTCAATGCTAGGATGGGCCACCCTCGTGAACACTACCTAGTAATGGTGATTTACTTGCTTTCAAGAACCTTTGGCATCCACCCCTCGGTTACTTAGCCTAGGGTTCCTTATTAACTTGCTATCTAGATACTTTGGCGTCCACCCCTCGGTTACTTGACCAAAGAATCATAGAACTTAATCACCTAGGCATTTCCTCAAACACCTAGGTGCTTAACTCGAGCTAAACACAAAAGATGAGTACACAAATGTATGAGTACACAAAAGATGAGTACACAGATGAAAATACAAGGAAGAAATAAACCAATCTAGTGTAGATGATCTTCTTTAACCCTTGGTATCTTCAATCTTCAATCTTCAATGGATGATCCTCCCTTTGAAGCCTTGGTCTGTTCTCTCTAGAAATGGGTCTCAAAACACTCTCTAAAATCTGCTCTTTGAGGTCTCCCCCCGTCTTTAAGTTCTTCTTAAGCTCTCTATTTATAGCACATGGAGAAAATGTCTGATTTTTAGGCAGGTTCAATACTTTTCAGACACCAAGCGTTTTGGGCATTTTGGGATGTTCTGACACTTTCTCAGTCAAGCTCAAGACACTCCAGACAGTAGGCATTTTGGGCTGTTTTGGCACTTTTGTCTCATGTAGCTATATTTTTTTCATTTTGGCTCCAATTCTCCCAATTATACTCAATCTTGATCTTAAAAGGCTCCAAGTGAGATGGAATGCAATTTAGTATCTATAAGACCAAAGAGAGATTAAATAGCATCAAAAGCATAGGAAAATGAATCAAACCATCCAATAAAAGTAGAGGAATATAAGTCAAGAATTTGACTTATAAAATCACTCCACACTTAGAGTTTAATCATCCCAAACAAACAATAAGATCAAGCCAAAGAGAAACAAATGGCGAAAACCTAAGTCATTATGTTTTGTTGCCTATTGCTCTCCACATCCATTTAAAGTCTCAAGCTTTTATTCCTAACTACTCTAACACATATTTACAACCTAACTCCTTTTTGTAGGTGTTACGAGTGCATTTAGCATATGCACAAAGCCTTTAAACCCCTACCCTATGGACGAGTTATAGTCTTGTGAGAGTTTTCAGAGAAGGGAATACTTACAAATCCCAAATGCATTTATCCTATAAGAGTAAAGCTAGAGTGTTTAAGTAATAAGGCAAGGATTTCTCAAAACCAACTTCACATCCCAAACTAGCACCACAATCAATATACCATCAAAAGAGTTTTCAAACAATTTAAGAACATATGAAGGTGCACATTCAAGGAAGTCAATACTAGAGCTATCAAATGCCTAACCTAGAGTCCATTCATTTTCAAGGCAGGCATTTGGAACACGGTTAATAGTTTGCACCAAAAGTGTCAGTCACTCACATATGCTAGCTAGGGCTAGTCCATGGTCTAACGATATAGAACTCATTTCCAAGTTTTAAACGCTAAAGTCATAAACCATAAGGAAAGAGGAGTTCGACATAAAGAGTTCTTAAAAACAAGCATAAACCAATTGATATCTTACATGCAAGCACAAGGAGCGTTCTAAAGTTTAACTTAATAGCACAAAAGACAAATGATGACCTCGTACACTTATGCTGTGATGGAAAGGTATAAAGTCAAGCTATGTGGCTTTCACCTGGCCTTTGGCGTACAATTACTTTGGAAGGGGAACTTTTCTTCCTAATCCCCGACATTTGTATTTTCAAGCACAAACTTCTCTTTTCAAGAATGTTTTTAGTAGGGGCTTATTTTTACGCTCTTTGACCATGTAAAATATTTTTGATAGGGCCTATTTTTGCCCTCTTTTGACTCCACACTCAAACTTGACAATGTGCCTAATGTGAATATGGAATGCGCGAGAAACAACTACAAGAAAGGCACTAAGTAAGGAAACTAAAGTCACCTAAAAGCAATCAAGAGATTTAAGTTTTTATGAAGAATTTAAAGTGTGCTTGCTAAAAACTAAGTTTAAAGCATGCACGAAAAATGCTTAGATTGCTAAATAGGCAAAAGATAGCAATGAATATTGTATCACAAGAATGTGCATTCATTAGGACTATTTTGGTTCTAAACTCTAAATCAAGTAGAAGTGAAATGTAAGCTAGATCTGACTTATAGAAGTTTAGAAGTGATAGTCACAAGCCTTCAATGGTAAAAACACTCATGAAATAGGGATAAAGCACATGAATGCTAGTGTCCATTCAAAAATGATAGGCATGCCATGATATGAGTGAACTATGTGACTACCCTGTCCACACTTAAGAGCTAGCATAGTCCCTAAGCGCAAAAAATAAAGAAAATGACATAAAGGCGCATAGGAACTCTCCTCGTTTGTAGACGTGCCCCACCAATAGAAAAGATGGCAATGTGCTAAGTTTGATCATACATGATGCAAATAATTTCCTTGATGATAAGAGAACATGAGAGGTTAAAGGAAACACGTGATAGACGAGGTAATAACAAACTCAAGCATGAGCAATATAGTGTCACAAGTCGCAAAATAACATCATGACATAAGTTTAAGAGAGTTAAAGCAAGGAAAGTATACTACATCTTCCAAAATGTGCACCAGGTGTCTAAGGTACCGAAAATATGTTACTAGAGTCATAGCATGGTACTAGAAAATGGTTCCAATACAACAATGTCAAATAAGGCACATGAACACCAAAGGGGGACATCATCGTTCATAGATAAATCAAGGGACGTGCAGAGGTTTTGGCTATGTGAATTGGGATTGGAATGCAGAGTGAGTGTTTCCCTCGAGACAGATATGTTTTGGGTGTCTCGGGTTGTTTTAAGGCAATGAAGAGTTGGTCGAGATAGGAGTGTCTTGCCCAAGACAAATGAGTCTTAGACGTCTTGGGCAGTCTAGAAACTCACTCACAAGTTTTACCGACACCAATTAGATAGCTTACACACTGCACACATAAAAATCCAGTCTCTAGAGATAAAATACACACTCCAAATTTAGAATCAAAGCAATGCAAAGTCACACTATCACACAAAGCAATTAGTCATGAAGAACAAGAATGAACAACTTACAAACCGGGTACCTCCTGTGAGAGCCTCGTTTAACGTGTTGTCAGGATGAGCAAAGTGCCCCATAGAATCACTCGTGAGAAGTCCTTCGTTAGGATCTAATAAGTTGAGTTTCGAATTATTAATAGCCATTTTTCACTATAGCTTTGAGTCGTTTCCGACTCTATTTGATTTCATTGACCCTTTCCTTCCACCTTTCAGGTACAAATTGATACCCTATTGAATTCAAGACCTCAATATCAAGATCGCTTGAAAAACTGAAGTTTAAGAGAAAAAAGTGGGAAAAAATGATTCCCAGCCGACTGGTTCAGAAAACTATTTTGAATCAACCGGTCGACCGAGTGGCAGACTCAGACTTGGGAGCTCTCTCCCACTTTGAGTCGATCGGTTTGACTCACCAGCCGACCGATTGGATGAAGGACTTCAGAAAGCTCACAACCGCTCACTTTGAGTTGGCTGAGTCAACCAACCGGTCGGCTATAGAAGAGCTATCCAAAGGCTTGCCCTCACACATAATGAGCCAGTCGGCTCACCTGGTGAACCTATCGACTGAACACAGGGGGATCCCAAGCTTATAACCGCTCACTTTGAGTTAGTCGGTTGGCCAATCCAACCGGCCGGCTGGATGATTACATAGAGAATATGAGGGCCAAAGGCCACCAGCCAACCGACTGGATTTCAGACACTACGCCAACCGATCGACTGGACCTGCTACTTCAGCATTTTTCATTTGAGGCTATAAATAGAAGAAGAGGGTTTTGACCTAAGGAGGGGTGGTTTTAGAGAAAAAAAGTGTGAGAACATGGCTAAGGAAAGCTCACCATCATCAAAGAATTTCTCGGGGGAGAAGAGAGAAGATCAAAGAAGGAATCTAGAGCTTACTCACCATCTACCACTTGGGTTTTCTTTACTCATTTCTCCTCCCCTTTGTAATTTTGTATTTAAAACATGCTATCATGATGATGTGTGAGTAGTTCTTATGTTTTGAGGGTTTAGGACCCTTTTTGGCACTCTATGATCATTGTATACACATTGGAATTCATATGAATGATTGTTGATTTCATTTTCTCTTGTGTTATGAAATGCTGTTCCAAGGTGTTTGACAAATGCCTAACTAACAACTTAGACTAAAATTTGAACCTATGACTTGAAAGAGCTAGGATATAGTTCTAGTATGGAGAAAATGATCCATATCTTAATCATGAAAGTGAACCCTAGGATATGGATCCTTGACTATGATTAAATGTTTAATTCATTGGATTTGGTCATTAAGCAAATCATCAATTAATTCCAACGAATGGTGTTAAATTCATGTTCACTAAGCTCTTCATATATGACATGTAACTGAGTGTTTGATGAAATGCCTAAGTAACATGTTGATCTTAAAACTTGACCTAAGTATCGATGGACCTTAGGGAAGGTTTGGATGTAGTGAATATGATCGTATCTAGCATTTACGACAGTAAATGCATAGAAATGAAGTGTATTGAAAACATGTTTCATGATGATGTGTGTGAGTAGTTTTTGTTTTTGAGGGTCTAGGACCCTCCTTGGTACTCTATGATCATTGTATATATATTAAAATTCATGTGGATGATTGTTGATTTCATTTTATCTTGTGATGTGAAAATGCTATGCTACAAGGTGTTTGATAAAATGCCTAAGTGAAAAATTAGACTAAAGCTTGAACCTTTGACTTGAAAGAGCTAGGGAATAGTTTTAGTATGGAGAAATTGATCCATATCTTAGTCATGAAACTGAACTCTAGGATTTGGATGCTTGACTAGGATTAAATGTTTATTTCATTAGATTTGGTTTGTAATGAAAGTTATGAATTAAATCGTGAATTAGAGCAAGTCAATAGTCTTGAAAGAGTGCGACTCCACCTTGGATGGTCTCGGGCTTGAGTAAAGGTCAACGAAAGTTGATTTCCATAAGCCTTGGATTAGGTCATTAAGCAAATCATCATTTAATCACATGAGTTAATTTTATTTGATTGTTTGAGTTGCTAGGGAGGGAAACAGCCCTTGAAAATCCTTTTATCCATATCTTTTAATCTCTAACTACTTTCCAAGTAGGATTTAGATAAATATACCTTCACTATTTTGAATTAGAATAGCTGAACGGAATCACAATCTTATATAGTGCATTGCTTAACTTTGCTCCTTTGGGTTTGACCCGGTACTTTACCAGTATTATAAATATTTTGACTACATTCGATCGTCTCTTAATTGATACTATTTAGAGGCTAAAAAGAATAGTTCACCAGTTGCCCTCCGCGGGGTTAAGAGCGGTAATTTTGTTTCTCATCGCGTAGTCAAGAGCGGTAATTCTGTTGCCCTTCGCGGGGTCAAGCACGGTAATTCTGTTGCCCATCATGTGGTCAAACGTGGTAATTCAGCTGATAATTTATGTGATAAGACTGCGTAGTAATTTTTGAAGTCTGTTATGTTCTGTTATAGGTTGTATCCCTTTTTACATTTACTTTTGAAAATGGGCTTTGTTTATTCTGTCTGTTTAGTTTTGTTAAGAATCATATCCTTTGACAAATAATCTTGAAAGTAATCCTGGTTAATTTATATGTCTGTTTTCTACTCATGATTCGAATAGTTTGGGTATATATATTGCATTCGAACCGTGGAACTCACCCCTCCCCCTCCCCCCTTATTTATTTTTATTTTAGGTGTAGATGATTAGCTTGCTAGGGGGATCTGTGTGATAGTTAGGATGCTTAGTTAAATTATTCATCTAAAGGATAAAATTTAAATATGTTTTCGTTAGTTATCTGCTTAATTTTGTCCAATCATTTAAGAATTTTTGGATATTAGGGAGCATTTAGATTTTATTAATGTATGTTCATCAAATGCTATGTTAGAGGCTTCGTACATTCCATTGGTGGTTTTAGGGAACGTGCAGCCGATATGACGCCATTTTAGAAATTTATGGTTTTGGGGTGTTACATTTAATGGTATCAGGGCAATAGGTTTCGTTCTTGTATATGTTATTGAAAAAAAAGGTTATATATAACTGATTGCGCGAGAGGGGTAATTCAAGGGTTTTATTTTCCGAATGACATATTACTTATATGTTAAAATCTTTTGTGTGAACTTTTACTTTTGTGAACGTTTTCTTGTTAAACTAATATAAAATACATTTGAAGATTAAAACTGACTTTTGGGAATTGAACAATTCAACTGTACGCGACAAATACTTTTGATTGTTTGTTTGTATCTTTTTGATATGATGGTTAGTTTATTTGCACATTTCTATGCTTTCATGTGAACCTTGATTGATGGACTCATATAAAAAATGACTATATTATTGGTTTTAGAGAGTGAAATAATTTGAACTTTGGCTATAAGTAAACTCGTTTACGTAATTGTGTCTCGTTTATTTATTACTTTCATGGAGTTTGAAATCTTTCCGTAGTAGTTGAGATGTTGTTCTGGTTGAGTGCAGAACAAAGTCTAGAACAACTTATGTAAAAATAAATGCAGTGCAGAAAATAAACGACACGCAAAGTTGTTACCCAGTTCGGCGAACGAGCCTACGTCTGGGGGGCTGTCTCCTTAGCACGGTGGATATCAATTCACTAATGATGAGTATTGCGAGTACAAGATATTATGTTTACCAAATCCCTTTTAAACTACCTGAGCCTCGGACACTCTAGCAATCGCTAACTAGGTCTCCCCTAGATCTGAGCCTCTCCTCCGATCCCACCAGAAAGATCCTCCATGAGAATCAGCGCCTTCTCCCGAATGCGCGGTAACAGCTTCAGTGCGTGTATTGTCAAGTTGTTTTACGATCAGTCTGCCGAGCACTAGAACAGACTTAATCCGAGCGTGTTAGAGTTCACAAGAATAATGAACTTAACACCGATGACCTCCTCTAACCCTTCTCTGAATATCAGCGTGAATAATTTCTCCAACAGTGCGGAATTCTGAACCTTTTTCAACCTCCAGTCTGGAACAACAACCTGGAATAAACTGGACAGCACCGTCGTGAGTTCACCGTAATAATGAACTCAAGGTCGATCGATCTCTCTCTTCTCTCTGAGTGTGTATATGCGTTTAGCTCAATGATTGATACAGAATTGAGAACCTCAGCTCTGTTTATATAGGGGTGGTGAAATTCTAAACGATTGAGATTTCCAATCTTCAACCGCCCATCTCTTTAGGAAATCTTTCCTAATCTTTTAGGGAATGTTTCCAAAATCCTTGCGCATATCTTCTTGTAGATAGTCCTTCATATATCTTCAACTCCATTTAAGAAACCTTCGATTATCCTCTTTGCTAAGTTATCTTCAAGCGCAAGTTTTCCCTAATCTCTCAACCAACTTCTTTGATATATTCGATATACATCTTAGCACCGACTTGCCAAATCCACTCAAGGAAATATCTGCTGTGTCTAAGTTGTGCTACGTCGGTTGAAACAAGTTTCCTAATCTGAAATAGGAAACTTCCAACTTCTATCCTTCCATATGCAACCGCCTTGATCTCCAATGGTCGACTGTGTTTCCTAATCTAAATTAGGAAACATTCCATCTGCTTCAACTTGTTCCGGGACAGTTGTCTCTTCTAGTCTTGAACAACAGCTTGAACAACTACACTAAGTTTTGCCAAAGTACATGCCATAAATCTAACAATCTCCCCCTTGACATTTTTGGCAAAACTACTACCTGTAATCTACCTGTACTACTATTACAGTTGAATCTTTGAAGGAGGTTTCAAACTCCTGAGCTATGCTACTAACTTATTTCTACCAACTGAATCTTTGAGGAGATTTCAAACTCTGAAAGATTGTAAGCACAAACAAATCTTTTAAGGAGATTTCAAACTCCGAAAGATTGTAAGCACAAACGAATCTTTTAAGGAGATTTTAAACTCCGAAACTTCTCCCCCTTTTTGCCACAAATGAGCAAGGAGGGTTCAACAACATAAAAAATTGCGTTCAAGTAAGATACCTCAGAGCATTAGGCGACGGACTCAGCATCCTCATCTTTGTCAACCTCTTGTGCCACCTGTTCTTCCTACGACTACCTTAGGTCAAGCAACATAGCCCTGACCTTTTTTCTCTGTGCAACCAGCTGGAGTACCATGTTATTGGTACTAACTAGCTCCTCCTCCAGATCATTTATCACCGTGTTCTTTGTTGCAGAGCTGATAGATGTGCTGGTACTTCACAGGGATGTCTCTAGAACAACTCGGTTAAGACCTCCTGGCAGATTTGTTATGGCTTCTCTCAGAATATGTTCCACAGATAGCTTTGCCATAGAAACTGAGGGAAATAAATCCAACTCTTTGAGCAAGCTCACAATCTCCTTGACTGAGTACTTGTCAGTTTCCAAGATCCTTTCAAGGACAAAAGATCTTCTTTACACAAC
Source organism: Rhodiola kirilowii (assembly GCA_033675215.1). Lineage (NCBI taxonomy): Eukaryota > Viridiplantae > Streptophyta > Magnoliopsida > Saxifragales > Crassulaceae > Rhodiola > Rhodiola kirilowii. Next base: position 30,557,284 of record CM066194.1, on the reverse strand, counting down.
GTGCTTCTTCTTGGCTTGTTCCTCTGACACGAACTAGACTCCTTCTACAACAACTCCTAGCACAACTGCTTTCCTTTTTCTATCAGTCTTTTCTCCCACTTCAACCTTGCTTGTCTTTGTGCAGCAAGTACTTCATCTCATGTGAACCATCCTTAGCTTGATCAACATCTATCTGCTTAGCTGGTACAACTGATGATTCATCAACTTATACTGTATTAGTGGTCTTTTTCCTTTTGAGGTAGCTTGTCATCAGCATCATGTTCAACTACAACAGGTTCTTCTTTTGTAATAACCTCTGAAGCAACTGATTTGTTCCATAGTAATTATCCTTTCTTCGCAGCAGAATTTGAAATCTTTGACTTTCCTTCCACGTCAGCCCTTAATACATATCTCATTCAAGCTCCGACTGACAACCTTGTACTGGAACAACTTAGTTGTCAATGACACACAGACTCAGTGAGGATCTAAGTGTCTCGAACTGTAGGTTGTCTAAGGCATATGTGAAGATGTCTGCTAGCTGCTTCTCAGTAGATACTAGCTCTCGAATGAAGTGATGCCTTATGTCGATATGCTTTGTTCTGAAATGCTCGATTTGGTTCTGTGATATGTTGATGGCGCTCATATTATCGCATTGAATCGTCAACAAATCTTGTTCAACACCATACTCTTCAAACTTCTGTTTGATCCCTAACAGACGTGTGCAACAACTTCCAGCAACGATATATTCCACCTCTGCAGTAGATATGGAGATGTTATTCTGCTTCTTGCTGAACCAAGACACCAGATTGTTGCCCAGAGAGAAACATCCTCCAGATGTACTCTTGTAATCCTCAGCATGGGCAATGGAAGGTCTGCTAGCTGTCAGATATAGCAAGCTTCCAATCATACTCATGTACAAGTTTTGATCCACACTTGTTCCAGCTTCATCCTTGGTAATCTTCACATGAGAAACATCAGGAGTTCTTTTGTGAGTAGCTTTCTCCAGCTTAAAGTTCTTGATCAATTTCCTAGCATACTTGCTCTGAAAGATGATCATGCTCGTCTTGAATTCACTCTTCATTTGTTTCACACATTGATCCCCCATCTTCTGATAACTCGAGCCGAACACGATGTCATCCACATAAATTTTAGCAATAATAAAGCTTGACCTTGTGTGTTTGTCAAACAACGTCTCTACTCCCCCTCGCACATAGCCATGGTCAATTAGAAACCTCGTCAGCCTCTCGTAGCATGCTATGGGCGCCTGCTTGAGTCCATATACAACTTTCTTTAGCTAGTACACATGGTCAGAATGGTGGGGATCTTCAAGGCCTATTGGTTGCGCTACAAAGACTTCTTTACTCAGCAAACCATTCAGAAAGGCACTTTTGACATCCATCTGGAACGACTTAAACTTGAGGTGACAGGTTGGTCTATCTCCGTTTGACACAACGTCCTCAATAGGTAGTTCAGGCAATTTGTCTAACACAGCTTCTTGCACAACGTGACTTGGTGAGGGTTATTGTTCCGGGTCTACTACAGCTCCATCTTCATTATTACCTTGAACAAGAATTGCATCCACTGCGTCTCTCACAGTCACATACATAGACTCTGTCCATGTTGTCTCAGGTGGTGTTTGACCAATTTCCAATAGATAACAGTTGTTCAATGATCTGCTACCTTGCATCATGCATTCTCCTTCCTTGTTCAGCACATGGCAGTAGTCTTTGGTGAACTTATATGATGGTCTTCATCACACAGCTGACTAATACTGATCAGATTCATCTTCAACCCATCAACAAGAAGCACACTCTCGAGTTGTGGTAAACCTTGAAGCTTCAATGTTCCTTTTCCGATCACCTTGCCTTTTACTCCATTTCCAAATGTTAGAGATTGTCCCTTGAACAACTTGATATTGGCTAGGAAGTTAGGATCTTCAGTCATGTGGGCTGAGCATCCACTGTCAAAGTACCATCGTCCCCTCTTCAAGTGACTGGTCGAACAATATGCAGCTAGACAGACTTCCTCCTTCTGTTTTACTCTCCAAACTTGTCTGACCTATGGAACATGTATCTGATTCAACTTCCTATGATAAGCAAGGAACTCATCACATCTTGGTTTGATATGTCCCCGTTTGTTGCAGTAGTAGCAGATTCTCACATCTTTTCTCCGTACAACGTTCTGTTTTTGCTTTCTTATTTGAGGAATGTTGGCAGGTTCTTTGTGAGCAGGATGTTCAGCCTTGACAAAGTTTGTCTTCCCTGAACAACTTTCTTCCTTGAATCCTAGACCTCTGTAACCACCACTAATCCTTTGAGCTCTCAGAATAGAGTCTAGATCTTTATTTCAAGAATTAAGCATCTTGACAGACTTCTCCAGGTTGTTCAACTCTTCTAGTGTCTCGGCATGAACATGTTTTTCTGTCTCAATCTCACATTTCAAAGCATCCATAATATTAAGAAGATTTACCTCTCTTCGTTGTAGAGCATCATTCTTCTTCTTTAGATCATCTTTTATTTCTGGATGTTCGCCTTGGCTTGTTTCAATTTGAATATTTAAAGATGACACAACCTTCAGTAGCTCGGTCTTCTGTGCAATAAGTTCAGCTCGTTCATCTTTTATTTCAATCAACTGGGCTTTAAGGTCAGTGATTGTCTATTGATGTTCCACCTTCTGAGCTACTAAGACAGCAACTTCTTCCCTTAGCTTTCCTTTTTCTTCTTTCAGATTTGCCAAGTCACTGCGTTTCTTTTTGTTCCGCTCAACTTCAATCAGCCACTGTTGGAACAACTCCTTGTAATTGTTAGTAAAATCTTCTTTAGTGATTTCTTCATCATCACTGCAGCTTGAGTACTGTGTGTGATCCTCAGAAGATAACTTTGACTCTACTCCTTTACTTCGTTCTCCTTTCAAATTGACACATCTAGCAAGGGCTACAAAGTTATTGGACTCACCTTCCTGATTAGATTCACTATCACTCCAGTTAACAACATAGGCATTCTTCTTTTTGCGTGTGTTAACAAACTCCGCCTGAATGTGTCCGTAGCCTGCACATTCTTTGCATTGGATCCCCGTGCCTTTGTTGTCCTGGCCATAATCTCCAGATTTTTACTTTGTCTGAAACTTCCCTTCCTTCTGGATTCTTGAGTTGGATGATTCTCCTGGATCTGAACCTTCATTGTTCAGTCTTCTCATGAAGTTCCTTGCCAGCATAACATACAGTTGTTCAAACATCTCCCCTTCTTTGTCTAGAACATCAGTAACTTCAGATTGCAGACCAACACACTTGACTTTCTTGTGTTGTTCCTCTTCATCCATCTCAATTTCCATCTCCATCTCTATCTCATGAGCCTGTAGGGATCCCATCAGTTCATCCAGCCTCATGGTCCTCACATAGCGTGCTTCCTTGACTGCGAGTGCCTTCATTGCGTACTGCTTTGGTAGAGACCTCAACACCTTTCTTACCAACGTCTCTTCCCTCATGGGCTTTCAAAGTGCAAACGATTCATTAGAGATGTCAAGTACCCTTGTGTTGAAGTCAGCTATAGTCTTGTCCTCCTGCATTCTTAGATTTTCAAACTTTGACGTGACCATCTCCATTCTGGATATTTTGACCTTTGTCGTACCTTTGTGAGCCGTTTGCAATATGTCCCAAGCCTTCTTTGCAATCCCACAGGTTGATATCATCTTAAAATTCACTCCTGAGAATATGGCATTCATTGCTTTGGAGTTTGCGGCTTCACCATTCTTCTGTATCTCGGTCCACTTGTCTTTAGCAAAGAGATTGACTTTGCCAGCTTTAGTAGTCACTGGATGTGTCCACCCATTCTAATAGCTTCCCAAACTGATTCATCTTGTGATTTTAGGAAAGCCTTCATTCGCACTCTCCAATATCCATACTTGTTTCCTTCTAGCAGCATTGGTCTCGTGATGATCTGTCCTTCTCTCATATCCATCTTCAACAACTTCTTGATCTCACTCTGTGTGTTGAGTGTTTGCTCTGATACCAATTGAAATCTTCCCGTAGTAGTTGAGATGTTGTTCTGGTTGAGTGCAGAACAAAGTCTAGAACAACTTATGCAAAAATAAATGCAGTGCGGAAAATAAACAACACGCGAAGTTGTTACCCAGTTCGGCGTTAACGAGCCTACGTCTGGGGGGCTGTCTCCTTAGCCCGGTGGATAGCAATTCACTAATGATGAATATTGCGAGTACATGATATTATGTTTACAGAATCCCTCTTAAACTACCTGAGCCTCGGACACTCTAGCACTCGCTAACTAGGCCTCCCTTAGATCTGAGCCTCGCCTCCGATTCCACCAGAAAGATCCTCCACAAGAATCAGCGCCTTCTCCGGATTGCGCGGTAACAGATTGAGTGCGTGTATCATCAAGTTGTTCTATGATCAGTCTGCCGAGCACTAGAATAGACTGAATCCGAGCGTGTTAGAGTTCACAAGAATAATGAACTTAACACCGATGACCTCCTTCAACCCTCCTCTGAATATCAACATGAATAATTTCTCCAACAGTGCTGAATTCTGCAACTTGTTCAACCTCTAGTCTGGAATAACAACCTGGAACAAACTGGACAACACCGCCATGAGTTCACCAAAATAATGAACTCAAGGCCGATCGATCTCTCTCTTCTCTCTGAGTGTGTATCTGCGTTTAGCTCAATGATTGATACAGAATTGAGAACCTCAGCTCTGTTTATATAGGGGCGGTGAAATCCTACACGATTGAGATTTCCAATCTTCAACCGCCCATCTCTTTAGGAAATCTTTTCTAATCTTTTAGGGAATCTTTCCTAAATCCTTGCGCATATCTTCTTGTAGATAGTCCTTCATATATCTTCAACTCCGTTTAAGAAACCTTTGATTATCTTCTTTGATATCTTCGATATACATCTTAGCACTATTTTGGAGTACATAACTATGGTCTATGGATAATAAGAAATTTCTTCCTATATATGAACAGTAATAAGCTCACGTGACATAAGGTTTTGGCTTTTTTATTCTTATGATATCATATGAAATTTGTTCAAGAGTTTTAAAATATAGTTTTTCGTTGATGCTTGTAACATATAATAAGGCTTTTTATCTTGATTGAAGTATGCACTATGTACTATGTTTCTTGAGTTAAATAATTATTCGGTGCCTACATTAAGTGTTTAAGTTATTAAAGAAAACTTTTCATTAATAGCGAGACCTTTTACAAAGAATAATGAAAAATAAGATGAATCAAGAGTGTGGTCGCATAAGGACTCGTTTTTATGAATGGTATAGTAACAATGATTTTATATAAAATTATTAATGTGTTCGGGAGTACTAATGTCTTGGGAACTATTATATATATTGTCTGAATAGTAAAATAACATCATTTCATGTTATAATTGTTGTGTCGTTATTGATGTCATGCACTTTCGTTTGAAAGGTAATTAATAGATGCATTGTGAATACTTGTTATCAGCTTGATTGATGTGAGAAAAAGAAAGATTTTATGGAGAAAAAATGGAGAAATTATGAATGTATCTAGTATGGTTTTGTAACACATTGTTCGTAAGGACGGAATGAGTATTAATCCTAAGAGAGATAGTCATATAGTTGTACGACAATTTTACATTTAAATCATTGTGTTAGAATGTTGTCATATGAATTTTATTAAGGGATTTTAAGAATACAACTACCATGGATATGAGTAATACATAATTTAACTAGTTAAACAACATAATGTGAATAGAACTTTCATAAGTTAATTGAGTGTTTGATTTGCGTCTAGTTTATCCATGTTAAAGATATAATTTAAAACTTACAATGATAAATAATAAAAAAATTCAAAAAAAAGAATTTTTTTTGAATTATGTGTGTAGTATAAGTTGAATTCTTTATGCTTTGAGATAGTTAAAACTCTTAAGAATTCGACATTGGTTTGAAGTTAGTAGTGGTTCCATTGGTTATTTTGCACTTGAGTTTGGTGGAATTATATGCATGTTAAATAGCGTAAGGATTTTATGAACTAACAAAGGTTAAACTGTACTATCACTTTTTAGGAGTTAAATACGAAACATCATACAAGGCTAGACTTGCTGAATATATATTTTATGTTGGTCAAATATCATTTTTGGTGAAGCTAATAGAATGATTGATTCCTTGAGTTGAAAACAATATTCTAGCTTCTCATCTTGAACAATAAGTAATGTCATAAGGTTGAGCACATACGGTTAATCATTTTTGTTATAAGAATTAAGTTGACGTAGGTTTTCAGGTTTGGGTTATGTGACTAGTTGAATCATCAATTCTTTGAATAATTTGAAGTTAGAGATGTTTGATCTATAGAATACTTGATGACAATGAATCTATCACTAAAAAATTTGGAAAATTTTCCGTCCACAAATTCCGTCGCAATAACTTCGCCAGTAACGGTGACGGAAAAATAAAACGTCCAATTTTCGGCACAATTCCGTCACAAAAAAAAATTCGTTGTAATTCCGGCACAATTTTGTCAACAAACATTCCGTCGCGAATTAGTACTCGGATTATCGACGGAAATTAAGTGACGAAAACTATCCGTAGATGTTATTCCCTCACATTCCGTCGAGTTTCCGTCGATGTATACCGTCGCCTAATTCCGTTCAAATTCCGTCATCATTCCGTTGGCTATAAATTTTTCAATATTTCCGTCAGTATTCCGTTACTGATTTAGTTACCGTTATTTAGTGACCGTTGTCTATTTCTAAATTTTCTGTCGATATTACATTTGTTTACCGTCACCGTCGACGAAAATGTGGGGGAAAAATGATAGAAAAACAGATTTAAGTTTTGACCTATATAAGAGAACTATTTACATCATTCAACACACAACATTCGTTTCCAACATTTTTTCATTTCCAAGCACACAAGTTTTGCAACATATACTAGACATGTGGTGCAAGAGGATTCTGAAGAATTTTATGTCTCTTGCCTGAGATGGGTTTGTTACAAGACAACTGAAATTTTATAACAGGTGCCATGAACTCACCTAGTTGAATTACAACCAGACTGGAGTTGAGAATTCAAACCAAAGTAATGTTCTGAGAATTCTCAACATCAATCTGGTTGAAATTCAACTAGTTGAGTTCATGCCACCTTTTATAAAATTTTACCTTGTCTTGTAAGAAACTCATCTCAGTCAAGAGCCATGAAATTCTTTAGAATCATCTTCATCCCATTTCCAGTACATGTTGCAAAAATAATTCGTCACTTTTTTGGCACAATTCTGCCCCTATTCCATTACAAATTTAGGTCCCGTTATTTGGTGAAATTATTTTCATATGTCCGTCACATTTCCGTCATTATTCCATTACATTTTAGTTACCGTTATTTATTGACCGTTGCTTATTTCCGTCACATTTCCGTCACTATTCCGTCACTTTAATTACCGTTATTTATTGACCGTTGCTATTTCCAATTTTTTTGTCTAAGTTCCATATGTTTTCCGTCGACGTCGACGGAAATGTGAGGGAATTTTGACGGAAAAATTATCCACACATATTATAGCCAAGTGCCCTATATATATGAGAACTCTTTGACATCATTCCACCCACAACATTCATTTACAACATAATTCCTTCCAATTGAATATCATCAACCTGTCTCTTTCATTTAACCTTGTTGGTTTCGGTGACAATCCACGTGACGTCGATCGTAGAGTGCACATTAAACCTGTAGGAAGAAACTGGTAAGAACTCATTGAACCCTTCATATTGACGGTTTTGATAAATCCACCAATTATGTGATCCCTGATTTTGTAACAGTTTCTTCCCATTCAATGTTCATCGAAGGATTGTACAAGAATGCATATCAAAATGCTGCAATGCAACGTGGACATCATGGACCATGGTCCCAGAAAGCAACAAGGAAATTTGGTACGAGGAGTTTCAGGTACAAAGCGGTAACTCAAAAATGTAATTAATTCAATTTGTTAACAAACATTAATGGGTATTAAAAATTGATTTTATGAAAAGATGTAGTGTATGACATTCGCATTCGTCGTAATTTTATGAAAAGATGCAGTGTGATCGTCATTGACGAAATGAGTATGCTAAGGAGGGGAAGGATTTCATGTTTCTCATGGTCAACCAACCCGTAAAATGGCAAAATGGTGAACGGCTCACGATATTTTCAATAAATGAGTGACAACTTTTTATTCTATGAATTAAATAAATTAGTGATTTACAACGGCTTACAATGTATGTCATAAATTTTATATTACACTTATGTTTTCCAATTGAATTTGTAATGCAAATTGACAACGAACCGCCTGAAAATTAATGGTTTAAGTCGGGACTTGTTGAATAAAATTGATTTCAAAGAGCAATTGTAACGCAAATTGAGTATTTGTTAAAACAATTTATACACGAAAGCGAAATTGTAAAATGACAACATCACTTTGAAAAATTAGTTTGTCAAATAAAGTTTTGGAGGGACTTTAGACATCGCTTAATAATGAAGCGCTGTCTTAGGTGTACTTTACACAACGGTTCCTGATTGAAGCGCTGTCTTAGGTGTACTTTAAACTAGGCCTCAGCAAATGGCCCAAGGTCGAAAATGACCCTTCTAAAGCCCTGTAGCCCGATAGTCCGAAGCCCGACCCGAGCATTGGGCCGAAATAAGCCCAGCCCGTTATACTTAAATAAGGACTAGGGTCCAGCAACTGAAACCCGACCCGACCCGAGGCCCGACCTAATAAAACCCTACTGAAATTATATGTATAATTATGTAAAGTATATAAACATCATATGAAAACTAAAACCTAGACTAATCTCACTCCACAACACCTGTGTCTTAATCTCTCATTATCCACGCTCATGCCTCACATCCACACCCGACTGTAATCTCTAATCTAAATCTCATTTCTTCCATCTCTACCGTTGTCATCTAGTTAGTAATCTTCTCATATATGACTATCATTTCCTTTCTGTGTCATCATTCCAGGTTTTGTTGAATGAATTTTTTTTCGTTTCTCTAATTTCGTTTATCCATTTTTTCAGTCCACTGCACAATTAGATGAACGGATATGTACAGATCTGTCAATATCTGCGCAGATCTGTTCATATATATGTTGGATCTGTTCAGATCTGGACCAAATTATTTCTTTTCCAACTATTTCGATCACTGCTCGCTTTTTTGTTCAGATCTGTTTTGATATGTGCAAAGCTGCATAGATCTGTTATATTTGTTTCAATAGGACCTGGCACTTGCATCTTCTTATATAGATACATCTATGTTTGAATAGGTTCACATCTATGTTTTAATTTGTTTGCTATGAATCTGGCACTTACATCTTCTTATATAGATACATCAGAAATAATACTATTGAATTTATGTTTGATATGTGAGAAGGTATCGTAAAGTACTCCATCTGTATAACTAATTTATCAAATTTAGCGAATCAGATATTTCATATTTGTGATAAGCATTCTCTATCCCAAAAGAAAAAGATAGTTGTGATAAGCATTGGTCAAAGGTTCAGACATTTATATATATTTACATCTGCAACGTGATGTGTTTAAGTTTTAGATTTTTCAAGTGATAATAGGCAATAGCTGGAAAATTTATAATTGTTTCATTTCAGATTACACAAGAATATGAGGCCTATAACTCTTTGATAGCCTTGCCTGTACACGGCCTCATCATCTTGCTGCCTTTGTTGATGCACTATGGACAATGCTGCGAAGTTTGCTTCATTATTAATTTTATAGTCGTTGCGATCTTTGTATTTATAGTTAGTAGTTTTTGTTAGTCTAAATCACCATAAATTAATATTTCATGCTTGGAGTACATCATAACAACCAAATACATTTGTTTTTGAAAGTAATGGGCCTCAAACAGCCCAAAACGACCTGAATTGTTTAGGGCTCTTTTGGACATTAGGGCTATGATAATTAAGCAATATCCGGCCCGACTCGACCCGATAAACAGTAATGGGCTAACTCATTTGTAGTTAGACCCGGCCCGAACCCGAATAGTATAGGGCCAGGTTAGCCCGACTCGGCCCATTGCTGAGGTCTACTTTTAAACAGTGCCTAATTAAATGGCGCTGTGTAAAGTGTTACTATAAACATCGTTTGACAAAGGAAGCGCTGTCAAAAGTGCGAATAAAAATTGGCAGAATTGATTGATTCAAACAATCCCTTGCACGATACATTTCAATTAAAACACCTGTTGGAAAAATACAAATATGCTGAACATCAAATTACAATCATTTGGTCAATATTATACAACACATTTGGATTCGTATATGTCCAAATCTTTTGATACTTGCCACGTTTATCTTAAAACAACATTCGATCAATAATACGATATATGACTTCATGTTTATAGCGGATCATATACTTGCCGCACGTAATTAATCAAATCAGTTGCAAAGTCGTCCCTCATATCATCTAGGACATTGTTATCATAGGATTGTTGTCCTTTAGGGAAACACTGGAAAACAAATGCATAGTTAGAAAGTTTATGGAGACCTCAATTTATTGGTAATGATCAATTAAGTCTCGGTATATACTGACAGACCGCTCGTCGTCAAAGCGATTTGTACAAATAAATTTATAAGTCCGCTACTCGCGACTTAACTACTGGGTAGTAAGTGGTAAGTAGGGGTCGAACCCAAGAGAGTCAGTGTGGAATAGTTGTTCTTTAATGAAGCTTATGCAGAAATTAAATGCAATTGGGGTTGGGTTTGAGTGTGATTTGAGAACTGAAAGTAAATTACGGCAGTTGATAATGGACTGTAAGGAAAGTATTCGGTTTTAGGGGCCTTGTATTATAATTGTTTATCATCGACCGCTAATGATCATACCAAGTGTTCAACGATGAATTGAGACTATTTCTAGCGCAAGACATGATCATGCTAAATGTTCAAAGATGAATCGAGGCTATTCCTAGCACAAGACTTGCAACATCATTTAAAACACTTGTTCTAAGCAAAACTAATTCCTCCTTTCGAAGTATCTTAGCCGTAAGTGCGTCCATTTAATCCCTTTGGCCCAGTTTTTAAATGGTTTTTAGAATAGTCGACCTCTTCAGATAAGTTTATCCATTTGGTCCCTTTGGTCCAGTTTCCAAATGGTCCACTTACCCGAGTGTGATCACGAATATCTAAGGAAGAGTTTACGAATTTGGACCCCTATGGTCACATTTCCAAATGGTTTACTTGACCTTAGACATTCTAACTTTTATATATGGCACATAGAACAAGTATCGAACATAAAGGTATACTAAGAGTAAAGTCTAAAACATTTATAATACAAGTACACACCCTTAAACCGAATAATTAATTTAGCTACTAATCATGGCAGTGGTTATGACAGAACCGCTTGTCGTCAGAGCGATTTGTGCAAATAAATTTATAATAGTCCGCTACTCGCAACTATACTACTGGGTAGTACTTGGTAAGTAGGGGTCGAACCCAAGGGAATTAGGGGAATAGGTTATTCTTTTAAGGGATTTGTCTAGCGAGAGAGCGTGTTTTAAGTTGGTTGAGGTTTTAGTGCTAACAACTACGTGACTTTTTGATTGGTTGCGGATTTGATTGCTGAAACGTAAATTACAGAAAAGTAAATACTGAAAATACAAAGGAGACATACAGTGGGTGATGCGTGAATTGCAAGTCCTCCGGATTGTGAGCGGTTGATGGTTGCAGTTGATTGAACAATAAAAGTAAAGACAGGAGGGTTTTGTAATTGCGAGAGAAGTATTCGGTCTTGGGGGGCCTTGTATTATATCCTGTTCATTCTTTTAGTAACCCTTCTAAGTATTCAAACGTGTATCAAGGCCCTTTCGTAGCGCTCAATTTGCCACACTGTTTGTAAACCCTTGTTCTACTTCAGACTAATTCCTCCTTTCGAAGTATCTTAGCCTTTTGTGCACCCATTTGGTCCCTTTGGTCCAGTTTCCAAATGGTTTTAAAGATAGATCGAACTCCTCAGATAAGCTTTGCCCTTTTGTAGCATCCACTTACCCGAGTATGTTCACGACTTCCCACAGAAGAGTTTTGCCCTTTCGTAGCTTCCACTCAACCTTGGAAAGTCTGACCTTATAAATGGCACATAGAACAAGTTTTGAATACAGAGAAAAGAAACTAAACGAAGTAAAACATTTTATAAAACAAGAACTCCCCTTCAACCGAATGAAGGGTTTAGTTACGAATATCCATGGAGTTGGACATCATAACTAGGATACTTGGGGATTTGGAAAAGAATACTCAAGAACAAACAGGAGTAAAGAGAGAAGAGAAAGAGATTACTCAAGAACAAACAGGAGTAACTCTTGAACTGTAACTGAAAACTTGAGTACTCAAGAACCAACAGGAGTACTCAAGATCGAACTAAAGTATTTGAGAACAAACTGAACTTTTATTGATATCAAACCAAACTTTACAAAGTAACAAACTTAGAGAGAGAAGTGTTTTACACAATTTTGGGATGTTTGAAATGAGGAGGAGAGCTTGGTATTTATAGGCTAAGGGGAGGGGAATGGAGGGCCAAGATGAGGGCATGTGGTTTGGCATCCAAGGGTGGAGATGGGGGAAGAAGGAGAGGAAGACAAGTGTCACAAGGGGAGAGGGAGAACACAAAGCCGCCGGCGGCTTTTGGGAGGGAGGAGGAGAGGTTGACATGTGGAGGAAGGGGAGAGGAGGAGGGGTGGATGTGAGGAGAAAGCCGCCGGTCCATGTGGCATGAGGAGAGTGGTTGTGAGTTTTGTGCAGTTTGCACAAAACTATCGGTGTATTCCAGCTCCGGATTGTCTTCGGTTTCTCTTTGGTTTGATTTGTTTTGAATGATTCCATGTCAGGATCTTTAGATTTCTTCATTCAGCGTCTGATCTTGACCTTGGATTGTCTCCTGATATCTTTTCTGTGCTAAAAGCTCTTCCTTAGCGTGTATTCTCTCTAAGCTCTGAAATACCCTGTAGAAATGTATCGGGACTAAAACATCGAAGTTAGATAGACAAACAGTCTAATTTGGTGGGTTTAACTGTGTTTATGATTCATACAATTGTGGTCCATCAGATAACCCCACACTTTTAGTTGTTCGTCCCGAACAATGCTTTATAAGGGCGTTACTAAGTAAGTTGGTTAAAATATAAAAATAAGATTGTGGTACTCGATTTTTCCTAATTCATGCATTACTACTTGTTACTAAATTAAACTGCGTAAATAAGTAGAAGAAACTTGATACTTGTACCTTCGTGCTGAGATGCAAATTATTTCGGATGTTTCGGGAGATAGCCCTTTTCAGGCTCCTGGACTACACCTTCGGGATCGTCTCGCACTATATGGTTTTCTTGTAGCTTTCTCTAGCACGTGATTCGATTCAGGTTTCAGTGAGTTGAGTACTTTGATTACTTTTGGCGAGGGACTGCTTTTTGTAGTGAATTGGCCTTTGGCCTTTGATTTGACGCTTTGAGTTCTTCACTTTTGTTCGGTTAAAACCTTCACAATTTTGGGCCTGAGGCCTCTTGATTTGCTTCTTCGAGCTTTTTGCGTCTTTGTGACTTGCTAGTCCATTTTCTCAAGCCTTTTTGGGAGGTCCAATCATCGCCCGCGAGCATATGGAAATACCTCCCCGCTCCTCTCGTCTTCGTCGTTTTGCGCGGGTTAAGATGAGGGTCGCTCATCTATTTTCTCGGCTATTTTGACTAGAGAGAGGACGGTTTGATTCCCGTCCTTGCCTTTTACATAGATGCTTCAAGGCAGAGTTGACTTCAATTATTCACCGAAACATGAAGTGCAGCCTCCACTGACTTCGAAAACCATATAGTTTGATCTGATCCTTCAAGTGCTTGCCAAGCCCCTCTAGGGCAATTTCTATCAACTCCACATCCCTAGTTTATCTCGGCACAAAAGACAAATGAGAAGTTACATTCTAAGTTTTTAAACAGTTTGCATTTTCACAAGGTTGATGCATGAATTATGATCTATCTTTTTCACATTCTTAAGTTCATATTTTCAAAAAGATACTATTTAAAAAGAAAAGAAAAACATGCAGATGGTTCTCACCCCACACTTTTGAACGAAGGTGTGCCTTAGTTCAAAAGTCATGCAAATATATACAAAAGAAGGAAATGACATTAAGGAAAAAGAAGAACAGAACTCCCTTTTACTGTGTCGTGGAAATGACATGGCATGAGGCTGGATAATCGAGAGAGTCTGGCTGGGGCCTCGAACTCTCAGCGCAGGCCCGGTAAATTCACGGAAGCTGCCTGGCTGATCCGGTCTTGCTCCAAACTTAATTCCTACATGAAAGATATTCCTTCTATACAAAAAGTGGGTGAGAGCGCTTATTGGAAATTTAAATGACAGAAATTAAAAGTGCAGAAAAGTAAGATAGTGTCGGGTTACCTCCCGACCAGTGCACTTGTTTAACGTCGTTGGCTCGACGATACCTCGTTTGTGGTTCATTGGTTTGGGTCCCATGGGTGGCTCAGGTCAAACTTTGCCACCGTTCCTGTGTTGCTTCTTCCTGACCTCTTGCCGGATGTTGTACTCGGGTTCTGTTTCCATTGATCTGGTGGTTTCTCTTTCCATTGTCTCTGAGAAGGCGAGGGTCCTTTTACCATAGTCACAGGTTTCTTGAGCCGAGCTTTCTTGTTTTTCCATCCGGGCTTCCATTCCTTTGGCCCATATCTTGGTCGCTTCTTTGTATATGAACTGTTGGCATCTGGGTTATGCTCCTTGCAAGCCTTCTTCTTTGCGGCAGAGGTGAATGGTCGTTTCAGTACGAGTGAGTTTTCAGGGCTGCTTGGTTGGCTTGTGGCGAGGGAGTGCTTCATTGTTTGGTTTCTTGGCTCATGCCTTGCCTCCAACTCGCCTTGCACCTCTTCAATGATCACTTCATCTTCAAGGGTTGTGATCCTTATACAACCCGAGGGGACAAGTTGGGGGACTTCCACCCCAAGGGCCAGGTTTTTCTCGGACAGATTGATAATGAGGACCGGGTCTGCCTCGGGTGCTTTGATAGTGAGGAACGGGCCGGGCTTGATTTCCTCGTCCGCTTCGGTAGTGAGTTCCCATGAAGATTCCTCCTCGATGCTTTCTGTATCTGATTCGTCCATCACTTCGGATGGCTCGGGAGTGAGATCCCATGTAGGCTCTTCTTTGTCCCACACTGTATCGATTTCTGGCTCTAAGTCTTCTGATGGCTCGGGAGTGATATCCCATGTAGGCTCTTCCTCAGTTATCCATGCGTCCTCATCCTCTGTCAGCTTTGTGGGCTCTAATGTTGGTTCCTTTAGAGCCGCCTCTACATCCATTACTGCCCTTGCCATCTCGGCTTGATTCTGCAGAATTCTTGCATCTATTTGCGCATAACTCGCGGCCAAATCTTCCATTACGTCCTCCAAGGACCGGCTTTGGTTTTCGTCTATCCGTTGGTTGCTAGCTGCCAACTCTTTTATTATGTCCTCAAGCGCATTGTGTTGTTCTTGCCTGAGCCTTGAGTCCTCGGCCAAATCATATATCAAGCCCCAAAGAGCACTCATTGTCAACTCATAGATCGAGCCTCCTGCCGCCTCATTGAGCCTATCCCACTCGTGTGGTATCATTCCACCGAGAAATCTTTGAATAAGATCATAGTTAGTGAATCCATGGTGCGGGCAGCTTGTCACAAGGGAATCAAAGTACCGTAAGTACTCATCCAATGTTTCATCCCGGGATTGCTCAATGTAGTTGATCTTTTCGCGGATTTCATGTTGGAAGGATGGTGGGGAACATTTCTCATCGTACCAAGGCTTTTTGCTGTAGTAAGATGACATGGTGAATTATGTACAACAGAAAAAAGAACAACTATCCATTTGCTAATTCCCCGGCAACGGCGCCAATTTGACAGAACCGCTTGTCGTCAGAGCGATTTGTGCAAATAAATTTATAATAGTCCGCTACTCGCAACTATACTACTGGGTAGTACTTGGTAAGTAGGGGTCGAACCCAAGGGAATTAGGGGAATAGGTTATTCTTTTAAGGGATTTGTCTAGCGAGAGAGCGTGTTTTAAGTTGGTTGAGGTTTTAGTGCTAACAACTACGTGACTTTTTGATTGGTTGCGGATTTGATTGCTGAAACGTAAATTACAGAAAAGTAAATACTGAAAATACAAAGGAGACTTACAGTGGGTGATGCGTGAATTGCAAGTCCTCCGGATTGTGAGCGGTTGATGGTTGCAGTTGATTGAACAATAAAAGTAAAGACAGGAGGGTTTTGTAATTGCGAGAGAAGTATTCGGTCTTGGGGGGCCTTGTATTATATCCTGTTCATTCTTTTAGTAACCCTTCTAAGTATTCAAACGTGTATCGAGGCCCTTTCGTAGCGCTCAATTTGCCACACTGTTTGTAAACCCTTGTTCTACTTCAGACTAATTCCTCCTTTCGAAGTATCTTAGCCTTTTGTGCACCCATTTGGTCCCTTTGGTCCAGTTTCCAAATGGTTTTAAAGATAGATCGAACTCCTCAGATAAGCTTTGCCCTTTCGTAGCATCCACTTACCCGAGTATGTTCACGACTTCCCACAGAAGAGTTTTGCCCTTTCGTAGCTTCCACTCAACCTTGGAAAGTCTGACCTTATAAATGGCACATAGAACAAGTTTTGAATACAGAGAAAAGAAACTAAACGAAGTAAAACATTTTATAAAACAAGAACTCCCCTTCAACCGAATGAAGGGTTTAGTTACGAATATCCATGGAGTTGGACATCATAACTAGGATACTTGGGGATTTGGAAAAGAATACTCAAGAACAAACAGGAGTAAAGAGAGAAGAGAAAGAGAT
Organism: Rhodiola kirilowii; assembly: GCA_033675215.1. Lineage (NCBI taxonomy): Eukaryota > Viridiplantae > Streptophyta > Magnoliopsida > Saxifragales > Crassulaceae > Rhodiola > Rhodiola kirilowii. The sequence goes on along the minus strand of CM066194.1, from coordinate 30,540,503 downwards.
TACTCAAGAACAAACAGGAGTAACTCTTGAACTGTAACTGAAAACTTGAGTACTCAAGAACCAACAGGAGTACTCAAGATCGAACTAAAGTATTTGAGAACAAACTGAACTTTTATTGATATCAAACCAAACTTTACAAAGTAACAAACTTAGAGAGAGAAGTGTTTTACACAATTTTGGGATGTTTGAAATGAGGAGGAGAGCTTGGTATTTATAGGCTAAGGGGAGGGGAATGGAGGGCCAAGATGAGGGCATGTGGTTTGGCATCTGACAGAACCGCTCGTCGTCGAAGCGATTTGTACAAATAAATTTATAGTAGTCCACTACTTGCGTCTATACTACTGGGTAGTACTTGGTAAGTAGGGGTCGAACCCAAAGGAATCAGGGGAATAGATGTTCTTGAGGGGGGTTGTTTAACGGGAGAGCGTGTTTAAGGTCGGTTGGTTGGTTTTAAAGCTACCAGCTATTTTGATTGATTGATTGGTTGGTTGGTTGATTTTAATACTGGAAAGTAAATTACAGTTTATAATTAAAAGAAATGTTCGGTTTCAGGGGGCTTGTATTATATCATGTTTATCATTGACCTTTAGTGAATCGTCTAAGTATTCTACGGTGTATCAAGGCCATTCCAAGCACTCGATTTGCATACACTGTCTAGCCTATTCCAAGGACGTAGAACACTTAATTCTATTTAGACTAATACTCCATTCCCGGTTATATTAGCCTATGTGCATCCATTCAATCCCTTTGGCCCAGTTTTCAAATGGTTTTTCTGATAGTCGACCTCTTCAAATAGTTTATTCATTTAATCCCCTTGGCCCAGTTTTTAAATGGTTTATTTATCCGAGTGTGATCACGAATATCTAAGGAAGAGTTTACGAATTTGGACCCCTATGGTCACATTCCCAAATGGTTTACTATACCTTAGACATTCTAACTTTTATACATGGCACATAGAATCAGTGTTGATTACTAATTCGAGACACTAAGTTAATAGTCTAAAATATTTTATAATACAAGTGCGCCCCGTCTACCGAACTATTAGTTTAGCTACTATTCATCGCGCTAAACATTATACTAAGGAATTAAAGACAACAGTTGATTAAATAAATACTAAGAGATACTTACAACCGTTGAAGCGCCAAGGGAGCTATCCTTTATTTCCAAAGCAAGATTACAACGTTACAAGTATTACAACTTCTAGAGAGAGAAGTGAAATTGAGAATTGGTGTGTGAAATGAGGAGGAGGAGCTTCCTATTTATAGCCATGGAGGAGGAGGAGGAAGGGTGGTGATGGGTGGCAAGTGGTGGTTTTTGATTGGAGGAGAAAATCAAGGGAGGAGATGGGTGGCATGTGGAGGAAGGGGAGGAGGCCGGCGGCTTTTGGGTGGAGGAATGGGGTGGCGCCAAGTGGAGGAAGGGAAGTGGTGGAGGAGGAGAGGTGTTGAGCCGCCGGTTGCTCCTCCTTCAGCCGCCGGTCGCCGGTTGCTCAAGGGGGAGGAGCTCCTCCTTTGGCCACCTCTTGTGCAAGTAGCCGGTCACCTTGTCCCAATGTGAGTTTTGTACAGTTTTGTGCAGTCTTTTCACAAAACTGTCAATGTGTTCCTTCCCCGGGATGTCTTGACTTCACTCCTGATTTTTCTGATTAATTTATTCTGGTCAATTTGACGTCAGGATCCTTGACATTTCTTCTGTCGGCATATGATCTTGACCTTGGATTGACTCTTGTTATCTTTTCAGCTTAAAATCCTCTCCTTAGCTTGTTTTCACTTCAGTCTCTAAAATGCCCTGTGGAAATATATCGGGACTAATACGTAGAAGTTAGATAGACAAACAGTCTAAATAAGGGGGTTTTACTGTGTTTCTGACTCGTCTAACTTTGGTCCATCAGAATACCCCCCACTTTTAGTTGTTCGTCCCGAACAATGCTATTAAAGGGCGTAAGTTCTAAGTCTGGCTTTGGAATATGAAAATTAGACTGTGATACTCGATCTATCCTAATTCATGCATTGCTTACTTATTACCAAATTGAACTGCGTAAATAAATAGAAGAAACTTAATACTTGTACCTCCGTGCTGAGATGCAAATTATATTGGATGTCTCGGGAGATAGCCCTGTTCAGGTTCCTGGGTTGCAGCCTCGGGATCGTTTCTTACTATATGGTTTTCTGGTAGCTTTCTCTAGCACATGATTCGATTCGGGTTTCAGTGAGTTGAGCCTTTTTGATTTTCTTCTTTTTTGGCGAGGGACTGCTTTTGTAGTGAATTGGCCTTTGGCCTTTGATTTAACTTTTTTGAGTGCTTCACTTTTGCTCGGTTAAAACCTTCACAATTTTGGGCCTTTGGCCTCTTTTGATTTTCTTCTTTGAGTTTTTTGTCTTTTTGTGACTGCTAGTCCATTTTCTCAAGCCTTTTTGGGAGGTCCAATCTTCGCCCGCAAGCCTATGGAAATACCTCCCCGCTCCTCTCGTCTTTGTCGTTTTGCGCGGGTCAAGATGAGGGTCGCTCATCTATTTTCTCGGCTATTTTAACTAGAGAGAGGACGGTCTGATTCCCGTCCTCGCCTTTGCATAGATGCTTCTTGGCGGAGTTGACTTCAATTATTCACTGAAAACCCGAAGTGCAGCCTCCACTGACTTCGAAAACCATATAGTTTGATCTGATCCTTTGATTGCTTTCCAAGCCTCTCCAGGGCAGTTTATATCAACTCCACATCCCTAGTTATCTCAGCACAAAGGACAAATGGAAAGTTACATTCTAAGTTTTTAAACAGTTTGAATTTTCACAAGGTAAATGCATGAATTATGATTTTATCTTTTTCACATTCTTAAGTTCATATTTTCAAAAAGGTACTTATTAAAAAAAAAGAAAAACAGCTACATGTTATTTATGTACACAGGTGGTTCTCACCCCCCACTTTTGAACGAAGGCGTGCCTTAGTTCAAAAGTCATGCAGGCTTAAAACTAAATACTGAATTTAAAAGACAGAAATTAAAGTGCGGAAAAGTAAGATAGTGTCGGGTTACCTCCCGACCAGTGCACTTGTTTTACATCGTTGGCTCGACGATACCTCGTTGTGGATTACTGGTTTGGGTCCCATGGGTGGCTGAGGTCAAACTTTTGTGTTATCAAGTTGATCTCGTTATGGTAATGTTTGACTCGTTGTCCATTTATCGTGAATTTCCTTCCATCGTCAGGGCTTTCCAACTCAAGCATCCCATGGTTGTGTACCTTAGTTATTGTGAAGGGACCGGTCCATCTAGATTTAAGTTTTCCAGGCATTAACTTCAGTCGTGAGGAGTAGACTAACACCTGCTGTCCTTCCTCAAATGAGCGGCGGAGGATGAATTTGTCATGATACAACTTGCTCCTTGCTTTGTAGTCCGTTTGCCCATCATAGGCCTCAAGCCTCAACTCTTCAAGCTCACATAGATTTATTTTCCTATCTAGTCCGGCAGCCTTTAAATCCGGGTTGCACTGCTTGAGCGCCCAATAAGCTTTATGTTCTACTTCCACCGGAAGGTGGCATGCCTTCCCATAAACTAGTCGAAAGGGAGAGGTTCCAATTGGTGTTCTGTATGCCGTTCGATACGCCCAAAGAGCTTCATCTAGCCTTTGACTCCAATCTTTCCTGCCAGGTTTTACCATTTTTTCCAAGATCCCTTTGATTTCGCGGTTAGAGATCTCTGCTTGACCGTTGGACTGGGGATGATATGCCGTAGACGTTTGGTGGTGGACATGGTAGCGTTTTAAAGTAGCAGCCATCATGCGGTTGCAAAAATGAGTTCCTTGGTCACTTATTATGGCCTTGGGTATCCCGTACCTACAAAACAGGTTAGTGCGCAAAAATTCTATGACAGTTTTTGCATCGTCGCACCTTGTGGCTTTGGCTTCTACCCATTTTGACACATAATCTACAGCAACTAGAATATAAGTATAACCGCATGAAACTGGGAATGGTCCCATGAAATCAAGACCCCAAACGTCGAAGACATCGTTGACTAATATGGGTACTTGAGGCATCTCATTTCTAGCTGACACATTTCCTACTCTTTGACACTTATCGCATTTTCTACACTTTTTATTGGCATCTTTAAATATTCCTGGCCAGAAAAAGCCGCTATCTAGGATTTTTCTAGCGGTTCTCTTAGGTCCAAAGTGTCCTCCGCATGCAAACTCATGGCAAAAGCTAATAACAGAAGCTATCTCATTATCAGGGATGCATCTCCTAAGTATTTGATCTGGTCCTATTTTCCATAAATAAGGATCATCCCATATGTACTGTTTAGCATCATGTCTAAGTTTCATGCATTGTGCTTTAGTAAAAGAAGGAGGAAATGTACCTCCTACAAGGTAGTTGACGATAGAGGCGTACCAGGGCACCTTGGTTGAGACGGCGTATAGGTGCTCGTCTGGAAATGATTCAGTTATGTGCCCTTCCTCTTTCTTTCGGACAATCCTGCTTAGGTGGTCTGCTACAGTATTCTCGATTCCCTTTTTGTCCCTTATTTCCACGTCGAATTCTTGCAGTAGTAATATCCACTGAATAAGCCTTGGTTTAGCCTCCTTCTTCTTCATTAGGTAACGGATGGCAGCATGGTCGGAATAAACTATTACTTTTGCTCCAAGCAAGTAAGGTCTGAATTTTTCTAGAGCGAATACTACTGCAAGGAGTTCCTTTTCAGTGGTGGAGTAGTTCCGTTGGGCAGGATCTAGGGTTCGTGAGGCGTAATAGATCACACCAGCTTTCTTTTTAATTTTTTGGCCGAGCACTGCCCCCACAGCGAAATCGCTTGCGTCGCACATGATTTCGAACGGTAACTCCCAATTCGGTGTTTGGATGATGGGTGTGCTAGTGAGGGCTTTCTTTAGATCATCAAAGGCCTTTTTGCATGCTTCGGTGAATTCAAACGGCACTTCTTTTTGTAGAAGAGTGGACAGGGGTAATGCCTTTTTAGAGAAGTCCTTGATGAAGCGTCGGTAGAATCCTGCATGGCCAAGGAATGATTGAATGTCTCGGACCGTGGATGGGTATGGTAGAGTCGTGATCAGGTCGATCTTTGCTTTGTCCACTTCCATGCCTTTTTGTGAGACAACATGTCCTAAGACTATTCCGTGTGTTACCATAAAGTGGCATTTTTCATAATTGAGCACTAAGTTCATGGATACTCATCGTTCCAAAACTGTGTTCAAATTGCTCAAGCATGCATCGAATGTGTCTCCATGGATGGTGAAGTCGTCCATGAAGACTTCGATGAATTCTCCGATCATGTCTGAAAAGATGCTGGTTACAACCCTTTGGAAAGTTCCAGGGGCGTTGCAGAGGCCGAATGACATTCTTCTGAAGGCAAATGTACCGAATGGGCAGGTGAATGTAGTCTTTTCCTGGTCTTCAGGTGCTATGGGGATCTGGTTGTATCCTGAGAACCCGTCCAGGAAGCAAAAATATGGTTTTCCTGCCAATCTGTCTAGCATTTGATCAATGAATGGAAGCGGGAAGTGATCCTTTCGAGTCACCGCGTTCAGCTTTCGATAATCAATGCACATGCGCCACCCATTCTTTACTCGTGTTGTGACCATGTTTCCTTTAGCATCTTCCTCGACTGTGATTCCACTTTTCTTTGGTACTACGTGAACAGGACTCACCCATTGACTATCTGATATGGGATAGATAACATCTGCATCTAGAAGCTTTTGTATTTCCTTTTGGACGATCTCCATCATGATTGGGTTGAGTCGTCGTTGGGGCTCTCTTGATGGCTTTGCTCCATCCTCAAGTAGAATACGGTGCATGCACACAGCCGGGCTGACTCCCCTTAAATCGGCCAGAGTCCATCCAATAGCCAACTTGTGTTGCTTTAGGACCTTTATCAAACTTTGTTCCTGGCTTGTTTCCAAGCCACTCTTGATGATTACTGGGAGTGTGTCATTATCCCCCAGGAAAGCGTACTTCAAATGTCCAGGAAGGGGTTTTAATTCTATTTTGGGGGCTTGCACCACCGAGGGCAGAAAATTATTTGATTTGAATAGTTTTACCTCGTTGACTTCAAATTCTGGTGTGAGAGGCTCTGAGATTGTTAAGTGGGCTGCTGTTTCGTGCAAGTCTTCGGTTAATTTGTATGGGCTTATAGCTCCATTGAGTACGGCTTCCAAGGGGTCTGTTCTAAGTTCTGGTCGAATTTCTTGGACCAAGTCGTCCAAAGTATCGAGCGCGTGTATTTCCTCGAATTCCATAGGGTGCTTCATTGCTCGGAATATGTCAAAGCTGTAGACCTCTCCTTCTACTTCCATTGAAAGCATTCCACTTCCAGAATCTATCTTCATTTTCGATGTTTTGAGGAATGGACGGCCAAGAAGAATAGGTGCATGATTAGTTGGTCCGCCATTTTCCATCTTTAAAACGTAGAAGTCTGCTGGAAACACTAACTTGCCTACTTGAACCAGGACGTCTTCTATTTTGCCCTCGGGTTGTTTGCAGGATCGATCCGCTAGTTGAATAGTGAGACCGGTGGGTTTGAGTGGTCCAATCTTAAGACATGAGTAGATAGAGAATGGGAGGACATTGATTGATGCTCCAAGGTCTAGCATGCAATTCTCGATCCTTATGTTACCAATTGTGCATGGAATAGTGTAAGTTCCTGGATCTCCACATTTGGGAGGGACTTTTCGTTGTATGACGGCCGACACGTTTTTACTCATCAGTTCTTGATCGTTTCCAACATTCCTTCTCCGGTTGGTGCATAGTTCCTTTAAAAACTTGGCATACCGAGGAATTTGTTTGATGGCTTCCAAAAGGGGAATGTTGATTTTGACCTTGCTGAACAACTCAAGTATTTCCTTATCCATAACATGTTGTTTTTGCACGCGACCCGGTACTGGAAATGGAAGTGTCATGCTTATTTTAGGGGTTTCGGTTCTAGGTACCGGGTTAGGTCTGTGTTCTTCAGACGTATTTTTTTCTTCTTCGGTAACTTCCCGCTCTTCCTCAAATATGTCGTCATCTTTATCGGTTTCTTCTTCATCGAGAATTTCGAGAAGCTCAGGCCTTATTTGCTCTTTTCTGGGTAACTTAGGGTCTCTGTCTTTTATTTGCTCCACAGGTTTGCCGACAAGCGTTTTTCCACTCCTAAGAGTCACAGTATTCATGTTTTCCAGCGAGCCTTGAATAGTTTGAGACAGGAGTTTGCCGGGTTCACTAGAGAGTGCGGATACCGATGCAGCGAGTTGGGAGATATGCTCCTTCAAATCTGATAACTCTTTTTTTGTTTCGGTTTGATTTTGATGTATAGTAGTATTCAACTGCTGTACAGTACTAGTTAATTGCAACATCATGTCCTCTAGTGATTCGTTCGGCTCTCGAGAATTGTTTGAGCTTGCATGATTCAGGTTTGGCTCCTCTTGTTGGTATTGACCTGGTGGTGGTGCGGTCTGGTTGTATTGTCGGTGGGGGGGTTGGTAGAATGACTGTGCCAGTTGAGGGATAGCTGGTTGTGTCTCCTTCTGAGGATAGCTGTTGTTGTTACGCCAGCTCGGGTTGGATGTTTGACCGTACTGTCTGTTTTGTCCAGCTCTGTCGTTGTATCCTTGATATCCTCCCACTACATTTATATCAGCCGGTTCTTCTTCTATCAATGTTGGGCATGTGTCCGTTTTGTGGTCTGTAGAACCACAAAACTCGCAAGGCTTAACTGTAACTGGCTGTCTCCGTATGATCTCCATCATCATCTCCTTTAACTGTTTCATCTCTTCAGTTATGGAGTTTACTGATGCCTCGGTTTGTGCTACCCTTTTTGATCGAGAGAATTCATCTTGGCGAGTGGTCTCTTCTCTAAATCGGGCATTTTCAGCAACGTTGGCGATGAGATTCCTTATGCCACTCAATGATAGATTCATCATAGATCCTCCCGCTGAGGCATCCAAGAGCATTTTGTCTAATGGTCTTAATCCATCAATGAGGTACTCGATGACGAGTTTCTCGGGCAGTCCAAGGGTACAGCAGCTCCTTTCTAGGTGATTGAATTTTTCCAGGTAATCGTACATGGTTTCATTTGGACCTTGTTTGATTTCCTGTAATTGCTTCCTTACTTGCATTGCTCTTCCAGCCGGATAGTATTTGTCTAAGAATTTCTTCTGCATATGAACCCATGTTCTAATGCTTCCGGAAGGCAATGAAAGGAACCAGTCGCTTGCCGAGTCAGTGAGGGAAAAATAGAACGCTTTTAACTTGAAGTCGTCCATATTCACTCGATTGGGCTTTAGATTCTGGCAAATGCCATGTAGGCGTTGGAGGTGAGTTGTCGCAGATTCTCCTTGAGATCCTGAGAATTTTGGCAGGCTGTGTGCCACTGATGCGTTGATGGTTATATTTTCTAATTCAGGGCTCTCATAGATGCACCACGGCTGTGTCTCGAAATTAGGGGCGTTTAACTCGCCCATCGTCGGTTCACGGTAGTACTTATCTCCGTAGTAGTCGTCGAAGGCAGGTTCTCTTCTTGGCATGTATCGAGGTTGAGGTTGTGGTCGTGGGGGCTGGATAGGAGGTTGTACTGGACCAGCTGCATTTCGGTCCTCGGGTAATTCTTGGTTTCTTCTGACTGCTTCCCTGTCACGAGCTCTTCTGTTTCTGATGAGTTGTTCCGGATCGTCGACGAATGGAAAAGGTACCTCATCATTTTGGTCGTACAGGTTTATTTCTTCGTCGTCCTGGTAGTCATGGTGACTTTCTTCGCTAGACATGGTTGCGTAACGATTCAAAGAACTCTATCCGATGGCTGATTCCCCGGCAACGGCGCCAATTTGACAGAACCGCTCGTCGTCGAAGCGATTTGTACAAATAAATTTATAGTAGTCCACTACTTGCGACTATACTACTGGGTAGTACTTGGTAAGTAGGGGTCGAACCCAAAGGAATCAGGAGAATAGATGTTCTTGAGGGGGGTTGTTTAATGGGAGAGCGTGTTTAAGGTCGGTTGGTTGGTTTTAAAGCTACCAGCTATTTTGATTGATTGATTGGTTGGTTGGTTGATTTTAATACTGGAAAGTAAATTACAGTTTATAATTAAAAGAAATGTTCGGTTTCAGGGGGCTTGCATTATATCATGTTTATCATTGACCTTTAGTGAATCGTCTAAGTATTCTACGGTGTATCAAGGCCATTCCAAGCACTCGATTTGCGTACACTGTCTAGCCTATTCCAAGGACGTAGAACACTTAATTCTATTTAGACTAATACTCCATTCCCGGTTATATTAGCCTATGTGCATCCATTCAATCCCTTTGGCCCAGTTTTCAAATGGTTTTTCTGATAGTCGACCTCTTCGAATAGTTTATTCATTTAATCCTTTTGGCCCAGTTTTTAAATGGTTTATTTATCCGAGTGTGATCACGAATATCTAAGGAAGAGTTTACGAATTTGGACCCCTATGGTCACATTCCCAAATGGTTTACTATACCTTAGACATTCTAACTTTTATACATGGCACATAGAATCAGTGTTGATTACTAATTCGAGACACTAAGTTAATAGTCTAAAACATTTTATAATACAAGTGCGCCCCGTCTACCGAACTATTAGTTTAGCTACTATTCATCGCGCTAAACATTATACTAAGGAATTAAAGACAACAGTTGATTAAATAAATACTAAGAGATACTTACAACCGTTGAAGCGCCAAGGGAGCTATCCTTTATTTCCAAAGCAAGATTACAACGTTACAAGTATTACAACTTCTAGAGAGAGAAGTGAAATTGAGAATTGGTGTGTGAAATGAGGAGGAGGAGCTTCCTATTTATAGCCATGGAGGAGGAGGAGGAAGGGTGGTGATGGGTGGCAAGTGGTGGTTTTTGATTGGAGGAGAAAATCAAGGGAGGAGATGGGTAGCATGTGGAGGAAGGGGAGGAGGCCGGCGGCTTTTGGGTGGAGGAATGGGGTGGCGCCAAGTGGAGGAAGGGAAGTGGTGGAGGAGGAGAGGTGTTGAGCCGCCGGTTGCTCCTCCTTCAGCCGCCGGTCGCCGGTTGCTCAAGGGGGAGGAGCTCCTCCTTTGGCCACCTCTTGTGCAAGTAGCCGGTCACCTTGTCCCAATGTGAGTTTTGTACAGTTTTGTGCAGTCTTTTCACAAAACTGTCAATGTGTTCCTTCCCCGGGATGTCTTGACTTCACTCCTGATTTTTCTGATTAATTTATTCTGGTCAATTTGACGTCAGGATCCTTGACATTTCTTCAGTCCGCATATGATCTTGACCTTGGATTGACTCTTGTTATCTTTTCAGCTTAAAATCCTATCCTTAGCTTGTTTTCACTTCAGTCTCTAAAATGCCCTGTGGAAATATATCGGGACTAATACGTAGAAGTTAGATAGACAAACAGTCTAAATAAGGGGGTTTTACTGTGTTTCTGACTCGTCTAACTTTGGTCCATCAGCATCCAAGGGTGGAGATGGGGGAAGAAGGAGAGGAAGACAAGTGTCACAAGGGGAGAGGGAGAACACAAAGCCGCCGGCGGCTTTTGGGAGGGAGGAGGAGAGGTTGACATGTGGAGGAAGGGGAGAGGAGGAGGGGTGGATTCGAGGAGAAAGCCGCCGGTCCATGTGGCATGAGGAGAGTGGTTGTGAGTTTTGTGCAGTTTGCACAAAACTATCGGTGTATTCCAGCTCCGGATTGTCTTCGGTTTCTCTTTGGTTTGATTTGTTTTGAATGATTCCATGTCAGGATCTTTAGATTTCTTCATTCAGCGTCTGATCTTGACCTTGGATTGTCTCCTGATATCTTTTCTGTGCTAAAAGCTCTTCCTTAGCGTGTATTCTCTCTAAGCTCTGAAATACCCTGTAGAAATGTATCGGGACTAAAACATCGAAGTTAGATAGACAAACAGTCTAATTTGGTGGGTTTAACCGTGTTTATGATTCATACAATTGTGGTCCATCAGGTTATCATAACTATGAACTTGGAAATAAACACGAGTTTATAAATACATTTTAAATAAATAAAAAGACTTACAACCGTTGAAGCGCCAAGGATCAAGCTTTGATTCCAAAGTAATATTACATGATTAGTGCCCAAAATCTAGAGAGAAGTTAGAGAGAAGCTAGAGCTTCTCTCTCTAACTATGGAGTTGTGACTTGTGGTGGTGATGATACAAATGAGGAGGAGGAGCTCCATATTTATAGCCAAATGGGGAGGAGATGGGTGGTGGAGATGGTGGACATGTGCATTTGCATCCAAGGGTGGAGGAGGAAGGAGGAGGAGAAGGTGACACATGGGGGGGCAAGTGTCACACGGAGGAGGAGCCGGCGGCTTTGGGGAGGAGGGGAGGAGGAGCCGCCACTTGTCACCACCTTGTGGTGGCTCAAAAAGCCACCGGTGGCCGGTCATCCCATGGAGGAAGAGAGGTGTTGCCACCCAATGAGTCATCCTTCTTCACCTTTAGCACCGGTCATCCAATGCACATGGATGAGTTTTGACAGTTTTGTACTGTCTTTACAAAACTATCAGTCCAATCTCACCCCGGACTTGTCTTTGATTATTCCTCATTTGGATTTGATTTGAGTAATTCATTGTCAGGATCTTGAGATTTCTTCGTTCAGTGCTTGATCTTGACCTTCAATTGACTCTTGATATCTTTTCAGCATAAAATCCTCTCCTTAGCGTGTTTTCACTTTTATCTCTCAAATGCCCTGTGGAAATATTTCGGGACTAACACGTAGAAGTTAGATAGACAAACAGTCTAATTTGGTGGGTTTAACTGTATTTATGATGCATACAATTATGGTCCATCAGATCACCCCACACTTTTAGTTGTTCGTCCCAAACAATGCTATTAAAGGGCGGCACTCTAAGTTTGGTTTAAATTATGAAAATTAGACTGTGGGACTCGATTTATCCTAATTCATGCATTGCTTACTTATTACCAAATTAAACTGTGTAAATAAATAGAAGTTACTTGATACGTGTACCTTCGTGCCGAGATGCAAATTATATTGGATGTTTCGGGAGATTGCCCTTTTTAGGCTCCTGGACTGCAACCTCGGGATCGTCTCTTACTATATGGTTTTCTTGTAGCTTTCTCTAGCACGTGATTCGGTTCGGGTTTCACTGGTTTGAGTACTTTAATTTTCTTTTGGCGAGGGACTGCTTTTTGTAGTGAATCGGCTTTTGGCCTTTGATTTGACGCTTTGAGTACTTCACTTTTGTTCGGTTAAAACCTTCACAATTTTGGGCCTTAGGCCTCTTTTTATTTTCTTCTTTGAGTTTTTTGCTTCTTTGTGACTTGCTAGTCCATTTTCTCAGCCTTTTTGGGAGGTCCAATCATCGCCCGCAAGCCTATGGAAATACCTCCCCGCTCTTCTCGTTTTTGCCGTTTTCGCGCGGGTCAAGGTGAGGGTCGCTCATCTATTTTCTCGGCTACTTTGACTGTAGTTTCGCGCGGGTCAAGATGAGGGTCGCTCATCTATTTTCTCGGCTACTTTGACCAGAGATAGGACGGTCTGATTCCCGTCCTCGTCTTTTGCATTGCATGGCGGAGATGACTTCAATTTTCACTGAAACCCGAAGTGCAGCCTCCACTGACTTCGAAAACCATATAGTTTGATCTGATCCTTCGATTGCTTGCCAAGCCTCTCTAGGGCATTTCTATCAACTCCACATCCCTAGTTTATCTCAGCACAAAGGGACAAATGAGAAGTTACGTTCTAAGTTTTTAGACAGTTGAATTTTCACAAGGTAAATGCATGAATTTCGGTCTATCTTTTTCACATTCTTAAGTTCATACTTTCAAAAAGATACACTAAAAAAGAAAAACATGTTGTTTATTTATGTACACATGCGGTTCTCACCCCACACTTTCGAACGAAGTCGTGCTTTTCAGCACTACTTAGTTCGAAAGCCATGCAAGCAGTTGTTACACGAGAAGGAAATGACTTAAGGAAAGGTAAGATCAGAACTCCCTTATTGTGTCGAATGGCATGAGGCTGAATAATCGCGGGAGTTCGGCTGGGGCCTTGAACTTTCAGCGCAGGCCCTGTAGTTCACGGAAGCTACCTGGCTGATCCGATCGTGCTCCAAAAACCAATTCCTAAATAGTCAGATCATTATATGCACCAAGTGGGTGAGAGCGACTTATTGATGAAAACTAAAAGACAGAAATAAAAGACAGAAAATTAAAGTGCGGAAAGTAAGATAGTGTCGGGTTACCTCCCGACCAGTGCACTTGTTTAACGTCGTTGGCTCGACAGTACCTCAATCATGGATCATAAGGTCGGATCCCATGGGTGGGTGAGGTCAAACTTCTTCTCGGCAGCCCTTTTGCTCCGAGAGGGTGAGGTTTCCTTGACCATAGCTGCTGGTCCAATGAGTCGTTCTTGTTTGTTGCTCCTTCCGGGTTTCCATTCTTTCGGCCCATGTTTTTGCCGCCTCTTCATGTTGGTATAGTTGGCACCTTTGTGATTTTGGAAATTTGGTTTTGTGCCATTAAATGTAGGCGACATCAAGCATGCGCCTTTGCCAATCCTCTTCATTGTGGCAGTGATGGATGGTTGTCTTGGAACGAGTGAGTTTTCAGGCAGTTTTCCTTGTTGAGTCGTGGTGAGTGGGATTGGGGCTTTCTCGGATAGTTCGGCAATGAGGTCCGGGACTTCCTCGGGTGCTCCGAGCGCAAGGACCGGGCCTGGCTTGATTTCTTCGGCCGCTTCAGCAGTGAGGTTCGGGATTTCTGTTGGTTCGGTAATTAGGACAGTGATTTCCTCGGATGGATTGGTGATAAGGACCGGGTCTGATTGGGGTGGTTCTTCTTCAGTTATTTGCGGGTCCTCATCCTCAGTCGGTTCCTCGGGTTCAGCCGTCCTTTCTGTTGCTCCTGAATCGGTTTCAGCCGTGAATTGGTGCATCGCGGCACTCAATTGCTGCATGTTTGCGGCCAATTGTTGGGTGTTAGCTGCCAGCTCCTTTTCTGCCGCCCATAATTCAGTTTTAGCTCTGATTTGTTGCATTGTGTTTTCCAACTGCTGGATGCTAGATGCCAGCTCCGTTATATCATCCTTGAGTGGCTCGGCCTGATCTTGGCTTGGTCTTGACCTTGCGGCCAAATCGTTTATTAATTTCCAAAGATCATCCACGGTTAAGTCCCACATTGATCCTCCTGCTGCATCATTTAGCACTTTCCACTCATGTGGCAACATCCCACAGAGAAACTTTGTTTGAAGATCGAAGTTGGTGAATCCATGGTGCGGGCAGCTCGTCACAATGGAATCAAAGTACCATAAGTACTCATCCAATGTTTCGTCTCGGGATTGCTCCAAGTTGTTGATCTTCTCACGGATTTCAAGTTCAAAGGATGGTGGGGAAAACTCCGTATTGTTCCAAGGTTCCATTCCATAGTAGTATGACTTGGTGAATTGCATGATAAAAGAAAAAAGAAAAAAGAAAATAGAACAACTATTCCTATGCACAACTCCCCGGCAACGGCGCTAATTTGACAGACCGCTCGTCGTCAAAGCGATTTGTACAAATAAATTTATAAGTCCGCTACTCGCGACTTAACTACTGGGTAGTAAGTGGTAAGTAGGGGTCGAACCCAAGAGAGTCAGTGTGGAATAGTTGTTCTTTAATGAAGCTTATGCAGAAATTAAATGCAATTGGGGTTGGGTTTGAGTGTGATTTGAGAACTGAAAGTAAATTACGGCAGTTGATAATGGACTGTAAGGAAAGTATTCGGTTTTAGGGGCCTTGTATTATAATTGTTTATCATCGACCGCTAATGATCATACCAAGTGTTCAACGATGAATTGAGACTATTTCTAGCGCAAGACATGATCATGCTAAATGTTCAAAGATGAATCGAGGCTATTCCTAGCACAAGACTTGCAACATCATTTAAAACACTTGTTCTAAGCAAAACTAATTCCTCCTTTCGAAGTATCTTAGCCGTAAGTGCGTCCATTTAATCCCTTTGGCCCAGTTTTTAAATGGTTTTTAGAATAGTCGACCTCTTCAGATAAGTTTATCCATTTGGTCCCTTTGGTCCAGTTTCCAAATGGTCCACTTACCCGAGTGTGATCACGAATATCTAAGGAAGAGTTTACGAATTTGGACCCCTATGGTCACATTTCCAAATGGTTTACTTGACCTTAGACATTCTAACTTTTATATATGGCACATAGAACAAGTATCGAACATAAAGGTATACTAAGAGTAAAGTCTAAAACATTTATAATACAAGTACACACCCTTAAACCGAATAATTAATTTAGCTACTAATCATGGCAGTGGTTATCATAACTATAAACTTGGAAATAAACACGAGTTTATAAATACAATTTAAATAAATAAAAAGACTTACAACCGTTGAAGCGCCAAGGATGAAGCTTTGATTCCAAAGTAATATTACATGATTAGTGCCCAAAATCTAGAGAGAAGTTAGAGAGAAGCTAGAGCTTCTCTCTCTAACTATGGAGTTGTGACTTGTGGTGGTGATGATACAAATGAGGAGGAGGAGCTCCATATTTATAGCCAAATGGGGAGGAGATGGGTGGTGGAGATGGTGGACATGTGCATTTGCATCCAAGGGTGGAGGAGGAAGGAGGAGGAGAAGGTGACACATGGGGGGGCAAGTGTCACACGGAGGAGGAGCCGGCGGCTTTGGGGAGGAGGGGAGGAGGAGCCGCCACTTGTCACCACCTTGTGGTGGCTCAAAAAGCCACCGGTGGCCGGTCATCCCATGGAGGAAGAGAGGTGTTGCCACCCAATGAGTCATCCTTCTTCACCTTTAGCACCGGTCATCCAATGCACATGGATGAGTTTTGACAGTTTTGTACTGTCTTTACAAAACTATCAGTCCAATCTCACCCCGGACTTGTCTTTGATTATTCCTCATTTGGATTTGATTTGAGTAATTCATTGTCAGGATCTTGAGATTTCTTCGTTCAGTGCTTGATCTTGACCTTCAATTGACTCTTGATATCTTTTCAGCATAAAATCCTCTCCTTAGCGTGTTTTCACTTTTATCTCTCAAATGCCCTGTGGAAATATTTCGGGACTAACACGTAGAAGTTAGATAGACAAACAGTCTAATTTGGCGGGTTTAACTGTATTTATGATGCATACAATTATGGTCCATCATATACTTACTCGACTGATGTCGTCCTCAAGAGATCCATTGTTAGCTTGAACGAACTTGATTATGTCGCGAATATATTGCATGACATAGTATCCACACACTTCACTCGGTATGGGCTATTTCGGGCACTAAAATAATAACTCCAGTTATAATCACACGAAACATATTAACTATGGAAAATAAAATTTTAAAACAATTGTTATTTGTTAAGTCAATACCGTCACAGTTTTCCACTCTATATCCAAATCTGACAGGATGTTGAAGCACAGACTCAAGCACCTGCAACAATTAAGGTAATTAATATCAGCAAGTTGTAGCACATGTAGTAATTCTAAGTAAATGTGGGTAGCATATTTGTTACGTGTTAATAAAATTCGTTGCATCCAGCACCAACGATTAGGCCATCAGATCAAGCCAGCGGACCACTCACTTCATAGGGAATATGACAGCTAACCACCGGTGCCACCTAACAAACATCTGACACATTGTATATTAGTATTACGCATTACATGCAAAATAGACAAGAATAAGAAAAATATCCACTTACTTAAGGTATAGACGTAGGGAAGGAAGTAGCAAAAATTACAACCGTAGTCGGGCATTCTCAATCTCCTCTGGAAGAAGTTCACCCTCACATTGAAATGCTCGGTCGGACTCATATAACTCGGTCTGAAGAATCCAAACCGAATGCCCGGTTGGATCTTATCGTGGATAAATCTACTGGTATATGATTAAACTTTATTCAAACTTAACAACCATTTAATAATCAAATCAATAATTAACTGATGTAAACTTCAGCTGCGGTTGCACCCAAAGCTTTTAAGCAGGTGAATTCCAGAATGCACTCTTTGTTAAGAGCGACATAGCAATCCTCACCAAACACTTTGCTATTAATGTACACCGAATACAGAGTTGACTTCGCCATCCCCATAGCGTGCTCGTACAAAAAAGGGCATTGCATTGACATTCTGCTAGTACCTTCGTCGCTGAAACTATTGGATTGCATTTTAATAAATCTGAACTCGTCATATCCTTGTCTGAAATACAAACGTAAAGTTTATTAGTGTGAAAAAACTTAATGTATGTACTTACCTTTTCATCAATGACTACTAGACATTTCGGCCATCCCACAAAAGCGAGCACTACATCCGATACTTTCTCCATTTCTTCGAACTTCTCTGGCAGCTCTGCTGATGGTTCGATCGCATCGTCGATAACCACCTTCACCATCTCATCATTCAGCTCTCGATATTGCACGAATCATTCTAGCATAACTCTTCCAAGTGCCATGATTTGCCTCCGCTCATCCAAACCTCCTCCTTCCACATGCAGTATGCATTTATTCCCAGTCTGATATGGAAAAGAACCATTTTATTAATACAACGTGAATGGAGTAAATTGCACTTTCTCAGTAATTTGAAGTTTGGGATATTACCTCGAGTATATCTGCGAAGGGGTCTGCATTGGAACCACTGTGATGGCTCTGAAGAGTAGGTGCATGCGATGTGACTGAGGAGTGTGTGCAGGAGGAAGAAGAATGCTTCCCAAATACCTTCGTCCAACCTACCAAACTCCCTACCCCCCGTGTGCGTCCAGGGTACTCGTCCTTCCCTATGGCCTCCGTCAATATGTCTCTTCGACCCTGTGAAGTAAATGTTCCCTGACTGACATGCTCTTCCAATTCATCCTATTATCAATCATTTTACATTCAACATACTCACAGAGAGTTAGGGTATTATTTAATAGTTTACTGTAAACATACAACTTACAATTTTTTCCACCACCCCCTCAAAAAATCACTTATGTACTCTTTATTCCTCCTTTGGTGACCCCTCTTCCATATCTCCTGCCTCTCAATGTGGATGACAAGCTCATCCCCCGGCCCTATTAAACCCTCAACCTCGATCTGGGCTTTCTTTTTCGCGACGAGATCCGCCCTCGCCTTCTTGTACCCGCTTCGAAACATTATATGCTGGTACGGGCTCGATTTTGCTCGAGCAATGTTCGTCTCCCTTATTTTAAGTGCCTCTGGAGTCGAACGATGTTCCACAAACGTCTTCCATTGATCTGAATCAATGAAAGATTACATCTCTCTGGGGTCCTCTCCTTATTTCGGCCCAAACATATACTGATTCGCGAGCTCACTCTTAAAGTTTCTCCATATTCTCACTACAGCTCGGATCTCCGTATTCTTTACCAATCTAGTTAAGGCATTCTGGGGCACATCAAATAATTTCTGCACATAAAAACATATTTCTTAAAAATTGTGGCAAACTATGAAAGTAACAATAGTGGCATAATTAATAACACACCAGAGTATCTTCCCACACCAGCTCCCTAACCTCATTAGGTACTAACTTCCAGTTTTCATATGTAATTGGCACTCACTTTTTAGTAACAATACCTGGAAGTACACACAATAATACTTACTTATATCTTAAAATTTTGACATTCGATAGGTAAACAAATAGTAAAACATTACCGATGTAGCTTCTGAATGATTTCCCTACTTCACCGGCAATAGTTCCATCTTGATCTATCGTGACCGGCTCCTTTGTGCCATCCTTATGGTTGTCGATTAATTTTTACATGAGGGTTGGCCCCCCTGTTTTACGGGTTGATGAAGAGGCTTCCTTGTCGCTACCTGCTGTGTGAACCATCGTCCCGCGATTAAACAATAAATGCATAAGAAGCCACTCTAAAAGAATAACCTAAACAATTATATAACATACGAAAACAATGCGATTACACTACTAATTTATGCTTTGGGGAGCGAATTTGAAACAATTGAACCACAAGAACACGGTACCCTAACTAATTGAAACAAAAAGGAGGCTAAAATCAACCATGACCCTAAGTAATCGATTGTCTATTTTGATTCCAACTCGCAACCCTAACTACCAAGCCTACAACAATAGCATACCTAAATTGAGTCTGGGACGGAGATCGATGAGCACAAATCAAACACGCTAACCAAAATTAACATACCTGGGCGAAGAATCTGGGATGGAGATCGATGAACACAAGTCAAATTTCGAGTGAGATGCGTAGGCAGGCGAAGACGCAGTAAATAATTGAAGGCTAGGTAATTCAGAATGAGTAAGATTATCGAGTAACCGGACTTTTAAAGAAGATATACGACATCGCTTCCTCGGGGAGTCGTGCCGAGGCTGAAGTCGGGTCCATGAAGGTAGCTAAGGCTGAATTTGATCGTAGCATGGTCGTGCCTTAAGATGGCCTAGAACTCAGTCCCTTGGCCTAGGATGGCTTGGATTTTGGACCTTGTGTTCTTGGTCTTTTGGTTGCTATTATGGAACTACACTAAGATTTGGAGATGAATGCTCAAAGTGGTTTTGCAAGGTCCCGACCGAAATTATGATTGGCCCCATGTTTCTCCTGCCGGTCTGGGCTCCTCGGGCAATGCTCGGGCATCGGCTGGTTCCACTCGGGCGTTTTGTCTGGGAAGTGAGATTGTCTGAGTTGTTTGGCATTTAAAACACTTTGGCCGAGCCAGAATTGCCAGATTTTATGGTTTGGTCGAGCGACTTGGTTTCGGTGCCTATGAGCGCGGGGCCTTTACTTTGGAATTGGGCCAACTGCCAATCTGCCCGGGCGTTCTCCTTGGTTTTCCGACATTGTCCACCTTATTTTCCATTTTGATCACTTTGCTCGAGGTGGATTTGTCAGATTAGCTCGTTTGCCCGGGCAACTTGAATTCAGAGCTAGATGGCCTGGGCGAGGACCTGGTTCTCTCGGTTGTGGACCTGGTTCTCTCGGTCCCTGGTTGAGGTTCTCGGGCCTCGGCTGGCTTTTTG
The DNA here is from genome assembly GCA_033675215.1 of Rhodiola kirilowii. NCBI lineage: Eukaryota > Viridiplantae > Streptophyta > Magnoliopsida > Saxifragales > Crassulaceae > Rhodiola > Rhodiola kirilowii. Next base: position 30,520,580 of record CM066194.1, on the reverse strand, counting down.
GCACAATTCTCCCTTTTTAACCTCGTTTCCTCTCTAAACCTCAAAATCACCTGTAGAGCAAAAATGGAACTAACAAGTAAAAGTGATTAAGACAAAGTGTCTAATTTGGGGGTTTAGTAGTACTTTATGAGTCGTATAAATACGCTCCATCACCAGCACTGGTAGAGGTACTGGGAGTTCATCACAAACGAGGCTAATTGACATACGCCAACTGAGACAATTAAACCAGGACATGCAACGTCCACAATCGTTAACTGGGGACACACGTCGAACTCGGGAAGTGTACATGCCTTCTATGCATGTATAGGAGCCTACCCATGCGAGACAGTTGGGCGAAGACATGCAACGTCCACCATCGTCAACCGGGGGGACACACGTCCAACTACGGAAGTGTACAGGCCTTTTATGCCTGTATAGGAGCCTACCCTGATCTGATGTATGAAGACATAAACTTACCACAAGTGCATAAATACGACTTTGATGAACTGCTGAATTTCGTGAAGGAGTCGGCGGAAAATAGGGAGGGTGACAAGGGAGCCGAAGGGAGGGACTCACCTTCGGCAGATGATGAAGATCACGATGACATACTTCGGCTAGAGTTTGTTAGAGGAGGGACTTCAGTCGGTGGCGGACTCGGTGAGGAGACACCATTGGGTTCGATGCCAGAGGATGATTGGCCTTGGATCGTTCCAGATGGGGATGACAAGTGAGTATTTTTTACATATATTTGTGTAGCTTGTTTTACTAACCATATTGTAAATGTCAAACTTGTATTTTTTTCAACTTTGACCCGCCATCGGCTGTTAACAAAATCGGGCTGGAATGTATTAAGCCTGGTTTTAAGGTTGGTTGGACCACAATCAGGACGTGTGATCCACAAGCTCCGGTGAAGTTGTTTCGACACTTTAAGGTAAAATGTATTAAAATTGCATTAACATGAAATTTTTCGTTAAAGTTTTTTCTACATGCAAATATGTTTTTGATTCCATAGTTTTAGGTTTCTTTTAAATTTTCCGTAACACAACTATGTAATGTACATGCAGAGCTTGTACCGATGGGATCCAATCCACAACGACCAAATTGAGGCAAACTTTAGAAAGAAGGCGGCTAAGATTCTCCAAGATTCCTGGAAAGGCTTGCGATTCGGGAAGACTAAAGGCCCGAAATGGTTGGCGAAAGATCACAAAGTTGCGGGAAAAGTTCGATTTAACACGGACCCAGTATTCATAGCTCGCGGTGAAAAGAACAAGCAAACTTATTTGGCCCAGCATACCAGAAACGGCCCAGCCTTGCACGCCTTTGGGTCGAGACCAACACACTATCACATGGCAAAGATGGTAATACATAATATTTAAAAATAATTCAAGTTTCAATATCATTTATAATAACACATTTATCATTAAATGTGCAGGAAAAGAGTAATCAAAGACAAGGGTTGCCAACTGATATGTTTGACAAGAAATTCAAGCGGAAGGATGGGACGTATTTGATACCCGACGCAAACACAAGGGTATTACACTTACCAATTATATTTTCTTATTACACTAATTTCGTAATAAATTTAAGTTGTTGTTACATTTAATTTGTTATACATTTGTTGTTGTTAGTTTCCTAAATTTACAAATTTTTGTTTCCTTTGTAACTAAACATTTAATGTTATTTAAAAAATGTGCAGAAACACCTCGTGGATGCTGAAGCTTTGGTCCTGAAGAATCACGTCGAAGAGGAAAGGGTATCGGAGGAGGAGCTGGTAGAGGCCTCTGTGACTGTCATGGGGGTTAACCCGAGGTCGGGGATACCGTATCTCTATGGGCCTGTAGCGACATTGGTGTCAGATAAGATCTATTCAACGGGAAGCCAGTCATGCACGAGCTCCCAGAGATCGAGGACTCCACTATCGGACGATTACACTCAGGATCTAAGGCCGCATTTAGAGCGCATGGACGAGTCCCAGTCCCGACAGGAGGGTGAGATCAGAAGTTTGAAGGAAGGCACGGACCGATTGATGCAAATGCAAGCTGATATAATGTTGAGGATGTTAACTCCCGGATACCAGCCTCCACCTCTCAGAGGAAGCCCGAATCTGCCAAGTCAGAGATCGGATGAAGACAACCGAGGACGTTAACAAGGCGCTTGAGGGCTTATTTTGTATTCGCCACGATCTAGGCTTTTTGGATCTTTAAATTAATAAAGGCGCTGACACCGCCTAGCTTTAAGTAAAAAAAACGTTAACAAGGCCGGAGGAGAACAACAATTAATATTAATATTTTATTTGACTCCACTTATGCAGTTTTATTATCATTACATTTATTTTATAATAATCTGTTTTAAATATGAAAACAGCAATTAAAATTAATACTAATATTTTATAAACATTTAATGTTAATATCAAAAATTCGAAAAAATAATATTCGGAAATTAGTATTCGAAAAATTGAAAATTAAAATTTGCAAACCCATAGAATATAATATTGACAAAATAATGATGGAACTTTGACGGCAACATTCAGACGGAGTAAAGACGGACTACTGACGAAATAAATGATAACGAAATTGTGCCGGAAATATGACGGACATTATGGCTAACGTACATATGACGAAAAATATTACAAACGGAAATGTGTTTGCATATAGACGGAAAATCTTATTGATGTAAAATTGACGGAAACTAAGATGACGGAATTCCCGATGGAATTACGTCGATAATATTTTCAGTGGGAAGTTTGTCGGAAAGATGACGGAAGGCTGTGTAGTGTAACAATGACGACATATTGACGGTTTCTTAATAGACGGATATAGCCAGAACAATGACGGAACAAAGAGTAGCATAAAAATGACTGAATTTTGACGGTTTCTTAATTGACGGACATGTCCTGGAAAACTACAGAAAACTAGTGCAACAAAATTCAAACGAAATTTTGACGGAGATTTTCGTCGGATACATGTTGGACTTACGACGGAATTTTCTTTATCGGAAATGCGACGGAATGTCGACGAAAATAAACAACGGAATGTTGTCGGAAACTTTATTCCACCGGAAAAATTGCCGAAAAGTGATGGAAATTTGGATTTTTCCGTCGTTTTCCTGAAGTCGAAAATTTTCTATAAATTAGTAGTGTATTGAGAATACGATCTCTTTGAGTATTTGGATAGACATATTTTATAATTTTCAACTTGACTAACTCATTTTTTATTATTTGAAATTGTAAACTGCTCAGTATATTCATGTGTATTACATATTTGATGTATTGACTAAGTTGTAGATTTTGACTCAATAAAGGTGTTAAAAAATGACCTATGCTACATGAATGATAGAACTTGAAGTTAGTTAGAAGACCTTTTAAGATGACTAGTGTATGAGCACGAAGTATATTTTAAGAAAGTTTGATCATGATTCTTAAGAAAATAAATTCATCGATTAGAGGACTACACTGTTTTTGAGGGGAGAATAATGTAATAGCTCGAAAATTTAATACAAAAATTATGACATTAAATGGGATTATGGTCGAATGTGTTAGGCAAAAAAATATTCATAAATCATGGATTAATATGGACAGTAATACCATACATTTAATAAGGAATAAATAAAAGTTTAATATGGATTAATTAGAAGAAAATATCCAATTAGGAAACAACATTAGCGGCAACCCTAGATTGATCCTTCTTATAATTGTTTCGTCTTTTGTCTTCCCCTGCCTCATCTTCAATCTTCATCCTCTTTCTTTGTAAAATACACTAATGTCATCATGAAGTTGTAAAGTGAATATACATGAGAAAGATGGCGTCTTGAATTAGTGAAGATGTTCAGCTCACTAGATATGCTCTTATTTTTATACTTGTATAATTGTATGCTTTTATTTCAGAAAAATCAGATCCTCTGGCTTATTTTAAAGTGACAATAGCTTGTGGTTCGCTAACTGGAATTCGGAAATTCTTGATGTTATGTTGTAGTAATCGAAACGAGCTTCCCAACCATCTGTAGATAGTGATAAGCCGTGTTTACACGACTTATTAAGTCAACAATTCCCACTAATTGACATTCAAGGTCATATGAACAGTTGCTTGCTAATGCATTTTTGCATCGCATGTACTTTTGAGGACTTATGAGGAATCGCGCGCAAAAGAGGGCATTTATGCCTAAAAACCACCAGTTGGAGTTCTGGCCGGTCGGGGCCTCATTTGGCTCGCACCGCGTCCGAAAGAGACCGAGTGTGCTTCGTCGGGCACTCGGAAGGGCCTTCCGAAGAAGTACCGCTCAGCATCGGCGTTCCGCGCCGAGAAGTGCCGCGCCTTCCGTCCGAGAAATGCCGAGAGCGCTCCGCGCTGATTGTCGAGCCGAGCCTCGACGTGTGCCTGCCTACCGCTCGAAGAGTTCCGAAGCGCTTCGCGCTAAATTGCCGAACTGGGCCGCACCGCGCTTCGCGCGCATTCACCCGGCCAAGACCTGGCCCTGTGCCTAGTCTGCGCCGAGAATCTTCGACCAAAGACCCGTCCGCCATCCGACCTTCGCCCAAGTCAAGGCCGGTCAAGCACGTCAACGTCAACGGTCAATGGTCAATGTCCCCCGCGTTTCTCGGCTCGTCTTTCGAGGCGTGACGTCACTCCCCGTGTGCTTCTTCCAAGGCAAAAGTCGAATCCGCCAAGTTCCCCAAGGCCAATGAAGGAATCCTATGTTCGAATAGGGATTGCCACTCCACTTACGCCAAGCAACTTGGGCTTCAAGTTTGGCATATTCCTTAGCAAAGTCCTATATAAGGACCACTTCATTCCCTTTGGGAAATAAACCCTCATTCCGGAAATCTAGAAACATTCTCTCTAAATTCAAGGGCGATTATTCCTTTTGCACGTCTCTCTTTCTACTCCTTCTTGTATTACGTTTCCATTTACTTTATGCAAAGCTATTGTATTCACCCCATGAATACTAGTAGCTAAATCCCTCAATCTAGTTGTGGGTTCGTAATTGCAATCATGTTTTGAGGCATCGCACTTTGCATTTTCTATCTCGACTCTAGTCTCCGAGCTTCATCCATGGATCAAATGCGAAGTCAAGTGGATGTCTAGCCACAAAGCTTGACTAAGCATGCGATCCTTATTGTTATCATCCACCGGATGCCTAGCCGCAATGGTGGATAGTAACACCTAGTTCGATCGACTTGTGGCGAGACAAGGTTTGTAGCATCACCCTAGCCGGGATGTTAAGATATGACCCTAGGTAAGGCGTATCACAAACCCCTCGGCTATTTCGTTCGATCTAGGACGGGACTAGGACCGGTGCTTTCCTTAACTTACGTTCGATGAGCTACCTTAGCCGGGGCTCAAGAACACGACCTAGTCGGCGTGTTACGAATTAACGCGAGGGAAGCCAAGGTCAAGGGCACGCTCCTTAGCCGGAACGTCGCACCAAGAGATAGATTAACCCATTCATGCCAAGGATAAACATGAAGCAATGAACCCACGACTAGATATCTATCATATTGCTATCTACTTCACGTATTGTCATTTACTTACTTTCAAAACCCCAAACCCCAACTGTTTTATTTTCATTTATTTACTTACAAGCAGTTGAGCTAGTTTCTCACCATTGTCGCGAAGATATCCAAGAGGTTCACACCTCATAGGGAGCTAACTCTCTCTCCACGCACATTCAATCGTGATTCGATGATCTAAGCAGATTTTGGTGGAAAAACTGTTCTTGCTTCCCCAAGACCAACAAGTAACCAAGCTAATTCCCTTGGGTTCGACCCTTACTTGCCGCTCTACTATTTTTAGTGAGCCAAAAGCGAGGAGTTTATAAATATCAATTTGCAAGGTCCTAACGACACCTTGTCAAATTTGGCGCCGTTGCCGGGGAATTAGGTGTATTTGGTGAAGTTTGGTCTTTGTTCATTTTCCTTCTTTTTCATTTTTGGGGTTATTTGTGCTAGGTTCGAGTCAGGTCGCACGCTGGTAGTCGCATGGGCGACAATGTCGTCGACGAACGAGTCGACGATTTCGTGGAACACCCCGAGGACCCGCCTCCATTTTACGATGACCCCGAGCGGCTCATTCGAGAACGCAACCGCATCGCGCGCGAAGCCGCGAGACGAGACCTGGGAGCGCCCGAGGTTCGGCACGAAGCCGGCCCGAGACCGGTACCTCGCCCATTCCCGCCTGCGCAACAGCGCGCTCCGCGACACGAGCCGGTGCACGATGCGCTATACGACGAGTTCGAGGACATCCGCGAGCCAACTATGGGCGAACTTTCGGCCCCGAATTTTTGCAATCAACCATGGTGCATCTACGAAGGCCCAGAAATGGAAAACATCGTGGTCAACACGGCCGTAGTGCACTATTTGCCGAAGTTCGCTGGCACTCAAGGAGAATCCGCGGTCATGCACCTCCAACGTTTTCATGGCGTGTGCCAAAATATGCGCCCAACTGGGATCGATGTGGCGGACTTCAAGCTAAAGGCGTTCTTCTTCTCGCTCGTCGACGCGGCGAATGATTGGTTCCTCTCGCTACCATTCGGAAGCATTCGTACGTGGGGCCAAATGCAAAAGAAGTTCCTCGACAAGTACTACCCAGCCGGTCGAGCCATTCAAGTGCGGAGGCAACTCCAAGAAATTAAGCAAGGGGCGAACGAGTCGATGTACGACTACCTCGAGAAATTTAATCGACTCGAGCGAAGTTGTTGCAACCTCGGATTGCCCGAGAAACTGGTGGTCGAGTACTTGTTGGATGGGTTCCGCCCGCTCGATAAAATGCTCCTCGATGCCTCAGCTGGAGGCACGATGATGAGCTTGCCTTTAAGCGGAATCCGGGAACTAGTCACTAAGGTGGCCGAGAACGCAAGGTTTCGCGAGGAAACGACTCGGCAAGAAGAGTTCTCTCGCACGAAAAGCGTGGCCAAGGCCGAGTCACCAGCGCAACCTATTGCGGAGCAGATGAAGGAGATGAGGGAAATAAAGGAAATGATGGCCACTTTGATTAGGAGGCAGCCGGTAGTGGTAAAGCCATGCGAGTTTTGTGGCGCATCGGACCACCAGACCGATGCGTGCCCGACTTTGTTCGAGGAGGACCTGGTAGAAGTGAATGCGATCGACGGGGGCCAGGCCTACAACAATCGCTCGGGGCCAAATCAGGCCTATGGACGCGCACCGCCCGGCCAGGACTGGCGGAACAATGCGCCGAGGGAAGGGCACCAGCAGTTCCATCACGCGCAGCAAGGCGCACCCCAGGCGAGCCAGGGCTACTATCGCCCGCCGAACCGGCAGTTCCAGCAGAACGGGCCCGGACAATATCAGCGAGGGCCGAGCCATGACCAGGCCGGTCCGAGTAATCGAGGCCCTGGCAAGTCACTCGAGGAAATTGTGAAGGAGCTGGCCATTACAGTGCAGCAGCAGCAGATTAAAGCGGACGGGGCCATTGCGGACCTCGCCAAGCAAGTTTCCCAGATCGCCACCGACGTGGCCGAGCTAAAGAACGAGCCAGGCAGGCTCCCCTCGCAAACTGTGAAAAACCCTCGAGGAAATGTGAGCGCTGTGACGCTTAGGAGTACGGGGAGGCTAGCCGAGGATGAGCCAGGCTCAGATAAGGAAGTGGGCCAAGAAGAGCCCGAGGAGGACCAGTTGGAGCGCGAGACGTTCGGCCACATCGGGCCAGATGCGGACGATACGCGCGAAACGGAAACGCCCGAAGTGCGCAGCGAGGACTCGGCGCGCGCGCCTGAGAATGAAGGCCCGCGCCTGGTACCCGATACGGAAAATGCGAATACTAGCGCGCCACTTCCGTTCCCCGTCCTTGCTCGAGCCCCCAGAAAGTATGTGATGGACAAGGACGTTTGGGACCTATTCAGCAAGGTAGAAATCAATATCCCCCTCCTTGAGGCCATCAAGCAGATTCCTCGATATGCGAAGTTTTTGAAGGAGCTGTGCACGAACAGAAGGAGAGGTCCTCGAGTGGACCAAGAGCTGATGAGTAGGAATGTCTCGGCCGTCATCCAACGAAAGGTTCCGCCCAAATGCGGAGATCCAGGCACCTACACTATTCCTTGCACGATAGGCAACATTAGGATCGAGAATTGTATGCTAGACTTAGGAGCTTCGATCAATGTCCTGCCTTATTCGATCTACTCGTGCCTTAGGATAGGGCCTCTCGAGCCAGCTGGGCTTACCATTCAGTTGGCGGACCGTTCGTTGAAGCAGCCGGAAGGAAAGATCGAGGATGTGCTAGTGCAAGTGGGAGAGCTCGTATTCCCAGCGGACTTCTATGTCCTAAAGATGGAAAACTGTGGGCCAGGAGATCATGCGCCTATTCTACTAGGCCGGCCCTTCTTAAAAATGTCAAAAATGAAGATTGATTGTGATAGCGGGACCTTGTCGATGGAGGTCGAGGGAGAAGTTTTTAGCTTCGACATTTTCCTGGCCATGAAGCACCCTTTGGAGTTCGAGTCAGTCCATGCGCTCGACACCCTCGACGATCTGGTCGAGGAGTTTCAGTCGGAACGCGCGAAGGACCCGCTCGAGCTCGCGCTGATTAATGTCCTGTATGCGCACGAGGACTCGTATGAGCTGACCGATGACGTCCGGGACGCGCTGCTAGCGCTCGAAGTTTCTCGACCCTTGACCCGGTACTACGAGGCGTGCGAGGTGCGGCTATTCAAGGTCAAATCTGCGATACCGTCCATCGAGCAAGCCCCCGAGGTCGAGCTCAAGCCCCTACCTGAGCATTTAAAGTACGCCTTCCTTGGCGAGAATAACACTCTTCCAGTCATCATTAAAAATGGACTAGGTGCGGACCAGGAACGGCGTCTTGTCGAGGTCCTGGGCCGGCACAAACTGGCCATCGGGTGGACTCTTGCGGATATTCGAGGAATTAGCCCGGCTGTGTGCATGCATCGTATTTTGCTCGAAGATGGTGCGAAGCCATCGAGGGAACCACAGCGCCGACTGAACCCGATCATGATGGAAGTGGTCCAGAAGGAGATCCAAAAATTGCTCGACGCGGACGTGATTTATCCGATCTCGGATAGCCAATGGGTGAGCCCAGTTCATGTTGTGCCAAAGAAGACCGGCATAACAGTCGAGGAAAATGCCGAGGGGCAAATGGTTGCGACTCGAGTGAAAAATGGGTGGCGAATGTGCATCGACTATCGAAAGCTAAATGCCGTCACAAGGAAGGACCACTTTCCCCTCCCATTCATCGACCAAATGCTCGACCGCCTAGCGGGAAAGCCTTATTTTTGTTTCCTCGACGGGTTCTCGGGCTACAACCAGATTCCTATCGCGCCCGAGGACCAGGAAAAGACGACGTTCACGTGCCCGTTCGGTACCTTCGCGTTCCGCCGCATGTCCTTCGGCCTTTGCAATGCGCCCGGCACGTTCCAGGGGGTCGTCACGAGCATTTTTTCGGACATGATTGGGTCGATGATTGAGGTCTTCATGGATGATTTCACAGTTTATGGGAACTCGTTCGATGCGTGCCTAGAGAACTTGAGCGCCGTCTTGGCTCGATGTGTCTCGATGAACCTCGTACTCAACTACGAAAAATGCCATTTCATGGTAACTCATGGGGTCGTCTTGGGGCACATCGTTTCGCACGAGGGGATTAGGGTTGACAAAGCAAAAATCGACGTAATATCTACTCTCCCCTATCCCACGACTGTGCGAGACATCAAGTCTTTTCTTGGGCACGCTGGGTTCTACAGGCGATTTATTAAGGACTTTTCGAAGAAAGCCTTGCCTCTCTCGACCTTGCTCCAGAAGGACGTTCCCTTCGAGTTCACGGACGCGTGCCAAGCGGCATTTGACGAGCTGAAACAGGCGCTCACTAGCGCACCTATCATTTGCGCGCCCGACTGGACTCGGCCCTTCGAGATCATGTGCGATGCGAGCGACTACGCGTTAGGCGCGGTACTCGGCCAGCGGATCGAGCGAAGGCCGGTGGTGATCTACTACGCATCGAGGACTCTCGACACGGCCCAAAGGAATTATTCGACGACTGAGAAGGAGCTACTCGCCGTGGTCTTTGCCTTGGAAAAATTTAGATCTTATTTGCTGGGTACAAAAGTGGTTGTCTACTCGGATCACGCGGCCATTCGATATTTGATGACCAAGAAGGAGGCCAAGCCACGCCTGATCCGATGGGTTTTGTTGCTACAAGAGTTCAACGTGGAAATTAAGGATAAAAAGGGGGTGGAAAACACTGTGGCAGACCATTTGAGCCGACTGGTTCGAGAAGAGGAACCCGGCTGAATTACCGAGGCCTTCCCCGACGAGCACCTATACGCTCTCGCGGGACGGGTGCCTTGGTATGCACAAATAGTGAATTTCTTGGTCGGGGCCAAGTTTCTGCCCGCCTACTCGAAGGCCCAGCGCCTGAAGCTCAAGCACGATGCGAGGCACTACGTGTGGGACGACCCGTACCTTTGGAAAATTGGGTCGGACCAAATCCTTCGAAGATGCATTCCAGATGAGGAGATTGCTTCGGTGCTCAGTTTTTGTCATGAGCACGCTTGTGGAGGGCATTTTGGCCCGAGGAGAACCGCGCGGAAAATCTTGGATAGCGGGTTCTTTTGGCCTAGCATCTTTCGAGACTCGTACAATCATTGCAAGAAATGCGACAAATGCCAAAGGGTCGGCAATGTGTCCGCTCGAAATGAGATGCCCCAAGTTCCTATTCTCGTCAATGATGTTTTCGACATCTGGGGCATCGACTTCATGGGACCGTTCCCGGCCTCGAACGGATTCGTTTATATCCTCGTGGCAGTCGATTACGTCTCGAAGTGGGTCGAGGCCAAGGCCACCCGGTGCGACGATGCGAAGACCGTAGTCGAGTTTTTGCGCACCAATATCTTTTGCCGGTATGGCGTGCCCAAGGCCATCATTAGCGACCAAGGTTCGCACTTTTGCAACCGAGTCATGGCCACCACCTTAAGGCACTACCACGTTCACCATCGAACTTCCACAGCCTATCACCCCCAAACCAATGGTCAAGCGGAGATCTCCAACCGCGAGATCAAGGGGATCCTTGAAAAAATGGTGAAGCCGACTCGCAAAGATTGGAGCCAAAGGCTCGACGAAGCGCTTTGGGCCTACCGGACCGCCTATAAGACGCCGATAGGGACCTCGCCCTTTCGGCTAGTATTCGGCAAAGCGTGCCATCTGCCGGTCGAGCTCGAGCACAAGGCCTATTGGGCCCTCAAGCAATGCAACTCGGATTTGCGAGCCGCTGGATTGGACCGGAAGATGCAATTGTGCGAGCTGGAGGAGTTGCGCCTCGAGGCCTACGAGGGCCAATCAGACTACAAGGCGCGCACCAAGCTCTACCATGACAAGTTCATCCTCCAGCGCGACTTCGAAGTTGGCCAGCAAGTGCTCCTGTTTTCCTCGCGCTTGAGGCTCATGCCGGGCAAGCTCCGCTCGAAGTGGACGGGCCCTTTCACCATAACGCGAGTCTTTAATTATGGGGCCCTAGAACTGGGGAACCCGAGGGATGGAAGTCGGTTCGTGGTCAATGGGCAGCGAGTGAAGCACTACCACGATGAAATCAAGGCACCCGCCCAAGAATTCGACCTAGCCGAGCCATTCGAACCTCCTTGAATGGAGGTCTCGTCGAGCCAACGACGTTAAACAAAGGCGCTCGCAGGGAGGCAGCCCGGCATTTGTTTTTCTGTTTATTTTTTCTTGTTTATTATTGAATAACTGAGCTTGGGAAAAGAGCATTTCTACAGGAACTTGAACCTCGGCGCAAGGCGCGCAAAACATGGAAGGGAGGAACCTACTGGGCCAACTTCATCAAATGGAAATTCTGACTCGACCAAAGTTCTTAACATGGTCAAATTATCGAAGAATCTGAGATTTCCAGAAGTGCCCAGGCAAGGTCGCTCGCAGGCCCGAGTACCAGGCCCTGCGCGCGCAAACCAAGCACCCATCGGCCACTCCCGACCCAACGATCGGAAATGAAAAATCTGGCTCGACAGAAGTCCTTGAAACATTGAGGGGCCTCGACAGAACAAGAATCATCGCATTCGCACGAGGGGAGTTCCTGTTCTCTCTTTCCCTTGTTTTTTTCCTCGCATGCATTGAGCCCTACCCAGAGTCGTGCCGTGAGGACACGGCTCATTTCAAAAGTGTGGGGTGGGGAGGTCGTTTGTTGTGTCAGCACGTTTAAATTCTTTGCATTTGCATGAGTCAGCAGGTTTCCCTTAAATTTTTAAATTTTTTCGAATAAGGAATGCGTTCAAGCTCCATGATATGCGGTTTTGAGCATTAACGATGTGAAATAGATAGAACCAATTACTCGCATTTTTCCTATGAAATCTGGATTGCGTGATGATATGAGATTAACTCTTTATTTGTCTTTGTGAGTTGGGATAAATGGAAGGGATGTGGAGTTGATAGAAAAGGCCCTAGTGGAGCTTGACAAAAGCACTCGAGGGACTGGGACCGAGTCATGTGGTTATACGGACTTGTGGAGGCTGCGCTTCGAGACCTATAGGATCAGTTGGCTCGGCCTATGCACACCATACGCATGAGGCGAGACGGGAAAACAGACCGTCTTCGTTCGGGTCCGACTGGCCGGGAAAATGGGCGAGCGACCCTCGACCTGACCCGCGCGACAAGGGCGCCCGAGCGAGAGCGGGAAGGGTATTTCCATAGCTTGCGGGCGATGATTGGACCCTTTCAAGAAAATGGACGAGCAATTCCCAGAAAAGAGCAAGGCTCAAGCAAAGAAAAAAATTCATCATCCAAAAAGAGAAATTCTTCGCGAAGTCAAGTGAGACACCACAAATCTACATCAAGGCCAAAGGCCAAAGTTCATTACACAAACCGTCCGCACAACAACAAAAGGACTTGACCTTTAGCTCGAATCAAATCACGTGCTAGAAGAAGCAATAAGTATAACCATATGGCAAGTGCCCGAGTCCAAGAGTGTAGATCATGGGTTCGAAAAGGGCTATCTCCCACTCATCCCAATTGGTTTGCATCCCGGCTCATGAGGTAACACGTATCGAGTTGATTGAATGTTTGAGCATGATTCATTGAGTAGTAGTTGAATTATTGCGAGGAAAGGTAATGTCTAGATTAGCACTCTATTGCATATCTTGGACCAAGAAGCTTGGGTGAAACAGTTGAATTCCTCTTATTTCCTAGACTTTGTTCGGGACGAACAAGTTTAAGTGTGGGGTGGTTTGATAAGCCGTGTTTACACGACTTATTAAGTCAACAATTCCCACTAATTGACATTCAAGGTCATATGAACAGTTGCTTGCTAATGCATTTTTGCATCGCAGGTACTTTTGAGGACTTATGAGGAATCGCGCGCAAAAGAGGGCATTTATGCCTAAAAACCACCAGTTGGAGTTCTGGCCGGTCGGGGCCTCATTTGGCTCGCACCGCGTCCGAAAGAGACCGAGTGTACTTCGTCGGGCACTCGGAAGGGCCTTCCGAAGAAGTACCGCTCAGCATCGGCGTTCCGCGCCGAGAAGTGCCGCGCCTTCCGTCCGAGAAATGCCGAGAGCGCTCCGCGCTGATTGTCGAGCCGAGCCTCGACGTGTGCCTGCCTACCGCTCGAAGAGTTCCGAAGCGCTTCGCGCTAAATTGCCGAACTGGGCCGCACCGCGCTTCGCGCGCATTCACCGGGCCAAGACCTGGCCCTGTGCCTTGTCTGCGCCGAGAATCTTCGACCAAAGACCCGTCCGCCATCCGACCTTCGCCCAAGTCAAGGCCGGTCAAGCACGTCAACGTCAACGGTCAATGGTCAATGTCCCCCGCGTTTCTCGGCTCGTCTTTCGAGGCGTGACGTCACTCCCCGTGTGCTTCTTCCAAGGCAAAAGTCGAATCCGCCAAGTTCCCCAAGGCCAATGAAGGAATCCTATGTTCGAATAGGGATTGCCACTCCACTTACGCCAAGCAACTTGGGCTTCAAGTTTGGCATATTCCTTAGCAAAGTCCTATATAAGGACCACTTCATTCCCTTTGGGAAATAAACCCTCATTCCGGAAATCTAGAAACATTCTCTCTAAATTCAAGGGCGATTATTCCTTTTGCACGTCTCTCTTTCTACTCCTTGTATTACGTTTCCATTTACTTTATGCAAAGCTATTGTATTCACCCCATGAATACTAGTAGCTAAATCCCTCAATCTAGTTGTGGGTTCGTAATTGCAATCATGTTTTGAGGCATCGCACTTTGCATTTTTTATCTCGACTCTAGTCTCCGAGCTTCATCCATGGATCAAATGCGAAGTCAAGTGGATGTCTAGCCACAAAGCTTGACTAAGCATGCGATCCTTATTGTTATCATCCACCGGATGCCTAGCCGCAATGGTGGATAGTAACACCTAGTTCGATCGACTTGTGGCGAGACAAGGTTTGTAGCATCACCCTAGCCGGGATGTTAAGATATGACCCTAGGTAAGGCGTATCACAAACCCCTCGGCTATTTCGTTCGATCTAGGACGGGACTAGGACCGGCGCTTTCCTTAACTTACGTTCGATGAGCTACCTTAGCCGGGGCTCAAGAACACGACCTAGTCGGCGTGTTACGAATTAACGCGAGGGAAGCCAAGGTCAAGGGCGCGCTCCTTAGTCGGAACGTCGCACCAAGAGATAGATTAACCCATTCATGCCAAGGATAAACATGAAGCAATGAACCCACGACTAGATATCTATCATATTGCTATCTACTTCACGTATTGTCATTTACTTACTTTCAAAACCCCAAACCCCAACTGTTTTATTTTCATTTATTTACTTACAAGCAGTTGAGCTAGTTTCTCACCATTGTCGCGAAGATATCCAAGAGGTTCACACCTCATAGGGAGCTAACTCTCTCTCCAAGCACATTCAAGCGTGATTCGATGATCTAAGCAGATTTTGGTGGAAAAACTGTTCTTGCTTCCACAAGACCAACAAGTAACCAAGCTAATTCCCTTGGGTTCGACCCTTACTTGCTGCTCTACTATTTTTAGTGAGCCAAAAGCGAGGAGTTTATAAATATCAATTTGCAAGGTCCTAACGACGCCTTGTCAGATAGTTTTCTAATTTAATCGGTAGGAGTAGTTCAATTCTGAAGTTGGTGCTGAAATCTGTCTAGTAAATCTAGACAGATTTGCTGAGTGATTTTGAAGTGAAAATAAGTTTTGTTTTTTGATGTCCCAATTGTGTATTTCAAAAGCTTTTTATGTTGTGCTTGAAATGATCCTTTTAACGGCATTTGGAGCATATTTTAGTTCTTAAATAGTTTGAAAAATGAGTTATAAGTTCAAAGATAAACCTGAAAACTGCAGAAAATGACATCTTCGGCGGTTAAACTTCAACTTTAATTATCAATAAGCTTAGATGTCAGGAATTAAGTGATTCAAAATCCTAAATTGTAGTTATCACAAAGATTTTTCTGATGATGTATTATGTTTGGTCATCTGATTCTGATTAGTTAGTGATGAAAACAGTTTTAAAGGTTGCTCATGAAATCTGAATTTTTATGTATCAAAATGGCAGATTTGATTTATTGAATAAAATAGAATTACTGACAATTATGGTTTTTTTTGTGTGAATACTTTGGCCCAAATATGAATTTCCTAATGTTAAATGATTTGATATTGGTGAAATGAACTGGGATAATATGTAGTTTGATATTCAATAGTGAGTTTTATAAGTATGATAGTTTAAGTATGTTTGTTTATGACTTCTAGGTGACTCTTACTTGATTTCAGCATGATAAAATTGTGTAAGAAGTTATGTGATCCGGATTCGAGGTATGTAATGTAGACCCGTTCTGATTATTCCCTTTTGAACACTTATCATACATTATCACGTTTTGTCATATTCTTTCCTTTGACTCATGAGTGCTCTTGTCATCTCTTTTGAAACTTTGTATCATGTTTCTATATCTGTCTTGCTCTTTTGCTTTGTTCCGGAGGCTCACAGTCTGTTACCATTTGTGTTGCCCTCGGCGGGGTCAATTTGTTGGCCTTCGCGGGGTTAAGCCCGGTAATTCTGCTGCCCATCGCGGGGTCAAGCTTGACAATTTTGTTGCCCATCGCGGGGTCAAACACAGTAATTCATATGATGACTTATGTGATAAGACTGTAGCTGAAGTCAGTTCTATTCTGCTATCGGTTGTATCCCTTTTAAGTATACTTCTAAAAGTGGTCTTTCTTTATTCTGTCTGTTCTGTTCTGTTATGAGTCATATCCTTTGACATATACTCTAAAAAGTAATTTTGGTTATATTATATGTCTGTCTTCCGCTCATGACCCAACTAGTTTGGGTCTATACTGCTTATTGAGACGTGAAACTCACCCCCCCCTTCCAGATTTATTTGTCAGATTTGGATGATTAGCTTGCTTGGGGTATCTGTGTTTTAGTGAGGACGCTTAGTTAAATTATTCATCTCAAGTGTAAAATTCAAGTCTATTTTTGTTAGTTACCAGTTTAATGATTTTGCTGCTTAATTTTGTCTAATCATTTAAGAATATTTGGATATTACGGAGCATTTATATTATAATAATTTATGTTCATCAAATGCTATGTTAAAGGATTCATATGTTTCATTGGCGGTTTAAGGAACATGCGACCGATGTGACACCGTTTTAGAGTTTTCTGATTTTAGGGTGTTACATAGTTTTAGACATATATTAGCAGTTAAAAAAGTCTCATATCACAAAAAAAAATATTTGGGGTTGCCCCTTGTTTTGAACAGAAAACCTTATATTAATTTTTCATAGTCGCTGGATCAAAACTGGACCATGGCAAATGGCTAGTGTGCGTCTAATTTTTCCTCTATAGGTAAGGAAGTTTTAATAAAAGGTGTGGTACAAGCCTTGCCATAATATTATACGCATTGCTTCCTTATCCCGAACTATAATATGAACAACATTGAACAAATCACTCGAGGATTTTGGTGGAGCACTGGGTTAAAAAATCCCTAATGGGAAAATTCACCAATGTAACCCAATTTGAAACTCGAATCACCAATATACACCAACTGAAACTCAAATAACCAATCTACCCCATTTTTTTACAATTCCGGTTTTCTAGGAACCGGTACTGCTAATCCTGGTTTTCCTTCTACCGGGACTCTTTGAAAATGAAGACGTGGCTCGGTTAAGGGCCTACGTGGACCAAAGGGTGTGAAGTGGCATCCATGTGGAGTCCCAGTTTTCGGGGAACCGGAAGCATAATGATCCTGGTTTTAGGGCAACCGGCATCATAAAAGCATGATTGCTTTTTCGAGAAAAATAGGCATCATGTCAAAGATATTTAAGAAGGCCAACAAAAGCACTGTGTTAATAAGCAACCGTCATCATAAATAAAAGCACTGTGTTGATAAAGCATGGTTGCTTTTTCGAGAAAAGCATGGCTACATTTAATGCTTTTTTTGGTCAACGAGGCTGCTTTTTTGGCTACTTTTTCGAGAAAAGCATGGCGACAGTTAATAAAGCATGGATACTTTTTTTTGGTCAACGAGGTTTCTTTATTTATATTTTTTCTTTAAAAAAGAAGTCATGTTTTTAGTATCAATGAAAAAGCAACTTGTCACTATTGCTGCTTTTGTGATGCTGGTTGCCCCAAAACTGGGATCATTATGATCCCGGTTCCCCGAAAACCGGGACTCTACCTGGATGCCACTTCACACCAAACCGAGCCACGTTTCCATTTTCAAAGAGTCCCGGTAGAGGGAAAACCGGGATTAGCAGTACCGGTTCCCAAAAAACTGGAATTGTAAAAAATGTGGTAGATTGGTTATTTGAGTTTCAGTTGGTGTATATTGGTGATTCGAGTTTCAAATTGGATTACATTGGTGAATTTTCCTCCTTGATGTTGAAAGATGAAGAGCAGTGGGTTGGGGTTCAAGGGCATAAACTGCTTAATAAAGCTTTATAATGCAAATAGGCATGGAGGATTATGAAAGAACCTGACCTATTGTGAAGTTGAACTCTGAAAGGTCGCTATTTCTATAACCGCCGCATCTTTAACACTAGTTCAGGCTATAGGTCGTCTTATTACTGGAAAAGCATTGTTAAATTTGTTTATCTTATTGAGGCTGGTAGTGAAATGGATAGGAATGGAGTTATGTTATGGAAAGCATCCAGGGATTATGATGTAGAAGTGCGTACAACTTAGCGCTTTCGAATTCTCTATTATCTACAGAAGGGGAACGGAAATGTTTAGACTCTACAAGGCGATGAAGGTATTTTGGAAATCTTTTTGGAAGCTGTAGGTGCTTGGACTTTTTCAGGGCTTTGAATCAACGAATATGACTTGGATACTGCTTGAATCACGAAGTAACTTCCCTTCCCAAATGCAAGATTTCTGCCCTATAAGGGTTTCCAGACATATGTACTAGGATAAGACAAGTGTTTAGTACAGGGAAAAGTTGAAGGCTGTTATCGAGTAAACAATAAATCTCAGATTTAAATCAATTAATGGGGCAATCTTTCTGACAATTTTCCGTTTTGCTTTGCTACGTTTCGGTACTACAAAATCGAATGAATCCCTTCTGATTTTCATATGTTTTGTCCAGATAAAAATCAACTTTTGCATCTGTAATTGCAATGCTGCGCGCCCAGCATTAACGTTACAGCCGCGCCCCAGTGAAGACATAAGGTGCTGGGCGCGACACAACCCTAAAGTCTTAACTGGATGCGGTATCAACCCACCGCGTGCCCAGCCATAACATTACCAAGCCGCAGTCAGAGAAGACGTTAACTAGGTTAATGTCAACGGTGGACGCGCCTAATAATGTCTTGCTTGGGCGCGGATCAAACCGGACAAAAACTCAAAACGAGATCAAACGATTATGGAATGACTTGATTTAATCACCAAACATTCCTTACAGGGTATAGACACGTATTGTCCTACAAATACCCTAAAATCTCCAACAATCCTCCCCAATGCTAGGGTTATACTCTTGAATACTAAAAGCATTCACAACCGATAAAAACTTGTGCATAAATGAAATGTCTTAAAGATTGAATTTCAGATAGTGTAGCATCTTCCAATACTCGAGAATCAGGGTGTTCCAAGAATTATCACTGCTACAAACAGGAGATTATGCATCGGTTTTTGAAGGGATTATGCATCGGTTCTGCTCCGATGCGTAATCGAGCGATGCGTAATGTTCAGACATTATGCATCGGTTCAAAGAATCGGATGCATAATCTCTTACATTATGCATCGGTTCAAAGAAATGGATGCATAATCTGACCTTATGCTTTGGTTATGGTAGAACCGATTCATAATCTCTTAAAAAAATTTGGCAAATTTGGCTTCTAATTGCTCAAATCCATCTGAAATTTTTCAAAACATCAATAAACCTGCTGTTCTATTACAAATACATTGATGCTCTACATCGAGATACATTCATTTCAAAGATCAAAGAGACAATCATTTGATACAAGTACATCTTAACTTCTTTCATACTATTAACAATGCCAACAAAGTTAATATTCGGAATACAATACAACAACACTAAAGTTAATGTCATATACCGGTTGGGTAACGATCGCTTAGATAGCCATACAAGTAGGCGGCGCTTGTTTCCTTTACTTCATTGATTTTCCAATCTTCGTATGACTGTGTTCCATTAGGAAAACATTACAATGAAAAGCAAGAGAAAAGTAAATCAATACAATAAAGTTCTAATGAGTTCAAAACCAACCAAAGTCAACGACAAATTTTTTTTTTGCCAATTAAACAACTTAATGATTAATACAAGTCTAAAAGCTTACTTGGCTAAGGTCATCAATCTCTGCTCCGTTATTAGCTCGTATAAACTGGATTATGTCCCGAATATAATTCAAAACATAATAACCGCATAAATGACCTGGTAGTTCTTTTGGACACTGCATGATCAATAATCTCTTATCACACACTTTATTAATGATAAAGCTATTTAAAAAAGTATTTCATATATGACGTCGTACCTCAACTATCTTCCATTGTACACTTTCTATACTTTTCGGTATACATCCTTGATAGTATCGGTACATTCCCCTAAAATAAATAAATAACAAAACATAACTAGTGATTGTTAATACAACTTACAAGATAAAAGTGAGTATAAAACTTACGTGTCCACCAAATCCTTTGCATCGACGTTTATTACTATAGCATTTTTCCGATGGATCAAGCCAATGCGCAACATGTTCTTTAGGGAAGAGGACACATAACATCCAATGCCACCTAACAAAAACAAACTAAATAAAAAAAATAAAAAAAGCATATAAAACATTATCATTATGGGAGGAAGTAGCAAAAATTGCAATCTCGGTCCGATATACTCAACCTTGTTACAAACGTCATCAACCTCTCATCTCTGTTGATGGACGAGGTCATGATGGAAGGATTGAATAAACCAAACTTAATATCCCAACCCATCATCTCATTGTATAAAGAACTATAGAGTAAAATTTTTGTGTTAGTTAGACCATGCATTGGGACAAATGATCAACAGAAAATAATCGTGAGTGTTACCATATAAATAATTCACAAGCAAAGTTCCCCAACGCTTCTAGCTTGAATAATTCCTTCAGGTCATCTGTTCTCACAGAAATACCATAGTCGTCATCAAACACATTCTGGTCAACGTCTACTACAATTATATGTCTGTTCAACTGTGTCCACACCTCATGTACAAGTCGACAATACATGGTCAAACCGTCTATTTCATCATTGTCGATAAATGGCAAACCGTCGCAAACCACGTTATCATATTCTTGCATGTTGAATTTGATTAATGATATGAAATTAAATTTTAAGTATTGTATAATAGAAAATGCAAATGAAATTGTATTATTCGATTATCTCACCCTATTACCGACAACGACCAAGTCTTTTGGCCATGCTATATGGTGTCCCTCTACCTCAATAACATTCATGAGCTTTGGATGGGGTACTGGCAATGTTGCTCCTTGAACGATTGCTTTTTCAACCTTCACCTATATATAAAGAACAAATGTTTAGGGTTAAAATGACATATGAATAAGATTGAGACATCTATAGAGAGGCTATAAGTCTAGTAGATTATGCAATAAAGTTTAGGCAATGTAAGGACTGAGAGAGGAAATCATCTTCATTGTATGTTCTGGTATTTGTCGATAATTAAGAAAACGACCTTTCATGGTTCAACCAATGGGCACAAGCTGTCTGTCACCTTCGAGTACCCCCTCAATGAATAATATGCTCTTCAGACCATCCTGTTAGCACGAACATTTGATGTTACATATGTTCAGCAAAATAAAACCAAAAGTCACAAAAAATAAAGCGAAAAATTCTAAACGTACCTCAGGTATGCTCGTCCTCGGGTCTACATCGACATGATAGTGATGGCCAGGGCAATCAGGCATCTCTACGTGAGAAGTACTAGAACTACGTGTCGTCCTAGAAGATGTGGAACCCACTCTTACACATAATGTGTGTACCTACTCCTCTGGTACGTCCAGGATACTCAGGTGTCTCAATTGCCTCAATCAGTATATCATGTCTACCATGTGATGAAAAAGATCCTTGACGAGATCTTTCCACTAATTGATCCTATTTATAGGAAATTAGTATCAAAGGTTAGTGTATGGAAAAAGTTAACTACTAAAAAAAAGGTTAACAACTCACATTATTTTCAGCCATATGCTGAGATGCCGGGGTGACGACCTCATTATTCTTCTTGAGGCGTCCCCTCTTCCACACCTCATATCTCTCTACAGTGATAGATGGTGTTTCTTCCTCTTCAATTACGTCATGCGCAGTTATTATCTTCTCGTTTATTATCACCTCCTTCACTTTTCTATACCCTCCTCGGCATATGGTGTGCGCATATTCATTTTTAGCAGCTAGCGCCTTATTATGAGCAAATAGCTTCCTCGCATCGTCACTGAGTCTATGCTCTACAAATTTCTTCCACTGCATAGAATCAATGAATTTATACTCCTTCGTGGGATCTTCATCCTTCCGTTTACCAAATATATAGTCTACTGCGAGTCTCGTTTTGAAGTTCCTCCATGCAATGGATGCATACTTGATCTCCTGTTCTTTGTGTGTATCACATCCAAGAAACACTTCCTGAAAAAATATTTAACAAGTTATAATTAGTACAATCAACAATTAATGTTGCTAATAATAAGATGTTGGAATTATTGAATATATTACCGTTGCTTCGTTCCACATAACATCCGTGCACGTATGAAGCACCTTCCTCCAATCAGTGTATTTGATGGGAACTCGAGTACGGACCACAATACCAAGGTAACTCATCCACGCGTCACCAACTTTCCCTAAGGGATAACCTGTGCCATCAAATTCGATTGTGATCTTGGTACCATTCTCCATATGTCTCCTAATCAAATCGAGCATATACGAGGAGCCCCTCTTAGTTTTTTGGTGGTGCGCTGTTCCACATGGAAGTCTTCCTCGCCGCTACTACTATTGTGCCATGATCCCTGTAATATCACATAAATGCTAGTTTAATAGAAATGTAAATACATAGGTGTACACAACAATAAAAAATAAAATGACGTGTGACGGGCATCGCTGTACCCGTCAAAAATAATATTTCTTTATCTCTGACTAGCAAGTGGTAAGTCGGGTCGTATCCACAGAGATCGGTGTGAGAATCTGTTCACTAAGTATCAGAGTAACAAAAGGGGGGGGGGGGTTGTGAGTTTCGAACAAGTAAATAAAACGCAGTAAACAATTATGATTAAAAGAGCAATCGTCACGCAAATTCAAGTATCAAATATTAAAAAAACAGTGCAGGCTAGAACTCTCGACTGTGATGCAAGACTAAATCATTAACCCAACCGTTTCGATTTCTAATGTTTTACAACTTATAGCTCCCCGCTAGGTTGAACTACAAGTTGTCCTAGGGTGTCAATCCTAGTGGTATATTACCCGTATCCTAGTTTGCTATCCCCGCTAGGTTGCTAGTAAACTGTGACAATCGGAATCAACAAACTAACAGAAGCTCCCCCGCTAGGGTTCTACTTATGCTAGCACATCAATTCCATAAACATGCAGAATCATATAACGCAAAACATAAAGATAAATATAGGTCTCAAGTCAAAACATCACAATGTCTAGTTCTAGCCTACGCATATGAGTTTAGCTACTCATCGCAATGGAATACATCATGAAGTTATATCAATAAAATAGAACGAAATTACTAATGGTGAATTCTCCACCGCGCTGCAGCTTTCTTCTCCAAAATTCGGTCAAACCCTAATTCTCTAAATCTCTCGAACGTGTATGTTGTTTCTTCCCGAAACTGTCTCTTTTCTCTGCTGAAATTCGAGGTCTGGCCGCCTAGGGTTTGCCTCTTCTTATTCTTCTTTTATACTTCCCGAGATTGCAAATTAGAAATAACGAAATTCGACTGCTGACAGAGCACAGTCGTCGTGTGCTAAGGCAAGAATAAATTTATAGTCCGCTACTCGTGACTTTACTACCGGGTAGCAAGTGGTAAGTAGGGGTCGAACCCAAGAGAATTAGGGGGATAAGTTGTTCTTTGAGGGATCGTACAGGGAGGGAGCGTGTTTTAGGTTGATTGAGGTTTTAGTGCGGAAAAGTAAGTGTTTTTTTGGTTGGTTTTTGTTTTTAGTGCGGAAAAGTAAATGACAGAAAAGTAAATATTGAAAATAAAAGGAAGAAGACTTACAGTGGTTGTTGCGTGATTGGCAAGTCTTCCGAGAGGTGAGCAGTTGATAAGGCAGTTTATACTAAGGAAGTAAATGCAGGTGGTGTTTTTAATCTAAGGAAAGCATTCGGTTTCGGGGGCCTTGTATCATAATCTGTTTATCATTGACCGCTAATGACCATACTAAGTGTTCAAAAGTGAATCGAGGCTATTCCTAGCACAAGACTTGCCACACCGTCTAGTCTTTTGCAAGACGTAGAACTCTTGTTCTAATATGTGCATCCAGTTGACCATCATTCCTGATAAATCAAATGGTTTTTGAAAGAGGTTGATCTCCACAGATAAGCTGTGCTCTTCCGAGCCTCCACTTATCCACGGAGGTCACGAGTTCATGGTAGAGCTTTGCTCTTCCGAGCATCCACTCTACCAATGAAGTTCTGACCTAATATATGGCACTTAGAACAAGTTGAACACAAAGAGACATTAAGAAAAAGGTCTAAAACATTTTATGATACAAGTACACCCCTTCAACCGAATGAAGGGTTTAGCTACGGTTATCCATGGAAGAGGATACCATAGCTGAGTACTTGAAAAGTAAAGGTTTTTGAAAGATAGTAAAGTAAAAAAGAGAGTACTTACAAAAACCGTTGAAAGTGCTAAAGATCAAGCTTTGATTCCAAGTAAAGTGATTACATGATTGTGCTCTCAATCTAGAGAGATAAGTGATTTGTGATTTTGGAATTTGTAGAGAGAGGAGCTCTCCACATTTTGGGATGAAGGATACAATGAGGAGAGGTCTCTATTTATAGGCCAAGGAGATGAGAAGATGTGGAGGAGAAGGAGACACTTGGCAAGAGGAGGGTGGAGAGCTCAAAAGCCATCGGGGTGAGGTGTCCCTCCTCAAAGCCACCGGGAAAGGTGTCAACACCAGAAGGAAAGCCGCCCATGTGAGGTGGAGGAGGAGAGTTTGAGTGGAATGAGATATTTGTCTCCAAAAAGCCATCGGTTTGACCGGAATTTGACCGGAGCTTTGGCCGGAGCCTCTTGGATTTTAGAGAGTATATTCTGAATGAAAATGTCATTCTAAGATGATCTCAAGAAGGAACCTAAGCCAAATTCTGCTTGGAACATGGTCGAAATCCCAAAACGGCCGATATTGCCCTTGTTTGGCTTTTACCGAGCATGGGCCCTTTGCATTGCGTTCTTGACCTTTGGGCGATGGATCTAGCATTTTTGAGTGATTCCAAGTCGGTTCCATGAAAGTTGTACAATCGGAATTTGGTCGTGACCTGGAATGACTCGTAATTCATTTTCAGCTTTAAAACGCCTCCTTAGCCTGTATTCTCTCTAGACTTCAAAATACCCTGTAGATAAATATCGGAACTAACAAGCAAAAGTTAAATAGACAAAGAGTCTAATTTGGTGGGTTTAACTGTGTTTATGATTCATACAATTATGGTCCATCAGATCACCCCACACTTTTAGTTATTCGTCCCGAACAATGCTATTTAAGGGCGGAACACAATCTAAGTAAAACATTAAATATGAAAGTGAGAATATGAACTAGATTTATCCTATTCATGCATTACTTACTTATTACCAAACTAAACCGTGTAAATACTTAGAAGAAACTTGATACTTGTACCTTTGCGCCGAGATGCAAATTAATTCGGATGTTTCGAGAGATAGCCCTTTTCAGGCTCCTAGACTGCATTCTCGGGATCGACTCGCACTATATGATTTCCTTGTAGCTTTCTATAGCACATGATTCGGTTCGGGTTTCATTGAGTTGAGCCTTTTTGATTTTCTTTTTTGGCGAGGGACAGTTTTTTTGTAGTGAATCGGCCTTTGGCCTTTGATTTGACTCTTTGAGTACTTCACTTTTGTTCGGTTAAAACCTTCACAATTTTGGGCCTTTGGCCTCTTGATTTGCTCTTTGAGCTTTTGCCTTTTTGTGGCTTGCTAGTCCATTTTCTCAAGCCTTTTTGGGAGGTCCAATCATCGCCCGCGAGCATATGAAAATACCTCCCCGCTCTCTCTCATCCTTGCCGTTTCGCGCGAGTCAAAATGAGGGTCGCTCATTTGTTTTCCCGGCTACTCTGACTAGAGATAGGACGGTTTGATTCCCGTCCCGCCTTTTTTCTTTTTGCATAAACACTGCATGGCGGAGTTGACTTCAATCTTCACTGAAACCCGAAGTGCAGCCTCCACTGACTTCGTAAACCATATAGTTAGATTCGATCCTTCGATTGCTTGCCAAGCCTCTCTAGGGCATTTTCTATCAACTCCACATCCCCTGTTTATCTCAGCACAAAGGGACAAATGAGAAGTTACATTCTAAGTTTTTAAACAGTTGAATTTTCACAAGGTAAATGCATGAATTTAGATCTATCTTTTTCACATTCTCAAGTTCATATTTTCAAAAAGATAATATTAAGGGAAAAGGAAAAAGAAAGCATGATAATTATCTATGTGCAAAGGCGGTTCTCACCCCACACTTTTGAACGAAGGCGTGCCTTTCAGCAAGACTTAGTTCAAAAGTCATGCAAGCAAATATATACAGGAAAGGTGAGAATGAAAAAACTAAATGACAGAAATTAAATGACTGAAAGTAAGATAGGTGTCGGGTTACCTCCCGACCAGTGCATTTGTTTAACGTCGTTAGCTCGGCAGTACCTCATTCCTGGATCATAAGTAGGGATCCCATGGGTGCTTAAGGTCGAACTTCTTCTCGGCAGCTCTTTTGATTCGAGAGGGTGAGGCTTCATTGACCATAGCTGCTGGTCCAATGAGTCGTACTCGCTTGTTACTCCTTTCGGGTTTCCATTCTTTCGGCCCATGTCTTTGCCGCTTCTTCATGTTTGAATAGTTGGCACCTTTGCGAGTTTGGAAGTTTGGTTTTGTGCCATTAAATGTAGGCGACATTAAGCATGCGCCTCTGCCAATCCTCTTCATTGTGGCAGTGATGGATGGTTGTCTTGGAACAAGTGAGTTTTCAGGCGGTTTTCCTTGGCTTGTGACGAGTGAGAGTTCCTTTGTCAGCTTTTTTGGCTCATGCTCCTCCTCTAACTCCCCTTGCACCTCATCATTATTGATTATATGATCTTCGGTGGCTATGATCGGCATAAAACACGAAGGGTTAAGTTGAGGCACTTCGACCATGAGGACTGGGTCTGTTTCAGGTGCTCCGACAGTGAGGACCAGGTCTTTCTCGGACAGTTCGGCAATGAGGTCCGGGACTTCCTCGGGTGCTCCGAGTGCAAGGACCGGGCCTGGCTTGATTTTTTCGGCCGCTTTGGCAGTGAGGTTCGGGACCTTTGTTGGCTCGACAGTTAGGACTGTAATTTCCTCGGATGGATTGGTGATAAGGACCGGGCCTGATTTGGGCAGTTCTTCTTCTAACTCCCAGGGATAATCTGAATGGAGCTCTTCTTCAGGCAACCATGGGTCCTCATCTTCGTCATTCATATGGTCTCCGGGGGCAATCATACTGAGGTCCGGGTCTGTTTTGGGCAGCTTGTTAATGAGGTCCCCGAGCTGGTTTGATGTTTCTTCTTGAGCCATCCGTAATTCGTCGCTTTTGACCTGGATTTGGTGTATCGAGGCATCCAATTGCTGTATGGCTGCGGCCAACTGCTGGGTGCTAGCTGCCAGCTCCATCATATCGTCCTCCAGTGGTTTGGCCTAATCTTGTCTTGGTCTTGACCTCGCGGCCAAATCGTTTATCAATTTCAAAAGATCATCCATGTTTAGGTTATTCACCAAGCCTCCTGCCACGTCATTAAGCCAATTCCACTCATATGGCATCATCCCATCGAGAAACCTTTGAAGAAGATCTGAGTTGCTGAATCCCTGGTCCGGGCAGCTCGTCACAATGGAATCGAGGTACCATAAGTACTTGTCCAATGTTTCATCCCGAGATTGCTTTATGTTGTTGATCTTCTCGCGGACTTCAAGTTCGAAGGGTGGTGGGGAAAACTCCTCATAGTACCAAGGCTCGCTTCCGTAGTACGACGACATGGTTGTTTTGAAGCGCGTATTGATTTAAAGAACTTATCCCATGGCTAATTCCCCAGCAACGGCGCCAATTTTGACAGAGCACAGTCGTCGTGTGCTAAGGCAAGAATAAATTTATAGTCTGCTACTCGCGACTTTACTACTGGGTAGCAAGTGGTAAGTAGGGGTCGAACCCAAGGGAATTAGGGGGATAAGTTGTTCTTTGAGGGATTGTACAGGGAGGGAGCGTGTTTTAGGTTGATTGAGGTTTTAGTGCGGAAAATTAAGTCTTTTTATGGTTGGTTTTGGTTTTTAGTGCGGAAAAGTAAATGACAGAAAAGTAAATACTGAAAATAAAAGGAAGAAGACTTACAGTGGTTGTTGCATGATTGGCAAGTCTTCCGGGAGGTGAGCAGTTGATCAGGCAGTTTATACTAAGGAAGTAAATGCAGGTTGTGTTTTTAATCTAAGGAAAGCATTCGGTTTCGGGGGCCTTGTATCATAATCTGTTTATCATTGACCGCTAATGACCATACTAAGTGTTCAAAAGTGAATCGAGGCTATTCCTAGCACAAGACTTGCCACACCGTCTAGTCTTTTGCAAGACGTAGAACTCTTGTTCTAATATGTGCATCCAGTTGACCATCATTCCTGATAAATCAAATGGTTTTTGAAAGAGTGAACAGGCTGTCGTCGGTACCTGTGCAAAAACAATTTATATTTTCCTTGTCCTGAACTGTGGGTTAGCACAATGGCAAGCAAGGGTCGAACCCAAGGGAGCTAGATAGCTACTACTTTGTTCTGTAATGGAGAAAAACAAGAAACTGAGATGAGAGTAAAGGTTAGTGAAACAATTGTAAATTCGAAAATATGCTAAGGTGTAAATATCAGAGAGAAGTATTCAGATTAGGGTTTTATTCAATTGTGACTTGTTTTATCATAGACTTCTAAATATCTAACTCGTGTTTTAAGTGTGGTTGTCCCGACAAAAGTGACTTCCCAAGTAACCCGACAAAGGTGTTACGCCACGACCTAATTCCCCTAGGTTTAATTAACCCGACAAAAGTGTTAATTGCCCTAGTCGTACTACCTATCTAAAGGACAAAGTATTAGATAGATGATTAATGTAGAAATATGCGCAACTAGATTTCACGACAAAGTATACGTCTAGTCTAACAATATTTCATGGAATTCATATACGAGAATTAGTAAAACATAGAATATAGCATTAAAATCCAAGTCTCAAAAACGTAGTCACAATTATTCAACCCTAACCCGAATAATCGGATTAGTTACACATGATCATGGAGAAACAATGCATGAATGAAAGGAAAATAAGAACTTCACTAATGACCGAGATTAGGGCTTGAACACGGCGGCGCAAGGAGGAAGGCACGGTGGAGCAAGGGCGGACGAGTGGGGAAGAGAGGGAGCTCGAGTGAGTGTGTGAAGGATGATTATTGTGGCTGGTATGCTCCTCTATATATAGGGTTTGAGAAACCCTAAAGTTCCCAAAATAAGCCAAGAGATAACTATGGAAATATTTCCATAATAATCTTGCTTTATCTTCAAGCTATCTCTTTGCTTGGGACTTAAGCCACCTTAAACCTTCTTGAATATTACGAAACCCTAGATGTAAGTTGCCCTAAATATGACATTGGTCTGGACGAAATTTGGGCTTTGAACTCGGTCAAACTCGGTCAAACTCGGATGCAACTCGGTCAACTCGGCTGGTACTCGGATGCTCGGGCTGATCGGACTGGGTACTTTGGGGCCGATTTGACTCGCCTTCGGAAACTCTTCTGGCCAGTCTCTTGAGCTGGAGCAATATCTGGACATGTATACTTGATGTCCAAACCTTGAAATCACCCCATTGTGTGGACGGATTAGGCCGGAGCGGCTCTCAAAGTTGGCATCTCAGCCAGCCGGAAAAACAGGCCCTGAATTTGGCTAAGTCCTGAAATCTGCGCTGATCGGACTCATGGATTCCTGATTGGACCTTCCAAACGACCTCGGATGCTCTCGGTGTGAACTGGAGAGTTGTAGGGAATTGAGTCACCTACGCAACGGCATGTGTCTCGTATTTTTCTGATCATCGGTGCATTCCCAGTCGTCCGGTGAAGCTCCAAAGGTCAATCTGCCAATGTGATGTTTTTGGCATAAAATGCCGTCTTTTATGCACGTTTCCTCCTAGAGCTTCCAAATCACCTGAAATACAAAACAACACTAAAAAGTAACTGTTCGCATAATAAAGTGAATGAAATGGTGGGATTTAATGACTCGACGAGTCGTATAAATACGGCTCATCAAACCACCCCACACTTAAACTTGTTCGTCCCGAACAAGAACTATGTCATAAGAGGAATAAATAATGTAAACACCACAATGCTTCGGTCATCCTAGACGAGCTACATGGACGTGACTTGGCTACTATAGATCCTACCTGTTATGCATGCTTGCTACTAATGTCAGTGTGCGAAAAACATGGGTTAAAGATACTTGTTACCTTTGGGTCGAGATGCAAATCAATTCGGATGTATCTGGAGATAGCCCTGTTTAGACCCATGAACCCTCATTCTCGGACTCGAACTCGCTGCTATATGGTTATGCTTTGCCGCTTTTTCTTGCACGTGATTGATTCGAGCTTCAAAGTGTTGAGTGTTTTTCGGCCAGCTATAGTGTCATCTGATTTGGGATTTCAATGATGCTTTCACGTGCGGACTATCACAATGGTGGTGGATTTGTTGCCTTGAAGTGCGGATTGTGACTTGCTCGAACCGTGGTTCCTTCTCCTTTTGACGCGAGTCAAGCCGAGGGTCGCTCGTCTATTTTCCCGGTTACTCGGATTAGAAACCTTCCTGCTCTTACTAATCATCGTCCTTTCGACACGGGTCAAGTCAAGGGTCGCTTGCCTATTTTCTTGGCTACTTGGACTAGAGTTTGGACGGTGTGAAGTATTCCCGTCCCGACCAACCGCAAGGGTACCGCAGTGGTGGAGCAGACTCGTACTATGTTGCCTCGAAGTGCTAGCCTCCACGAACTCCACATAACCATATATCCTGAGTTCGGTCTTTGAATGATCTGTCAAGTCTCTCTAGGGCATTGCTATCAACTCCACATCCCTGTTTATCTCAATTAACAAAGGCACGCAAAATTTTAAGATCACATGTTAGTCGCACAAATCAATTTTCACCAAAGACATGCATGTAATCGGCTCTATCTATTTCACCATATCATTATCCAATACTGCAAGTCTAGGAAATAGTGAAGTATCATGTACAAAAAATTTTAAAAATGACTCGAAACGTGCTGACTCTGTGCAGGGTGCATGAAATAAACGTTCTGACTCGATAACTGACTCTCCCACCCCACACTTTTGAAATGAGCCGTGTCCTCACGGCACGACTCAAATCTAGACACACAATGCATGCAATAAAACAAAAGGGAAATAGAATAAGGACAGGCACTTCCCTCGTGCGTGCGTGACGATCAGGAACGACTGATAATTCTCCTGTGAGTCCTCGAAGAGCACCTTTGGAGCTTGCATCGTAGCGTGAGTTTGTTGCACACCGAAAGGTCTGCGTCAATGACATTAAGACGAATAACAGATTCCCAGGGGGTTGGAGGAGTCACATCGGTCTCACTTAAAACCCAACCTCCTTAGACTCGTAAGTCTTTGTGACAAAATCTGTAAACGCTCATGCTTCTCGACGCAACTTATTCAAGGTGTGAACTACTCATGCCGGATGCAGTCTGTTGCTAATCATCTCTGATTCGTTCGCCTCTGTCCCTGCATGAATATCATCTACTTCCCAAGGTACAATGTGATGATAAGACATAATAAATAGAAAATATAAATAGTAAATAAACTGAAAGGTAAAAAGTGCAAGGCTGCCTCCCTGCGAGCGCCTTTGTTTTACGTCGTTGGCTCGACGGTACCTCTGTAGGGATCACAAGTTAGGGTCCCATGGGCGTGTGAGGTCATACGTCTGCTTGGCCTCTCCTTCTGTTCGTCCATACTGCCCCTCTGGATGTCCATTCGGTTCTACCTTCCAAAGATCAGGCGGATTCGCCTTCACATCCTTCTGAGCTGGCGAGGTCACCTTTGTCACAGTCACTGGTCCATTGAGTCGTACTCTAGTGTTCCTCCATCCTGGTTTCCATCCAAACGCGCCTTGTCTTGGTCGTTTCTTCATGTATGAGTGGTCGGCATGGAAGTTCAGTTTCTTGCCATCAAGCGACATTAAGTATGTTCCCATGTCAACCCTCCTCTTTTTGGCACGGATGAGTGGTCGTTCAAGAATAAGTGGTGGAGAATCATCATCCCTAGCATCTCCCGTCTGCAAAATATAAGAGTCAATATCACGGGCGAGTACGAGGATTCCTGGGTCCTTACCTGAATTGATGCTTTCCGCGGACGTCTCTTGATTTATTGGTAATTCTTCATACGTCCGCGCATGAATCGTAGAGGCGTCCGCGCCCTGAACTGAGGTAGGATCTTCGATGGACGTGGCCTTGATTTCCTCGGCTGCTTTGATAGTGACGACCGGTTCTTCCTCAGGCAGATCCGTAATGAGGTCTGATTCGAATGGCTCGGTCGGCTCTTCTTTAGGTGCCAGCGGGTTGCCTTCTTCCAAATACTCGGGGTAGTCCGACTTGAGCTCTTCTTCCTTCAACCATTGGTCCTCATCTTCTGCCGGTTCTATGGGCTCCGAGATAGGCTCTATTAGAGCCTCTGCCATGTCCTCCTCTGTTTTTGTGCTGACATATTCTTCCTGATTTCTCCTCAACTCTGACACAATCGGATTCAAGTCGGACAATGTTCTTGATAACTCGGCCAAGTCTCTCTTGTTTTCGGCCCGAGATTGCTCCACTATGTCGGCCAACTGTTGGACGCTAGCTGCCAACTCTTTCTCATTGTCCTCTCGTGCCTCGGTCTGCTCTTGTATTGGTCTTGATTTCTCGGCCAAATCAGCTATCAAGTCCCAAATAGCACTTATGGTCATGTCATAGACCGAGCATCCTGCCTCCTCAGTGAGCCAACTCCACTCATGTGGTAACATCCCAGCGAGAAACCCTTGAAGAAGATACAAGTCTGTGAATCCATGGTGCGGGCAGCTTATCACAAGGGAATCAAAGTACCGTAAGTACTCATCCAAAGTTTCATCCCGGGATTGCTCAAGGTGCATGATCTTTTCTCGGACTTCTTGTCGGGAGGGTGGTGGATAGTACTCCCCATAATTCCACGGCTCACTTCCGTAGTAGGAAGTCATGTCGAATCTGCAAGTGAATCAGAAAAACGTGCAAGCTAGCATGGCACCGAATATCAAGCACATACTAGCAACAAAGGGTCCCCAGGAAATTGGAGGGGTCACAGCGGTCCCACTTAAAACCCAATTTCCTTAGACTCGTAAGTCTTGGTGACAGGACCCTTTGAGAGCTAGAAAACAAAATCGAAAGAAATTGAAAACAAAAATCAAACAGTTGGGGTTTTTGAATTATTGAAATCACCGAATAGCAAATTTCGAAATAATCAAGAAAGAAAAATAAACGAAAAAGAAAAGAAGAACAAATTTCACCGTGCATAGCTCCCCGGCAACGGCGCCATTTTGAACAGGCTGTCGTCGGTACCTGTGCAAAAACAATTTATATTTTCCTTGTCCTGAACTGTGGGTTAGCACAATGGCAAGCAAGGGTCGAACCCAAGGGAGCTAGATAGCTACTACTTTGTTCTGTAATGGAGAAAAACAAGAAACTGAGATGAGAGTAAAGGTTAGTGAAACAATTGTAAATTCGAAAATATGCTAAGGTGTAAATATCAGAGAGAAGTATTCGGATTAGGGTTTTATTCAATTGTGACTTGTTTTATCATAGACTTCTAAATATCTAACTCGTGTTTTAAGTGTGGTTGTCCCGACAAAAGTGACTTCCCAAGTAACCCGACAAAGGTGTTACGCCACGACCTAATTCCCCTAGGTTTAATTAACCCGACAAAAGTGTTAATTGCCCTAGTCGTACTACCTATCTAAAGGACAAAGTATTAGATAGATGATTAATGTAGAAATATGCGCAACTAGATTTCACGACAAAGTATACGTCTAGTCTAACAATATTTCATGGAATTCATATACGAGAATTAGTAAAACATAGAATATAGCATTAAAATCCAAGTCTCAAAAACGTAGTCACAATTATTCAACCCTAACCCGAATAATCGGATTAGTTACACATGATCATGGAGAAACAATGCATGAATGAAAGGAAAATAAGAACTTCACTAATGACCGAGATTAGGGCTTGAACACGGCGGCGCAAGGAGGAAGGCACGGTGGAGCAAGGGCGGACGAGTGGGGAAGAGAGGGAGCTCGAGTGAGTGTGTGAAGGATGATTATTGTGGCTGGTATGCTCCTCTATATATAGGGTTTGAGAAACCCTAAAGTTCCCAAAATAAGCCAAGAGATAACTATGGAAATATTTCCATAATAATCTTGCTTTATCTTCAAGCTATCTCTTTGCTTGGGACTTAAGCCACCTTAAACCTTCTTGAATATTCCGAAACCCTAGATGTAAGTTGCCCTAAATATGACATTGGGCTGGACGAAATTTGGGCTTTGAACTCGGTCAAACTCGGTCAAACTCGGATGCAACTCGGTCAACTCGGCTGGTACTCGGATGCTCGGGCTGATCGGACTGGGTACTTTGGGGCCGATTTGACTCGCCTTCGGAAACTCTTCTGGCCAGTCTCTTGAGCTGGAGCACTAGCTGGACATGTATACTTGATGTCCAAACCTTGAAATCACCCCATTGTGTGGACGGATTAGGCCGGAGCGGCTCTCAAAGTTGGCATCTCAGCCAGCCGGAAAAACAGGCCCTGAATTTGGCTAAGTCCTGAAATCTGCGCTGATCGGACTCATGGATTCCTGATTGGACCTTCCAAACGACCTCGGATGCTCTCGGTGTGAACTGGAGAGTTGTAGGGAATTGAGTCACCTACGCAACGGCATGTGTCTCGTATTTTTCTGATCACGGTGCATTCCCAGTCGTCCGGTGAAGCTCCAAAGGTCAATCTGCCAATGTGATGTTTTTGGCATAAAATGCCGTCTTTTATGCACGTTTCCTCCTAGAGCTTCCAAATCACCTGAAATACAAAACAACACTAAAAAGTAACTGTTCGCATAATAAAGTGAATGAAATGGTGGGATTTAATGACTCGACGAGTCGTATAAATACGGCTCATCAAAGAGGTTGATATCCACAGATAAGATGTGCTCTTCCGAGCCTCCACTTATCCACGGAGGTCACGAGTTCATGGTAGAGCTTTGCTCTTCCTAGCATCTACTCTACCAATGAAGTTCTGACCTAATATATGGCACTTAGAACAAGTTGAACACAAAGAGACATTAAGAAAAAGGTCTAAAACATTTTATGATACAAGTACACCCCTTCAACCAAATGAAGGGTTTAGCTACGGTTATCCATGGAAGAGGATACCATAGCTAAGTACTTGAAAAGTAAAGGTTTTTGAAAGACAGTAAAGTAAAAAAGAGAGTACTTACGAAAACCGTTGAAATTGCTAAAGATCAAGCTTTGATTCCAAGTAAAGTGATTACATGATTGTGCTCTCAATCTAGAGAGATAAGTGATTTGTGATTTTGGAATTTGTAGAGAGAGGAGCTCTCCACATTTTGGGATGAAGGATACAATGAGGAGAGGTCTCTATTTATAGGCCAAGGAGATGAGAAGATGTGGAGGAGAAGGAGACACTTGGCAAGAGGAGAGTGGAGAGCTCAAAAGCCATCGGGGTGAGGTGTCCCTCCCCAAAGCCGCCGGGCAAGGTGTCAACACCAAAAGGAAAGCCGCCCATGTGAGGTGGAGGAGGAGAGTTTGAGTGGAATGAGATATTTATCTCCAAAAAGCCATCGGTTTGACCGGAATTTGACCGGAGCTTTGGCCGGAGCTTCTTGGATTTTAGAGAGTGTATTCTGAATGAAAATGTCATTCTAAGATGATCTCAAGAAGGAACCTAAGCCAAATTCTGCTTGGAATATGGTCGAAATCCCAAAACGGCCGATATTGCCCTTGTTTGGCTTTTACCGGGCTTGGGCCCTTTGCATTGCGTTCTTGACCTTTGGGCGATGGATCTAGCATTTTTGAGTGATTCCAAGTCGGTTCCATGAAAGGTGTACAGTCGGAATTTGGTCGTGACCTGGAATGACTCGTAATTCATTTTCAGCTTTAAAACGCCTCCTTAGCCTGTATTCTCTCTAGACTTCAAAATACCCTGTAGATAAATATCGGAACTAACAAGCAAAAGTTAAATAGACAAAGAGTCTAATTTGGTGGGTTTATTTGTGTTTATGATTCATACAATTATGGTCCATCAACTGCCAGCTGTCATCCGCGGACGTCTCTTACTTTATTATCCGCGGACGTCTCTTGAATTACTGTAAATGTATAGACGTCCGCGCCTTAACTCCTTAAGACCTCCGCGTTCTGCACTGACGAAAACTCCAAAGTGCTTCAGACTTCATTTTTTTCCGCGCCAATCATCTTCAAATAGGCTCCTTTTAGCCGGTATTCCTTCCATGGTCTCCGAGTGTACCTGAGAATGAAAACTACACACAGGTAGTGAAATAATATACAGGTAATACTAAGAGACGGGGTTTTAACATATAAAATAGTCGTACAACTACGACTCATCAACGTGTGATGAACATTAGTGATAAAGTAACATACAACATACACATAAGTTAAGTTTGTTTATCAATCCATATTCCTTCGTCGTGATTTTCTCTTAATTGCATTTCGTCATCAATTTCAATGTCGACGCTTTCCACGTGAACGATCGTACAAACAGGTATACAATCTTCAGCGAGGTATTTAGATGTGCCACTTGTAGCATCATTGGTTACTTTGGCGAGACGACGACAACTGGCGAGACGGAGCGAGGTCGACGGGAAGGTGCGCACGGAAAGTTTGAAAATCAGTAAAATCGATTTTGCTTTCGCTTCAGAGGATGAAAATTGCATAAGTAAAAACAAAATTAGGATAAATTTGTATTCAAACTTTATGCATCGGTTTTGGACCAACCGATGCATCAGCCTCCCCATTACACATCGGTTGGTCATAAACCGATGCATAATCTCGGCCTTATGCATCAGTTTTTCTGAACCGATGCATAAACTCACCATTATGCATCTGTTTTGGACCAACCGATGCATAAGGTCGACTTTACACATTGGTTGGTCCAAAACTGATGCATAATGTCGACATTATGCATCGCTTAAAACTGATGCGTAATGTCTAAACCGATACAAAAAGTGGAACATGGAACCGATGCATAATCTCCTGCCTGTAGTAGTGTGTACCCTTCAACCCATTTGAATATAGGAAAATGAAACACACACAAGTTTACTTCTATTTCAAGTACAACTTGACACTATTACAGCCATGTGTCTATCCTTTCATAAGTGCATCCTTAGCCAAGCACAAGCTAATTGAAGCGGCTCACTTCACACTTACATAGGTAGATTCTTTTCGCATGCACCTGCAATGCGCTTTTCCAAAAGATCTATTAAGAAGATAAACTTCAACCTCCCTTTCCATGCAGGAAACAAGCACATACCTTGAGATGTATTTAACCATGCGCTTCAAATCTCTAAGTGTAGGTTTTTCACATTAAATTCATCTCTTGGCGTCATACCAAGAGGGAAATGGGTGTCTTACCACTAGGGATTTAAATGTGCTTTAAGCCCATCTCTTTACACGATTTGTGTACCAAGTCCTTAGCTAATCCCTTTGTCAAATGATCAACTAAATTGTGTTGTGTCCAAACATAGTCAATCGATATCACCACGTGAATGATCAGTTCATTAACTGCGCTATGTCTAACGCCTAGGTGTCTCGATTTACCATTGTACAACTATGCGCCTTAGCCAAAGTTGCCTTACTATCACAATGGATAGAAATAGGTGCTATCGGTTTCGACAACAAAGGAATATCATGTACCAAATTCCTTAGGCATTCTGCCTCTTTACTGGTAGCCGCTAAGGCTATGAACTTAGATTCCATAGTCGAGCTGGTGATGCAAGTTGGCTTTTTCGCACCCTAAGAAATGTTACCTCCCCCAAGCAAGAATACCCAGCCACTTGTAGAAGAATGATCTTCTAAATTTGTAATCCAACTTGCATCGGTATATCCCTCCAAGACCGAGGAAAAACTAGCATACGTCAAGCCATAATTCATGGTTCCATTGCGGTATTTAAGCACCTGCCTTATAGCTTCCCGGTGATGAGTACTAGGGTTACTTGTATATCTACTCAATTTTCCCACTGCATACGCTATATCAGGTCTTGTACTTGTCATTGCATACATTAGGCAACCAATGACTTGTGAGTACTCAAGTTGTGAAACAGCTTCACCCGTATTAGGCATAAGCTTCACACTTGGGTCCATGGGAGTGCTTACTGGAGAACAATTCAAACAGTTGAATTTCTTAAGCACTTTCTCAACATAGTGAGACTGTGTCAGTGCTAATCCTTTGTTCTCACATTCTATTCTAATGCGAATAATCACATCTGCTTCTCCCATATCTTTCATAGCAAAACTTGATGATAAGAAGTCCTTGGTGAGGTCTACTTGTTTTTGGTCAGTACCAAAAATCAGCATATCATCAACATACAAGCAAATGATTACTCCGTTACCGGAGTTATCAAACTTGCTGTAAATACACTTGAATCCATTAGACAAGATTACCTCATCAAACTTTTGATGCCACTGCTTAGGTGCTTGTTTCAGCCCATACAAAGACTTGACTAACTTACAAACCTTGTTTTCATTTCCATGCATAATGAATCCTTCCGGTTGCTTCATATAGATTTCCTCCTCTAAGTCACCATTCAAGAACGATGTCCTGACATCCATTTTATGTACAACCAGATTATTAATTACAGCAAATGCAATTAACAGTCTAATAGTGGAAATCCTAGCAACAGGAGCATATGTATCGAAAAAATCAATACCCTCCTTTTGTCTAAAGCCTTGGATAACCAATCGAGCTTTAAACTTATCTACCGATCCATCAACCTTAATTTGCTTCTTGAAAATCCACTTGCAGCCCAATGGCTTGCAACTAGGTGGGAGATCAGATATACCCAAGTATTATTTCCCATAATAGAATCCATTTCATCGGTTATTGCCTCTTTCCAGAAAGCCACATCTTGAGACCTCATAGCCTCATCATAAGTTCTAGGATCATCATCAATATGATAAAAATATGAGTATTGATACTCAATATCATCTCTTGAACCCTCAATCAAGTAAACTTGATAATCCAGTCCAAAGGATTTTTTCAATCCTTCCCCGTTTGCTTCTACGAGGCTCAAACGAACTACTTTTAGAAGATGTACTTACATCATCTTCCAACTCAGTTCTTGTGGAGCTAGAAATCAAATCTTGAGGTCTAGGTATCGATGAGAAATGCTTCTCATCAAATATTGCATCTCTTGATTCAATTACGGTGTGAGGCGAAATAGAATCACTAGGTCTAGTCACATAGAACTTATATGCTTTAGAATTTTCAGCATATACTAAAGATGCAATCAACACCTCTTTGTCCCACAGTCTTTATTTTGGGATCGGGTAGCCTCACTACCGCTCTACATCCCCAAACTCAAAGATAATTCAGATTTGGTTTCATTTTGTGCCAAAGCTCATTAGGGGTAATTTTGTTCCTTTTGTTAGGAACTCTTTTAAGTAAATAACAAGCCATCAACATGGCTTAACCCCAAAATCCATCACTCAAACCAGAGGAGGATAACATGGAATTAACCATCTCCTTTAGGAATCTATTCTTCCTTTCAGCCACACCATTTTGATGTGGTGTATAAAGAGTTGTAGTCTCATCAATGATACCATTCAACTGGAAATAAGTGGGATCATAGAACTCTCCACCTCTATCGATTCTAAGTCTATTAATCAAATCATGCATCAATTCTGAAATCTACTTGACTTAGTCAAGACGAGTTCCATATGGTGTTCGAACTGCGTCTCGAACACCTATTGGACAGTTTCACGTTTAGTTCAAACAGAGACTGGAACACCTTAGCAGACAGTACGTAAACAAAACAAAATAGGAGCACACACGAAATGATACCCAGTTCGTCCTCGCCTACTCTAGGGGGCTTCCCACACCCTAAAGGGTCACAAATCGTATTACAAGATTAGAGCTACAAGTGGTCTTACTCTTACACAACACCTTGTTTGTAATCGCCTAGCCTCTAATTCTCCGTCTCTCGGATTTGCAATCTCGGTTCACCGCAGCTCCCCTCAATCCCCTATGGGTAGGACGAGACTTCCCTCTCGGCCTACTTTTGGACTTCTCAGAAGTCCAGTCGCCTTCTCTCAAAGACGTATCTTGATCACCGTGTGTGTGTGTGCGCTTTGTTGTCCTTCAAGAACAGTCTGAACAACACACTGAACAGACTGTTACTTCGCCGGTGATATTCCGGTGTGGAATAATCAACCGGCCGTCGCTCCTCCTCCAATCTCACGAACGCTCTCGTGTTTTTCTTTTTACTGAGGAAGCGATGCTGATGTCGATGCCCTAGCCTTCAATTTATATGCTTTGGCGGATCCGAATCAGCCCTAGGAAATCTGTCAAATATTTAGGAAATATATTCCTAAATATTCGCTAGATATATTTCCTCCAATCTTTATGAAGATCTTGATCTTTCTCGCCAAGTCATTCCGAATCTGGTTCTAACTGATGTGAGAATATTTATCTGAATATTTGTTCTCTCACGATGACTTGTCGATTGATCCCAATCAGATAATCTCGTCGATATCTTCTGGATATTCAGATCTTCATTCCAATCTTCCAGAAGATATCGATCTTTCTTTATCACCAAGTAATTCTGAATCTTCTTAATCAACTCCTAATTGATGAGAGGATATTCATTTGAATATCTGATCCTCTAATGTATTGTTGAGCCGACTCCAATCAGGTCAGATCTTGGATCGTCCAGATTAGGAAACGTCTTATCGTCAGATCTGCTGTATGCGAGTTTCAGTAGTCGGTTGAACACTCCTTGAACTCCTGCTTGAACTGTCTAAAGCCGTTTTGCCAAAGTCATGCCATTTATGGGAACATCAATCTCCCCCTTGGCATTTTGGCAAAACCAAATCTACGCTTTAGACACAACTTGAGGAACCAGAACAGTTACCTCAAAATACTCCCGCTTTTTGCCACAAATTGGCAAGGGGTCCAATCGAGCAACCTGGTCTCTTTGGCATCTGGAATCTTGTCAACTCCCCCTCGAACATAGCCTGGGATAGTGACACATGCTATGAGTCTGTCAAACCATGGTGTCTCAGCAGCTGTTCGACCACAGGTCAGCAACTGATAGGTTTTTGATGATCTGGTTTCCTCCATCAAAGATTCTCGGGGACTTCAGAATCGTATCTAGGTCTTTTGATCCAGAGTTTAACATCTTCACTGATGTCCTGAACTGATTCAGACTTGTCATTGACGCTGTTCCACTCTTCAGATATATCAGTCTTTAGAGCAACACATTTTTCTATCCTTCTTCGAAAATCATCAGAAAAAATCATCTCAAATGTCCTTAGTGACCCTATGAGCTCTTCAAGCTTCATCTGCTTCATCATCATTGGGATATCGCAGAGCGTGCACCATTTGATTGATTCTTGACTTCTGCTTCTGTTTGACCTCCAATATGATCTCCACCTCCTTCAGTAGCTATCCGCGTTCAGCTCAGGACAACTTCTCACCATCAACTCTCCTTATGGAAGATTCAGGTGCATCCTTCCTCTTCAGCCCGGGGTCCTTCAGATCATTCTTATGTCAACCCTTGAACAACTTGAGATCAACCACCAACTTCAACGAAGCACTTGACAATCTGTCCTGGTCAGTTTTCAAATCTGGATGCTGTTTGATGTTCAGCTCATAGATAAGCGATGTGAAGATTATTTGGTGCAGAGACTTTGTAGATTTGTCGTGTTCCGCAATCTGGTCGAACATAATTCTTCCCATGTCAACGAGCATCCTGTTTCCAATCTGGTATAGCAGCTGTCCCATCTCCCTACTGACCGTGGTTCTATGGTGATGAAGAATGACAGATGCTTGTCGTTAGAGCAAATGTACAAATAATATTTATAAAGTCCGCTACTCGCGACTTCACTACTGGGTAGCTAGTGGTAAGTAGGGGTCGAACCCAAGGGAATTAGGGGGATATGTGTTCTTTACGGGTTTGTCACGATAGTGAATACTGTTGGGGATTGAACAGCGAGGGAGCGTTTTTTAGGTTGATTGAGATTTTAATACTAACGTCTAAGTGATTGGTTGGTTGGTTTTGGTTTTTAGTGCGGAAAAGTAAATTACAGAAAAGTAAATACTGAAAATACAAAGAAGACTTACAACGGGTGATGCATGATTGTCAAGTCCTCCGGTAGGTGAGCAGTTTATACTAAGAAAGTAAAATGCAGATGGTGTTTTGAATCAGGGGAAAGCATTCGGTTTTGGGACTCTTCTTGTGACACATCTATCATTCACTTCAATAGATTTCTTTTACACTTCTACGTGTGGTTATCCCGACAAAGGTGACAACCCAAATACCCCGACAAAGGTGGTACTCCACACCCTTAACCTGTCAAGTTGTTATGTGGTTGTCCCGACAAAGGTGACAACCCAAATACCCCGACAAAGGTGGTACTCCACAACAAGTTTGACAAAGCCTTAGGTTTCTAGTCTTTTTTCTAGCTGGAATAACCCGACAAAGGTGTTACTCTAACTAGATTTCAAAGACTAAGATTGAATAACCCGACAAAGGTGTTACTCAACTTCGATCTCCAAGACTAGAGAAGCGTAAAACAATATTGAGTGCAAAAATCTCAAGATGTTGGCACAAGGGTGTGAACCCTTAACCGAATAAAGAGTTTAGCTACGAATATCCATAGAGGTGGATACCATAGCTAAATACTCAGGGGTTTTTGAAAACAGTAAGAGGGAAAGGGGTGGAGTACTCAAGAACCAACAGGAGTACTCCCAATTTCCTACTGAATACTCAAGAACCAATAGGAGTATTCCCTAAAGTATAATACTCAAGAACCAACAGGAGTATTATTTCAAAACCAAACCAAACTTACATAGTAACAAACTTAGAGAGATAAGTGTTTTTATAATTTTTGGATGATTAAAATGAGGGGAGGAGCTCCTCCTTATATAGCCAAAATGGGAGGAGATGGGTGGTGGAGATGGTGGCAAGTGTCTTTTGATCCAAGGGAGGAGGAGGGAGGAGGAGCATGTGGAGGAG
This sequence comes from Rhodiola kirilowii, assembly GCA_033675215.1. Classification (NCBI taxonomy): domain Eukaryota; kingdom Viridiplantae; phylum Streptophyta; class Magnoliopsida; order Saxifragales; family Crassulaceae; genus Rhodiola; species Rhodiola kirilowii. Next base: position 30,477,644 of record CM066194.1, on the reverse strand, counting down.
GAGGAGGACAAGTGGCGCAACCCTATGGTGGGAGGAGGCGCCGCCGATAGCCGGTGGTGGAGGAGGAGGGAAGGTGGCTTTTGCCACCTCCAAGCCAAGTAGCCGGTCATCTTGGGAGGAGGGGGAGGAGCCGCCGGTAGGAGGTGGTGGAATGGGGTGGCTTTCCTCCCTTGGCCACCTCTTCTTCAAGTGGCCGGTCATCTTGCCCATATGTGAGTTTTGTACAGTTTTGTGCAGTCTTTTCACAAAACTGTCAGTGTATTTTGGCCCCGGGCTGACTTGATTCCTCTTCGGTTTGATTTGTTCTGATTGATTCCATGTCAGGATCCTTTAGATTTCTTCAGTCGGCATATGATCTTGACATTGGATTGACTCCTGATATCTTTTCAGCATAAAATCCTCTCCTTACCGTGTTTTCACTTTAATCTCTAAAATGCCCTGTGGAAATATATCGGGACTAACAAGTAGAAGTTATATAGACAAACAGTCTAATTTGGTGGGTTTAACTGTGTTTATGATTCATACAATTATGGTCCATCAGATTACCCCCCACTTTTAGTTGTTCGTCCCGAACAATGCTTTATAAGGGCGTTACTAAGTAAGTTGGTCGAAATATGAAAATAAGACTGCGGTACTAGACTTTTCCTAATTCATGCATTACTACTTGTTACTAAATTAAACCGTGAAAATAATTAGAAATAACTTGATACGTGTACCTTCGTGCTGAGATGCAAATTATTTCGGATGTTTCGGGAGATAGCCCTTTTCAGGTCCAGGCTGGCATCCTCGGGATTGTCTCGCACTATATGGTTTTCTTGTAGCTTTCTCTAGCACGTGATTCGATTCGGGTTTCAGTGAGTTGAGCCTTTTTGATTTTTCTTATTTGGCGAGGGACTGCTTTTTTGTAGTGATTCTGCCTTTGGCATTTGATTTGATCTTTTTTGAGTGCTTCACTTTTGCTCGGTTAAAACCTTCACAATTTTGGGCCTTTGGCCTCTTTTGATTTTCTTCTTTGAGTTTTTTGCTTCTTTGTGACTTGCTAGTCCATTTTCTCAGCCTTGTTGGGAGGTCCAATCATCGCCCGCAAGCCTATGGAAATACCTCCCCGCTCCTCTCTTTTTTGCCGTTTTCGCGCGGGTCAAGGTGAGGGTCGCTCAATTATTTTCTCGGCTACTTTGACTGTCGTTTGGCGCGGGTCAAGATGAGGGTCGCTCATCTATTTTCTCGGCTACTTTGAACGGAGAGAGGACGGTTTGATTCCCGTCCTCGCCTTTGCATAGATGCTTCTTGGCGGAGATGATTTCAATTATTCACTGAACCCCGAAGTGCAGCCTCCACTGACTTTGAAAACCATATAGTTTGATTCGATCCTTCGAATGGTTGCCAAGTCCTTCGAGGGCATTTCTATCAACTCCACATCCCTGGTTATCTTAGCACAAAGGGACAAATGAAAAGTTACATCCTAAGTCTTTAGACAGTTGAATTTTCACAAGGTTAATGCATGAATGATGACTTATCTTTTTCACATTCTTAAGTTCATATTATCAAAAAGATACTATTACTAAGAAAAAACAACAAGCATGTTATTTATGTACACAGGTGGTTCTCACCCCCCACTTTTGAATGAAGGCGTGCCTAGTTCAAAAGTCATGCAAGCTTAAAACTAAATTACTGAAATTAAATGACAGAAATTAAAGTGCAGACAAGTAAGATAGTGTCGGGTTACCTCCCGACCAGTGCACTTGTTTAACGTCGTTGGCTCGATGATACCTCGTTTGTGGATCACTAGTTTGGGTCCCATGGGTGGCTCAAGTCGAACTTTGCCACCGTTCCTGTGTTGTTTCTTCGCGACTTCTTGCTGGAGTAAGAGCTCCATGGTTTTGGTGTTTTCTCTTTCCATTGTTTCTGAGAAGGCGGGAGACCTTTGACCCTAGCTGCTGGTCTTGTTATTTTTTTGGTCTCTAATGACAGGTCAGAAAACTGTGCACCGTGATCTGAGATAGGTGTTATGTCTGGCGGTTTCTTTGTGTCCGGGCGGCTCTGATCAATGTAGAAGTGTGCAATTTTGCCGCCGAACTTAAGCGATAATGAGCCCTTGCCCACATCGATTCTTGCTTTAGTGGCGAAGAGGAATGGTCGTCCCAATATTATTGTTGGTGGGTCGTCTTCGCAGGTCTCTTCTGTTGGTATTACATAGAAGTCTGCAGCAACGACGAGTTCTCCCACATGGAGTATTACATCTTCCAGTTCTCCAACCGGGCGGATGCATGATTTATCTCCTAGCTCGATGTTTGACCTGGGTGGTTTTAATGGACCAAGTCCTAGTAAGTAATACAAGGAGGAAGGCATGGCGTTGACAGCAGCCCCATGATCGACTAAGCATTTATGGATCTGGGTTTCACCAATACCGCAAGTGATTGTAAAGGCCCCAGGGTCTTTATCTCTTTCCGGTAGTGGCTCATGATCTGTAGTGAGGGCTTTTTCTATTGTCGGGTTATTCTACCCCTTCCCTGGCTTAGGATTTGCATACTCGGACCCTTTAACATTTTGCTTCGAAGCATAAGTATTAGTTGGGGAGTCCCAACCAGATGCTGGTATGTCAAAGTGTGTGATCGGCGGCGGTGTTATGCAAACACTGAATGCGTACCGTCCATTGTCAGCATGTGTAACCCATGTTTCGCCATCATTGGGTCGGTCTTCTTCTTGATTCCAATTAGGTCGATGCCTACGGTTGAAGTGATTGTTCGTAAGTCTGTAGGTTGGGGACCGTGTTACTTCTCCTAGTGTAACCTTCATGTTTGACCTCCTTATCATGCTTATGTTCGCCTTTGGATTTTGGACGGTCTGTGAAGGGAGTCTGCCAGGTTCAGTAGTGAGTGTTGACATTGCGGTGGCGAGCTGGGACATTTGTTTGGTCAATTCTGAAATTGCCCCGTCAGTTTTTTCCTAGTACTGGTGTAGTGAAGTACCCAATTGATTAACGTTTCCCGCGAGCTCCTTCATCGTGTCATTGAGCGACTTGCTTGGTTCCTGCTGATTGCTCGGGCCGGCTTGGTGCTGATTTGGCCTATTTTGCTGATATTGGCCTACCGATGGAGCGTTCTGGTTATATTGTCGGTGGGGGATTTGGTAGAATGACTGCGCTAGTTGAGGGACAGCTGGTTGTGCCTCCTTCTGAAGATAGCTGTTGTTGTTACGCCAGACCGGGTTGGATGTTTGACCGTACTAACTGTTTTGTCCAGCTCTGTCGTTGTATCCTTGATATCCTCCTACTATATGTACTTCCGCCGGTTCTTCTTCTATCAATGTTGGGCATGCGTCAGTTTTGTGGTCTGTAGAACCACAGAAACCGCAAGGTTTTAACGGAACTGGCTGTCTACGTATGATCTCGATCATCATCTCCTTTAAATGTTTTATCTCTTCAGTCATGGAGTTTGCTGATACCTCGGCTAGTGCTACTTTTTTTGATCGAGAGAATTAATCTTGACGAGTAGTCTCTTCTCTAAATCGGGCATTTTCAGCAACGTTGGCGATGAGATTCCTTATGCCACTCAATGATAGATTCATCATGGATCCTCCAGCTGAGGCATCCAAGAGCATTTTGTCTAAGGGTCTTAATCCATCAATGAGGTACTCGATGATGAGTTTCTCGGGCAATCCAAGGGTACATCAGCTTCTTTCTAGGTGATTGAACTTTTCCAGGTAATCGTACATGGTTTCATTGGGACCTTGTTTGATTTCCTGTAGTTGCCTCCTTACTTGCATTGCTCTTCCAGCCGGATAGTATTTGTCTAAGAATTTTTTCTGCATCTGAGCCCATGTTCTGATGCTTCTGGAAGGCAATGAAAGGAACCAGTTGCTTGCCGAGTCTATGAGGGAAAAATAGAACGCCTTTAACTTGAAGTTGTCCATATTCACTTGATTGGGCTTTAGATTCTGGCAAATGCCATGTAGGCGTTGGAGGTGAGTGGTCGCAGATTCTCCAAGAGCTCCTGAGAATTTGGGCAAGCTGTGTGCCACTGTTGCGTTGATGGTTATGTTTTCTAATTCAGGGCTCTCATAGATGCACCACGGCTGTGTCTCGAAATTAGGGGCATTTAACTCGCCCATAGTTGGTTCACGGTAGTAATTATCCCCGTAGTAGTCGTCGAAAGTGGGTTCTCTTCTTGGCATGTATCGAGGTTGAGGTTGTGGTCGTGGAGGATGGATAGGAGGTTGTACTGGACCAGCTACATTTCGGTCCTCGGGTAATTCTTGGTTTCTTCTGACTGCTTCCCTATCACGAGCTCTTCTGTTCCTGATGAGTTGTTCCGGATCATCGACGAATGGAAACGGTACCTCATCATTTTGATCGTACAGGTTTATTTCTTCGTCATCCTGGTAGTCATGGTGACTTTCTTCGCGAGACATGGTTGTTTTGAAGCGCGTAACGATTCAAAGAACTTTATCCGATGGCTAATTCCCCGGCAACGGCGCCAATTTGACAGATGCTTGTCGTCAGAGCAAATGTACAAATAATATTTATAAAGTCCGCTACTCGCGACTTCACTACTGGGTAGCTAGTGGTAAGTAGGGGTCGAACCCAAGGGAATTAGGGGGATATGTGTTCTTTACGGGTTTGTCACGATAGTGAATACTGTTGGGGATTGAACAGCGAGGGAGCGTTTTTTAGGTTGATTGAGATTTTAATACTAACGTCTAAGTGATTGGTTGGTTGGTTTTGGTTTTTAGTGCGGAAAAGTAAATTACAGAAAAGTAAATACTGAAAATACAAAGAAGACTTACAGCGGGTGATGCGTGATTGTCAAGTCCTCCGGTAGGTGAGCAGTTTATACTAAGAAAGTGAAATGCAGATGGTGTTTTGAATCAGGGGAAAGCATTCGGTTTTGGGACTCTTCTTGTGACACATCTATCATTGACTTCAATAGATTTCCTTTACACTTCTACGTGTGGTTATCCCGACAAAGGTGACAACCCAAATACCCCGACAAAGGTGGTACTCCACACCCTTAACCTGTCAAGTTGTTATGTGGTTGTCCCGACAAAGGTGACAACCCAAATACCCCGACAAAGGTGGTACTCCACAACAAGTTTGACAAAGCCTTAGGTTTCTAGTCTTTTTTCTAGCTCGAATAACCCGACAAAGGTGTTACTCTAACTAGATTTCAAAGACTAAGATTGAATAACCCAACAAAGGTGTTACTCAACCTCGATCTCCAAGACTAGAGAAGCGTAAAACAATATTGAGTGCAAAAATCTCAAGATGTTGGCACAAGGGTGTGAACCCTTAACCGAATAAAGAGTTTAGCTACGAATATCCATAGAGGTGGATACCATAGCTAAATACTCGGGGGTTTTCAAAAACAGTAAGAGGGAAAGGGGTGGAGTACTCAAGAACCAACAGGAGTACTCCCAATTTCTTACTGAATACTCAAGAACCAACAGGAGTATTCCCTAAAGTATAATACTCAAGAACCAACAGGAGTATTATTTCAAAACCGAACCAAACTTACATAGTAACAAACTTAGAGAGATAAGTGTTTTTACAATTTTTGGATGATTAAAATGAGGGGAGGAGCTCCTCCTTATATAGCCAAAATGGGAGGAGATGGGTGGTGGAGATGGTGGCAAGTGTCTTTTGATCCAAGGGAGGAGGAGGGAGGAGGAGCATGTGAAGGAGGAGGAGGACAAGTGGCGCAACCCTATGGTGGGAGGAGGCGCCACCGGTAGCCGGTGGTGGAGGAGGAGGGAAGGTGGCGTTTGCCACCTCCAAGCCAAGTAGCCGGTCATCTTGGGAGGAGGGGGGAGGAGCCGCCGGTAGGAGGTGGTGGAATGGGGTGGCTTTCCTCCCTTGGCCACCTCTTCTTCAAGTGGCCGGTCATCTTGCCCATATGTGAGTTTTGTACAGTTTTGTGCAGTCTTTTCACAAAACTGTCAGTGTATTTTGGCCCCGGGCTGACTTGATTCCTCTTCGGTTTGATTTGTTCTGATTGATTCCATGTCAGGATCCTTTAGATTTCTTCAGTCGGCATATGATCTTGACCTTGGATTGACTCCTGATATCTTTTAAGCATAAAATCCTCTCCTTAGCGTGTTTTCACTTTAATCTCTAAAATGCCCTGTGAAAATATATCGGGACTAACAAGTAGAAGTTAGATAGACAAACAGTCTAATTTGGTGGGTTTAACTGTGTTTATGATTCATACAATTATGGTCCATCAAAGAACAACATCGAGTAGAATATAGTCAGATCTGCAACTAGGATGGAACTGTCTTCCCACTTGGCTGCTGCTTCTGTACTTGCACACCATATTTTTTTTCTTCACAATCCCAATTGGAACATGGGCAGGAATAGGATCTGGACAATACCTTTTCCTCTTCTTAGACGCACTTGCTCCCCCTGCGTCTATGTTCCTATTCATCTTGATAGTTGCCTTAGATGAGCATGCTTGGAAGGTCACTTTCTTCTTGGGATTCTTCTTTTCAGCTTTCTTGAGCTTAGCCAGTAAAACTGTATCCTGATCCTCCTTCTGAGTGTTCTCATTTTTAGCCTCTTCTTGACCAGATAATTGCATCTATACATCTATATTAGCAGGACGTTCCCACTCAGTTGGCACAGCTGGTGCATCAGATGCTTTTTCTTCAACATGTTCATTTTCTGATTGTGCTGCAGACAGAAACAAACACATCTCCTTCCTTCTGTCTTTCTTTGCCTTCCTTAGTTCAGAAAGAGGGACGAAGTCCTGAGCATCCTCTGGATGAGTTTCTGACAAGGTGGCAGCTTGAGTAGCACCATCCATCTCAAAATCAGGAATAGCTGGGGGATCCACCACCACATGTGCATCCTCCACAAAATCATTATGTAACCCTCCTTGCACAACATCCGGTGATTCAATTGACTCCCCCTCTGGGACTGCATCAGAACTAGAGGACTCTTGGGGTAAAACTGTCTCACAACCTTGCTGCATATCTGAGACAGCATCATCTGGCACACTTGCCTCCTTCTCAATCCCTACGACCTTGGATCCTGAGGACTGATCAGCTCTTGTCTCAACAGGTATTGAAACCTCCTCTTTTTGCAACTCATCAACAACATCATCAATGCCCTTGAACAACACATCCAGTTCTTCATCATTGCCGGATGCATGAGACTCTTCCATCACATTGCCAGACTGCTTAGCTTGCTGTTCTCCACTTGCATTCTCATTCTTCTGCTTATCAGAACCACAATCTTAGCCCTACTGGCTTCACCTTCTTCTGCAGCATCGGCCACAGAATCTACAACAGGTTTCAATCCCTTCAGCTTCTCATTCACCACTTTGTCATCCTTATAACTCACCGAATCTTTACTAATCGTCCGTACTTCCTCATCAACAGAATTGAGTGCAGAAGCTTAAGAGTGAGACCAAGGGATTACCTTATTGAGGGGTGGTTCAGCCATTGCCTGATATTCCTTTGCAGTCTGCACACTCCCTTTAGTTGGATTAGGATCAGCCTTTGACGCCTTTGAAGTAACTTCTTTCAGTTCTGTCACAGATGCCTCTTCTCCCTTCTTGATATGCCCCAATGGTTCATAGGACTGCAAATACTTTGAATTTAATAGTACGTAGCATCTGTTCCAGCCCTCTTCGTGATAGGTCAGCCCAACTGATTTGCTGTGGTTCTGCTCTTGGCTGACCTCCTTCTGGAACACTTAGTTGGCGATAACACGTAGACCCAGAGAGGATCTAAGTGTTTTTAACTGAGCAGCGTTTAGGTGAGTGGTAAGAATGTCAGCTAGCAGCTTGTCGGTTGTCACATGGTTCACTGTGATGGCCTTCTTCTCTACCGGCGCACTGTGCTTTGTCTTATACTGTTGTACCGAATTTTCAGAACTGCTACTGGTACTCATTTTGTCACAGTCAGGCGTCATCTCCTCCTGTTCAACTCCGTATTCAGACAGCATCTGCTTCATCCATAACCACTGAGTGTAGTAGCTCCCTGCAGCGGTGCTCTCTTGCTCTCCTGCAGCGATGCTTTCCTGCTCTCCCAGCATCTAGTCAACATGTGTTCCAGGAAGGTATTTCATCTCTCCAGCCATGGTCACCTGGAACTCCTTTTGCATCTGTCTCACGAACTGGCAAACCAGCTTCTGTGTACTCGTGTACTTGGCGAATATATGCTTCTCTACTCCCCCTCGCTCATAGCCATGGTCGATGAGGAACGTCTCGTACCATGCTCTGGGTGCTTGTGTGAGTCCGTATATAGTCTCCTTCAGTTCGTGACTGTGCACAAGATGATATAACTTCCATGCTTCATATCTGATGAGCCCTTCCAGTTCCACGTGAATGGCCACCACCCAAATCTCATCAATAAATGCTTTGATGACATTCTTCGGACTAGATGAACAGGCAGCCAGCTCTCGACACTTGATCTCATTCTCTCGACTCTTAATTCTCCATGAGGGTTGCAGCGCAGGTGCATCGTCAAGTGTCCCAGCTGGAGTAGGTGTGGCTTCATCAGCTAGACCTCCCTCTGGAATTTTATCTTCTGTAGACTTGGTCTGAATGGGTGTTTCAGATGAAGTCCCGCCTCTACATTTATCATCTTCTAAAACTGAGTTTGGGGCAACTTCATCTTTCACCTTTCCAGAAGAGGACACCATACCTGTCCCTTGCAATTCCATCTCATGTATCGTGTTTGTCAGACAGACAGTGGCAGCTCCTGTTCCAACTGTGCCTAGAATGTATCTTTTGTTTGATGACCTACTTCCTTCCATCAGTGTGTCTCATTCCTATCCAGTACTTGACAGGAATCACGAGTGAAAGTAACAGCCTGTCCTTCATCACACAATCTACTAATACTGATCAGGTTCACCTTTAACCCATCGACTAGGAGGACATCCTCGAGCTCAGGTATATCCGGAACCTTCAATGTCACACAGCCGATCACTTGGCCCTTTCCCTCCATCTCCAAAAGTGACAAACTGATGCGAATAGGTTTAACATTGATGAGATATTGAGGATTACCTGTCATGTGAGCAGAGCATCCACTGTCGAGGTACCAGCATTCTTCCTTCATGTGACTGAATGAGCTAAGAGCAACGAAGCACACTTCTTTCCTTGTTTTTGGTTTCCAAACTTGTCTGACTCGAGGGGTAACTCTGGATTCCATTATTTTTTGCTCAGACAGAAGTAGTCGGCAACTTGATTTGATGTGCCCCATCTGATAGCAATACCAACATGTACGATTGTGCCTCCTCCATTCAGTACCATGTCTTCCACGGTTGGGCATGAGCTGCTTTCTTCCTTGATTCCCAAGCTGCTTCTCAGGGTAGTGGTTCACACTCTGTTCTGCTCTCTTTGCAGGTTTCAGCTTTGCCTTAATAGACGAAGTCTTATCTGAGCCACTGTTACCATTGAAGGCGAGACCTCTATGTCCATCTTCAAATTTTTTGGGATTCAGTATGGATTCCAAGTTCTTTGAGCCTGAGTTCAGCATCTTCGCCGATCTTTTGAACTTGCTCAATTCTTTCATAGTAGCGACATGATTATCTCTCTCCATCTCGATTTGTAACTCCAGGGATTCTACCTTGTTCAGAAGATGGACTTCTTTGCGGCTCAAGTCAGCATTCTTTCTCCTTAGCTCCACCAAGCCTGCAGGATGTGTTTCTCTATTTTTCTCCATCTCAGCTTTCGGAACCAATACAGTGTCTAGCAGTTCCACCTTCTGTGCAAGAAGAGATGAACGTTCTTGACTCATCCCGATGAACTCTTTCTTCAAAGCAGAGAGATCTTCCTGCTGTTCCACCTTCTAGGCAACTAGGAGTTTAACCTCCTGCCATATTTTATCCTTTTCTTCTGCCAGGCTTGTCACAGTTTCTATGAGCTTTTTGTTCAAACCAATCATCATCAGCCACTTCTTATGCAGTTCCTTGTACGTCTCAGCAAGGGCCTCATGGGTAAGTTCTTCTTCGTCATTGCCTGAGGTGTCATCAACAGGCTGTTCAGATAGTGCACTGGAGTATGGGCTTTTACTTGTCTCAATGCAGTCTTCAATAGTGACTGCAATTCCCATGATATTGACATTCTCATGCTCTTCTTCCTCATCGTTAGATTCACTGTCTGGACCCTCATAGGCTATTCTGAGAATATCCCATGCTTCCTTGGCCACCTCACATTCAGCAATCAGTTTGAACACATTCTCGTCCACTCCATAGAAAATTGCATTCAGGGCCTTTGAATTTCCAACAGCCGCTACATCATATGCTTCAGACCACAGGGCTTCGGGTTTTGGCAATACAACACCTTCAGGGTTCGCCATCATGGGTTCTGTTCATCCTATCATTACAGCTCTCCAAGCCCTTTCATCGAGGGATTTCAGAAAGGCTTTCATCTTGGATTTCCAATAGGCATAATTCGGCCCTTCAAGCGACGGTGGTCGGTTAGTGCTCTGTCCTTCCTTCAAACTCATCTTGAACAGTCGCCGAATCACACTCTGTATGTCGAGTGTCTGCGCTGATACCAATTGAAATCTACTTGTCTTAGTCAAGACGAGTTCCATATGGTATTCGAACTGTGTCTCAAACACTTATTGGACAGTTTCACGTTTAGTTCAAACAGAGACTGGAACACTTTAGCAGACAGTACGTAAACAAAACAAAATAGGAGCACACACGAAATGATACCCAGCTCGGCCTCACCTACTCTGGGGAGCTTCCCACACCCTAAAGGGTCACAAATCGTATTACGAGATTAGAGCTCCTAGTGGTCTTACTCTTACACAACACCTTGTTTGTAATTGCCTAGCCTCTAATTCTCCGTCTCTCGAATTTGCAATCTCGGTTCACCGGAGCTACCCTCGATCCCCTGTGGGTAGGACGAGACTTCCCTCTCGGCCTAGTCTTGGACCTCTCAGAAGTCCTGTCGCCTTCTCTCAAAGACGTATCTTGATCACCGTGTGTGTGTGTGTGCGCTTTGTTGTACTTCAAGAATAGTCTGAACAACACACTGAACAGACTGTTACTTCGCCGGTGATATTCCGGTGTGGAATAATCAACCGGCCGTCGCTCCTCCTCCAATCTCACGAACGCTCTCGTGTTTTTCTTTTTACTCAGGAAGTGATGCTGATGTCGATGCCCTAGCCTTCAATTTATATGCTTTGGAGGATCCGAATCAGCCCTAGGAAATCTGTCAAATATTTAGGAAATATTCCTAAATATTCACTAGATATATTTCCTCCAATCTTTATGAAGATCTTGATCTTTCTTTCTCGCCAAGTCATTCCGAATCTGGTTCTAACTGATGTGAGAATATTTATCTGAATATTTGTTCTCTCACGATGACTTGTCGATTGATCCCAATCAGATAATCTCGTCGATATCTTCTGGATATTCAGATCTTCATTCGAATCTTCAAGAAGATCTCGATCTTTCTTTATCACCAAGTAATTCCGAATCTTCTTAATCGACTCCTAATTGATGAGAGGATATTCATTTGAATATCTGATCCTCTAATGTATTGTTGAGCCGACTCCAATCAGATCAGATCTTCGATCATCCAGATTAGGAAACGTCTTATCGTCAGATCTGCTGTATGCGAGTTTCAGTAGTCGATTGAATACTCCTTGAACTCCTGCTTGAACTGTCTAAAGCCGTTTTGCCAAAGTCATGCCATTTATGGGAACATCAAATTCTACCTCAGCTTTAAACACTTTAAATTTGTCTAGAGCTTCATCTTTAGCCTGCAACAAGTATTGATGGACCATATTTATATGATTCATTAAGACAGTTAAACCCACCAAATTAGACTCTTTGTCTATTTAACTTTTGCTTGTTAGTTCCGATATTTATCTACAAGGTATTTTGAAGTCTAGAGAGAATACAAGCTAAGGAGGAGTTTTAAAGCTGAAAATGGATTACAAGACACTCCAGGCCACAATCGGATTCCGACTGTACAACTTTCATAAACCTGACATGGAATCACTCAAAACAAGTCCAACCGAAGGGCAACCAGAGTCAGTCCGGAGCTGAAAGGACCCGATGGCTTTTGTGAAAAGATCACAAAACACCTCACAACCACTCCCCTCCACCTATAGCTGGCGGCTTTTGCCAAGGAGATGACACATGGGGGGGGCGGCTCCCCCTCCCCTCCACCTCACCCGGCGGCTCCTTGCTCTCCCTCTCATCTTGTGCCAAGTGTTGCATCCTCCTCCACATCCCACACTTCCCTTAGCCTATAAATACCCATGCCCTCTTCACTTGTATCTCATCCCACAATCTCATCCTAAAATCCATAATCACTTATCTCTCTAGATTGAGAGCACAATCCATGTAAACACTTCTCTTTGATATCAAAAGCTTTACAGTTGTTCTTGAGTACTCTTGTCGGTTCTTTAAGTACTCAAGCTTTTCTTTACTTTTTCCTGAGTTTACTCCTGTCGGTTCTTGAGTATTCTCCTTTTACTTTCCTGTCTTTACTTTCAAAAAACTTTACTTTCCTGTCTTTTGAAAACCTTTACTTTCAAGCACTTAGCTATGATGTCCTCTTCCATGGATATTCGTAGCTAAACCCTTCATTCGGTTGAAGGGGAGTGCTTGTATCATAAAATGTTTTAGACCCTTCTCTTAAATGCCTCTTTGTGTTCAAAACTTGTTCTATGTGCCACATATTAGGTTAGAACATCCAAGGTTGAGTCGATGCTTTAACGGGCAAAGCTCTTCCGTGGGGTTCGTGAACATACTCGGGTAAGTGGATGCTTTAACGAGCAAAGCTTATCTGAGGAGTTCAACCTCTTTTAAACACCACTTGGTTAATCGTAACTGATTGATCAGGTGGATGCACATAAGGCTAAGATACTTCGAAAGGAGGGATTAGTCTAAATAGAACAAGTGTTCTGAATGGTGTGGCAAGTCATGTGCTAGAAATTGCCTTGATACATCTTTGAACACTTAGTATGATCATTCGAGGTCAATGATAAACAGACTATGATACAAGGCCCCTAAAACCGAATACTTTCCTATAATTGTAATATCACCTGTCACTTTACTCTCAGTACCATTATCAACTGCTTACTTTCAGCACTTTAATTTCCGTAAGTCTTGTCCATCAAGCACTTTAATTTCCGCAAGTCTTGTCCATCAAGCACTTTACTTTCTGCAAAAGTCTTGTCCTTCAAGCAATTACTTTCTGCACTTTACTTTCACGAAAGACTTTATCAACATCAGCCCGGCATAACCTTTGGTACGCAACACGCTTGAAACACAGCGTGCGGCCAGTATCAAACGTGTGTCTGCGGTTGATCTTGAAATCGACTGTTCCAGCACTTTACTTTTCAGTACTAAAATCACAACCAACCCACGCTACTTTCAGTACTAAAATCACAACCAACCCCCAACTGTTTTATTTACTTTTCCTTTTCAAAAGAACAACTATCCACTAATTCCCTTGGGTTCGACCCGTACTTACCACTTACTACCCAAAATAGTAAAGTCGCGAGTATCGGAGATATAAATTTATTTTTGCACAGAGAACATCGCACCTTAACGACAGTGCGGTGGGCTCCGTTAAAATTGGCGCCGTTGCCGGGGAGTTAGCTATCTAACTAGTTGTTCTTTTCTTTTGTACCCGTTTCTGCATAACCATGTCTCGCGAAGGAAGCCACCATGACTATCAGGATGACGACGAGATGAACTTGTACGATCGAAACAATGAGGCGCTGCCTCCATTTATTGACGATCCGGAACAACTCATCAGAAACCAAAGAGCTTGTAATAGGGAGGCCATTCGAAGAAACCAAGGACCACCCGAGGACCGAAATGAAGCTGGTCCAGTGCAACCCCCTAGACATCCCCCACCTCGACAAGTACCAAGGCGAGACCCCATCTTTGATGACTACTATGGGGATAACAACTTCCGCGAACCTACTATGGGAGAACTGTCGGCGCCAGATTTTAGAAATCAGCCGTGGTGCATTTACGAGGGCCAAGAGCTGGAAAACATTGCCATCAACACATCAGTGGTCCACAACCTGCCCAAGTTCTCAGGAACTCGTGGAGAATCAGCAATGACTCATCTTCAACTCTTACACGGCATTTGCCAAAATCTAAAACTCCAACCGAAGGCCAACCAAGCTCAACCGGACTTATGGGAGGACTAGAAGCGGTTGGAGGAGGAAATATCTCACTCCACTCACTCCTCCACCGCCACATTTGGCTATAAAAGGTGGGCTTCCCCTCCTTGAATGATATCACTTAGAACTTAGGTAGAAAATCTCTCTACAATCCATTCCACAAATCCTTGTAAACACTTGTGTTTTGATATCAAAAGCTCTACCTTCTCTCTTGTTCTTGAGTGTTCTTGAGAATTCTTGAGTGAAGTTTGAGTTTGTTCTTCATTTACTTTGTCAAAAAACCGTGAGCCCTCTTTTGCTTTCTTGTCTTTATTTTGCTTTGATCTTGAATACTCTTGTTGGTTCTTGAGTATTCTTGAGTGTTCTTGAGTTTACTCTTGTTGGTTCTTGAGTGCTCAAGTTTGTTCTTGAGTTTTACTTTCCAAAACCTTACTTTCTTGTCTTTGTTTTCAAAACCAAAACCTTCACTTTTCTAAGCACCTAGCTATGGTATCCACTTCTATGGATATTCGTAGATAAACCCTTCATTTGCTTGAAGGGGTGTGCTTGTATCATGCAAACGTTTTAGACCCTTTTCTTAACGCTTCTATTATGTTCAAACTTGTTCTATGTGCCATATATTAGGTTAGGACATTCATGGTCGAGTGGAGGCTCGAAAGAGCAAAGCTCTTCCATGGGGTTCGTGAGTGATGAGCCGTATTTATACGACTTGTCGAGTCATTAAATCCCACCATTTCATTCACTGTATTATGCGAACAGTTACTTTTTAGTGTTGTTTCGTGTTTCAGGTGATTTGGAAGCTCTAGGAGGAATCACGCTTAAAAGACGGCATTTTCATGCCAGAAACATCGCAATTGAAGATCAGACCAAAGGAGGGCCGTGAACAGTGTTTTTCGGCTCGTGAACAGTAACTCCGGCGTGAATAGTGATTCCGGCGTGAATAGTAACTCCGGCGTGAATAGTGATTCCGGCGTGAACAGTGTCCGATGAACAGTAACTCCGACCCATGAACAGTACTTCGGAAAAAAGTCCAAGTTCCAAAGTCCAGCAGCCGGCCCAATTTGTATGCGACGCTAGGGTTTCGTAGCTTTATGACCAAGTTAGGGTTTCTCAAACCCTATAAATAGAAGAGCAGTGCTGCCATCCATAATCATCCCATTCTACTCAAAAATCAGAGACGACACACGAGCTCTTCCCCTTGCTCCTCCGTGCGCCGCCACTGCTCCACCGTAGCTCAGCCCATAACAGCCGTGACTTGTGCTTTGTAATTCTCGGTCATTAGTGAAGTTTTCTCGTTTCTTATTTACTGCATTATTTCTTTATGACGATGTGTAACTAAAACCCATATTCGGGTTAGGGTTAAATAATTGTGACTTATGTTTTTGAGATTTGAATCTTAATGCTTGTTTCGTTATTCGATTAAATCTTTTGTGCTCATTATTTGGATTGAATTGTGAAGTTAAGTGGAGGCTTGGAATGGCAAAGCTTAACTGATCAATTCAACTCCCCTATTTGCTATTTGTTGATACTAGAGAGCTATTAACAAGTAGTGCACTAATTCGATATATCTTGGAATGGAGTATTGAATTATTAGGTTTAAAAGAATTAGAAACATGATATTTAGAAATCAATGATAAAACCAAGTCACAATTGAATAATACCCTAACCTGAATATTTCTCTCTGATATTTAAACCCCAGCAATTTTCGTGCCTTCTTAGTGTTCACTAACCAATACTTTCACTCTAGTTTCTTGTTTTTTTCTCCATTACAGAACGAAGTAGTAACCATCTAGCTCCCTTGGGTTCGACCCTTGCTTACCGCTGTTCTAATCCACAGTCTGAAGTGAGGAGATTATAAATTGTTTTTGCACAGGTACGACGACAGCCTGCTCAAAATGGCGCCGTTGCCGGGGAGCTAAGCACGGTGAAATTTGTTCTTCCTTTAATTTTTCATTTCTTTTCTGTTTGCTTAATTCGAAATTCGCTATTCGGTGACTTCAATAATTCGAAAATCCCAACTGTTTGCTTTTTGTTTTCCATTCTTTTCGATTTCCGATTTCTAGCAGTTAGAGGGTTCTGTCACCAAGACTTACGAGTCTAAGGAAATTGGGTTTTAAGTGGGACCGCTGTGACCCCTCCAATTTCCTGGGGACCCTTTGCTGCTAGTCTGTTCTTGCTATCTCGGTGCTATGCTAGTTCGCACCTTTTTCTGATTCACCTGCAGATTCAACATGTCTTCCTACTATGGAAGTGAGCCGTGGAATTATGGGGAATACTATCCACCACCCTCCCTACGAGAAGTCCGAGAAATGATCATGCACCTTGAGCAATCCCGGGATGAAACTTTGGATGAGTACTTACGGTACTTTGATTCCCTTGTGATAAGCTGCCCGCACCATGGATTCACAGACTTATATCTTCTTCAAGTGTTTCTCGCCGGGATGTTACCACATGAGTGGAGTTGGCTCACTGAGGAGGCAGAATGCTCGGTCTATGACATGACCATAAGTGCTATTTGGGACTTGATAGACGATTTGGCCAAGAGATCTAAACCAATACAAGAGCAAACCAAATCACTAGAGGACATGGTAAGAGAGCTGGCAGCTAGCACCCAGCAGACAAGTGCATACCTGAACCAGTATATAGCCAACATCGATAAAGGCTCAGCCGAGTTAGCAGAAACAATATCCAAGTTGAGCAGAAATCAGGAGGAAGATGTCGGTACAAAAACAGGGGAGGACATGGCAGAGGATCTAATAGAGCCTATCTCGGAGCCCATAGAACCAGCAGAAGATGAGGACCAATGGTTGAAGGAAGAAGAGCTCAATTCGGACTACCCAAAATATTTGGAAGAAGACAGGCCACTAGCACCTCTAGAAGAGCCGACCGAGCCACTCGAGTCAGTCCCCATTACCGAGCTCTCCAAGATATGCACTGACCTCATTACGGATATGCCCGAGACAGAACCAGTCCTTACTATCGCAGCACCAGAGGCAGAGCAAGTCCTCACTGTCGAAGCAGTCAAAGAAAGTCTAGTGCCTGACACTCCTCTGCCAGTTCCTATACAGGTGATTGCTCCTAAGGACCACATGATCGACAAGGATAAGCTTGAAGGCAGAGTAGAAGCAAAGCATGAGCCAGAGAAGGCAACGATGGAGTACTCACTCATCACAGTTCGAGAAGAGCCGCCTGGAAAGCATGGTAGAAACATTGTTCCTCGAGCACTTATTCCTAGACAACCACTCATCTGTGCCAAGAAGAAGAAGATTGATATGGGCGCACACTTGATGTCTCTTGAAGATAAAGAACTGAACGTCCATGCTAATCACTCATACATAAAGAAACGACCGAGGCTTGGCACGTTTGAGTGGAGACCAGGATGGAGAAGCACTAGAGCACGACTCGATGGACCAATGACTATGATAAAGGTGGCCTCGCCAGCTCAGAAGGATGTAAAGGCGAATCCGCCTGATCTTTGGAAGGTAGAGCCGAATGGACAGCTAGAGGAGCAGTATGGACGAACAGAAGGAAAGGCCGAGAACAAATATGACCTCACACGCCCATGGGATCCTAACTTGTGATCCCTACAGGAGGTACTGTCGAGCCAACGACGTTAAACAAAGGCGCTCGCAGGGAGGCAGCCCTGCACGGTTTGCACGTTTTTTTTACATTTCAGTTTATTTATTTACTATGTTTATTTATGAGTCATTATTGTCACATTGTACTTGGGAAAGAAAATGATCTTCATGCAGGGACAGAGGCGAACGTATCAGAGATGTTAGCGACAAACTGTATCTAGCATGAGTAGTTCACACCTCGAATAAGTTGTGTCGAGAAACATGAGCGTTTAAAGATTCTGTCACAAAGACTTACGAGTCTAAGGAGGTTGGGTTTTAAGCGAGACCGCTGTGACTCCTCCAACCTCCTGGGAATCTTTTATTCGTCTTAATGTCATTGACGCAGACCTTTCGGTGTGCAACAAACTCACGCTGCGATGCAAGCTCCAATGGTGCTCTTCGAGGACTCACAGGAGAACTATCAGCCATCTCTCATTGTCACGCACGCACGAGGGAAGTGCCTGTCCTTACTCTATTCTTATTTCCCTTTGTTTTATTGCATGCATTGTGTGTCTTGATTTAAGTCGTACCGTGAGGACACGGCTCATTTCAAAAGTGTGGGGTGGGAGAGTCAGTTATCGAGTCAGCATGTTTGTTTCACGCCCACCACACAGAGTCAGCACGTTTCGAGTCATTTTTAAAATTTTTGTACATGATACTTCACTATTTCCTAGACTTGCAGTAGTGGATAATGATTGGGTGAAATAGATATAGCCGATTTTACATGCATGTCTTGGTGAAAATTGATTTGTGCGACTAGCATGTGATCTTAAAATTTTGCGTGCCTTTGTTAGTTGAGATAAACAGGGATGTGGAGTTGATAGCAATGCCCTAGAGAGACTTGACAGATCGTTCAAAGGCCGAACTCAGGATATGTGGTTATGTGGAGTTCGTGGAGGCTAGCACTTCGAGGCAACATAGTACGAGTCTGCTCCGCCGCTGCGGTACCCTTTGCGGTTGGTCGGGACGGGAAAACTTCACACCGTCCAAGCTCTAGTCCAAGTAGCCGAGAAAACAGGCAAGCGACCCTTGACTTGACCCGTGTCGAAAGGACGATGATGAGTAAGAGCAGGAAGGTTTCTAATCCGAGTAGCCGGGAAAATAGACGAGCGACCCTCGGCTTGACTCGCGTCAAAAGGAGGAGAAACCACGGTTCGATCAAATCACAATCCGCACTACAAAGCAACAAATTCACAACCATCGTGATAGTCCACACGTCTCATGTGACAGCATCATTGAAATTCCGAATCAGATGACACTATAGCTGACCGAAATCTCTCAACACTTTGGAGCTCGAATCAATCACGTGCAAGAAAAAGCGGCAAAGCATAACCACATAGCAGCGAGTTCGAGCCCGAGAATGAGGGTTCATGGGTCTAAACAGGGCTATCTCCAGATACATCCGAATTGATTTGCATCTCGACCCAAAGGTAACACGTATCTTTAACCCATGTTTTAGCACAAAGACATTAGTAGCGAGCATGCATAACAGGCGAGATCTAGAGTAATCGATTCATGTCCATGTAGCACGTCTAGGATGACCGAAGCTTTGTGATGTTCGTACTTCATTTTTTCCTCTTATGACCTAGTCCTTGTTCGGGACGAACAAGTTTAAGTGTGGGGTGGTTTGATGAGCCGTATTTATACGACTTGTCGAGTCATTAAATCCCACCATTTCATTCACTGTATTATGCGAACAGTTACTTTTTAGTGTTGTTTCGTGTTTCAGGTGATTTGGAAGCTCTAGGAGGAATCACGCTTAAAAGACGGCATTTTCATGCCAGAAACATCGCAATTGAAGATCAGACCAAAGGAGGGCCGTGAACAGTGTTTTTCGGCTCGTGAACAGTAACTCCGGCATGAATAGTGATTCCGGCGTGAATAGTAACTCCGGCGTGAATAGTGATTCCGGCGTGAACAGTGTCCGATGAACAGTAACTCCGACCCATGAACAGTACTTCGGAAAAAAGTCCAAGTTCCAAAGTCCAGCAGCCGGCCCAATTTGTATGCGACGCTAGGGTTTCGTAGCTTTATGACCAAGTTAGGGTTTCTCAAACCCTATAAATAGAAGAGCAGTGCTGCCATCCATAATCATCCCATTCTACTCAAAAATCAGAGACGACACACGAGCTCTTCCCCTTGCTCCTCCGTGCGCCGCCACTGCTCCACCGTAGCTCAGCCCATAACAGCCGTGACTTGTGCTTTGTAATTCTCGGTCATTAGTGAAGTTTTCTCGTTTCTTATTTACTGCATTATTTCTTTATGACGATGTGTAACTAAAACCCATATTCGGGTTAGGGTTAAATAATTGTGACTTATGTTTTTGAGATTTGAATCTTAATGCTTGTTTCGTTATTCGATTAAATCTTTTGTGCTCATTATTTGGATTGAATTGTGAAGTTAAGTGGAGGCTTGGAATGGCAAAGCTTAACTGATCAATTCAACTCCCCTATTTGCTATTTGTTGATACTAGAGAGCTATTAACAAGTAGTGCACTAATTCGATATATCTTGGAATGGAGTATTGAATTATTAGGTTTAAAAGAATTAGAAACATGATATTTAGAAATCAATGATAAAACCAAGTCACAATTGAATAATACCCTAACCTGAATATTTCTCTCTGATATTTAAACCCCAGCAATTTTCGTGCCTTCTTAGTGTTCACTAACCAATACTTTCACTCTAGTTTCTTGTTTTTTTCTCCATTACAGAACGAAGTAGTAACCATCTAGCTCCCTTGGGTTCGACCCTTGCTTACCGCTGTTCTAATCCACAGTCTGAAGTGAGGAGATTATAAATTGTTTTTGCACAGGTACGACGACAGCCTGCTCAGTGAGCATACATGGTTAAGTGGAGGCTCGAAAGAGCAAAGCTTTTCCATGGAGTTCAACCTCTTTTAAACACCATTTGGTTGATCGGAAATGATTGATCAAGTGGATGCACATAAGCTAAGATACTTCGAAAGGAGGAATTAGCCTATCTAGAACAAGTGTTCTATGTCCTTAAAAGGACTAGACAGTGTGGCAAGTCGAGTGCTAGAAATGGCCTTGATACATCTTTGAACACTTAGAACGATCATTAGAGGTCGATGATGAACGGACTATGATACAAGGCCCCTAAAACCGAATCTTTCCATTAATCAAAGCACCACTTGTCACTTTACTTTCAGTCCTAATATCAACTGTTTACTTTCAGTACCATTTACTTTCAGTACTTTACATTCTGCAACTAACTTTTACATTCCGCAACTAACTTTACATTCAGTACTTTTACATTCCGCAACTAACTTTACTTTCAGTACCTAACATTTACTTTCAGTACTTTACTTTACGCACTTACTTTTATGCACTTTATTTTCAGCACTTTACATTTCGGCACTTACTTTACACAATTTACTTTTAGTCTTTACTTTTACGCACTTTACTTTACGCACTTTATTTTCATTCTTTACATTTCCGTACGCTTACTACAGACTTGTTCAACATCAATCCAACATATCTTTGGCACGCATTGCACTTGAAATATAGCGTCCGGCCAGTGCCAAAAGTATGTTGCTTGGTTGATAAGTCGTAATTGTACGACTATTTTATATGTTAAAACCTCGTCTCTTAATGTTATCTGTATATTATTTCACTACCTGTGTGTAGTTTTCAATCTCAGGTACATTCGGAGACCATAGAAGGAATGTCAGCTAAAGAGAGCATGATATAAGGTGTTTTGCGTCAAAGGAATAAAGTCAACAATGCTTGGAGTCTGAGTCAAGGAATTCCGCGGACGGCTTGAGGATTAAGAGGGCGCGGACGTCTGAACATTTACCATAATTCAGGAGACGTCCGCAGGTGGCAAATTGCAAGAGGCGTCCGTGCGTAACGCCAGCTGGCAAAATTCCCTAAAATCGGATTTGTTTTCTCGAGAGCAGAGGGGGAGAGTCGAAGGGCCGCATTGGGGAATTCGAGGAGTGGGAAATTGGAAGGAGATAAAAGAAAAGAGAAGAGAAGAAATCATCGTCTTCTCTTTTGGCCGTGCACTTGGAATCAAGGAAGAAAGGACAACTGACAGAACCGCTCGTCGTCGAAGCGATTTGTACAAATAAATTTATAGTAGTCCACTACTTGCGACTATACTACTGGGTAGTACTTGGTAAGTAGGGGTCGAACCCAAAGGAATCAGGGGAATAGATGTTCTTGAGGGGGGTTGTTTAACGGGAGAGCGTGTTTAAGGTCGGTTGGTTGGTTTTAAAGCTACCAGCTATTTTGATTGATTGATTGGTTGGTTGGTTGATTTTAATACTGGAAAGTAAATTACAGTTTATAATTAAAAGAAATGTTCGGTTTCAGGGGGCTTGTATTATATCATGTTTATCACTGACCTTTAGTGAATCGTCTAAGTATTCTACGGTGTATCAAGGCCATTCCAAGCACTCGATTTGCGTACACTGTCTAGCCTATTCCAAGGACGTAGAACACTTAATTCTATTTAGACTAATACTCCATTCCCGGTTATATTAGCCTATGTGCATCCATTCAATCCCTTTGGCCCAGTTTTCAAATGGTTTTTCTGATAGTCGACCTCTTCGAATAGTTTATTCATTTAATCCCCTTGGCCCAGTTTTTAAATGGTTTATTTATCCGAGTGTGATCACGAATATCTAAGGAAGAGTTTACGAATTTGGACCCCTATGGTCACATTCCCAAATGGTTTACTATACCTTAGACATTCTAACTTTTATACATGGCACATAGAATCAGTGTTGATTACTAATTCGAGACACTAAGTTAATAGTCTAAAACATTTTATAATACAAGTGCGCCCCGTCTACCGAACTATTAGTTTAGCTACTATTCATCGCGCTAAACATTATACTAAGGAATTAAAGACAACAGTTGATTAAATAAATACTAAGAGATACTTACAACCGTTGAAGCGCCAAGGGAGCTATCCTTTATTTCCAAAGCAAGATTACAACGTTACAAGTATTACAACTTCTAGAGAGAGAAGTGAAATTGAGAATTGGTGTGTTTTACAAATGAGGTTTGGCTTGGTATTTATAGCCAAAGTGAGGAGGAATGGATGGATGAGATGGAAGCACATGTCTTTTGATCCAAGGGAGGAGAAGGAGGAGCTTGTGGAGGAGACAAGTGGCGCAAGGAGGAGGAGCCGGCGGCTTTTGGTGGAGGAGGGTGGCGCCGCCGGTTGCCGGTCACCCAAGGGGGAGGAGCTCCTCCCTTGCCCACCTCCTTGAATGGTGGCCGGTCATCTTTGCCAAATGTGTGATTTTGTACAGTTTTGTGCAGTCTTTTCACAAAACTGTCAATGTGTTCCTTCCCCGGGATGTCTTGACTTCACTCCTGATTTTTCTGATTAATTTATTCTGGTCAATTTGACGTCAGGATCCTTGACATTTCTTCAGTCGGCATATGATCTTGACCTTGGATTGACTCTTGTTATCTTTTCAGCTTAAAATCCTCTCCTTAGCTTGTTTTCACTTCAGTCTCTAAAATGCCCTGTGGAAATATATCGGGACTAACACGTAGATGTTAGACATACAAACAGTCTTATTCAGGGGGTTTTACTGTGTTTCTGACTCGTCTAACTTTGGTCCATCAGAATACCCCCCACTTTTAGTTGTTCGTCCCGAACAATGCTATTAAAGGGCGTAAGTTCTAAGTCTGGCTTTGGAATATGAAAATTAGACTGTGATACTCGATCTATCCTAATTCATGCATTGCTTACTTATTACCAAATTGAACTGCGTAAATAAATAGAAGAAACTTAATACTTGTACCTCCGTGCTGAGATGCAAATTATATTGGATGTCTCGGGAGATAGCCCTGTTCAGGTTCCTGGGTTGCAGCCTCGGGATCGTCTCGCACTATATGGTTTTCTTGTAGCTTTCTCTAGCACATGATTCGATTCGGGTTTCAGTGAGTTGAGCCTTTTTGATTTTCTTCTTTTTTGGCGAGGGACTGCTTTTGTAGTGAATTGGCCTTTGGCCTTTGATTTGACTTTTTTGAGTGTTTCACTTTTGCTCGGTTAAAACCTTCACAATTTTGGGCCTTTGGCCTCTTTTGATTTGCTTCATTGAGCTTTTCGTCTTTTTGTGACTGCTAGTCCATTTTCTCAAGCCTTTTTGGGAGGTCCAATCTTCGCCCGCAAGCCTATGGAAATACCTCCCCGCTCCTCTCGTCTTTGTCGTTTTGCGCGGGTCAAGATGAGGGTCGCTCATCTATTTTCTCGGCTATTTTGACTAGAGAGAGGACGGTCTGATTCCTGTCCTCGCCTTTGCATAGATGCTTCTTGGCGGAGTTGACTTCAATTATTCACTGAAAACCCGAAGTGCAGCCTCCACTGACTTCAAAAACCATATAGTTTGATCTGATCCTTTGATTGCTTGCCAAGCCTTTCTAGGGCAGTTTATATCAACTCCACATCCCTAGTTATCTCAGCACAAAGGACAATTGAAAAGTTACATTCTAAGTTTTTAAACAGTTGAATTTTCACAAGGTTAATGCATGAATTATGATTTATCTTTTTCACATTCTTAAGTTCATATTTTCAAAAAGGTACTTATTAAAAAAGAAGAAAAAAAACAGCTGCATGTTATTTATGTACATAGGTGGTTCTCACCCCCCACTTTTGAACGAAGGCGTGCCTTAGTTCAAAAGTCATGCAAGCTTAAAACTAAATACTGAATTTAAATGACAGAAATTAAAGTGCGGAAAAGTAAGATAGTGTCGGGTTACCTCCCGACCAGTGCACTTGTTTTACGTCGTTGGCTCGACGATACCTCGTTTGTGGATTACTGGTTTGGGTCCCATGGGTGGCTGAGGTCAAACTTTGCCACCATTCCTGTGTTGTTTCTTCCTGACTTCTTGCCGGATGTTGTGTTTTGGTCAGGACTCCTTTGTTTCGGGATTTTTTCCTTCCAATATCTCTGATGAGGTGGGAAACCTTTGACCATAGCTGCTGGCCTTGATACTTTTTTCATCCCTAATGACAGGTCAGAAAACTGTGCACAGTGATCTGAGATAGGTGTTATGTCAGGTGGTTTCTTTATGTCCGGGCGGCTCTGATTAATGTAGAAGTGTGCAATTTTGCCGCCGAACTTAAGTGATAATGAGCCCTTGCCCACATCGATTCTTGCTTTAGTGGCGAAGAGGAATGGTCGTCCCAATATTATTGTTGGTGGGTCGTCTTCGCATGTCTCTTCTGTTGGTATTACATAGAAATCTGCAGCAACGACGAGTTCTCCCACATAGAGTATTACATCTTCCAGTTCTCCAACCGGGCGGATGCATGATTTATCTCCTAACTCGATGTTCGACCGGGGTGGTTTCAATGGACCAAGCCCTAGTAAGTAATACAAGGAGGAAGGCATGGCGTTGACAGCAGCCCCAAGATCGACTAAGCATTTGTGGATCTGGGTTTCACCAATACCGCAGGTGATTGTAAAGGCCCCCGGGTCTTTATTTCTTTCCGGTTGTGGCTCATGATCTGCAGTGAGGGCTCTTTCTTTTGTCGGGCTATAAGCACAAGTATTAGTTGGGGAGTCCCAACCAGATGCTGGTATGTCAAAGTGTGTGATTGGCGGCGGTGTTATGCAAACAGTGAACGCGTATCGTCCATTGTCAGCATGTGTAACCCATGTTTTGCCATCCTTGGGTCGGTCTTCTTCTTGATTCCAATCAGGTCGACGCCTACGGTTGAAGTGATTGTTCGTAAGTCTGTAGGTTGGGGACCGTGCTACTTCTCCTACCGTAGCCTTCATGTTTGACCTCCTTATCATGCTTATGTTCGCCTTTGGATTTTGGACAGTCTGTGAAGGGAGTCTGCCAGGTTCAGTAGTTAGTGTTGACATGGCGGTGGCGAGCTGGGACATTTGTTTGGTCAATTCTGAAATTGCCCCGTCAGTTTTTGCCTGGTACTGGTGTAGCGAAGTTCCTAATTGATTAATGCTTCCCGCGAGCTCCTTCATCGTGTCATTGAGCGACTTGCTTGGTTCCTGCTGATTGCTCGGGCTGGCTTGGTGCTGATTTGGTCCTTTTTGCTAATATTGACCTGCCAACGGAGCGTTCTGGTTATATTGTCGGTGGGGAGGTTGGTAGAATGACTGTGCTAGTTGAGGGACAGCTGGTTGTGTCTCCTTCTGAGGATAGCTGTTGTTGTTACGCCAGCCTGGGTTGGACGTTTGACCGTATTGTCTATTTTGTCCAGTTCTGACGTTGTTGTATCCTTGATATCCTCCCACTGTATTCACATCAGCCGGTTCTTCTTCTATTAATGTTGGGCATGAGTCCGTTTTGTGGTCCGTAGAACCACAGAACTCGCAAGGTTTTACCGTAACTGGCTGTCTACGTATGATCTCAATCATCATCTCCTTTAACTGTTTCATCTCTTCAGTTATGGAGTTTACTGATGCCTCGGTTTGTGCTACCCTTTTTGATCGAGAGAATTCATCTTGGCGAGTGGTCTCTTCTCTAAATCGGGCATTTTCAGCAACGTTGGCGATGAGATTCCTTATGCCACTCAATGATAGATTCATCATAGATCCTCCTGCTGAGGCATCCAAGAGCATTTTGTCTAATGGTCTTAATCCATCAATGAGGTACTCGATGACGAGTTTCTCTGGCAGTCCAAGGGTACAGCAGCTCCTTTCTAGGTGATTGAATTTTTCCAGGTAATCGTACATGGTTTCATTTGGACCTTGTTTGATTTCCTGTAATTGCTTCCTTACTTGCATTGCTCTTCCAGCCGGATAGTATTTGTCTAAGAATTTCTTCTGCATCTGAACCCATGTTCTAATGCTTCCGGAAGGCAATGAAGGGAACCAGTCGCTTGCCGAGTCAGTGAGGGAAAAATAGAACGCTTTTAACTTGAAGTCGTCCATATTTACCCGGTTGGGCTTTAGATTCTGGCAAATGCCATGTAGGCGTTGAAGGTGAGTTGCGGCAGATTCTCCTTGAGATCCTGAGAATTTTGGCAGGCTGTGTGCCACTGATGCGTTGATGGTTATATTTTCTAATTCAGGGCTCTCATAGATGCACCACGGCTGTGTCTCGAAATTAGGGGCGTTTAACTCGCCCATCGTCGGTTCACGGTAGTAGTTATCTCCGTAGTAGTCGTCGAAGGCAGGTTCTCTTCTTGGCATGTATCGAGGTTGAGGTTGTGGTCGTGGGGGCTGGATAGGAGGTTGTACTGGACCAGCTGCATTTCGGTCCTCGGGTAATTCTTGGTTTCTTCTGACTGCTTCCCTGTCACGAGCTCTTCTGTTTCTGATGAGTTGTTCCGGATCGTCGACGAATGGAAAAGGTACCTCATCATTTTGGTCGTACAGGTTTATTTCTTCGTCGTCCTGGTAGTCATGGTGACTTTCTTCGCGAGACATGGTTGCGTAACGATTCAAAGAACTCTATCCGATGGCTGATTCCCCGGCAACGGCGCCAATTTGACAGAACCGCTCGTCGTCGAAGCAATTTGTACAAATAAATTTATAGTAGTCCACTACTTGCGACTATACTACTGGGTAGTACTTGGTAAGTAGGGGTCGAACCCAAAGGAATCAGGGGAATAGATGTTCTTGAGGAGGGTTGTTTAACGGGAGAGCGTGTTTAAGGTCGGTTGGTTGGTTTTAAAGCTACCAGCTATTTTGATTGATTGATTGGTTGGTTGGTTGATTTTAATACTGGAAAGTAAATTACAGTTTATAATTAAAAGAAATGTTCGGTTTCAGGGGGCTTGTATTATATCATGTTTATCATTGACCTTTAGTGAATCGTCTAAGTATTCTACGGTGTATCAAGGCCATTCCAAGCACTCGATTTGCGTACACTGTCTAGCCTATTCCAAGGACGTAGAACACTTAATTCTATTTAGACTAATACTCCATTCCCGGTTATATTAGCCTATGTGCATCCATTCAATCCCTTTGGCCCAGTTTTCAAATGGTTTTTCTGATAGTCGACCTCTTCGAATAGTTTATTCATTTAATCCCCTTGGCCCAGTTTTTAAATGGTTTATTTATCCGAGTGTGATCACGAATATCTAAGGAAGAGTTTACGAATTTGGACCCCTATGGTCACATTCCCAAATGGTTTACTATACCTTAGACATTCTAACTTTTATACATGGCACATAGAATCAGTGTTGATTACTAATTCGAGACACTAAGTTAATAGTCTAAAACATTTTATAATACAAGTGCGCCCCGTCTACCGAACTATTAGTTTAGCTACTATTCATCGCGCTAAACATTATACTAAGGAATTAAAGACAACAGTTGATTAAATAAATACTAAGAGATACTTACAACCGTTGAAGCGCCAAGGGAGCTATCCTTTATTTCCAAAGCAAGATTACAACGTTACAAGTATTACAACTTCTAGAGAGAGAAGTGAAATTGAGAATTGGTGTGTTTTACAAATGAGGGTTGGCTTGGTATTTATAGCCAAAGTGAGGAGGAATGGATGGATGAGATGGAAGCACATGTCTTTTGATCCAAGGGAGGAGAAGGAAGAGCTTGTGGAGGAGACAAGTGGCGCAAGGAGGAGGAGCCAGCGGCTTTTGGTGGAGGAGGGTGGCGCCGCCGGTTGCCGGTCACCCAAGGGGGAGGAGCTCCTCCCTTGCCCACCTCCTTGAATGGTGGCCGGTCATCTTTGCCAAATGTGTGATTTTGTACAGTTTTGTGCAGTCTTTTCACAAAACTGTCAATGTGTTCCTTCCCCGGGATGTCTTGACTTCACTCCTGATTTTTCTGATTAATTTATTCTGGTCAATTTGACGTCAGGATCCTTGACATTTCTTCAGTCGGCATATGATCTTGACCTTGGATTGACTCTTGTTATCTTTTCAGCTTAAAATCCTCTCCTTAGCTTGTTTTCACTTCAGTCTCTAAAATGCCCTGTGGAAATATATCGGGACTAACACGTAGATGTTAGACATACAAACAGTCTAATTCAGGGGGTTTTACTGTGTTTCTGACTCGTCTAACTTTGGTCCATCAACAACACTGTTTTCAGACTTCATCATTGGTCACAGGAAGAGATTTGTCCAGCAGCACATTCAGAGACAGACACACGTCGCTATTGTTCCAGTCTTCATCAGTACTTTCTATTCCATTCCATTAAGAACTTGAATATGTATTCTCTTAACATGAGTAGCTAAAACTCACTTGTGTATGCTAGAACTTGATATTGTGATGCCTTGATTTGAGACTCATATTGATATTCTATGTTTTGTGTCATATTACCTCGCATTGCTTATGGATTTGACATGCTAGCACGAGTGCAACCTAGCGGGGAGCTTTTGTGTGTGTGTTGATTCCTAGTATCAAAGTTTACTAGCAACCTAGCGGGTATAGTAAACTAAGACACAAGTAATAGACCACTAGGATTGACACCCTAGGACAACTTGTAGTGCAACCTAGCGGGGAGCTGTAAGTTGTAAAACGTTAGAGATCAAAACAGTTGGGTTAATGATTTAATCTTGCATCACAATTAAAAGTTCTAGCTTGCACTTCTCTTGATAATTGATTTACGAATTTGTGTGACATTTGATTCCGTGATAATTGATCTTTGTTGCGTACTTGTGTTTTATTTGACTTGTTCGATATTTACGTTGTTACTTTTATACTTAGTAAACAGGTTCGCACACCGATCTCTGTGGACACGACCCGATTTGCCACTAGCTAGTCGGAAAAATAAATTTTATTTTTGACTGGTACAACGACGCCCGTCAAATTTTGGCGCCGTTGCCGGGGATCGGTAACGAAGAATCTACTAAGTATTCTATTTCTTTTTAGTTTAATTTACTATCTTTTATTTTGTCACTTGATTACTCTCTGTTTAAGTAACAATGTCGCAGAGAAGTGTTGATGGTGATAATGAAGAGCAAAGTAGCGTGCAAGGGGATAACGTTCGAGAACGGAGGCAAGGATTGCCCGCTGTTGATCAAAGAGTACCACCCCCCAGAAATCAGCAGTATGTGAATGGATTTCCTAGACATCGTGCAGCTAGACACGGGGAGTATGATGATTACGAGGCTGAGTTGGATCGACAATACCTCGGTGGAGGAAACCAACATGGACAGCTAGCGAGGCGTCGGGATTTGGGACGCACCATGAGAGGAGTCTGCGCCCCATATATTGATGAGGCACTGATGAGCCGTATTTATACAACTCATCGAGTCATTAATTCCCACCAATTCCTGCACTTTATTATATGAACAGTTACTTTTTAGTATTGTTTCGTGTTTCAGGTGATTTGGAAGCTCTAGGAGGAATCGCACTCAAAAGGCGGCTTATGGACCGGCTTATCAGCATTTGACGAAGTTTGGTGCGGAAATAAATGAAGACCGAAGCACTTTGGAACTTTCAGCAGTGCCATTCGCGGACGTCTTCACCATTTAGGGCGCGGAGGTCTTGTGCTTTATGATAATTCTAGAGACGTCCGCGAGAAGGAAATACAAGAGGCGTCCACGGATGACGTCAGATCTCGGCCCGTCTTTTGGCATCACATCCATCCAGCCCAAGTCACATCTAGGGCAAAATTACAAGCTAGGGTTTTGGAACGTTCTGGAAGGATCTAGATGGCTTGAAGATAAAGCAAGATTATTATGGGAATATTTCATTAATTATCTTGTGCTTATTTTGGGAACTTTAGGGTTTTCAAAACTCTATATAAGGAGGAGCATTCAAGGCATAATACTCGTCCCACACACTCATTCTAGTCTCTCCTCTCATCACACACGGCTCAGCCCTTGCTCCGCCGCCCTCTCCTCCGTGCGCCGTCATCTGCTCCGCCCAACTCAGCCTTGCACGGCCGTGACTCGGCCAACACTCGTCCAAACTCGGTCCTTCATTCTACTCGGTTTTTGTGAAGTATCTCTTGTCCTTTTATTTTCTGCATTATTTCCATGGCTATGTGTAACTAAATTCTCTATTCGGATTAGGGTTTTATACATTGTGACGATGTTTTTGAGACTTGGTTCTTAAAGCTATATTCTATGTTTTACTGATTCTCGTACATGAATTCCATGAAATATTGCTAGACTAGACTTATACTTTGTCGTGAAACCTAGTTGCGCATATTTCTATATTAATCATCTATCTAATACTTTGCCGTTTAGATAGGTAGTACGTCTAGGTTAAATAACACCTTTGTCGGGTTATTAAACTTAGGGGAATTAGGTCGTGGCGTAACACCTTTGTCGGGTTACTTGGGAAGTCACCTTTGTCGGGACAACCACACTCAAAACACGAATTAGATACTTAGAAAGTCTATGATAAAACAAGTCACAATCAAACCCTAATCTGAATATTTCTCTCTGATATTTACATCCTTGCTATTTTCGTGACTTACAGTTGTTTCCTAATCTATACTTTCACCCAATTGCCTTTTCTTTCCTATTTCAGAACAAAGTAGTAACCAATCTAGCTCTCTAGGGTTCGACCCTTGCTTGCCACTACACTAGTCTTTCGCAAGGAATTATAAATTTAAATTTGCAGGTCAAACGACGCCTGTCAAATTTTGGCGCCGTTGCCGGGGAGCTACGCACGGTGAAATATTTGTTCTGTTTTTTGTTTTTTTTTCGGTTTAGTGTTTTTTCACTATTTTCCGGTTTTACAAAAAGTCTTCAGGATTCGAGCTACCAGTGTCCGATTTCAGCCCATAATACCTTGTTCTGAGCGGAACGACGAGGAGATCAGAAATCACAAGCATTCGCTTGTGGCATACGGTGTTTTTCGGCCATCGGAGATCGTTTAGTATTTTATTTTGAATTTTTTAGTGTTTTTAGAAATTTTCAAATTTTTTCGTTTATTTCCTTTTTTCGTTTATTTTAGTTACTTCTTGCTATTCGGTGATTTCCTATTCGGTGATTTCCTAATTCGTTATTTTCAACTGTCTCGATTTCGTTTTCCGATTCTTCGATTTCCAATTTCTAGCTTTTAGAGGATCCTGTCACCAAGACTTACGAGTCTAAGGAGTGTGGGTTTTAAGTGAAACCGTTGTGACTCCTCCACTCTCCTGGGGATCCTTTGTTGCTAGTCTGTGCTTGCTATTTTGGTGTTTTCTATCTCGGTGCTTGCTATTTCTTGCAACATGTCTCATGCAGGAAGTATAGTCGGTGACAACAGTCAAAATAATGAAGTCGAACAGGTACAGAATGGAGAAATCCGGGGGGCTATCCCGGGACAATTTCAAAAACAACAAAACCAACAAAACCAAAACCAACCGCAATATCCACAGTACCCTCAGTATCCACCACCATATCAGCAGTATCCACCACCACCGTATCCACAGTACCCACAACCGCCATACCCCCAATACCCACCACAGTACCCACCACTACCATACCATCCACAACATCCATACCCACCACCTCAGAGACCCCCACGCCAACTAGTAGTCAGAGACGATGAGGAGGACGAAGATGAAGGACCCACCATGGGCGAGCTCTCGGTTCCCAATTTCAGAGACCAGACATGGCCTATTTATGAAGGACCGGACCTCGCAGCCATAACAGTCAGCTGCTCAGTCGTCCATCATCTACCCAAGTTCTCTGGAACCAAGGGAGAGTCTGCTACATCTCACCTGACACGTTATCACGGGTTATGCTTAAACCTGAAACCACACGGAGCCGACGTTGAAATTTTCAAGCTGAAGGCGTTCTACTTCTCACTTACAGACGCTGCCGCAGATTGGTTTCTATCCTTGCCCCCCGATAGTATCTACACATGGGACCAGATGCTAAAGCAATTCGTCAGCAAATACTATCCAGCTGGGCGTGCAGCGCAAGTCCGGAAGCAGTTGCAAGAGCTCAAGCAAGGCCCAAATGAGACTATGTACGAGTATGTGGAGAAGTTCCTGGCCTTGGAAAAGAGTTGCTGCAACCTCGAGCTCCCAGAGAAAGTCATCGTCGAGTATATGCTAGATGGACTGCGTAGGCTAGAAAGGAAGCTATTGGAAGCCTCAGCTGGAGGTAATATTATGAACCTGACGCCAGCCAGAGTAAAGCAGAAGATCATATCAGTGGCAGAAAGTGAGCGCTTCCAGGATGAGTCAACAAAAGAAGACGAGTATGCCCGAACAAAGAACGTGTCAACGGTTGAGCCCTCAATCAGTGCTATGGCCGCAGAAATGAAGGAAATGAGGGAGCTGATGAAGCATGTGGTCCGAAGGCAACCAGTCCAGGTCAAGCCATGTGAGTTCTGTACAGCTACAGATCACAAGACAGACGAGTGCCCGACCTTACAAGAAGACGTCCAGGCTGATATCAATGCAGTGGGCAATTATCAGAACTATGGTAACCAGCCTAGGAGTTTGACCTAGCCGAGCCCCTTGACACCACCGCTGATGAGATTCCACTTGCCGAGCCTCCTGACACTTAGAGGAGGTACTGTCGAGCCAACGACGTTAACCAAAGGCGCTCGCAGGGAGGCAGCCCTGCACGGTTCGCATTTCTTTTACATTTCAGTTTATTTACTTATTATGTTTGTTTTGAGTCATCATTATCACATTGTACCTTGGGAAGGAATTGGTTTCATTGTGTAGGGACTGGACCAGGCCGACCGAAAAAACAAGTATGGGGCTACGCATTTTGCCTGCTGCTCTACGCATTTTAGCCCGGACTTGCTTCGCTCCAATATCAGACTGTATCCGACATGAGTAGTTCACACCTCGAATAAGTTGTGTCAAGAAACATGAGCGTTTAAAGATTCTGTCACAAAGACTTACGAGTCTAAGGAGGTTGGGTTTTAAGTGAGACCGCTGTGACTCCTCCAACCTCCTGGGAATCTTTTATTCGTCTTAATGTCATTGACGCAGACCTTTCAGTGTGCAACAAACTCACGTTGCGACACAAGCTTCGATGGGGCTCTCTTTGAGGGCTCATAGGAGAATAATCAGCCATTCTTGGTCGTCACACATCACACGAGGGGAGTCCCGTTCTACCTCTTCCCTTTCCTTTTATTTATTGCATGCATTGTGAGTCTTGATTTAAGTCGTACCGTGAGGACACGGCTTATTTCAAAAGTGTGGGGTGGGAGAGTCAGTATTGAGTCAGCACGTCTATTTCCTGCACCCTGCACAGAGTCAGCACGTTTTGAGTCATTTTTTTAAAATTTTGTACATGGTACTTCACTATTTCCTAGACTTGCAGTATTGGATAATGATTAGGTGAAATAGATAGAGCCGATTACATGCATGTCTTTGGTGAAAATTGATTTGTGCGACTAACATGTGATTTTAAAATTTTTGCGTGCCTTTGTTAGTTGAGATAAACAGGGATGTGGAGTTGATAGAAATGCCCTAGAGAGACTTGACAGATCATTCAAAGACCGAACTCAGATATATGGTTATGTGGAGTTTGTGGAGGCTAGCACTTCGAGGCAACATAGTACGAGTCTGCTCCGCCACTGCGGTACCCTTTGCGGTTGGTCGGGACGGGAATACTTCACACCGTCCAAACTCTAGTCCAAGTAGCCGGGAAAATAGACAAGCGACCCTTGGCTTGACCCGAGTCAAAAGGGCAAGGATGAGTGAGAGCAAGAAGGTTCCTAGTCCAAGTAGCCGGGAAAATAGACAAGCGACCCTTGGCTTGACTCGCGTCGAAAAGAAAAGGAATCACGATTCGAGCAAGTCACAATCCGCACTACAAAGCAACAATCCACCATCATTATGATAGTCCACACGAAATCAAGTGAAAGCATCATTGAAATATCAGATCCGATGACACTATAGCTGGCCGAAAAAGCACTCAAACACTTTGAAGCTCGAATCAATCACGTGCAAGAAAAAGCAGCAAAGCATAACCATATAGCAGCGAGTTCGAGTCCGAGAATGCAGTTCATGGGTCTATAGAAGGGCTACCTCCCGATACATCCGAATTGATTTGCATCTCGGCCCAAAGGTAACACGTATCTTTAACCCATGTTTTCGCACAAAGACATTAGCAACAAGCATGCATAGAAGGTGGGATCTATAGTAGCCGAGTCATAACCATGTAGCCTGTCTAGGATGACCGAAGCATTGTGGTGTTACATTAGTTCGTTCCTCCTTTGATCTAGTTCTTGTTCGGGACGAACAAGTTTAAGTGTGGGGTGGTTTGATGAGCCGTATTTATACAACTCATCGAGTCATTAATTCCCACCAATTCCTGCACTTTACTATATGAACAGTTACTTTTTAGTATTGTTTCGTGTTTCAGGTGATTTGGAAGCTCTAGGAGGAATCGCACTCAAAAGGCGGCTTTTGAAGCCTATAACATCACAAGGAATTATGGACCGGCTTATCCGCATTTGACGAAGTTTGGCGCGGAAAGAAATGAAGACCGAAGCACTTTGGAACTTTCAGCAGTGCCATTCGCGGACGTCTTCACCATTTAGGGCGCGGAGGTCTTGTGCTTTATGATAATTCTAGAGACGTCCGTTGGAAGGAAATACAAGAGGCGTCCGCGGATGACGTCAGATCTCGGCCCGCCTTTTGGCGTCACATCCGTCCAGCCCAAGTCACATCTAGGGCAAAATTACAAGCTAGGGTTTTGGAACGTTCAGGAAGGATCTAGATGGCTTGAAGATAAAGCAAGATTATTATGGGAATATTTCCATAATTATCTTGTGCTTATTTTGGGAACTTTAGGGTTTTCAAAACTCTATATAAGGAGGAGCATTCAAGGCGTAATACTCGTCCCACACACTCATTCGAGTCTCTCCTCTCATCACACACAGCTCAGCCCTTGCTCCGCCACCCTCTCCTCCGTGCGCCGTCATCTGCTCCGCCCAACTCAGCCTTGCACGACCGTGACTCGGCCAGCACTCGTCCAAACTCGGTCCTTCATTCTACTCGGTTTTTGTGAAGTATCTCTTGTCCTTTTATTTTCTGCATTATTTCCATGGCTATGTGTAACTAAATTCTCTATTCGGATTAGGGTTTTATACATTGTGACGATGTTTTTGAGACTTGGTTCTTAAAGCTATATTCTATGTTTTACTGATTCTCGTACATGAATTCCATGAAATATTGCTAGACTAGACGTATACTTTGTCGTGAAACCTAGTTGCGCATATTTCTATATTAATCATCTATCTAATACTTTGCCGTTTAGATATGTAGTACGTCTAGGTTAAATAACACCTTTGTCGGGTTAGTAAACTTAGGGGAATTAGGTCGTGGCGTAACATCTTTGTCGGGTTACTTGGGAAGTCACCTTTGTCGGGACAACCACACTCAAAACACGAATTAGATACTTAGAAAGTCTATGATAAAACAAGTCACAATCAAACCCTAATCTGAATATTTCTCTCTGATATTTACATCCTTGCTATTTTTGTGACTTACAGTTGTTTCCTAATCCATACTTTCACCCAATTGCCTTTTCTTTCCTATTTCAGAACAAAGTAGTAACCAATCTAGCTCTCTAGGGTTTGACCCTTGCTTGCCACTACACTTGTCTTTCGCAAGGAATTATAAATTTAAATTTGCAGGTCAAACGACGCCTGTCAGGCACCTTGGTGCATTAGGTTGGATGAGGACTCAGATGACATCGAAATAAAGAGTGGGGTAATTCATCACTTGCCCAAGTTTGGAGGGATGCCCGACGAGAACCCCTTAAGGCACTTGAAGGAATTTCATGGAGTTTGCATGTCCATGAAATCAGCATCGGTTTCAGAGAATGTTTTTAAACTAAAGACATTTCCTTTTTCGTTAGAAAGTCAAGCTAAATCTTGGTTAATGTCTTTGCCTTCAGGTTCTATTACATCATGGGATCAATTGCAAAGGAAGTTTATGGACAAGTACTACTCTCATTCAAAGGTGGCTCAAACGAGGAAGGAGCTCTCTATGCTTCGACAAGGACGTGGAGAGACATTGTTCGATTATCTGGCGAGGTTTCGGCAATTGGAAGAGAACTGTCCAAATCATGGAATCCCACAAAGGATGCTACTTGAATACTTTATGGACGGGATGATTCTCATGGAAAGAAGAATGCTAGATGCCTCAGCCCAAGGGTCCATCCTTGACATGTATCCCGAGGAGATATGGAAATTGATTGAAAAAGTTACGGAGGGCACAAGGTATTTAGAGGAAACTTATAAACCCGCACCCGTTGCTAACGTAAATGTGCATTCTGAATTGCAAGAACTGAAGGATATGGTGGCTAAGATGATGACGCAACAACCACAAGGCAATCAATGAGTGGAGTGTAAGGTAAACAAGTCCACATTTAATTCAATGAATAATGATAACGATGTTTTTCAGGAAAGAACAGAAGACGTGAATATTGTGGGATACATAAACAAGGGAGATTTGCCACAAGGAAATACGAAGGATATCAAGGCCACAACAAATGGCAGCCGAGACAGAATGAGGGTGGTTGGCAAAGGAACAACAATTACGATGCGGGGCAATCCTCGTATCCACAAAAGCAGCCGTACAAACCACCACAAATCAGACAAGGAGATGAGGATCCGATGAAGGAATTTTGAGATGAGATGAGAGGAATGTTCAAGGAGCTCACTCAAAAGATTGATCACCAAGCTAAGAAGATTGACCACCAAGCTGGAGACGTTGACGAATTAAAGAAGCAAATGTCTCAAATGGCCAGCGTAGTGTACGAAAGGAGAGAAGACAAGGGGAAGCTACCGTCGCAAACAATTCCCAACCCGAAGTCCAATATCAGCGCTGTAATGCTTAGAAATGGGAAACAAGTGAAGAATGGAATAAAAGAGCTGCATGAGGATTCTACCTCAGTGCAACACGCGGATGCCTCACCAATTAAGGCATGGACGTCTGAAGCATTACAACAAAATACGGAGACGTCCGCGGAAGATAATCCTAAGACGTCCGTGGGCTGCAATAAATCAGGTACGGAATTTCCAAATTCTAACACTCCTTTACCATTTCCAATGCAGGTTTCTAAGACAAACAAGAAGTCTATCACAGACAAGGAGGTTTGGGAGTTGTTCAGCAAGGTGGAAATAAACATTCCACTCATTGAGGCTATTCGTCAAATTCCAAGGTACGCAAAATTTCTTAAAGAATTATGTACTAACCATAGGCGTACGACTAGGAATGAGCAGGTCATGCTAGGAGAAAGTGCGTCAGCAGCGATACAAAGGAAGGTGCCTAAAAAGTGTAAGGATCCCGGAACTTTTACAATTCCATGTACTATTGGTAACATGAAGATCGAAAATTGCATGCTAGATCTTGGTGCTTCCATAAATGTTCTTCCTTACTCTTTGTATCTATCTTTGCGTATTGGTCCACTTAAACCTGCGGGTTTGACCATTCAATTGGCTGACCGATCATGCACCCAACCTTTGGGTGTGATCGAGGATGTTTTGGTGCAGGTAGAAAATCTTATTTTTCCTGCAGATTTTTACGTGCTGAAAATGGAAGACGAGGGAGCACAAGATCAGCCACCAATTCTATTTGGTAGGCCATTTTTGAAGACGGCTAGAACTAAGATCGATGTGGATAGTGGCACACTTTCCATGGAGGTGGAAGATGAGGTAATCAACTTTAATATATATCCAGCTATGCAATATCCACCTGATGATGCAGGAGCACACGCCTTGGATGCGATCGATGAGCTAGTGGAGTTTTCAGATATTCCCTATAGAGATGATGTGCTTGAAATAATTTTGAGGGAGGCTATTGAGTCACGTGGCGCATCAATAGGGATGCTTCGTGATACTAGTGACGTGCTACAGGAGCTTAGAGTTTCGCCACCATTAACCCCCAGGTATGAGGCTAATCAAGTTACTTTAACAAATAAATCTACACTTGTACCATCTGTTGTGCAGGCACCTGAGTTGCAGCTTAAGCCCTTACCCGAGCATTTAAAGTATATCTATTTGGGAGATGGTGAGACATTGCCGGTAATAATCAAGAAAGGCTTGGAGCCTAATCAGGAGGAGAGATTGGCAGCGGTACTAAAGAAACATAAGGCCGCAATTGGATGGACACTTGCGGACATCAAGGGAGTGAGCCCTACCGTGTGCATGCACCGGATTTTACTCGAGAATGGAGCCAAACCTGTGAGACAGCCGCAGCGTAGATTGAACCCACTGATGATGGAGGTGGTTCAAAAAGAGGTACAAAAACTTTTAGATGCTAACGTGATTTATCCTATTTCAGACATTCAATGGGTAAGCCCCGTACATGTAGTACCGAAGAAGACAGGAATTACAGTGGAGCTTAATGCTCGAGGTGAGTTGGTGACAAAGAGAATCCAGAACGGATGGCGCGTGTGCATCGACTACAGGAAGCTAAATGATGTGACACGCAAGGATCACTTTCCTTTGCCGTTCATTGACCAAATGTTGGATAGGCTCGCAAGTAAGCCTTACTTTTTCTTTTTAGATGGATTTTCTGGGTATAATAAAATTCTGATTGCAGCCTAAGACCAGGAGAAGACTACTTTCACGTGCCCATTCGGTACATTCACGTTTCGACGCATGTCTTTCGGTTTGTGCAACGCGCCTGGTACCTTCCAGCGTGTGGTAATGAGTATTTTTTCAGAATTGATTAGGGACTGTGTTGAAGTATTCATGGATGATTTTACCGTGTATGGAACTACTTTTGATGAATGCTTGCTTAATGTTGATAGAGTGCTTGCACGTTGTGAGGGGACGAACTTGGTGTTGAATTATGAAAAATGTCATTTTATGGTCACTCACGGAATAGTATTGGGACATGTCGTTTCTAGAGAAGGAATACAAGTAGATAAGGATAAAATTGATTTGATGCTTAGCTTGCCTTATCCTACTGATCAGCGTGGTGTGAGGTCTTTTGTGGGACATGCAGGATTTTATCGCAGATTTTTAAAGGACTTCTCGAAGAGGGCGTTGCCTCTTTCTAGCTTGCTACAAAAGGATGTGCCATTTGAGTTTACAGAGGAATGCAAGGCATCATTCGATGATCTGAAGGCTGCGCTAACTAGTGCACCCATCATTCAAGCACCGGATTGGACACAACCCTTCGAAGTAATGTGTGATGCTAGCGACTACGCAGTTGGAGCGGTGCTAGGGCAAAGGAAGGAAAAGAAGCCTGTGGTGATCCATTATGCGTCTAGGACGCTTGACGCGGCTCAGCGAAATTATTCCACGATCGAAAAAGAGCTTTTAGCTGTTATATTTGCTTTGGAAAAATTTCGCCCTTATTTACTTGGTTCTAAAATTGTTGTCTTTTCTGATCATGCAGCCATTCGCTATTTGATGACGAAGAAGGAGTCAAAGCCGCGGCTGATTAGATGGATCCTCTTGCTACAAGAGTTCGATGTGGAAATAAAAGACAAGAAGGGCATTGAGAACACCGTGGCCGATCACTTGAGCCGAATAGTGAGAGAGGAGGAAACCGGAGCTATAACCGAAACATTCCCGGACGAGTATTTATTTGCTGTCCAAGAAAAGGCACCATGGTATGCTAACATAGTTAACTACCTGGTGGGAGGTAAGTTTCCTTCGTCATTTACTACTGCTCAACGTTTGAGACTTAAACATGATTCGAGATATTATATTTGGGATGACCCCTATTTGTGGAAAATTGGTTCGGATCAAGTCGTTAGAAAGTGTGTGTCTGATTCTGAGATTTCTTCTGTGCTTGCTTTTTGTCATGAACATGCGTGTGGTGGTCATTTTGGACCAAAGAGAACATCTAGAAAAATACTTGATAGTGGCTTCTATTGGCCACATTTGTTTAGGGATGCATACAATCATTGCAAGGCATGTGATAGGTGTCAACGCGTAGGAAATATTTCTGCTAGAAATGAAATGCCTCAAATGCCCATTATTGTTGATGAGATATTTTATATATGGGGTATTGATTTTATGGGACCGTTTCCCTCTGCATATGGTTTACAATATATATTGGTTGCTGTTGATTATGTATCTAAGTGGGTCGAAGCTAAGGCCACCAAACATGATGATGGTAAGACGGTGGTGGATTTCTTGCGTACTAATATCTTTTGTAGGTATGGAGTACCGAAGGCGGTGATCAGTGACTAAGGGTCACACTTTTGCAATCGTTCCGCCGCGTCGGTGTTCAAACACTTTGGTGTTATTCATCGAGTGTCCACCGCCTACCACCCTCAAACCAATGGGCAAGCTGAGGTGTCGAACCGAGAGATCAAGTCTATATTAGAGAAGATGGTGAAGCCGTCGAGGAAGGATTGGCCAATAAGACTTGAAGAGGCATTGTGGGCTTACAGGACCGCCTATAAAACGCCAATTGGAATGTCCCCTTTTAGACTGGTTTATGGGAAGGCTTGTCATCTCCCGTTTGAGGTACAACACAAGGCTTTTTGGGCAATTAAAACATGCAACTTTGATCTAACCAATGCAGGAATTGAAAGAAAGCTACAGTTGAGTGAGTTGGAGGAGCTCCGCTTAGAGGCTTATGAGAGCCAGTCAGACTACAAAGCGAGAGCAAAAATGTACCATGACAAGCACATATTGAGGCGCAGCTATGAAGTGGGGCAAAAGGTACTCTTATTTTCATCAAGATTAAGACTTATGCCTGGGAAGTTGCGTTCTCATTGGACAGGTCCATACGTCATTGTAAGGGTGTACAATCATGGGGCGTTGGAATTGCGAGGACCCGAAGGAGGAGAGAGTTTCAAAGTGAACGGGCAAAGAGTCAAGCCATACTATGATGGATTTGAGGCAACCACTGAGGACGTTGAACAGGCGGAGCCAGTATATTCTACCTAGCAAGAGGTAATGTCCAGCCAAGGACGTAAAACAAAGGCGCTTACCGGGAGGCAACCCGGTGTGTTTTATTTTTGATTTTACACATGTTATAGTGGAATTGGGAAGCTGATAATGCGCCTCGAGTGCATTTCTTGTTTTTATTTCTGGTGTTTTCAGGCGATTAGACGAAGAAAAGAAATCTACATCAGTGCAGACCGCGCACGTCTTAAGGATTACATGCGCGGATGCCTCAGCAATTACTGAATATTATTCAGGTGTCCGCGGCCTCCATTGAAGAAGACGTCCGCGGTGCATTTCGAAAGGGAAAAAAAATCGCAGAGCCTTGCACCACCACCAGATTATTAGGGGAGTACCAGTTCACTTCTTTTTGTTTTTGTTTTTATTTGAGTCTGTTTTGTTAAGCATCTCATCTCGGGAATTATACCGTGAGGACACGGATGAATTTAAGTGTGGGGTGGGGTGTTATAGAGTCAGTTGTGTGTCGTGGTTAAATGATGATGCACTGCTATGTTTTTCTCATATGTCAAAAATCTCATTTCCAACTTTTTATGACTATTGTGCTCATTTGACTAAAAATGCAAAATTTAAAAAATTTTCGATGCTTTGTTCTTGTGAGTTGTGATATGCAGGGATGTGGAGTTGACAGAAATGTCCTAGAAGGGTGCGGCAAATTGCAGGAAGTTCTGAGTTTTTGGTTTTGATGATTGAGAAAAGCGGTGGAGGTTGACGCTTCACTAGCCTAGTCCTGAGAGTAGCTCCGTCACCAAGTATTTCAAGTATATTCATGCTTTCGCAGTGGTGGCGGGACAGAGAAAACGAACTGTCCATCTCTAGTCGAAGTAGCTGGGAATGGGTGGGTGACCCCTACCTTGCCTCATGTAGAAAAGACGAGGATGAGAAAAGAGCGGGACGCACTCCTATGCTGTTATTCGGAGGCTATGATTGGAGTGGTTCAAAGGCGCAAATGATAATGTGGACAAGAAACAAATTCAAAAGCCGAAGGCAAACCATCAAGTAAGAAGAAAATCAAAATTTGATTTATTCAAGCAAAGATGTATAGTTTATCAAAGTCCATACAAGTTAAGGAATTCAAGGCTCAACGGAACGAAAGCAGTGAATTAATCACGTGTCAAGGAAAGCCGCCGACTCAATCTAAAGACCAAAACTCAGAAAAGAATGCAATGTCCGTGGTACATATAGGGGACTATCTCCCAAACATCCAAGGTCGTTTGAATTGCAACTCGCGAGGTAACAAGTATCGGAAAATCTATCTTTATTCGCATTGTTAGAATCTTAAGCATGATAAGATTAGATGCTGGATTTGGGATTGAGATGTAAGGATTAGCATGAGAGTGCATTGTAATTCGTTCTATGGCTTTGTTCTTGTTCGGGACGAACAAGTTCAAGTGTGGGGTAGTTTGATAAGTCGTAATTGTAGGACTATTTTATATGTTAAAACCTCGTCTCTTAATGTTATCTGTATATTATTTCACTACCTGTGTGTAGTTTTCATTCTCAGGTACATTTGGAGACCGTAGAAGGAATGTCGGCTAAAGAGAGCATGATAAAAGGTGTTTTGCGTCAAAGGAATAAAGTCAACAGTGCTTGGAGTCTGAGTCAAGGAATTCCACGGACGTCTTGAGGATTAAGAGGGCGCGGACGTCTGAATATTTACCATAATTCAGGAGACGTCCGCGGGTGGCAAATTGCAAGAGGCGTCCGTGCGTAACGCCAGCTGGCAAAATTCCCTAAAATCGGATTTGTTTTCTCGAGAGCAGAGGGGGAGAGTCGAAGGGCCGCATTGGGGAATTCGAGGAGTGGGAAATTGGAAGGAGATAAAAGAAAAGAGAAGAGAAGAAATCATCGTCTTCTCTTTTGGCCGTGCACTTGGAATCAAGGAAGAAAGGACAACACTGTTTTCAGACTTCATCATTGGTCATAGGAAGAGATTTGTCCAGCAGCACATTCAGAGACAGACACACGTCGCTATTGTTCCAGTCTTCATCAGTACTTTCTATTCCATTCCATTAAGAACTTGAATATGTATTCTCTTAACATCAGTAGCTAAAACTCACTTGTGTATGCTAGAACTTGATATTGTGATGCCTTGATTTGAGACTCATATTGATATTCTACGTTTTGTGTCATATTACTTCGCATTGCTTATGGATTGGACATGCTAGCACGAGTGCAACCTAGCGGGGAGCTTTTGTGTGTGTGTTGATTCCTAGTATCAAAGTTTACTAGCAACCTAGCGGGGATAGTAAACTAGGAGACAAGTAATAGACCACTAGGATTGACACCCTAGGACAACTTGTAGTGCAACCTAGCGGGGAGCTGTAAGTTGTAAAACGTTAGAGATCAAAACAGTTGGGTTAATGATTTAATCTTGCATCACAATTAAAAGTTCTAGCTTGCACTTCTCTTGATAATTGATTTACGAATTTGTGTGACATTTGATTCCGTGATAATTGATCTTTGTTGCGTACTTGTGTTTTATTTGACTTGTTCGATATTTACGTTGTTACTTTTATACTTAGTAAACAGGTTCTCACACCGATCTCTGTGGACACGACCCGATTTGCCACTAGCTAGTCGG
The DNA here is from genome assembly GCA_033675215.1 of Rhodiola kirilowii. Taxonomy (NCBI): domain Eukaryota; kingdom Viridiplantae; phylum Streptophyta; class Magnoliopsida; order Saxifragales; family Crassulaceae; genus Rhodiola; species Rhodiola kirilowii. The sequence goes on along the minus strand of CM066194.1, from coordinate 30,433,613 downwards.
AAAAATAAATTTTATTTTTGACGGGTACAACGACGTCCGTCATTGGTTGATATTGAACTCGACTGTTCCAGCACTTTACTTTTCAGTATTTACTTTCAGTTCAGTATTTACTTTCCTTACTTTCAGTCATTTACTTTCCAGCAATTTACTTTCAGTACTAAAACCACAACCAACCCCAATCGCACTTACATTTCTGTACAAATCCCTTAAAGAACAACTATCCACTAATTCCCTTGGGTTCGACCCCTACTTACCGCTTTACTACCCAATAGTGAAGTCACGAGTAACGGACTTATAAATTTATCTTTTGCATTTGCCTCGCGACAAGGCATCTGTCACTATGCGTACCCACTCAACACTTAAAAGCGAGCTTAGTCCTTAAGCGAAAATATAAAATAGGAAAAAGCATAGGAACTTCACTCGTGCGTGATGGCGCGAAATCCAGAGAGATTAAACGATGGCTGGTGAGTGAAATACGACCTGTGAGCTGGTAGATGTACGAATAAACATAAAGAGCTGCACAAGTTATAGGTTAGCATCGATAATCGTGAAACGAATGAAAGTGTAAACGATGTGAGTAAAGGTGAACAACAGAAGTTGAATAACTCAAACATCGAATAATATCCAAAAGTCAGTGTACAATAGACGAACATGAAATGCATAAGAACTGACAAGATGGCAAAAAGAGAAACATTAAATAAAATGTACGGGGAACTAGCTGGCCCCATCGCCATCAATGGCATCATCAGAGGCAAACATCCGATCAATGTTATCTGAGGTAGTGTCGGGGGGTTGAGAAGGGCCAACCCTGGGTTTCTGAGACCAATGCTGCGCTGCCTGAGTACAGAGGTTTGCGAAGTCGTCTCTAAGCTGATTGTGGGAGACAGATAGCCCGCTCTGTGTGGAAATAATTGGAGCAAGGCTAGCCAAAGTCTGGCGCTGATAGGCCATCATTGCTCTCAGATCATCCCGGAACTCATGTTGGGTGGCGATGATCTGCCGCTGGGAGGTCTCTAAATGAGCGAAACGCTCCTTAAGTGAGAGTGGAAACTGGTCAGCAGCAGGATAAGGCGGGGAGGGGAAGGGATGCGGCTAGGTGCTGGAGGCGACTGCGCCTCGTCCATGACAACATCATCATGCGGAGGCTGGTCCTCCTCAACCGCGGGGGGGAGGCTACCCTGGCCTGTGCCCTATCAATTCGGCGTCTCTTCGCTCCTTTTGGGAGCTCGGGGTTGTGAGTCCACTCCCCGTCTTTCCCAATAAAATTATAGAGAATGATTTGGTCCATGTGCAGAACCAGGTTAGTCTCAGTCCCGTACAGGGAGCAGAGGTCCCATCCCTAAGACTCAGCAAGCACAGAAATAAAGTAGCCGCCTCCCATGGCTTTGTTCCCAAGAGATGTGGCCCAAGCTGTCATCATCCCACTGAGGATCTGAAAGAAGTCAACTGGCACCCCTTTGCTCCTAGAAATCATGATGTCTAAGTCGGGGTTAGAGATCACGGTGCCCCCCTTGGCGCGAGTATTAATGTTTAAAGCCACAATTCGGTGAATAATCTTCCACACCGGCTCCTTGATGCCCGCAGCACCCCAACCGGACCGGAAGTAATAATCAAAGCTAGATATGAGCTTCCAGAACTCATACCTCTCATCCACGCTATATTCGCCGCAGAATCCTTCCAAGGGAAATCCCAAAGCCTCGCAGACTTCGTCCTTGGACATAGTGTAAAGTTGCCGTCCCACTTGAAATGTCCAGTGTGTTACCTTCAACGGACTGCCAACAATTTCAAAAGTATCCAAAAATTCCTTGACTAACATAAGATAAGTCGACTTGACGCGGCAAGCAAACAAAATATCAAGCCCAGAGGCGATAAACATGCTACGGCACTGTGAAAATATATCCCTTTTCAAGTCCTTAAGAGTTTGAATACAGGGAATGAGAGTAGGTTTTACCGTCTTTGTCGATAAAATTTTGTCGAATCGATCCTGATGCTCAGGTGTGTCGAATTGACCGGCATTGGTCAGCGGGTAATATCGGGACTGATTGGGCGGTGGTGCTGGAATGATGGCGGTGGAGGTGCTCGGTGGAGGAGCACGGGGTTGTGTCCGTTTGGGTCGGCCGGATCGGTTTGAAGACGGATTTCCGGCGGGTTGGCTTGGATCCGTTGCTCTACCCATGGTGGGTGTAGTGTGGACGAAAATTGAGAGGAGGGGGAGAGGGGTTAGGGTTGTGGCCGTGGGTGGTGATTTCGGATTGTGGAAGATGCGGAAAGACGAACGGATCTAATGGAGAAGTGGTCGGATGGAATGGTGGTTTGGTGAGCGGCGGATGGCAAGGGAGGGCGGCGGATGGACGGGTGGTTTTGCTGGACGAATTCGGGGAGAGGGGAGTTGCTGTCGAACGGCCGGACGAGAGAAGGATTTGGGAATTGAGATTGTGGAATTAGGGTTTCAAATCCAATTTTTTAAGAAGAATGACTTTTGCCCGTTACAACCAAGCCTGTAACGGCTGTAATGGGTACCCCTGAATTCTTCGGTTTAATTAGCCCGTTTCAGCATGTTACAGCCCGTTACAGTCCAATTGTATCGGCTGTAATGGGACCTCCCAATTTCTCTGAGAAATAACAGCCCGTTACAGTCGTTACAGTCTCAATGTGTAACGGGTGTAACGGCTCCCTCCCAATTTTCTGCCAAATTTTCTTTTCTGAAAACGCAATACCGTTCACTCCACACTTCGATTCTTGCACAGTTCACACACAAATCGTACAATGCAAAATGCAAATAAATAAAACTTACAGCGCGGGTTACTCCCTGAAGAGACCTAGTTTAACGTCTTGGCGAGACATAGCTAGGGAGGTAGGACTAGGAGCATTCTCGGGAAGTCCCTTGCTGAGATCCCTCCCCGAGAAGTAAGTTGTCATCAATCCCGTCAGGAGTTGCAAGATGCTTCAGAACGTGATAGTGCTTGAGGCGTTGCCCGTTGACTACCATGGTTTTTCCTCCTTCAACACTGATTTCCACATGCCCGTCTGGATGTGCTCGTTCTACTGTATAAGGGCCACTCCATTTAGTGCACAGCTTCCCAGGAAATAATCTGAGGCGGGAGTTGTATAGAAGAACTCGCTCGCCTTCGTTGAACTCTCGGCGCACTATCCTCTTGTCATGCCACTTCTTTGTTCTCTCCTTATAAATACGGGCATTCTTGTAGGAATCCAGTCTGATCTCATCGAGCTCGTGTAACTGCAACAGTCACTTTTCTCTGGCTACCTTCATGTCCATGTTCAGTGCTCTAATAGCCCATAATGCCTTGCACTCGAGTTCGACCGGCAAGTGGCAGGTTTTTCCATAGACAAGTCTAAACGGACTCATACCGATAGGTGTTTTGTATGCAGTCATGTATGCCACAGTGCGTCATCTAACTTGGATGCCCAGTCTTTCCTGTGGCTCGAGAATGTCTTTCCCAGAATGCTCTTGATCTCTCTGTTAGAGATCTCTACCTGTCCACTGGTCTGAGGATGATAGGGAGTGCCAATTTTATGATAAACTCCATACTTTTTCAGCAACGTCTCGATGTTTCTTTCTTTGAAGTGAGATCCGCCATCGCTGATGACTGTTCTGGGCACTCCAAACCGAGGGAAAATCACCTTCTGAAACATTTTGATGACTACCTTGGCGTCGCAAGTAGGAGTAGCAACCCACTTAGAAACGTAGTCGACTGCTACCAAGATATACTGATTTTCGTAGGAAGGTGGGAATGGTCCCATGAAGTCAATCCCCCATACATCAAAGAGGTCCACTGCGAGAATGCTCTGCATGGGCATCTCCTGTTGCTTTGAAATATTACCAGTCCGCTGGCACTGATCACACGCTTTGACAAATTCGTGCGCGTCCTTGAATAGCGAGGGCTAAAAGAAACCGGACTGAAGAACCTTCGTAGCCGTTTTCGAACCAGCTCCATGTCCACCGTACTGGGATGAGTGGCAGCGTTCCAAAATGTAGGTGATATGGTCCTCATTGACGCAAGTCCTGTAGAGACCGTCAGCACATAATCTATATAAGAAAGGGTCATCCCAGAAGTACTTTTTCACGTCGGAAAGAAATTTCCTCTTCTGGTTGTGCGAGAGGTCGGGAGGGAGGATTCCACAGGCCAAGAAGTTAACGAAATCTGCGTACCACGGGACGTTGTCCACATCAATGTGCATCAGCTGTTCGCCTGCTAAAGAATCAGTCATCGAGAGTGTGTCCTCTTCGCGGTCGAGCTCTCTAAGTTCGAGGCGTGACAGGTGATCAGCAACCAGATTTTCTGCTCCCTTCTTGTCTCTAATGTCAATGTCGAATTCCTGGAGGAGGAGGACCCATCGGATGAGACGAGGCTTGGAGTCCTTCTTTGACATCAAATATTTGATTGCAGCGTGATCGGTGTACACTACGGTCTTCGAACCAATTAAATACTGCCTGAACTTCTCGAAAGCATAGACAATGGCCAGCATTTCTTTCTCAGTTGTAGTGTAATTGACTGCTGCTCCGGCGAGGACCTTGCTGGCGTAGTAAACTACGTGCAGCTTCTTGTCGATGCGCTACTCCGAGACTGCTCCTACTGCAAAGTCACTTGCATCACACATTAGTTCAAACGGCAGCTCCCAATCAGGAGGCTGCACTATCGGAGCGGAAGTAAGAGCAGTTTTCAGATTATTGAAAGCAATTAAACATGAATCAGAAAAATTAAACTCAGCTTCCTGGCAAAGTAGATCAGTGAGCGGCTTTGCTGTCTTCGAGAAATCCTTGATAAATCGTCTGTAAAATCCAGCGTGCCCGAGAAAGCTCCTGATCCCTCTCACATCCTTTGGTGGGGGCAGCTTTTCAATTACCACTACCTTTGCGCGATCAACCTCGATGCCTCTGTGAGAGACCATGTGTCCAAGCACTATACCTTCCTGCACCATAAAGTGACACTTCTCCCAGTTCAAAACTAGGTTAGTGTCAACACAACGACGAAGAACATCAGTAAGGTTAGAGAGACACGAATCAAATGAGGAACCATACACCGAAAAATCATCCATAAATACTTCCATGGTATGTTCCAAAAAAATCAGAAAATATCGCCATCATGCAACGTTGAAATGTGGCTGGTGCATTGCAAAGACCAAAGGGCATACGTCTATAAGCAAATGTGCCAAAAGGGCAAGTAAAAGTAGTTTTCTCTTGGTCCTCGGGGTGTATAGGGATCTGGAAAAATGCACTATAACCGTCAAGGTAGTAGAAAAATTTTTCTTTGCTAGACGTTCTAACATTTGATCAATAAAAGGCAAAGGGAAGTGGTCCTTAAGAGTAGCCTTATTCAATTTCCTATAATCAATACACATACGCCAACTAGTCACAGTACGAGTAGGAATTAATTCATTGTTTTCATTTCGTACAACAGTCAAACCTCCCTTCTTAGGGACAACGTGTACAGGACTAACCCACTTACTATCAGCAACAGAATAAATGATGCCGGCATCTAATAATTTCAGAATTTCCTTCTTAACCACATCATTCAATTTGGGGTTCAAACGTCTCAAGGCATCCCTAATAGGTCTAGCATTGTCCTCAAGATTAATTATATGCATGCACAAATCTGGGCTAATCCCCTTGAGGTCGTCTATGGAATATCCTAGGGCTGGTCTATGTTTTTGCAAGACATCAAGCAATTTCTGGGTCTCTACATCAGTCAAGGATGCATTAACAATCACCGGGTATGTCGAGTTAGGGCCCAAAAATTCATACCTGAGACTTGCAGGTAGAGGTTTCAGCTCTACCGTGCAAGATTCCTTACCTGCGTCTCCTCCGGCATCAGCTGCGTCCGCGCCCTCTATGCTCATAGCGTAGACATCCATCGGTATCGGGCAGCTTGGTACAATCTTGTAAGACTCAATAGATGTTAGTGAAATGGGCTGATCAACATCAGCAGAGTCTAACACATCACAATTAGCTAAAAGACTAGGAGTTCTGCACATGTCAGGTAAATAAAAGACAACACGTTCGCTGCCTACTCGCAAGGCTATAGATCCCCTATCCATGTCAATGACTACTTTAGCCGTGTAAAGAAATGGTCTACCAAGAATAATTGGGATATCAGTGTCCTCTGAAATCTCTAGCACAATAAAATCAGCAGGAATGTAAATATTCTTCACCTTAATGGGTACGTCCTTCAGAATCCCTCTCGGGAGTCTACAAGAATGATCTACAAGGTGAATAGAGATGTTAGTCGGACAGAGATCACCCAAGTTCAATTTAGCATATAGAGAATACGGCATGATAGAAACACTAGCACCTAAATCACACAAAGCATGATGAATAGTAAGACCACCAATATCACAAGGAATAGAAAACTCCCTGAGTCCTTAAGCTTAGGCAGCATGGGCAGGTGCATGGCAGCGCTACACTCCTCACTTTGGGCCACTGTCTCGGTTCCGTCCATCTTCTGTTTCCCAGTCATAATCTCCTTCATGAATTTGGCATATGTTGGAATCTACGTGATTGCATCTGTGAAGGGCATAGTGATGTACAGAGTACGAATCTTATCCACAAATTTCATGAACTCTTTGTCTCTTCTGGCACCCTTGAGACGCTGGGGGAATGGAATCGGAGGCTTGTAATGGGCTGGTTCCACTGTTTGTTCGGAATTATCAACTCGGTCCTCAGCTTCTTTTGATGTTTCTTCTTCAGCAGGTGCAGAATTTAGCACTGATTTTTCTACGGAATTCCGAGTGGTTTGAGCTGGTATCATCTCGAGTTGCTTGCCACCTCGGAGTGTGATGGCATTCACCAACTCCCTAGGGTTATGCTCTGGTTTTGAAGGCAGTTTCCCATGTTCTCTAGTTACCGAATCTGCCTGTTGAGCAACCTGATTTCCTATCATCCGGATTGTCTGTTCGAGTTCTTTTATCCGCCAATCCTGCTCTTGAGCTCGCCTGTCTTGCTCTGCCAAGAAGTTACCCATCATGGATTCCATGTTAGACGAGCCACCGGCCTCTTGTTGCTTGGGCTGCTGCTGTTGGTGCGAATACCCTCCTGAATTCTGACTTTGCTGCCCTTGCCTTTGTAACTGATTGTTATACTGAGGCTTCGGCTGGTAGGGAGTATTATTCTGTTCTTGAGCTCGAACATTGTATTGGCCTCGTGGCTGGTACGGTGGATTTCCTTATTGCTGTTTGTACGGGAAACTCGGAGGTGCTTGGTTCTGTGGCTTGTACGAGAGGTTAGGGTGGTTTCGGTTCGGGTTGTCCCACCTATTACCGGTTGATCCATTCCCGAAGCCAGCCCCCTGATTATTCTGCCCAACATAGTTTGCATCCTCCTGGTTTCTGCTGTCATTGTCCGATCCGATCACTGGGCAACTATCTGCGTAGTGAGAAGGAGAGCCACAAATCTGACAGTGTATGCCAATGTGAGCGACGTCTGAGGACTTCATGGTGTTTGCTAGCTTCATACTTTGAATCTCGGTGGCAAGTATCTTCATTGTATCGGCCAACCGAGCTATGTCATTGGTGCTCTCGGCTTGGCAGAGATCCTGCACACCTTTCCTGTCCTTAGGATTGCCGTGGTCACTCATCCAGAGATGGTAATCTTGGGCTGCTCTCTCTATAATCTCATAGGTGTCCTCTAGCAGAACTTGGTTCAGTCCCCCACTTGCTACTTAGTTGATTAAGGTACGCATCCCCTGATCGATCCCCTGATAGAAGGTGTTGATAATCTGCCACTGCTCTAGGTTATGGTGTGGGCACATCCTTGTCAGCTCCTTGTACCTCTCCCATGAGTCATACAGAGTCTCACCATTAATAGAGCGGAAGGATATGATTTTGTTCCGGAAATGAGCTGTCTTGGACGGTGGGAAGTACTGCTGGAGAAAAGCTTCGGCCAGCCTGTTCCATGTGGTAAAGGTACCTTCAGCGTGGCTGTCTAGCCACCTGCTAGCCTTGTCGGACAGCGAGAACGGAAACAGTCTGAGGTAGTAAGACTCTGGAGGGACACCATTTGTTTTGACTGTGTTGCACATCTGAACAAAGCGCTTGAGGTGCTGGTGAGGGTCTTCATTAATCCTTCCCGAGAATTGATTATTCTGCACCATCTGTATGAGTCTGGTTTTTAATTCCCAAGTGTTGTTTTCAATGCCGGGCGGTGCAATAGCTGACTGGAACCCAGTAACATGTGGAGTAGTGTAATCTCCAAGGGTTCTGCGCACTGGTGGCTGCGCTCGTGGTGGCTGGTCATCCTCGACCCTTCCATTCAGTAATTTTTTATTCATAGCCATTGCTGCGTAGTTTCGGTTCAGTGCCCGTAGCTGCCGAGCTGCGTTATGGGCCTGACAATTGTTCTTTCGTTGGTCCGGTGTGTCGTCGTCTGAAATCTGAATCTGGTTCTTCCATCTGGGTGTTTTCATTGGCATCAACTACCTAGTACCTGCAAAAGCCAAGAAACACCGTGAGTGAAGAAATCACATCATAAAAAATCAGATATCAAACGAGGTGGAGTAGTCTAAACTACACACGTTACTCTAATATCACACTAAACGCTGCTCCCCGGCAATGGCGCCATTTTGACAAGCATATTTGTAACCCTTTATAGTTGTCAAATTAAGTGTTTTAGGGGTCAAATCGTTGTCAAACAAAATTTATACCTTGGTAAGCCAAGGGTCGATCCAAGGAGCAATGCGTGTGAATACTAGCTAACAAGTGACCTATTTAGCTATTAGGTTTTTGTTGTGATGAAAATTGCAATAATTAAATAACAGAAATTAAACGTGCAGAAAGTAAAGGTTGTGTTTTTATCAGAGGAAGAATTCCAGAATCCATACTTCACCCGTGCTAACCCCGCTAATCATGCAATCATTCTACGTTGATTATTCATGCTATCGAATATGGAATATAACCGAAATAACACTAGACAAGCCGCCCATCCACGGATCATTGTCTAGATTAATCTCAATCGTTGAACGCCGCCCATCCACGGATTATCAACGATCTCGATTTATTAAACTAAAGGTTTTCCTATTAACTCATGTAAACATGACCTAATATCAATTTCATGCAATCCGATTAATCCCTAGGGCCCATCCACCTTTCGGCATATAACCTAAATACGTTCTACCAATGCAAACATACCCTTTGATGTAAATACATGCATAGAACGATATTATTAAACACACAATGAAATTGAATAATCGAATCGCATAAATAATAAATTTCAGTTGATCACATGAGAGTTAGGGTTACATAGCACGAGATTCGTAGGATCCCAGAATAAGAGGACTACTCACTATTCATGGTGATTAAACCAAGAATAGTGTATATTGAAAGGAAGAAACGAGTAAACTGAAATTATATCTCCTGTTCAAGCTTGTGTCCAAGATACAGTTGCGATAGACCTTGAACTCTTTTCACAACAGTTCAGCAGACAGTTCAAGGTACAGTTGCGACAGACCTTGCACTCATATCACAATAGTTCAGACAACAGAACGAAAGTAGAAGGACGCACAGAATGATAACCTAGTTCGGCCACGCCTACTCTGGGGGGTTTCCCACACCATAGAAGGGACAGCAAATCTTTATTACGAGTTAGAGCTACAAGTGGACTTACGCTTACACCTTGTAATCGCCTAACCTCTAATACTACGTCTCTCAGATTTGCAACTGAGGTTTATAGCAGTTAACCTCGATCCCCTTCGTCCGAACCTGCAGTCCGAACATTCTCGACCTTCTCCTGAAGCTCGGATGCTTTCTCTCGAAAGCTTGTTCACCTTTGTTGTGTGCGGCAGTTTGATCGCTTCCAGGCAGTCTTAGTTGCACTTGATAAGACTACTCTTGCACCGATGAGTTTCCAGTGAGTAAACACAACCGGCCGTCGCTTTCTTCTTCTCCAATCGGTAGGGTTTGATCGTGTATATTTTGATCTTGAAAGCGATGCCGACTAAGGATGCCCTTGCATTGTATTTATATGTGTTGGACGAAACCCTAATCAGCACAAGATAATCCCATCAAATATTTAGGAAATATTCCTAGATATTTGATGTATATCTTTTCAAATCGGATGGAAGAATATACGAAGTCTTCTTTCCCAAGTAAGAAACGGCGCCTTCAATGTAGATATTCATTCGAATATCTTATGCTCGAATAAGTCGCTGGCCGACTTAACTTGGCGATATCTTCGCTGTCCAATATCCTTCCGAAAAATATCCTTGCGTCTGCTCCACGCTGTATATGTGTACTAGGATATGTTCGAACTCCCCCTGAACTCCTACTTGAACTGTCTAAGCTACGTTTTGCCAAATACATGCCACTCAAGGGAACATCAATCTCCCCCTTGGCATTTTGGCAAAACCAGATCTACTAGATAACTAAGTCTATCTAACTATCTAGACAATAGACAACTTTGAGGGAAAAAAATTGTCGCCTCCAAAATACTCCCCCTTTTTTCCACAAACTTGCAAGGGGTGCGATCCAAGTTCGAACAAATAATCAAAATGTGCCAGAACAAGCACTAAGTACGAAAGTTTTAAACAAATAGTTCAGGGAGATAGTTTTTTAGAGGACCTTCATGCAGACGACCCGTCATCAGTGGCATCGTCAGAAACAGTATCATCAGATTCATCCTCACTTGGGTAGCCGAGGGCACGAGCGAGCTTGTTGATGCGCTTGCGTTGCTCCTTGTCCACTTCGATGATGACATTCAGGTCCTTGAGCAGCTGGCTCCTCTCATCCCGGCCCATCCTGGCTCCCCCTCGACTCGACTCCGCAACACCCTTTCCTTTCTGGTTCCCCTCCTTGAGATCTTTCACGTGACGCCCTTTAAACAACTTGTGGTCAACGATGAATTTGCTGGGTGCCTTTGTGAGATGGTCAGGCGAGGCCTTTAAATCTGGTGCTTGATGGATGATCAGCTCATATATCAGCGACGGGAAGCAAATCTGGTGCAGAGTTCTCTGCGAAGTAGCATGTTCAACAATCTGTTTGAACATCACTCTGCCCAGGTTGAACTTCAGCTTATTCCCTATCTGATAAATCAGTTAAGCCATTTCCTTATTGACAGTAGAGCGATGAGTAGACGGCCTCCAGTTGAAAACAGCAATGAAGAACATCATCGAATAGAACGTAGACAGATCCGCTGTATTCATAACTGACTCAGGCCTCCACCGATCAGAGCCTGCAGTGATGGTGCTCACTATCTTCTCAAAGCTAGATTCCTCTTCATCAATAGCTGGGTCGTTCATGGAGAAGTATACATTGATCAGCTCAGGATCAATCTTGATCCTTCTTCCTCTAACATAGAAGACCCCATAATCTATTTCTCTAATAACCCTAAACCCAGGAGGAAGGTTTACCATGGCTTCACGCACCAATTGCTCGTTGAACGGCTTGCATCTGTCCAACGTCCAGAACAGATCATATTCCTTGAGCACCTCAATCACTTCCTTTCCCTTGTATCGGGACTCATCTAGCAACCTCTCAGGAATGATTTTCCTTTTTAGCTCACAACTCCATTTCAACGCAGCGTCTTTATTAACGAACAACACTCCTTTCTTGACCTTACCCACTGGAACAGTCTCAGACTCAGGGGATGGGACTTCGCATCTCCCAGCATCTTCAGAGACGGGAACCGCAGCATCGCGCTTCCTTTTCTTGGAAGAGGCGACTCCCCCTGCACCAATGCTGACATCAGCAACCTTCTGAACTGATCCCTTTGTAGATTTTGCAAAATCTACCTTCTTCTTTTCCTTGTCCTTCTTTGTCCTTTTGAGATTGACAAGAGGAACACTGTCTTGGTCATCTTCTGAAAGAGTAGCATCCTTCGACACTTGCTTCGTAGTGTCCTCACGAACTGATGCACCATCCTTCTCCATATGATCATCTTGACAAGCAACTACAGGTACAGCCACTGTCTCCTTAGTACCAACTTCCTCTAGAGCTATTCCAGTCTCAACTTCAGTCTGAACAGTTGGTTCCACAGTTGGAACGCTTGTAGCTTTCTCTGCAACTCTTCCAGTCTCAACACCAGACTGAACACTCGGTTTCGCAGTTGGAACATTTGAAGCTTTCTCTGCAACAGACTCTTCTGCCCCAACGGCCTGATCACATGGAACTTCCTCTGAACTTGCCACTCCTCGATCCTTTTCTTTTTCCAGATCTTCCATGACATCATAAATGTCTTTGTACATCTTCTCCAACTCCTCATCCTTTTCTGCTGGGTCTGATTCTTCTAGTATGGATTCTTTCAACACATCCGTCTTCCCTGATGGATTAATCTCCTCTGACACAGTCTCAGCATGCTTACCGGAACGTTCATTAATGACTCCTTCCTGATTCTTAGACGGCTTAGCATCATTAATCACCAAATTTCTCTTCCCCGAGGTCTCAATGAACTTCTCTGATTCTTCATCGGACATTGCAATCTTCTAACCTCTAGTGGCATATATCTGAGCTAGATATTTTCTGGGAGAGTCACGAGCCCGCTTAACCTTCTTCCTGTGACCAGCCTTTGGAGGTACGTATCCGGTGGCAAAAATCTTCTCCATCCATGATGTTGAGCCACCAACCGCTTTGCTGGGCTCGCCGCTTTCCACAATCTTGTCAGGATTGTTTTTAGTAACAGAACTACCGGCCTTGTCGCCAACAATCGCCTTATCACTAATAGCAACACTACTAGTACCATCACCAATAACAGCCCTACTGGCTTCATCACTTTCAACAGATTTACCCTCCTTCTCGACACCCACATTCAGATCTTCCTTCACAGAATTTTCAACAAACAGAGTATTTGCAGAATCTGAACTAACAATTGGAAATACCTCAGATTGGGGACGTACCAGCATCTATTGAGACGGACGAGTCCACCGCGGTCGATTGAGGGATCTTCTTTGCTTCGGCCAAAGATTCGGTGTCGGAGCGTAAAGGCGACGCCTTTTTCACCTTTGGATCTTTTGATTTTGGGATTTGGGGTTTCGCCGCCAGAGCTTTTGAGGACTACATGCTTTCCCTCTCCTTTTCAGTGGATTTGACGCCAGACTTAGATGATTTCCTGGTGTTCACCATCGCTGTTGAATAGATGAGCGGTAAAGAGATAAGTCGCTGAGAGTCGTTCTAGGGTTTGGGCGAGAGAGGGAGTAGACTGCGAACTGATTTGTGTTTCAAAAGAAATACTCTAGCCTTTTCAACTTCCCAAATTTGTCAACTCCCGTTTCAAATAACGGCATGAAAAATCTTCGAGAATATTCAAAAAAAATTGGTCTTCACGCGCTGCGCCTTCTGTTCCAGCTCCCTTCCTTAGGTGGTCAGTCCAACTATTCAGCTGGAGATTCGACTTTGACTGACCACCGTCGGATGCATTCAGTGGTAGACACCACATAGACCCACTGGGGATCTGGGTGTTCCACTCCGTAACCTACTATAGGGGTTGACAAAGGTCTTGGTATGCCTAACAGCACTGCCTTGTCGCGAGGCAATGTGTACTAATAAATTTATAAGTCCGCTACTCGCGACTTCACTACTGGGTAGCAAGTGGTAAATAGGGGTCGAACCCAAGGGAATTAGGGGGATAAGCTATTCTTTGAGGGAATTGTACAGCGAGGGAGCGTATTTTTAGGTTGATTGAGGTTTTAGTGCGGAAAAGTAAGTGTTTTTTTTGTTGGTTTTGGTTTTTAGTGCGGAAAAGTAAATGACAGAAAAGTAAATACGGAAAATAAAAGAGAAGACTTACAGTGATTGTTGCGTGATTGGCAAGTCCTCCGGAAGGTGAGCAGTTGATAAGCAGTTTATACTAAAATTGAAAGTAAGTGCAGGTGGTGTTTAAATCTAAGGAAAGCATTCGGTTTCGGGGGCCTTGTATCATAGCCTGTTTATCATTGACCCTTAGTGATCCTACTAAGTATTCAAACGTGTATCAAGGCCATTTCAAGCGCTCGATTTGCCACACTGTCTAGCCCATTTCAAGGTCGTAGAGCACTTGTTCTATTTAGACTAGCACCCCATTTCAAGGTATACTAGCCTACGTGCATCCATTTGATCAATCATTTCCGATCAAACCAAATGGTGTTTTAGAGAGGTCGAACTCCTCAGATAAGCTTTGCCATTTCAAGCATCCACTTACCCGAGTATGTTCACGAACCCCACGGAAGAGCTTTGCCATTTTAAGCATCCACTCAACCTTGGAAGTTCTGACCTAATAAATGGCACATAGAACAAGTTTTGAATACAAAGAGGCACTAAGAGTATAGCCTAAACCATTTTATGATACAAGTACACCCCTTCAACCGAATGAAGAGTTTAGCTACGAATATCCATAGAGGTGGATACTATAGCTAAGTACTCGAGGGTTTTTGAAAGACAGTAAATAAAGGAGAATACTCAAGAACCAACCGGAGTAAACTCAAGAACTACTAGAATACTCAAGAACCAACATGAGTATTATAGATTTCAAACAAAAGTGTACAAAAGTGCCCAAAAGTCTAAAGAGATAAGTGAGTGTGTTGTGTGGATTGTTGGATTTTGATTACAAGTGAAGGGAGCATGGTATTTATAGGCTTGGAGGAGTGAGACTTGTGGAGGAAGTAAGGACACTTGGCACCACATCCATGGAGGGAGGAGGAGCCGCCGGGGGTGACTCACCATGGCCAAAAGCCGCCGGCCCTTAGGTGGCTTTGAGCTCAAAGCCGCCGCCCATGTGGCAAGGGGAGAGTGGTGGAGAGCTTTGTGATCTTTTCCCCAAAAGCCATCGGCCTTTTCAGCTCCGAACTGACTCTGGTTGCTCTTTGGTTGGATTTGTTTTGAGTGATTCCATGTCAGGTTCATTATATTTCTTCAGTCGGCATCTGGTCTTGACCTTGGAATGACTCGTAATATCTTTTCAGCTTAAAAACTCCTCCTTAGCCTGCATTCTCTCTAGACTCCAAAATACCCTATAAATAAATATCAGAACTAACAAGCAAAAGTTAAATAGACAAAGAGTCTAATTTGGTGGGTTTAACTGTGTTTATGATTCATACAATTATGGTCCATCAATGACTCAGAGTTATCATCTTGTGGTGCCTTTATATTCATATTTTCTTGTTCGGCTCCAGGCATATTTCTGTGGGCATTGTACGAACTCTTTCCGTAACTGTGACACCTTCTGATTCAACAGTTGTCTGGGACAGTTGTCAACATGGATTTGTGCGCATCTCCAATCAGGCCTTGTGTGTAGGGTCTTATCCACTCCCCCTCGCGGCAATCTATGTTGAGCGTTTGCACAGGCAAGAGCAACCGGTTGCTTGCCATGGTTCTCGCCGTTCATCGATCCCATCAGACCCATCCCAATGGTGTAGTAGTTGTTGGCATCCCTTCTTCCTTTCATCAGTGTATCGCCATTCTTGTCTAGGACAAGACATGAGTAGCTAGAGAATGACACATAATGTCCATCGTCACACAGTTGACTGATGCTGATAAGATTCCTTGTCAGTCCTTTGACAAGGAGGGTGTTCTTGAGTGCAGGGAGATCCAGAACCATCAATGTCCCACAGCCGATCACCTGACCCTTTCCACCATCCCCGAAGGTGACAAACCACATCATCTTAACAGGTCTAATATGGGTAAGATACTGAGAGTTACCTGTCATGTGAGCGGAGCATCCACGGTCGAAGTGCCAACTATCTTGCGCTGTGTGGCTTGAGGAGTAGCAGGCCACCATGCAAACGGTTTGGTCTGTCTTTTAAACCCAGACTTGTTTCTGTCGCGGTATGGTCCGTTATTGGAAAGCACACCGTTCAGCAAGAAACAGGCGACACTTCAGTTTGATGTGTCCCATCTGGTTGCAGTACCAGCAAGTGCGCCACTCTCTCCTTTGCTTTACTGGTGAGGAATCACGGCGTTGGACGGGTGTTCCACGAGTCTTTCCATCATTTGGTGTGCTAGGAGACTTCCTGTGATCGGCTAGGTTCTTTCCTCTGGACTGTCTCACCTTCTGTTCAGGCCGCTGTTCCGTCACCTGTTGTGCTTTAACGAGGGTAGTGCCTTTTGAAGTGCCTGCTTACGTAAACCCCAGCCCCCGATGTCCAGACTCCATCCTCTGAGATCTGAGAATATCATTTAAGTCTTTAGTGCCGAAGTTTAGCATCCTTACCGAATGTTTGATGTGATTGAGCTCCTTCTCAGTGTCTGAGTGATCCATCTTCTCAGATTCTAGCTGAAGTTCCAGTTGTTCTATCCTCCTTAGTTGGAACACCTCCTTGCGCTTCAGATTTGTGATGGTTTTTCTTAGACCCGCCATGCCTACAGGATGAGTGTCACGGTCCCTTTCCATGTCGACTTTCAGTGAAGAGACAGTACCCAGGAGCTCTGTTCTCTGAGCAAGAAGACACAATCTTTCTTGTTTCATTTCAGCCAGTTGATTGTTCTGTGAGTCTACTGTGCCTTCGAGTTCCACCTTATGTGTAAGCAGTATCTCGACCTCCTACCAGATCTTGTCCTTTTCTATAGTGATGCTTGCTACTGTGTCATTCAGCTTCTTGTTGACCTTGATCAGTATCAGCCATTTCTCGTATAGATCTTTATATGTCTCAGCCAGAGACTCATGCGTGAGTTCTTCATTGTCACTGTCTGAGAGGTATTCAACCGGGAGTTCCAACTGAGGGTGTACTCCTTCACTGGAATTGCTGCAATCTCCAAGAGTAGTAACAAAAGCCACAAAATTAGTGGTTTCACCTTTTTCTTCTTCTGACTCACTATCGCTGAAGCTAGCGACCATTGCCTTCTTCTTCATGAGGGTATTCGAACATTGGGAGGCAATATGTCCGAACCTCTTGCATTCATGACATTGAATTTCTTCCTTTCCTTTGTCAGAAGAGTCTTGTCTCATGTCTCTGGATCTTGACCTGTCGGTTTTCCAGTTTCGGAAGCTATTTGATGAAGGCTGGCCCTGTTCTGGTCCACGTCTGTTGATTTTCCGCATCATTCTGCCAAAATTCTGAGCCATCATAGCCAGTTGTTAAGTAGTGCAGCCACCATCCAGTTTCTCTTCAGACATGTCCGCTTTTAGGGCGATTCCCTTCACTTCCCCAGGTTGAAAATCATGATTGATCTCGTAGGTTTTGAGAGAACCCATCAGCTCGTCCAGTTTTAGTTTGGCGATGTCGTGAATTTCCTCTATGGCTGTGACCTTCATCGCAAATCTCGGAGGGAGTGATCTTAAGACTTCACTGGCCAACCTTTCTTCATCGATGGGTTTCCCTAGAGCAGAAGACTCGTTAGCCAATTCCAGAACTCTAGTGTTGTACTCAGTGATAGTTTCACTCTCCTTCATCTTCATCTCTTCAAACGTGGTTGTGACAGCCTGCATGCGAGAGTTGCAAAATTTATCTGTGCCTTCAAAGGCTGTTTGAAGGATGTCCCATTCTTCCTTGGACACTTCACACTTGATGATGAGCTTCATGACGTTTTCATCTACGGCAGAAAAAATTGCGTTCATAGCCTTTGAGTTTCCCATAGATGCTTTGTCCTCCTCTTCTGTCCACAGTGCTTCCTGTTTCGGGATTGGTTCTCCAGTGAGATTGTTCATCATGGGTTTCGTCCATCCTTTCAGAACAGCCCTCCATGCTTTTTCATCTAAGGATTTCAGAAAGGATCTCATCACGAGCTTCCAGGTGGCATAGTTCGATCCTTCGAGTAGTGGGGGTCTGGTGATGCTTTGTCCTTCCTTCAGAGTCATCTTGAACAGTTTAGGATCCCACTAAGGGTGTCGAGTGTTTGCTCTGATACCAATTGAAATTATATCCCCTGTTCAAGCTTGTGTCCAAGATACAGTTGCGACAGACCTTGAACTCTTTTCACAACAGTTCAGCAGACAGTTCAAGGTACAGTTGCGACAGACCTTGCACTCGTATCACAATAGTTCAGACAACAGAACGAAAGTAGAAGGATGCACAGAATGATAACCTAGTTCGGCCACGCCTACTCTGGGGGGTTTCCCACACCCTAGAAGGGACAGCAAATCTTTATTACGAGTTAGAGCTACAAGTGGACTTACGCTTACACCTTGTAATCGCCTAGCCTCTGACACTACGTCTCTCAGATTTGCAACCGAGGTTTACAGCAGTTAACCTCGATCCCCTTCGTCCGAACCTGCAGTCCGAACACTCTCGACCTTCTCCTGAAGTTCGGATGCTTTCTCTCGAAAGCTTGTTCACCTTTGTTGTGAGCGGCAGTTTGATCGCTTCCAGGCAGTCTTAGTTGCACTTGATAAGACTGATCTTGCACCGATGAGTTTCCAGTGAGAAAACACAACCGGCCGTCGCTTTCTTCTTCTCCAATCGGTAGGGTTTGATCGTGTATATTTTGATCTTGAAAGCGATGCCGACTAAGCACTCCCTTGCATTGTATTTATATGCGTTGGATGAAACCCTAATCAGCACAAGATAATCCCATCAAATATTTAGGAAATATTCCTAGATATTTGTTGTATATCTTTTCAAATCGGATGGAAGAATATACGAAGTCTTCTTGCCCAAGTAAGCAACGCCGCCTTCAATGTAGATATTCATTCGAATATCTTATGCTCGAATAAGTCGCTGGCCGACTTAACTTGGCGATATCTTCGCTGTCCAATATCCTTCCGAAAAATATCCTTGCGTCTGTTCCACGCTGTATATGTGTACTAGGATATGTTCGAACTCTCCCTGAACTCCTGCTCGAACGGGCTAAGCTATGTTTTGCCAAATACATGCCACTCAAGGGAACATCATAAACCGTAAAGACGTAGTGAAGCTCGATGATCCTCACGCTGAAAGCTCTGTCTTCTCTCCCAAGTTAGGGTTTTTCTCCAAAATAACAGCACTTGGTCTATTCTGGTCGTGTTTCCTTATATAGACCGTCTAAAAAGGCTGAAAAGCCCAAAATTGGATTTTAGAAATGACATGTAAAACAGCCCAGCCGACGGTCTCGTTACAGCCGAGCCTGTAACGGGCAGACCCAAAATCTCTAATAAAATTGAGGCCGTTACACCCGTTACAATCCGAGGTGTAACGGCTGCTGAGGCCTGTAACGGGACTGCTCGATATCTCTGGGAAAAAGGGGGCTGTTACACCCGTTACAACCCAAGGTGTAACGGCTGTAACGGGCTGTTCTGGCACAACTTTGGTTTTTGGCCTTTTTCGATCGATCTTTCCATTCTTTCAACACTTTGGCTCAAAGGAGCGATGATATGTCGATTTTACCTGAAACACTAGAGAAAGACATCAAATATAGACAATTTGCCGGGAGAATGAACCTTATCCTTCATCGAATGTAGTGAATAATCAGTCACAATATCGACTGATCATATCCCTAGATAGCAAAGGTGAATGTCGATCATGTTTTGTGTAACTAGCTTCTTGTTCTTGATACGTTGTCGTAGAACTATTTAGAACTTGTGATTAGACGTTTGCTAGCTGTGTGTACTGATTGTGTTAACGCATATCTCATTTAAACTATGATTGTCTGCCGACTTTGATGAAGATGTTTGGTTAGAAGTCGAGGTAACACGATGAATCCGAAGTATGACATGACTTTACTATGACTTGTTAAGCATCATTTGATGCATACACGTTAGCTAGTTATATATTTGTTGAGCATCATTTGATGCATCCACGTTAGCTAGTTAAATAGGGAATTTGTAGGTAGTCCCTTCCCTGAAACCCTTTGCGAGACTATACTCATACTACTAGGGCAGCCTTGGGGTTCAAATGTTTAATGATTATGCTAAATGCATTCATGATCTCTACGATAGTGAGTTAGGACTTGCATGTTAGTTTAGTTAGGATGGATTACATGAAACTCGAGTGTGTAATTTTACTGCCATATGTTGACTTGAGCTTAATGTTTGTTCGGGTTGAACAAATCATAAGTGTGGAGTGTTTTGATCGGTCGAATTTTTGACCTATTATTCACTTCATTATGATAGATTAGGTTTGTTTTCCTGATATTTTGTTATCATTTAACCTTTTTTCTAGTGTTTCAGGTCATATACTACATACCTAAGTCTTTTGGTTTCATCCAAGGCAAAACAAAGCATCTGGTGAAGGTTTGGACAAAAATAGAACAAAATTGGGCAGACTGACCTTGCCGACTTAATTTGCATGCCCAGTCTCCAGAGCGCATATGGTGTCCAACTGGGTCAAACTACAGTTTGTAGGAAAGCTTACTCAAAGGTCTACAACTTTGTAATTTACACCAAGAGCAGATTCAAAGATTTTGACCACCCAAATAGCAACAGAAGTCAGATCCCGTGATGTCCCATTTGGTCACGAGCGTCACAGAGCATCTTTAGCTTCACGCGAAAATCAGCATGGCCCGTGACGTAGGCATTGGTCACGGGGTCACGGGACTTTCTAAAAATCAGAGCAGAATAAGGAAAATCAAGCTTAATAAATAGAGACCAGATTTCGGAGAAAAAGAGACCTAACTTAGAGAAGAAGACTGAAAAGAACATCTCAAGAGATTGAAGGTCCAACGACCCTACTCGCCAACACGGTTTTCTCATCATTAATATCTGAAAATACACTACTTTTTGGTTGTCTTACCATCAGTAGTGAGTAGTCTCTTTTAATCCGGGATCCTACGGAACCCGTGCGGTGCCTAACTCTTCATGTGGTCAATAGAAACACTTTTCATTATTGCAATTTGAGTATTCAATTTTATTGTGCTTATTTTTTATCATTCTTGCAAATATTACATTGAATGAAATATTTGTAAGCTAGAATGAATTTAGGTTAATAACCAAAAGACGGATGGGTCCAAGGTAATTAACATGATCGCATGAAATTGATATTAGGTCATGGTAGCTACGCTGGTAGTACATGCCGAATTACTAGGAAAATTGACTTTATAGTATGAAAAACCATAGGCTTAATAACCAAAATCGTTGATAATCTGTGGATGGACGGCGGCATTAAACGATCTATGTTAATCTACACAATGATCCGTGGATGGGCGACTTGTCTTGTGTTATTTTGATTTATTTTCATATTCGATAGCATGATTGAATTGCTAATATTTGTGGGGTCAGCACAGGTGAAGTTTGATTCTGTGATTTGTTTCTTTGATCATATCAACCTTTTAATTTTCTGCATTTAATTTTAGAAAATTTCTTTGCACCAGATTTTATCATATTAATTATATAGAATAGCTAAATAGGTCACTTGTTAGCTAGTATGCACCCACATTGTTCCTTGGATTGACCATTGGCTTACCAAGGTTTACAAAAAAAATTGATTGCAACTTGGCCCCTAAAACTCATAATTTGACAACTATAAAGAGTTAAAAATATGCTTCTCATATACACTCCTCAAGCAAATTTGACTTGTTCTTCTATTCTTTTTGTTCAAATTTATCGCTGGCTGTCAATCATCACTTGGTGACTTCAAATAAGAGAAATTTCGGGACAAGAAAAAGACTTGCCGGTGTTTATCCAATCCAGGTTCTTTTGTTCCTATTATTTGCTCTTTATAATTTTTCTTTAGTTTAAGTAGTTGCATATAGTGACAATGTCCAATTGTAAATACGAATCTGGGTTTTTGAAACTTCAAAAAAGAAGAAAAATTGAACTTTAAAAGAAAGACAAAAGAGCGCTCTTGATACGTTCATTGTTATCATGAAGAGGAGGAAGATGCTTTTCATGAAGAAGAGATTAATATTGTTGCCCAAAGTCATGAAAATATAAATAATAATAATGATTTGGATAGTACTAATTCTTAAAATATATATGATCCAAGCCAATGGACACATATATAAATAAATTTAAGAGATTATTAGTTAAGAAAAGTCCTATTCATGCGAGTAACATAAGTTTTCCAAAGGATAAAAATGGGAGACACTTTTCATTGGATTCTTATTTTCATGAGTTGCCTAATGGCGAGAAATACATAAGAAAATGGCTTTTTTATTCAAGTGATTTAGATAGAATATATTTTGTTATTGTAAATTTTTAGTGTTGGTCATAATCGATGTAAATTAGCTACCGAAGGTAGCAATAATTAGAGAAATATTGGTAGAAAATTAAAGAATCATGAATTAAGTGACGAGCATGTTAAAACTTCCATATTGTGTCATGATTTAAAAAAGAGATTTGGAATAAATATGACAATTAATATGCATGCTCAAGAGATGATAAATAAATCAAAAGAACATTGAAAAAATGTCCTCATTCGAATAATTTCGGTAGCCACTTGGAAAAATAATTTAGCATTTCATGGAACAAATGAAAAGATTTATCAAGACAATAATGGAAACTTTTTAAGTTTAATTGAAATGATAGGAGAATTTGACAGTGTAACGCAATAATAAATTAAACGTATTAAAGATGATGAAATTCATAATCACTATCTAAGCCATAACATTCAAAACGAGTTGATATATTTAATAGCTAGTGAAACAAAAAAATACTAAATAAGATAATGAATGCTAAATATTTTTATATAATACTTGATTGTACTCCAGATATAAGTCACCAAAAAGAAATGTCGTTTGTAGTACGTTGTGTAAATATATCATGTAGTCCTATTAAAATTGAAGACTTTTATAAGATTTATAAAACTAGAAGATACAACCGGAAAAGGTCTTTTTAATGCATTTATAAACGAGTTTGTTGGAGTCTGTGAACTCCATCGATTTTGATATGACAAACATCCTCCTGATGTATTACTTGAGTGTGCAGGTTAATGCACAGGTACTCTGGAAGTAACATTCCCTTAGTAGGTTACTGCAGAGAGAGAATATCGGTCAGGATATTCTGGAAGATCTTTTCATTTCCCAAAAGATCTCGAAATTCAGCTGGAAAGCGTGTGGATAACGAATGAAAGATTCAATCAAAGATCTTTCTACAAATTAAGAAATTGCTTAAAGAATAAAGATCAAGATTTGGGCAGTTTGATTGAAGATCTTTGGTGCTACTTTAGGAAACTAAGATGGCACACGTCCAACTTGTATATTATGGGATATTCTTGTTGAAGATTTGGCAAGATTATTATGGGATAATCTTGTTAAATAGGAAAGATTTTTGCTGGAAAATCTAGGATTTCCTGGGAGGATGGATGAGCTATAAATTGGATGCTACGGCCTCCTTTAGCACTTGTTCGTTCTGGAGACTGCGGCGTTGAAGCTTCTAATCGAGTAACAACTGCAGATTGCTATTTGAAGGTTATTGCATTCCGCGCATACCTGTGAGGGAACGAACGGAGCAATCTGAGCAAGACGGAGCTAGCTATTTGTTGCGCAGTGAACTACAGAGGTGATCACAGCGAAGGTACATCCGATTGTTAGGTTGTACACCCTTGATAGTGGTCAGGTTGTAATCAACTCTGTGTAACCGAAAAACTCTAAATACAAGAGCTATTTCGAAATCCTTCTAGTTCCGCTAGAAGGTAGTGGTTTTTCTCCAGTTTTTACTTGAGTGTTGGGGTTTCCACTATAACTCAATGTGTGCGTTTAAGTTTTACTTGCAATATTTATTTTTTGCTACTTTACATTACCTGGAAGGAACGTAACTTTCCAGGTCGCTAACTACGATCCAATAATTGGTATCGGAGCTCGGCCTCTAGATTCTTAGTTAGCTTTGCAGGTAGAATGTCAACCATGAATGACTCCTTCTGGAAATCGCCGATGCTGAAACCAGGTGAGTACGAGTTGTGGGAAGAATAGTTCGAGGCACATACATGTTCCTTGGATGGAAAGCCATGGCAAGTCATCGTACAGGGAGCAGTGAAAATCCCGAACACAGAAGATCCTACTAAGGAGAAAGATCGGAATGACTACACCGATACTGACTACAAAATACTTGAAAAGAACAGTAGAGCAAAGAAAATCCTACATCAAGCTCTCAATCCAGGAGATCTGAAAAAGATGCTTCATTACAAAACGGCCAAGGATAAATGGGACGCACAGAAACGTCTCTACTCAGGGAATGGTGACGTGAAGAAGAACCGCATTCTCGCGGCAATTAAAGATTATGACAATGCCATCCAAGGTAAAGATCAATCACTTGAAGAATTTCACTCACGTCTTAAAGGCTATGTTGGACAGATGCAGTTTCTGGGGGAGCAGGTTCATGAATGGAAGGTTACCCATCACTTCCACCAAGCACTCAGCTTCAAGTGGGATACCGTATCCGTGGCTCTTCAAGCTCAAAAAGATATCAAAGAAATCACACTCGAGGAACCTGTGATGAAACTTCAGAGCAACGATGGGATTCAACAAAGAAAAGCTGCTAGACGTGAACCTGAGAAGAACCCTCAGTCTATTGCCCTCAAGGTAGAAAATGCTTTTGAGCTAGCACAAAAGGACAACAATGAGGAGCATAGGGATGAGACGACAACACTTCTAACCAGGGCATTCAAAATGGCAGGGACCGCATGATCAAACAAAGATGCATTATGCTACCACTGCCAATAGAAAGGACATATGGCGAAGAATTGCTTCAACAAGAAGGCAGGGGAGCCGCCAGCTCAGAAGAGTGTTACGGCTAGGGTGGCAACATGGGGTGAGTCCGATGAGGACAGTGGAGATGACAATCCAATTGGAGCAGTATGCATAATGGCTACCAATGAGTAACAGATTCTGACCCTTTTGCTTACTTGACTGATAGAACTAATGAACAGCTGATATCTCCCATTAAGAATCTTGTCACGAAAAACATAGAGCTCACTCAGTAGCTGAGAGAGCAGGAGGAATAAACCACAACACTTGAGGAGAATGGGAACATATCGGCTAATAGGCCTTGCAACTTGAGGAAGAATTATTGCAGAACGGAACCAAACTGAGCAAGCAGCTTAAATTATTGCCTCGAGAAAAAGCTTAAAAGTTTAAATACACAGAACGAAAGTCTGCAGACAGAGTTAGATGATATCTGTTCCTTAGAAGGTAAGGTTACCCAACTTGAATAAGAGAACGCAAAGCTTATGAAGGAAGTTGAAGTGACAAAAGTAGATGAAGAGGAACTAAAGAGGAAGTGGCTGAAAGAATACACTGACACAAAGGTTTCTGAAATCAAGGAAGGGTTCGCCAAGCACTTCACATCTCGACCAGGTCTAGGGTTCAATTTCGAACTGGAGAATAAGGCATCAAGGAAAGGAAAAGAGGTGGACCAAGTATCAAGAAGACATTTCAACTGTAAGTGTGGAGCAACCCAACGAAAAGAAAAATCTAAGCACTGATCGAGGTACAGTTCCTTTTGACGGAAGGAAAGCCTACACCTTATGGCTAAAACAAGCAACGAGCAATAGACCCTCTCACATTGATTTTGCTGCTCGAATTGCCAACAAGTCTATCCCACCAGGAAGAAGTAAGTATGTTGACCTGAAACATCACAGAGTTTGCTGGCACTGTGGTCAGGCAGAACACCGACATGGTGAGTGCTCCTTACGAAAGGACTTAGAACAGAAGGTAAACTCCAAGTACGGGAAACCGAGAAAATGAGAAAACGAGGGGAAAGCTTGCTGGAAGTGTAAACAATCTGGACACTATCAAAAGACATGTCCCCGCCTCAGGAAAAACGATGTTGGAAGTCCAAATCTCTGCCAAGGAACGTTCCCCAGGAAAATAATGGGTAAACTAGTGACACTGCTGTATCCGGAATCACTCATCCTGCCAAGAAACCAAGTAAGCCCAAGCTTATTTGGGTTTGTAAAAACTAATGATATTTTTCTTGCAGGTTGTAGAGGAGAGCTGTCCCTGGTACATAGATAGTGCATGCTCAGGACACATGACCGGAAATAGAGAATGGTTTGAGTCACTCCGCCACTACTCGGGAGGGCCTGTCACCTTTCGGGTACAAGAGCAAAGGTGAAACGTTCGGTTTGGGTAAAATCAAGCTATCTGATCAACTCTATATCAATAATGTTAGTCTAGTCCATGGATTAAGCATTGATCTGCTTAGCGTCACACAATTGTGCCAAAATGGCAAGAACAAAGTTACCTTTACTTCTGATGAGTGTATTATGGAATACATAAGCACAGGAAAAACTCTCATGAAAGGGAATTAACAGAGTATATAAGGTGGATCCATCATTCATACCTGACGAGGAACTCTGTCTGACGTCTCAAGCCAATGAGTCTGAACTATGTCACAAAAGGTTTGGACATGCAAGTCTAAGACTCCTGTCCAAGTTACACCGACTAGAGCTGGTGAACGGATTACCAAACGTGGAGGATAGTCTAAACAATCTGTGTGATGCTTGCACCATGGGAAAACAAGTAAGGTCATCCTTTAAATCAAAGAATGAGGTGATCACCACTCGCCCTCTTGAACTTATCCACATGGACCTCTGTGGTCACATGCGCACAAAGAGCCGTGGAGGTAATAGATACATATTTGTGATTGTTGATGATTATTCAAGATATACATGGACTGCGTTTCTAAGCTCTAAAGATGAGGTCTTTGCAGAATTCAAAATCTGGTTGAAACTAGTTGAAAAACAATTGAACCTCTCCCTGGCAAGTATACGTACTGATCACAAAACTGAATTTCAGAAAACTATTTCTAAACTTGTGCAGGACCAGGGGTATCAGACAAAACTTTTCTGCACCCAGGACACCTCAACAGAATGGAGTGGTGGAAAGGAAAAATAGAACACTGGATGATATGACATGGACGTTACTGATAGCTAGCGGGCTTCCTAGGAGCTTTTGGGGAGAGGCCCTTAATGCTGCTTGCCATGTCCCCAACAGGGCATACTTAAGACCTATCCTGAACAAGACCCCGTATGAGCTAATGAGGGGAAGGAAACCGAGTGTGTCTCACTTCAGAGTATTTGGCTGCAAATGCTACATCCATAATAACGAGAAGTCCAACTTAGGAAAACTTGACCCCAGAAGTGATGACGGTGTGGTTATCGGCTACTCGAACCTCAGCAAGGCCTACAAAGTATACAACAGACGCCAAAGGAAGGTGGAGGAAAGCATCCGTGTGGTTTTGATGAGGAAATAATGGCTGGAGATCTAATTCAGGAAGATGGAGCACCACCACTTACGCAAGAAGAAGAGTTTAATCTGGTCAAAAGGGAATAGGTACCTCTCAAGGAGATCATACTAGATTGAATCCTCAACTGGTTACCACAGGGGAAACGTTACATGGTTTTGGTACAGATGACGCACTGGATCCCGCAGTACCCGACCACCCTACTGGAGAGGGAGTCGAAACAACACAAGAGGATGAGCAAACTCAAGGGCATGAGGAAAGCTAGATAATGCATGTTAGACAAAGTGCAAGAGAGCATATGCCCCCTGGATGGATGCGAGACTACGTATGCCATACCTCTGTTACAAATGACCAAAGCGATCAGGTGAATCCATCCACTCATTCGTTACCTGATAGTCATGCATTTACTGCCTTTGCTTGTCTCTCCGAGCCCAGGAATATTCATGAAACACAGAGGGATCCGGATTGGGTAAGAGCTATGTAGGAGGAGTTACATCAGTTCGAAAGGAACAAAGTTTGGCGACTGGTCCCTCGACCGAAAGATCGAACCGTCATAGGGACAAAATGGGTGTTCAAAAACAAACTGGATGACAAAGGGCAAGTAGTCCAAAACAAGGCAAGGCTTGTTGTCAAGGGATACAGCCAGCAAGAATAAATTGACTACGACGAGACATTTGCTCCGGTAGCCAGGTTAGAGGCCATTAGACTATTGATTGCATATTCTGCTTACCATGGCTTTAAACTGCAACAGATGGACGTAAAGACCACATTCCTCAATGGGGTACTTAAGGAGGAAGTGTACGTTGCACAAACCCTTGGCTTCGAGGATAGCAAGCATCCCAATCATGTGTACATCCTAGACAAATCTCTCTACGGACTGAAACAGGCACCTCGTCCCTGGTATGAAAGATTGTCTCAATTCCTCCTCACGCATGGATATACAAGAGGAGAGGTCAACAAGACACTGTTCCTTCTGAAGGAAGGAAACCATACTCTGGTGGTACAGGTTTATGTTGATGACATCATTTTTGGTTCCACTAATGATCTCTTGGTCAGGAAGTTTACTAAACTCATGGAAAGTGAGTTTGAGATGAGTATGGTCAGAGAGCTTAATTCTTCCTAGGACTTCAAGTGGCACAAGAAGGTGACGACACTCGAATCCATCAGCAGAAGTACCTTCGTGAGATGATTGTCAAATTTGGCATGAAGGACTCGAGCACTATGACCACTCCAATTTTTCCAAACGAGTCACTAGGGAAGGACGAAAGTTCCCCACAGATAGACCAGACACTCTACCGAGGGATGATAGGTTCACTTCTTTATCTCACTGCCAGTAGACCTGATATTATCTTTAGTGTTTGTCTATGTGCACATTTTCATGCAGATCTCCGAGAGACACATTTGAAAGCAGTAAAGAGGATACTACGTTACCTGAAGGGTACCGATACCCTCTGCCTTTGGTATCCTAGAAATGCTGACCTCCGACTAGTGGGATACACCGACGCTGATTTGTAGGTAATAAGGTAGACCAAAAATCTAAATCTGGCATGGCACAATTCTTTGGATCATGCCTAGTGTCATGGGCCTCAAAGAAAGCAGAATTCTGTCGCTCTCTCGACAGCAGAAGCCAAATATATTGTAGCTGCAACGTGTTGTGTGCAACTCCTATGGCTAATGCAGCAGCTAAGTGATTACGATATTATAATTGAGTATGTTCCCATTCTTTGTGATAATACTAGTGTGACGGAGCGCACTACACTGTCGTTAAGGTGCAATGTTCTCTGTGCAAATAAAATTATATTTTCCGCTACTCGCAACTACACTACTGGGTAGCAAGTGGTAAGTAGGGGTCGAACCCAAGGGAATTAGGAGGATACATTGTTCTTTGTGGGATTTGTACAGGATGGGAGCATTTTTTAGGGTTGATTGAGATTTTAGCGGTTATGACTAAGTGACTTTCTTTGGTTGTTTTTGGTTTTGAGTGCGGAAAAGTAAATTACAGAAAATAAATACTGAAAAGTAAAAAGAAAGACTTACAGTGGGTGATGCGTGATTTGCGAGTCCTCCGGAAGATGAGCGGTTGGTGATTGCAGATGATCGAGCAATTTATAAAAGTAAATACTGGGGGTTTTGTAATTCAAGGAAAACATTCGGTTTCAGGGGCCTTGTATCATAATTGTTTATCATTGACCGCTAATGATCATACTAAGTGTTCAAAGATGAATCGAGGCCATTTCTAAGCGCAAGACTTGCAACATCGTTTAAAACACTTGTTCTACTTAAGACTAATTCCTCCTTTCGAAGTATCTTAGCCTTATGTGCATCCATTTGATCTTCTGTGACGATTTCCCAAGATGGTTTTTAAGATAAGTCGAACTCCTCTGATAAGTTTTGCTTGTTGCAGCTTCCACTTACCGAGTATGTTCACGAATTCCCAAGGAAGAGCTTTGCTTGTTACAGCTTCCACTCAACCTTGGAAATTCTGACTATATATGGCACATAGAACAAGTTTTGAACACAAAGATGCACTAGGTGCAGGGTCTAAAACATTTTACAATACAAGTATACCCCGTTAACCGAATAAAGAGTTTAGCTACGAATATCCATAGAGGTGGATACCATAGCTAAATACTCGGGGGTTTTTGAAAACAGTAAGAGGAGAGGGGGTGGAATACTCAAGAACCAACAGGAGTATTCCTAATTCCTACTGAATACTCAAGAACCAACAGGAGTATTATCTACAGTATTATAATACTCAAGAACCGACAGGAGTGTTATAATTTCAAACCGTTATAATACTCAAGAACCAACAAGAGTATTATTTCAAAAACCAAACTTACAAAGTAACAAACTTAGAGAGAGAAGTGTTTACAATTTTTGGATGATACAAATGAGGAGGAGGAGCTCTCCTTTTATAGCAAAAGGGGAGGAGGATGGAGGGTGGAGATGGTGGCATGTGGTGTTGCATCCAATGGTGGAGGAGAAGGGGATAAAGATGTGGTGGAGGAGCCACCACATGGCAACTTCTCATGGTGGCACAAATAGCCACCGGTTGCCGGTTGAGAAGGGAGGAGGGGAGGTGACTTTGGTCACCTCCTCCCAATAGCCACCGGTCATGGAGGAGAAGGGGGGTGTTTTGGCCACCCATGAGTCATCTTCTTCACCAAAGCCGCCGGTCACTTGGTCCATGGATGAGTTTTTGACAGTTTTGTGCAGTCTTTTCACAAAACTATCAGTCCAATTTCTCTCCGGTCTGACTTTGGTTGTTCCTTGGTTGGATTTGAATTGAGTAATTCAATGTTAGGATCTTGAGATTTCTTCATTCAGCGTCTGATCTTGACCTTGGAATGACTCGTAACATCTTTTCAGCGTAAAATCCTCTCCTTAGCGTGTTTTCTCTCTAAGCGCCAAAATACCCTGTAGAAATATATCGTGACTAACAAGTAGAAGTTAGATAGACAATTAGTCTAATTTGGTGGGTTTTACTGTGTATTTAAGTCGTATAATTATGGTCCATCAGATTACCCCACACTTTTCGTTGTTCGTCCCGAACAATGCTATTAAAGGGCGGCACACTAAGTAAGTTTGTTGAAATATGAAAATTAGACTGTGGTACTAGATTTATCCTAATTCATGCATTACTTACTTATTACCAAATTGAACTGTGTAAATAAATAGAAGAAACTTGATACTTGTACCTCCGTGCTGAGATGCAAATTATTCTGGATGTTTTGGGAGGTAGCCCTTTTTAAGCTCCTGGACTGCAACCTCTGGACCGTCTCGCACTATATGGTTTCCTTGTAGCTTTCTCTAGCACGTGATTTGGTTCGGGTTTCAATGGTTTGAGTACTTTGATTTTCTTTTGGCGAGGGACTGCTTTTGTAGTGAATCGGCCTTTGGCCTTTGATTTGACTCTTTGAGTACTTCACTTTTTGTTCGGTTAAAACCTTCACAATTTTGGGCCTTTGGCCTCTTGATTTGCTTCTTTGAGCTTTTTGCGTCTTTGTGACTTGCTAGTCCATTTTCTCAAGCCTTTTTGGGAGGTCCAATCATCGCCCGCAAGCTTATGGAAATACCTCCCCGCTCCTCTCATCCGTGTCGTTTCGCGCGGGTCAAGATGAGGGTCGCTCATCTATTTTCTCGGCTACTTTGACTAGAGAGAGGACGGTCTGATTCCCGTCCTCGCCTTTTTTTCTTTTTGCATAAACACTGCATGGCGGAGATGACTTCAATCTTCACTGAAACCCGAAGTGCAGCCTCCACTGACTTCGAAAACCATATAGTTTGATTCGATCCTTCGATTGCTTGCCAAGCCTCTCTAGGGCATTTCTATCAACTCCACATCCCTAGTTTATCTCAGCACAAAGGGACAAATGAGAAGTTACGTTCTAAGTTTGTAGACAGTTGAATTTTCACAAGGTAAATGCATGAATTTTAGATCTATCTTTTCACATTCTTAAGTTCATATTTTCAAAAAGATAATACTAAAAAAGAAAAACATGTTATTTATTTATGTACACATGCGGATCTCACCCCACACTTTTGAACGAAGGCGTGCCTTTCAGCACTACTTAGTTCAAAAGTCATGCAAGCAGACAATTACGAGAAGGAAATGATATTTAAGGAAAGGTAAGATCAGAACTCCCTTTTTGTGTCGAATGACATGGCATGAGGCTGGATAATCGAGGGAGTTCGGCTGGGGCCTTGAACTCTCAGCGCAGGCCCGGTAAATTCACGGAAGCTGCCTGGCTGATCCGATCGTGCTCCAAAAACCAATTCCTAAATAGTCAAATCATTCTATGCACCAAGTGGGTGAGAGCGACTTATTGATAAAAAACTGAAATAAAAGACAGAAATTAAGATAGTGTCGGGTTACCTCCCGACCAGTGCACTTGTTTAACGTCGTTGGCTCGACAGTACCTTATTCCTGGATCACTGGTTGGGGTCCCATGGGTGGCTTAGGTCGTATTTCGCCACTGCTCCTGTGTTGTTTCTTGCCTTGCCTTTCCTTGATTTCTTGTGAGATGATGTGCTTGGGTCCTGTTCCTGTTGTTCTGGTGATTTCTCCTTCCAACGTCTCTGAGAAGGCGAGGGACCCTTGACCACTAGCTTCTTGAACTGGGTTTTTTGGTGTTTAGGGCTGCCTTGTCCAGTCATGGCGAAAACATGCTCCATCGAGGAGTCGTTCTGCTCAGGCCCTTTTCCCATCCTCTTTTCAGCCTCTTCATGGATCACATAGTTTTCAGCGATTTAGATATTGATCGAGGGGAAAAGTCGGGAAGCTTGCATCTTAAGGCTTGGTTCTGCCTCATCGTGTCTGTTTGTGAGGAACTGGTCATAGATGGTTTCGGCTGCTTGGGTGATGATAGCTGGGTATGGCATTGGCAGCATGTCGGTGGTATTCTGGACTTCTTCCATTGTTGACACTTCCTCGTTGCTCCCGACACTTTCTATATCCCAGTCTTCTGATGGCTCGGGAGTTTCTTCTAATGGCTCGGGAGTTTCTTCTTCTGTTTCTGGACCAGCCTCTTGCATTTCTCTATCAGCTTGGGGCATTCGTTTTGTGGCTGCGGCCAGGTCATTTATGAGGTACCACATGTCTGCCAGGGAGAAGTTCCTGGCTGATCTCCTCATTGCTTCGTTAATCCTTGTTAGATCATCGGCCTTCATCCCACGAAGAAATTTTTGAAGCAGAACTTTCTTCGTGAATCCATGGTGCGGGCAGTTTGAGACGATGGTGTCATAGCTCGTGTAGTATTCATCCAAAGTCTCATCCCGGGATTGTTTAAGGCTCATGATTTTTTCTCGGGTTTGTTGTCGTAAGGATGGGGGGAGAATTCTCGTAGGAATGGAACGCAGAGGTCCACAAAATGTACTGCACTACTAGCGGTTGACGTATAATACCAGATCGTTACAAAATCAGTTAAAGAAAATTTAAAGCATTTAAGTTTAAACTCCTCTAACATTTCATTTACAGGTTTTATGAGGTGGCAAACGTGGTGAAAATTTCGGCAGTGTTGTACTGGGTCTTCTCCATCCGTACCTCCGAACAGAGGGAGATGTCTTGTTGTCCATGCATATGAAGGGGGTTGCGTCATGAGGACATGGAAGGGAAAGAACAGCTTATCCGATGGCTAATTCCCCGGCAACGGCGCCAATTTGACGGAGCCCACTGCACTGTCGTTAAGGTGCAATGTTCTCTGTGCAAATAAATTTATATTTTCCGCTACTCGCAACTACACTACTGGGTAGCAAGTGGTAAGTAGGGGTCGAACCCAAGGGAATTAGGAGGATACGTTGTTCTTTGTGGGATTTGTACAGGATGGGAGCGTTTTTTAGGTTTGATTGAGATTTTAGCGGTTATGACTAAGTGACTTTTTTTGGTTATTTTTGGTTTTGAGTGCGGAAAAGTAAATTACAGAAAATAAATACTGAAAAGTAAAAAGAAAGACTTACAGTGGGTGATGCGTGATTTGCGAGTCCTCCGGAAGATGAGCGGTTGGTGATTGCAGATGATCGAGCAATTTATAAAAGTAAATACTGGGGGGTTTTGTAATTCAAGGAAAATATTCGGTTTCAGGGGCCTTGTATCATAATTGTTTATCATTGACCGCTAATGATCATACTAAGTGTTCAAAGATGAATCGAGGCCATTTCTAAGCGCAAGACTTGCAACATCGTTTAAAACACTTGTTCTACTTAAGACTAATTCCTCCTTTCGAAGTATCTTAGCCTTATGTGCATCCATTTGATCTTCTATTACGATTTCCCAAAATGGTTTTTAAGATAAGTCGAACTCCTCAGATAAGTTTTGCTTGTTACAGCTTCCACTTACCGAGTATGTTCACGAATTCCCACGGAAGAGCTTTGCTTGTTACAGCTTCCACTCAACCTTGGAAATTCTGACTATATATGGCACATAGAACAAGTTTTGAACACAAAGACGCACTAGGTGCAGGGTCTAAAACATTTTACAATACAAGTACACCCCTTTAACCGAATAAAGAGTTTAGCTACGAATATCCATAGAGGTGGATACCATAGCTAAATACTCGGGGGTTTTCGAAAACAGTAAGAGGAGAGGGGGTGGAATACTCAAGAACCAACCGGAGTATTCCTAATTCCTACTGAATACTCAAGAACCAACAGGAATATTCTCTACAGTATTATAATACTCAAGAACCGACAGGAGTATTATAATTTCAAACCATTATAATACTCAAGAACCAACAAGAGTATTATTTCAAAAACCAAACTTACAAAGTAACAAACTTAGAGAGAGAAGTGTTTACAATTTTTGGATGATACAAATGAGGAGGAGGAGCTCTCCTTTTATAGCCAAAGGGGAGGAGGATGGAGGGTGGAGATGGTGGCACGTGGTGTTGCATCCAAGGGTGGAGGAGGAGGGGATGAAGATGTGGTGGAGGAGCCACCACATGGCAACTTCTCATGGTGGCACAAATAGCCGCCGGTTGCCGGTTGAGAAGGGAGGAGGGGAGGTGACTTTGGTCACCTCCTCCCAATAGCCACCGGTCATGGAGGAGAAGGGGGGTGTTTTGGCCACCCATGAGTCATCTTCTTCACCAAAGCCGCCGGTCACTTGGTCCATGGATGAGTTTTTGACAGTTTTGTGCAGTCTTTTCACAAAACTATCAGTCCAATTTCTCTCCGGTCTGACTTTGGTTGTTCCTCGGTTGGATTTGAATTGAGTAATTCAATGTCAGGATCTTGAGATTTCTTTATTCAGCGTCTGATCTTGACCTTGGAATGACTCGTAACTTCTTTTCAGCGGAAAATCCTCTCCTTAGCGTGTTTTCTCTCTAAGCGCCAAAATACCCTGTAGAAATATATCGGGACTAACAAGTAGAAGTTAGATAGACAAACAGTCTAATTTGGTGGGTTTTACTGTGTATTTAATTCGTATATTTATGGTCCATCATAGTGCTATAAACATCTCTAAAAATCTTGTGCAGCACTCTAGGACAAAACAAATTGATATAAAACATCACTTCCTACGTGACTGTGGTGAGTGTAGAGTTTTATAGAACAAAAGAACAGGTTGCTGACATATTCACTAAGGCACTCAACAGGGAACCCTTCGAGAGCTTCGCATGGAGCTAGGTATGACTTCCCTCAACTGAGTACGTGTCCCCCGTGAGGCCCCTAATGCTTGGTGAGAAAAATTTGACCTGTGTTTAAGTGCATGACTTTTCCCACGAGGTACCATCACTTTTCCCCATCACTTTTGTGTATGATGCATTTTCTCATACCACTCGGGAACCCTACAGCATCACACCGCTGTTGCAAGACCACGGGAATTTGTGAAGGAAATCTATATCGTGGGAAAGGGACACGGGATTACGTGATTGGGTAACTGTACAGAGGAGATAATTGATGATAGACAGATCTGACAAAATACTAGATGAATCATTGGCACTATGTAATAAGACATGTGTATTACTTGAAGGATGGGGAAGATAACATTAATATTACGGATCCCCATCTAGTGCGGTGAATCAATGAGGGAGGTCTCAATATCAGTTTTCATTCCTCTATACCTACCTTGTAAGGAATGTTACGCGAGGGACACAAGTGCACTGCATCCTGCTAAACAAGCTCAACAAAAGTGAGCAGCTTAACCTGCACACAATAGTAATACAAGATGTGGTTAATGATGACCCTATTAAGGTATACCCTCTCCCGTACCCGAAAAAAAGGGGTACGGAGAGAAGGATGAACAGTACACTCAAAGAGAACAAGGATGCAGTGGTATGAAGATTTTTAAGGAAGCATATATTAGATCATCGGTGGAGGAACCTTTAGTCCGTTGCCTACATTGTTACTCCCAAGTCCCCTACTTATGATGCAGATGCACTGAGTAACGTTTTTGTGGTCAACCCCTTTGATGGACCATAATTGTATGAATCATAAACTTAGTTAAACCCATCAAATTAGACTCTTTGTCTATTTAACTTTTGCTTGTTAGTTCCGATATTTATCTACAGGGTATTTTGAAGTCTAGAGAGAATACAGGCTAAGGAGGAGTTT
Organism: Rhodiola kirilowii; assembly: GCA_033675215.1. Classification (NCBI taxonomy): domain Eukaryota; kingdom Viridiplantae; phylum Streptophyta; class Magnoliopsida; order Saxifragales; family Crassulaceae; genus Rhodiola; species Rhodiola kirilowii. Next base: position 30,397,618 of record CM066194.1, on the reverse strand, counting down.
TAAAGCTGAAAATGAATTACGAGTCATTCCAGGTCACGACCAAATTCTGACTTTCAAGAACCTGACATGGAATCACTCAAAACAAGTCCAACCGAAGGGCAACCAGAGTCAGTCCGGAGCTGAAAGAACCGATGGCTTTTTGGGATGAGTTCACAAAACTCACAAACTCTCTTCTCTCCTCCACCTAGCCGGCGACTAAGCCACTCCACCTCTCCCCTTCCTCCATGTGGCCGGCGGCTTTTGGGTGTGATGACTCACTCCGATGGCTTTTGAAGCCTCCTCTCCCCTTGAGCCAAGTGTCACCTTCTCCTCACTTCCCTTAGCCTATAAATAGACACCTCGATTGCCTTTGTAATACATTCCAAAATCACAAACATCATCCATCACAAAGCTCTAGGTTCTCTCTAGATTTTGGGCACTAATCATGTAATCACTTTACTTTGAAATGGAAGCTTGGTCTTGAGCACTCTTATCGGTTCTTGTAAGTCCTCTCTTCTTTACTTTACTGTCTTTTTAATTCAACAACTTTACTTTCCTGTCTTTACTTTCGAAAACTTTATTTTCTGTCTTTCAAAACCTTTCCTTTTCAAGCACTTAGCTATGATGTCCTGCTCCATGGATATTCGTAGCTAAACCCTTCATTCGGTTGAAAGGGTGTGCTTGTATCATACAATGTTTTAGGCCCTACTCTTAGTGCCTCTATATGTTCAAAACTTGTTCTATGTGCCACATATTAGGTTAGAACTTCCAAGGTTGAGTGGATGCTTTAACGGGCAAAGCTCTTCCGTGGGGTTCGTGAACATACTCGGGTAAGTGGATGCTTTAACGGCCAAAGCTTATCTGAGAAGTTCGACCACTTTTAAAAACCATTTGATTGCTCGTAACTGAAGATCAAATGGATGCACATAAGGCTAAGATACTTCGAAAGGAAGAATTAGTCTAAATAGAACAAGTGTTCTAAATGATGTGGCAAGTCATGTGCTAGAAATAGCCTTGATTCATCTTTGAACACATAGTATGATCATTAGAGGTCAATGATAAACAGACTATGATACAAGGCCCCTAAAACCGAATACTTCCCTTTAATTGTAATATCAACTGTTATTTACTTTCAGTACCTTATCAACAGCTTACTTTCTGTCAACTCTTGTCCATCCAGCACCTTACTTTTCAGTAACTAAAACCAAAAACAACCCCCCAACTGCTTTATTTAATCCCCCCTTTTTGAAAGAACAACTATCACCTAATTCCCTTGGGTTCGACCCGTACTTACCACTGACTACCAAAAATAGTTAAGTCGCGAGTATCGGAGATATAAATTTATTTTTGCACAAAGAACATCGCACCTTATCGACAGTGCGGTGGGCTCCGTCAAAATTGGCGCCGTTGCCGGGGAGTTAGAATCAATTGTTCTTTCTTTTTCTTTCAAACTCGCTTCTGTACAACCGTGTCTCGCGAAGGAAGCATCCATGCCTATCAGGATAACGACGAGATCAATCTGTTCGATCTAAATAATGAGGCACCTCCTCAATTTCAAAGCTCAAAGAAGCTAATCAAAGGCCAAAGGCCAAAATTTTGAAGGTTTTAACCGAACAAAAGTGAAGAAACTCCAACTCAGTATCAAAGGCCAAAGGCCAAAGGCCGATTCACTACAGAAGCTGTCCCTTGCCAAAAAGAAATCAAAATGCGAAACCCGAACTGAATCACGTGCTAGAAAAAGCTACAAGGAAACCATATAGTGCGAGTCGATCCCGAGAATGCAGTCCAGGAGCCTGAAAAGGGCTATCTCCCGAAACATCCGAATTAATTTGCATCTCGGCGCGAAGGTACAAGTATCAAGTTTCTTCTAAGTATTTACACGGTTTAGTTTGGTATTAAGTAAGTAATGCATGAATTAAGATAAATCTAGTCCCACAGTCTCACTTTCATATTTAAAAGTTTACTTAGATTGTGTTCCGCCCTTAAATAGCATTGTTCGGGACGAACAACTAAAAGTGTGGGGTGATCTGATGGACCATAATTGTATGAATCATAAACACAGTTAAACCCACCAAATTAGACTCGTTGTCTATTTAACTTTTGCTTGTTAGTTCCAATATTTATCTACAGGGTATTTTGAAGTCTAGAGAGAATACAGGCTAAGGAGGAGTTTTAAAGCTGAAAATGAATTACGAGTCATTCCAGGTCACGACCAAATTCTTACTTTCAAGAACCTGACATGGAATCACTCAAAACAAGTCCAACCGAAGGGCAACCAGAGTCAGTCCGGAGCTGAAAGAACTGATGGATTTTTTGGATGAGTTCACAAAACTCACAAACTCTCTTCTCTCCTCCACCGAGCCGGTGGCTAAGCCACTCCACCTCTCCCCTTCCTCCATGTGGTCGGCGGCTTTTGGGAGTGATGACTCACTCCGATGGCTTTTGAAGCCTCCTCTCCCCTTGAGCCAAGTGTCACCTTCTCCTCACTTCCCTTAGCGTATAAATAGACACCTCCATTGCCTTTGTAATACATTCCAAAATCACAAACATCATCCATCACAAAGCTCTAGCTTCTCTCTAGATTTTGGGCACTAATCATGTAATCACTTTACTTTGAAATGGAAGCTTGGTCTTGAGCACTCTTATCGGTTCTTGTAAGTCCTCTCTTCTTTACTTTACTGTCTTTTCAATTCAACAACTTTACTTTCCTGTCTTTACTTTCGAAAACTTTATTTTCTGTCTTTCAAAACCTTTACTTTTCAAGCACTTAGCTATGATGTCCTGCTCCATGGATATTCGTAGCTAAACCCTTCATTCGGTTGAAAGGGTGTGCTTGTATCATACAATGTTTTAGGCCCTACTCTTAGTGCCTCTATATGTTCAAAACTTGTTCTATGTGCCACATATTAGGTTAGAACTTCCAAGGTTGAGTGGATGCTTTAACGTGCAAAGCTCTTCCGTGGGGTTCGTGAACATACTCGGGTAAGTGGATGCTTTAACGGGCAAAGCTTATCTGAGGAGTTTGACCTCTTTGAAAACCCATTTGATTGCTCGTAACTGAAGATCAAATGGATGCACATAAGGCTAAGATACTTCGAAAGGAGGAATTAGTCTAAATAGAACAAGTGTTCTAAATGATGTGGCAAGTCATGTGCTAGAAATAGCCTTGATTCGTCTTTGAACACATAGTATGATCAGTAGAGGTCAATGATAAACAGACTTTGATACAAGGTCCCTAAAACCAAATACTTCCCTTTAATTGTAATATCAACTGTTATTTACTTTCAGTACCTTATCAACTGCTTACTTTCTGTCAACTCTTGTCATTCCAGCACCTTACTTTTCAGTAACTAAAACCAAAAATAACCCCCCAACTGCTTTATTTAATCCCCCCTTTTTGAAAGAGCAACTATCACCTAATTCCCTTGGGTTCGACCCGTACTTACCACTGACTGCCAAAAATAGTTAAGTGGCCAGTATCGGAGATATAAATTTATTTTTGCACAGAGAACATCGCACCTTAACGACAGTGCGGTGGGCTCCGTCACCCTTTTTCGCTCCCCAGCTCATCAATCCCTTTTCTTGGTACTATTTTTGGTGCTTCTTCATCCCTAGTGTTTCGTGTTTTTGTGTCATACTCTTACCTTAATGAATGCAGTGTTTTGTTTCGGTATGCTCTGACGGTTTAATGAATTTGCCGATTCACTACTATGCATACTAGTGCACTGACTACACTTGTCGAGATTTTTGATGATGCCAAAAGGGGGAAGACGACGATATGCTCACTCCGAGAGGGAACATTACCTCAGCAATATGCATTGCTGATCTGAAGAGGTACTTTGTATGCCAAAGGTAATATAAAGTGAACTGTGACTCTGTTACTATTCAGGAGTTTGAAATCTCCCTCATCAAAGATTTATTAACTTACAATACTGAAATAATGTGTTACTATATTAGATTAGGTTGGGGAGTTTGAAATCTCCCTCAACAAAGATTCATTAGCTTAAAATCTGTGTAGATGTTAATATTACATGTGTGTCATGCTAATATTTATCTCTCGTGAAGAGGATATTTGTCATCATCAAAAAGAGGGAAATTGTCGGAGTCTGTGAACTCCACATGTTTTGATATGACAAACATCCTGCTGATGTGTTACTTGAGTGTGCTGGTTAATGCACAGGTACTCTGGAACTAGCATTCCCTCAGTAGGTTACTGTAGGGAGAGAATATCGGTCAGGATATTCTAGAAGATCTTTTCAGTTCCCAAAAGATCTCAAAATCCAACTAAAAAGCGTGTGGATGACGAAGGAAAGATTCAATAAAAGATCGCGCTACAAATTAGGAAATTGCTTAAAGAATAAAGATCAAGATTTGGACATATTTGATTGAAGATCTTCGGTGCTACTTTAGGAAACTAAGATGGCACGCGTCCAACTTGAATATTATGGGATATTCTTGTTGAAGATTTGGCAAGATTATTATGGGATAATCTTGTCAAATAGAGAAGATTTTCGCTGGAAAATCTAGGGTTTCCCGGGAGGATGGACGAGATATAAATTGGATGCTACGGCCTCCTTTAGCACTTGTTCGTTCTGGAGATTGCTGGCGTTGAAGCTTCTAATTGAGTAACAATTACTGATTGCTGTTTGAAGGTTATCGCATTCTGCGCATAGCTGTGAGGGAACGAACGGAGCAATCTGAGCCAGACGGAGATAGCTACTTGTTGTGTGGTGAACTACAAAGGTGATCACAGCGAAGGTACATCCGATTGTTAGGTTGTACACCCTTGATAGTGGTCAGGTTGTAATCAACTCTATGTAACCAGAAAATGCTAAATACAAGAGCTATTTCTAAATCCTTCTAGTTCCGCTAGAAGGTAGTGGTTTTTCTCCAGTACTTACTTGAGTGCTGGGGTTTCCACTATAACTCATTGTGTGCATTTAAGTTTTACTTGCAATATTTATTTTCCGCTGCTTGACATTACCTGGCAAGGAACGTTACTTGCCAGGTTGCTAACTACGATCCAACAGAGTTTCACAGTGTTGGACTTGACATAAATAATACGCGAGGACAAGACTATGGTAATGGGTCTAATATGAAAGGAATACATCAAGAAGTTCAAAAAAGATTTCTCGATATTAATCTAAGATCATATTTACACTCCGTGTGGTTGTCATAGTCTTAAAGTAGTTCTTTGTGATATGGCTATTTCTTCTAACAAAGCAAAATCATTTTTTGGAATTTCACAATGTGTGTATTCACTATTTTCTTTTCTTCTTTTTTTATAATTAAAGCTGGTCGATGCCAGTAGATTTATTGATAAAAGAGGTTCAAACAGCCTGAACCGCGGCTACAAAAAGGAGTCCTCAAGCGCCAAGAGCTAGTTCTAAAACCTAGCTCTGAAGACACTGAACAGACTAGAAACAGACACTCGAGGACCATACAAAGACCTGGACTACGAATGATAGGGGTAGGCATGGCAAGGGGCCGGGAGGGCTAGGCGGTCAGCTTTGCGGCGAGGAGGTAGGCCGGGTAGTTTGTAGCTCTGTGGATCTTGGAGAATTTGATACCAAGTAAGTCAGTCGGGCGACAACGCTTATGGAGATCAACCATGCACGGGTGGCAAGATTGGCAGACAGTAATACAATGACCTTGCATACGTAGTTGGCGGACTGTGCGGGACAAGTCAGTAAGCGGGTGAAGGTGAGTAGTCTGGCTGCAGTGAAGGACCACCCCAATGTTATTCCGAAGAACGAACGCTCCTCGGGGACCAACATCAGACCAAGCTACGTTTAAAGTTAGGCCAGTGGGGCAATGTGTATTCACTATTTTCTTCTTCTACTAAATGATGGAAAATCTTACAAGATTATGTACTAAATTTAACTCTTAAGTCGTTGTCACAACCGTGTTGGGAAAGTAGAATTGAGAATGTTAAAGCAATGAGATATCAAGCTTCACAAATACGAGAGGCTTTGTTAAAATCACTACTATTTTTTGGTAATTTTTCGACGTCCGGAAAATGTCGGAATAATGACGGAAAGTTGACGGAAAAATCAAAATTTCCGTCAACTTTCCTTCTACTATCAAGGTGACGGAAATTTTCCCGACGGTAAAAAGCTTCCGTCTACATTTCATCGTCTAATTCGGTCGATGTTCAGTTGACATTCCATCGTCGTTCTGTTAATTAAAATTCCGTCATCAATCCGCTATGTATCCGTTGATATTGTCCGTGAAAATACCGTCTTACTTTCGTCACTAGTATTTTCCGTCTAAATTCACACACATTTCCGTTTTACAAATTTTGCATCTATCTTCCGGCTACATTCCATCATCTTACTTTTAAGTCTAAATTCCGTATTAATTCCGTCAATAATATATGTCGTCATTAGTCCGTATTAATAGTTCCGTCCATATTCCGTCTTTGTTACGCTATTCAACTATTTCGTCAGAGTTCCGTCGTTGTTACTATATTGAAATATTCCGTCAACCTTTCTGCAATGTTCCGGCAAAAGGAATTATCGGTAATATTCCATCGATATGCCGTCTATAAAGGAACCGTCAACTTTCCTTCATTTATACGCTACTCAGATTTCCGTCATTTGTCCGCCTACAATCCGCCACAAAATTTCCATCGAAATTTCATCATTTTTTCGGCATGTGTAAATTTCCTATTTATTAAATTACCCATGATTAAATTGTTTAAATTTCCTATTTTTCAATTATATTTAATTTTTGAATATTTCAAATATTAAATTCAAAATTTCCATATTTAATTTAAAAAATGACGAGTCAAATAATTATAACACAGAAGTCGAGTCAAATAAAAGTAAAATGTCTAATCTCTGCGGTTGTTTTCATGGGATCCCTGATTAGACGGATCACGGTTGTTTCCATTCGGGCTTTGACTGGAGGGCGGTTGGTATCCAGGAGTAGTGAGCATCCTCATCATAGCAGCCTGCATTTGCATCATTTGATCTATGCTGTCCTTCATGCTTCTCATCTCAGCCTCCTGTCGGGATTCCATGTGCCTCAGCTCCGCCTCCTGTCGAGATTCCATGCGCTCTAAACACGGCATCAGCTCCTGAGTGTACTCGTCCGATGATTGGGCCCTCGATGATCTCTGCGAGCTCGCACAAGTCTGGCTGCCCGTTGAAGAGAACTTGTCTGACACCAATGTCGCTGCAGAGCCATACAGATACGGTATCCCCGACCTCAGGTGAACCCACATGACAGTTGCAGCAGCCTCTACCAGCTTTTCCTTTGGTACCCTTTCATCTCCGACGCGATCCTTCAGGACCAGAGCTTCAGCATCAGCAAAGCTATTTCTGCACATTTTTACAAATGAAACAAAAAATTTGAATATAGTAAACAAATGTAATAAGAAAATACAAACATATTTGTTGGGAACACTGATAATAAAATATAATACGATAAACAAATACAATTGGTAAGTGTAATACCTTTTTGTTCTCCGCGTCGGGTATCAAATACGTCCCATCCTTACGCTTGTATTTCTTGTCAAACATATCAATTGGCAACACTTGTCTTTGATTATCCTTTTCTTGCAAATTTAATGATAAATGTGTTATAATAAATGATATTGAAAATTGAATTATTTTTAAATAGTATGTATTACCAACTTCGCCAAGTGATAGTGTGCTGGTCTAGAGCCAAATGCATGTAAGGCTGGGCCGTTTCTGGCATGCTGGGCAAAATAAGTCTGCTTGTTTTTTTCACTCCGGGCTATGAATGCTGGGTCCGTGTTAAATCGAGCTCTTCCCACAGCTTTGTGATCTTCGGTCAACCATTTCGAGCCTGTAGTCTTCCCGGATCGCAAGCCTCTCAAGGTATCTTGTAGAATCTTAGCAGCCTTCTTCCTAAAGTTGGCCTCAATTTGGTCGGTGTGGATCCGATCCCACCGGTACAAGCTCTACATGTACATTAAATAGTTATGTTACGAACAACTTAATAGAAACACAATTTTATGTAATCGAAAACATATTTGTATGTAGAAAACAAATGAACAAAAATTACGCAACTAATATAATTTTAATACATTTTACCTTAAAGTGTCGAAACCACTTCACCGGAGCTTGTGGATCACATGTCCCCATTGTAGTCCAACCAACCTTAAAACCAGGTCCAATACATTGAAGCCCGATTTTATTAACAGCTGAAGGGGGGTCAAAGCTGAAAAAAATATACAAGGTTAGTAAAACAAGCTGCACAAATATATGTACAATAAAAATACTCAATTGTCATCCCCAGCTGGAGTGATCCAAGGTCGATCATCGTGGGGCATCGAACCAAATGGTATTCCCTCACTGAGCCTGCCACCGGCTGAAGTCCCTCCCCTAATGAACTCTGACCGAATTGTGTCATCATATGCGATAGGTGAGTCCCTCTCTTCGGCTCTCTCTTCGGCTCCCTTATCAACCTCCCTATTCCCCGCCACCAGATCCAACAGGTCATCTGTGTCGTAATCATCCGCTTTTGGTAAGGTTTCCTCATCATCCATTGGATCAAGGGTAGGCTCCGGTACATGCATAGAAGGCCTGTAACGGTATGGACTTGGACGTCTATCCTCGGTTGACGATGGTGTACGTTGTCTATCCTCGCCCAATTGTCTCGCAGGTGTAGGCTCCTATACAGGCATAGAAGGCCTGTACACTTCTCGATTTTGACGGGTGTCCCCAGTTGAAGATGGACGTTGCGTTTCTTGGCTCAACTGTCTCGGTTGGCGTATGTCAGTTAGCCTCGTTTGTGATGAACTCGAAATACCTCTACCAGCCCCGATATTTCTCTTACCATGTACATTACGCTTGAGTGGTGCCATATACCCTGCCACAAAATGTAAATCAGTATTTTTTTTAACACAAATAGACAACAACATGGCAAACTAAACAGCAAGCGAACACAAATAGTTTTGTTAATCAACAAATTCAATCAAAGCAGCAAGTAGCTTGTATATGTATGACAAAATTAAATTAAACCCAAATTGTACCAAAATTGTGACATCCAAGCCAACATTGTGTACCTAAGGATGATGAGCTACAAGCATTTCATTATCAGAATATGACAACTTTCACGAAACTAAAAGGGTAACATTATTGGATAAATTTACACAAAACGATAACAAATTTTGGGCATCAGTCATACCTGTCTGAATACAGCTTACACATTCAAACCAGAAGAATTTGTCAACCGGCCAATTTTGGAACATTTTTTACAGTACAATCAACACTTTATACGACAAAGAAACGCCGAACTATCTACCAGAAACATAAGCATATCATTCGAACAATAACATACGCAGCCACGGAATATAAATTACAAAAATCAAGCTGACAAGAGAAAGACGACAACTTTTCCATACGTGGGCAATGAAATTTTGCTTCCGAAATCGGCTAAAATCGGTTGAATAACTCGACGGAGTACAACGGATGTTTTGGAAGACGGATAATGAGGGTTTCCACTTACGCATGTAATTTCAATTCGTAAACATATATTTAATTTTTCCGTTGTATTTCCGTGAAATAACCGTTACCTTTTCGTAATTAGTCTATTTTAGGTAACTATTCTTACTTGTTTAGGCGGGCGAATACGGCGGGCGAATTTTTAGATAGGACTACGACAGCACTTTTTGAACTAAGCGCTATCTACATTCACATATGACAGCGCTTTAACTATTAAGCGCTGTTGTATATGATAATTAATACGGCGCATATATGTGAGGCGCTGTAGTTTTGGTGATTTTTTACGGTGCTTACCAGCCAGCGCTGTCTTATGTGTGACATATAACAGCGCCTTACCTTTAAAGCGCTGTATTTTGTTTACATTAAGACAGCGTTTACAGACAAAGCATTGTGTGACATATAACAGTGCCTTACTTATTAAGCGATGTTTACTTATATTTTTTTCAGAAAATTACATTAAAAGAAATGATGCAGGCCTGTGCATTTACTTGAAATTATTTTTTCGTACTGAAGATGTATTTACAAATTTAATGAACCTACAAAACATATAGTAAGTGTATTTGGATTATCTTGATTCATTCACGTCGATTCGTCAGACTCTTCTTCGGTATCTGGATTATCAGCTACGTGCTCATCGTTGCCATCTTCTTCAGTGTACTCCTAAACCTCATCATCAGCGAGGTTCCCGTATAATCCCGTTTTGTTGACCAATAAAGGCAGTTCATTTCCCATTTGACCATCATCTTGGAACAGAACATTTGCTACTTCCATGTCGATTGTGTTTGTTGGTTTCACAGAACAAATTGCAACCCAACCCTGACTAGTTTGTCCAGTTAATCCCGAAAATGTCACATATTAAACTTGGATCGTTTGCTGGGCAGGAATGTAAGGGTCGTAGTGGGGGTAGGGTATATGAGTGTTCACGATGACAACTCCGTTAGACGAGTATGACCTAACAAATTGAGGGTCGTACCAACGGCACTTGAACAAGACAACCTTTAGGTGATGGTTGGTTCTACATCTCATATGAATTATTTCTGCAATCACCCCGTATTAGTGTGTACCCTCTGTTCCTTTCATGTAAACATGACTGTTCGCCATGTTCCTCCCTTCACCAGGGCTTTAAATGTGAAATTTGTAGTTGTTCACTTTGTATGTCGCCGAACATGCAACGTCGGATTGAAATCCAGCAGACAAGTAGTGAATCCACTGCGGTAGTGCTAATATTTCTCCAAGCTCCCAAACCTGAACATAATATTTTGGGTGAACATGAAAGTGCAACTACAGTTTAATTTGCTACATATAATGAAATGAAATTTGAGTTGATTACACTTACATGGGAACACAGCCATTCTGGAAAATCCGTTAATATAGTATTGTATATTTGTTGATCATTGAATCGTCGGCATATTTGTCTTACGCCGGTCTCAAATAACGCCAAATATTGTTCAAGTTCAGGCGTGTTGGTAAAGATGTAATGAGTTGTTTCTTTAAATTCTCGGCTATCTAATACCGTTCTTTTAATTTTGCTGCCATCAACTCCTGGGTAATTGTAAATAGAAATCTGAGGATCTTCGAAATCTGACGTCGCTACTTCATTTCGTTGTAAGCGTATACCGGTCGTTGTTAACTCCGGATCTAGGTAGTTGGATCCCATATACGAAGTCTCCAGCTGTATGTATGCGTTAACAATACTGGCTTCCACCTCAGCTCTGTTTCCCTTTTGGCCCAACTGTTTAAGATGTTAGATGTAATGCTCAAACGGATACATCCAACGGTAGTGTACTGGTCCACCAAGTAGGACCTCATCAGCCAAATGAATTGGGAGGTGTTCCATTGAGTCGAAAAGTGAAGGGGGGAATATTGTCTCTAGCTTACACAGTGTGACCGGTATGTTGTTCTACCAATGTTCCATTCGCGCTCAATGTGAAGGGAAGATGCACAGATATCTCGGAAAAATGTACACAACTCAGATACAGCTTCTCAGATCTGTTTTGGTAAAAAACCCTTGAAAGCAATCGGCATGAGTCGCTCGATGAATACGTGTGCGTCGTGTGACTTGTAACCTACTAGTTTTAGTGCACTCAAATCTACTTTATTCCCCAAATTAGATGAAAATCCATCAGGAAACTTTGCACAAGATTCTGTTGTTCTCTTGTAAGCTGATACTTACCCTTATTCGCTACCAAACGACCGCGGTAAGTTTTCAGTTCCAATTCTGGTCTTCGACAGTACAACTCAATATCTTTTCTGCACGTCACACCGTCATCCTTTGTTTTCCCCTTTACATCCATGATGGTGTTGAATAAATTATCAAAAATATTCTTCTCAATGTGCATGACGTCTAGGTTGTGTCTAAGCTTCACGTCCACCCAGTAAGGTAGTTCCCAAAAAATATGAAATCTACTTGTCTTAGTCAAGACGAGTTCTAGATGGTGTTCGAACTGCGTCTCGAACACTTGTTGGACAGTTTCAGGTTGTGTTCAAACAGAGACTGGAACACCTTTGCAGACAGTACAAATAGGAGCACACACGAAAACAGAACAAATAGGAGCACACACGATATGATAATCCAGTTCGGCCTCGCCTACTCTGGGGGGTTTCCCACACCTGAAAAAGGGACACAAATCTTATTACGAGTTTAGAGCTATTCGTGGACTTACACTTACACAACGCCTTGTTTGTAAAAGCCTAGCCTCTAACACTCCGTCTCTCGGATTTGCAATCTCGGTTCACCGCAGCTCCCCTCGATCCCCTATGGGTAGGACGAGACTTCCCTCTCGGCCTAGTCTTGGACTTCTCGGAAGTCCATTCGCCTTCTCTCAAAGACGTATCTTGATCACCGTGTGTGTGTGCGCTGGTTGTCCTTCCAGAACAGTCTGAACAGCACACTGAACAGACTGTTACTTCCCTGTTGATATTCCGGTGTGGAATAATCAACCGGCGGTCGCTCCTCCTCCAATCTCACGAACTCTCGTGTTTGTTTCTTTTCTCTCAAGAAGCGACGCAGATTATGGGCGCCCTAGCTATCTATTTATATGCATGGGCACTCTCCAAATCTGCTCCAGATATCTCATCAAATATTTAGGAAATATTCCTAAATATTCGATGTGTATCTTTATCCAATCTTTAGGAAGTATATTCGAAAAATTCCTTGCCAAGTCAGCCACGCCGCCTTTAATCTGATGTGTAGATATTCATTTGAATATCTGAATCTTTGAATTCCTCGCTGGCCGACTCCAATCAGAATATCCTTGTCAAATATTTCGGAGATACTCCTAAATATTTGATCGATATTCAATCTCTTCCATATCCAATCTTTGGAGATTACTTCCGTGCCAAGCCATCCAATATTCTCGAATCCAAGCTGAAGATATTCATTTGAATATCTGATCTTTAATGATGACTCGTCAATTGATCCCAATCAAATAATCTCGTCGATCTTCTGGATACAGAAATCTTCCTGCGTCTGCTGTACGCTGTGCTGTAATTCAAGACAGCGATTGAACTCTTCTTGAACACCTGCTTGAACTGTCTAAAGCCGTTTTGCCAACAGCATGCCATTCATGGGAACATCAATCTCCCCCTTGGCATTTTTGGCAAAACCCAATCTAGGCTTTAGACACAACTTGAGGAACCAGAACATTTACCTCAAACCACTCCCCCTTTTTGCCACAAACTGGCAAGGGGTCCAATCGAGCAACCTGGTCTCTTCGGCAACTAGAATCTTATCAACTCCCCCTCGAACAGAGCCTGGGACAGTGACACATACTGTGAGTCTGTCGGACCATGGTGTCTCAGCAGCTATTCGACCACGGATCAGCAACTGATAGGTTCTTGAACTGCTCCAATCAGTGTAGCCAATGCCTCTACATCCTCCAATCATTCTCTGGGACTTCAAAATTGTATCTAGGTCTTTTGATCAGAGATTATCATCTTCACTGATTTCTTGAACTGATTCAGCTCGTCCAGTACTGCTGTATGGTAGTCTGTCTCCATCTGCATCTTTAACGACGAGATGACATCAAGGAATTCTGCCTTTTCTTCAATCAGGACCTCAACTCTCTCCGTCTTCTTTATCATCACTGGGATATAGTAGAGCGTGCACCAATTGATTGATTCTTGACCTCTGCTCCTGTTCGACCTCCAATATGATCTCCACCTCCTTCAGTAATTATCCGCGTTCAGCTCGGGACAACTTCTCACCAGCAGCTCTCCTTATGTAAGACTCAGGTGCATCCTTCCTCTTCAGCCCAGGGTCCTTCAGATCATTCTTATGTCGACGCTTGAACAGCTTGTGATCAACTACCAACTTCAACAGAGCACTTGACAGTCTGTCCTGGTCTGTCTTCAAATCTAGATGCTGGTTGATGTTCATCTTGTAGAAGCGATGGAAAGATTATCTGGTGCAGAGACTTTGTAGATATGGCGTGTTCTGCAATCTGGTCGAACATAGTTCTTCCCATGTCAATGAGAATCCCGTTTCCAATCTGGTAGAGCAGCTGTCCCATCTCCTTGATGTCCATGGTTCTATGAGATGTAGGCGTCCAGTTGACTATGGCGATGAAGAACAACATCGAGTAGAGTGTGGTCAAATCTGCAACTTGGATGGAGGTGTCTTCCCACCGAGGGTATGCTCCAGCCGTTAAACAGCTTGCAATCTTGTCATAGCTCTCCTCTTCCACCACCTCATAAGAATCATCCATTGTGAGGTACACTTGATGATCTCAGGATCAATCTTGACCTTCTTTCCTTTGACAAAGACTATGCCGTAGTCTTTATCATCAGCAATAGATTCTCTCACCAACTGTTCATTAAACGGTTTGCATCTTTGGACGGTCCAAAATCAGATCAGTCTCCTTCAAGTGCTGAATAATCTACTCTCCTTTGCACTTCTTCTCATCAAGCATCCTCTCAGGGAAGATCTTTCTTTTCTGCACTGCTTTCCACTTGGCTGATGCGCCTGTACTTGCAAACCACACTATATGCTTAGTCACTCCAGTTGGTACACTAGGTGGAGCAGAACCTGGAACACTCCTCTTCTTTTTCTTGGATGCACTTGCTCCCCCTGCATCTGTTCTCCAACCATCCTTCTTGGTAGTTACTCCAGTCGAGCATGCTTGGATGGTCACTTCCTTCTTTGGTTTCTCCTTTTCAGACTTCTTGGGCTCTACCAATGAAACCGAGTCCCGATTGTCCTCACAATCTCCATTATCTGGTCACTCTAGATCAGCTTTATGCATCTCTACATCTGGGTTAGCTGGTTGTTCTAACTCCCTCGAAACATCTGGTTCAACAGACACTTTCTCAGCAGCCTTGTCTGTCTCTGACTTCTCTGCAGACTTAACAGGCTCACGTCCTTCTTGAGTTAGTCCATTCCTTCTGCTTTTTTTTTAATTCAGCTAATGATCTAGGATTTTGACCAGCTCTATGTGCATGATTACCAGCACCATGTTCTGCTTCAGTCATGATTACTTCTTGGACAGTTGACTGCTTTTCCTTCTTCTAGATGACAGGTTCAATAACAACTTGCTCTTCTACTTGTTCTGTCTCCGTCTGATTTTTCTGGTCGGTCTGACTCATCAGAGACAACATCTTCAGGCTCTTGTTGCTTCACATCATCAGCTTTCATAGGAACAGCTTCACTCTCTGTCACCTTCTCTTTATCGACTACCTCAGCAGCCTTTTCTGCTAAACATTCATCCGACTCTTCATCTAATACCAGACTTCTCTTGCTAGAAGGTTCAACAACCCGCTCAATCTCAGAGTCTAACATAGCAAGTTTTCTCCCCCTCACAGCACTAATTCGTGCAGCGTATTTCCTGGGAGTTCCATTCCTTCTAGGCACGACTTTCATGTAGATTCCTGTCTTCTTCAGCACAAAGCCAGTGGCATCTACCTTTGCATTCAACAGCTTCTTCTTATCAGAACCACAATGTTAGCCCTACTGGCTTCACCTTCTTCTGCAGCATCGGCCATAGAATCTACAGCAGGGATCAATCCCTTCGGCTTCTCATTAACCACTTTGTCACCCTTATAACTCACCGAATCTTTGCCACTCGCCCGTACTTCTTCATCAACATAATTGAGTGCAGTGCCTTAGGAGTGAGAATAAGGGATTACCTTATTGAAGGGTGGTTCAGCCATCGCCTGATTTTCCTTCGCAGTCTGCACACTTCCTTTAGTTGGATTAGGATCAGCCTTTGACGCCTTTGAAGTAGCTTCTTTGAGTTCTGTCACGGCCGCCTCTTCTCCCTTTTTTTCTTCTCTGATCTTAGGGTTTGCTAATATTATATCCTCATCCAACTTCGATTCAACTGCCTTTTTGATTTCTCAAATATTTGGACTCCTCCACTTGCCAAAAGCGGTCATGTGTATATCTCTTGAGATATTTGTCCAATCACCTCTCTCCTCCTTGATATGTTCCAACGCCTCATAAAGCTGCAAATATGTTGAACTTAGTAATCAGTTCCAACTACGTACCATCTGTTCCAGCCCTCTTCTTTTGTAGGTCAGCCCATCTGATCTGCTGGGGTTCTGCTCTTGGCTGACCTCCTTCTGGAATGCTTAGTTGGCCATAACACACAGACCCAGAGAGGATCTAAGTGTTTCGAACAGAGTGGCGTCTAGTGGCATGGTGAGGATGACAGTTATGGTTATCATGTGCTTCGATGCGATGACCTTCTTCTCCACTAGCTCTCTAATGAAAAGATATCTGCTTATGGAGTGTTGTACTGGGTTCTTGGGCAAAAACTTCTTCACCCGTTCCACTCCATGTTCAGACAGATTCTGCTTCATCCATAGGAACTGAGTGCAGCACCTCCCTGTAGTGATGCTCTCTTGCTCTCCTGGCATCTGGTCAACGTGTGTTCCAGGAAGGTGTTTCATCTCTCCCACCATGATCAGCTGGAGATCCTTTTGCATCCGTCTCACGAACTCTCGAACCAGCTTCTGTGTACTCGTGATGAACATATGTTGCTTCTCCACTCCCCCTCGCTCATAGCCATGGTCGATGAGGAACGTCTCGTACCATGCTCTGGGCGCTTGTGTGAGTCGGTACATAGTCTTCTTCAGTTCGTGACTATGCACAATATGATATGACTCCCATGCTTCAGATCTTGTGGACTCTCCCAGTTCCACGTGAATGGCCACCACCCAAATCTCATCAATAAATGCTTTGATGACATTCTTCGAACTAGATGAACAGGCAGCCAGCTCTCGACACTTGATCTCATTTGCTCGACTCTTAATTCTCCATGAGGGTTACAGCGCATGTGCATCGTCAAGTGTCCCAGCTGGAGTAGGTGTGGCTTCATCGGCTATACCTCCCTTTGGAATTTTATCTTCTAGAACTGAGTTAGGGGCAACATCATCTTTCACCTTTCCAGAAGAGGACACCATACCTGTCCCTTGCAATTCCATCTCATGTATCGTGTTTGTCGGACAGACAGTGGTAGCTCCTGTTTAAACGGTGCCTAGACAGTAGCATTTGTTTGTTGACCTACTTCCTTCCAACATTGTGTCTCCATTTCTATCCAGTACTTGACATGAATCACGAGTGAAAGTAACAGACTGTCCTTCATCACACAATCTACTGATACTGATCAGGTTCACCTTTAACCCATCCACTAGGAGGATATCCTCGAGCTCAGGTAGATCCGGAACCTTCAATGTCCCACAGCCGATCAGCTGGCCCTTCCCTCCATCTCCAAAAATGACAAGCTGAAGCTTGCGAATAGATTTAACAATGATGAGATATCGAGGATTACCTTTCATATTGAGATGAACTTCTTTGCGGATGTGCAACTCAGCATTCTTTCTCCTTAGCCCCACCAAGCATGCAGGATGTGTTTCTCTCTTTTTCTCCATCTCAGCTTTCAGAACCGATACGGTGTCTAGCAGTTTCACCTTTTGTGCAAGAAGTGACGAGTGTTCTTGATTCATTCCAATCATCTCGTGCTTAAAAGCAGATATTTCCTCTTGGTGCTCCACCTTCTGGGCAACGAGAAGTTCAACCTCCTGCCACTTTTTATCTTCTTCTTCTGTCAGGCTTGCCACTGTTTCTGTGAGCTTCTTTTTCAGGCCAATCACCAATAGGCACTTCTCATAGAGTTCCTTGTACGTCTCGGCCGAGGTCTCATGAGCAAGTCCTTCAACATCACTGCTTGAAGCGTCGTCAATAGGCTGTTCAGACAATGTACTAGAATATGGATTTCCACTTGTCTCACTGCCGTCTTCAATAGTGACTACATGTCCGACGAGATTGATATTCTCATGTTCTTCTTCTTCATCGTTAGATTTATTGTCTGGACCCTCATAGGCTATTCTGAGAATATCCCATGCTTCCTTGGCCACCTCACATTCAGCAATCAGTTTGAACACATTCACGTCCACTCCATAGAATATTGCATTCAGGGCCTTTGAATTCCCAACAGCCGCTACATCATCTGCTTCAGACCACAGAGCTCCAGGTTTTGGCATAACAGCTCCTTCAGGGTTGACCATCATAGGTTCTGTCCATCCTATCATTACAGCTATCCAAGCCCTTTCATCGAGGGATTTCAGAAAGGCTTTCATCTTGGATTTCCAATAGGCATAATTCGGCCCTTCAAGCAACGGTGGTCGGTTAGTGCTCTGTCCTTCCTTCAAACTCATCTTGAATAGTCGCCGGATCACACTCTGTATGTCGAGTGCCTGCTTTGATACCAATTGAAATCTACTTGTCTTAGTCAAGACGAGTTCTAGATGGTGTTCGAACTGCGTCTCGAACACTTGTTGGACAGTTTCAGGTTGTGTTCAAACAGAGACTGGAACACCTTTGTAGACAGTGCCGAAAATAGAACAAATAGGAGCACACACGATATGATAACCCAGTTCGGCCTCGCCTACTCTGGGGCGTTTCCCACACCCAAAAAAGGGACACAAATCTTATTACGAGTTTAGAGCTATTCGTGGACTTACTGACAATTCGCTTGTCGTCAGAGCAAATTGTACAAATAAATTTATAAAGTCCGCTACTCGCGACTACTGGGTAGAAGTGGTAAGTAGGGGTCGAACCCAAGGGAATTAGGGGGATACGTTGTTCTTTTACTAACAGGGACGTGTTTTAGGATGATTGAGATTTTAGCGCGAGTAATTAAACTACTGTTTTTGGTTTTTTGGGTTTTTTGTGCGGAAAAGTAAATACTAAAATTAAATACTGAAAGTAAATACTAAAAGTAAAGAGATAAGGGTTAGAAGACTTACAGTGGGTGATGCGTGATTTCGATTCCTCCGGTTGTTGAGCGGTTGATGGTTGTGGTTGATCGGGACAGTTATACTAGGAAAGTAAATACAGGGGGTTTTTGTGATTGAAAGAAAGTATTCGATTTCAGGTACTCTTGTATTATAACATGTATATAATAAACCGTTAGTAACTTTTCTAAGTATTCAAAGATGAATCGAGGCCCTTTCGTAGCGCAAGACTTGCAACATCGTTTAAAGCAACCCTTGTTCTACTTCAGACTAATTCCTCCTTTCGAAGTATCTTAGCCTTCTGTGCATCCACCTGATCTCACAGTTACGATTGACCAAGTGGTGTTTTAGATAAGTCGAACTCCTCAGATAAGCTTTGCCCTTTCGTAGCATCCACTTACCTGAGTATGTTCACGAACCCCACGGAAGAGTTTTGCGCTTTCGTAGCATCCACTCAACCTTGGAAATTCTGACTATAAATGGCACATAGAACAAGTTTTGAATACAAAGAAATGAAACTAAAAGATATTACAACATTATATAATACAAGAAAATACCTTCCACCGAATGAAGAGTTTAGCTACGAATATCCATAGAGGTGGATATTGATGGACCAAAGTTAGACGAGTCAGAAACACAGTAAAACCCCCTGAATTAGACTGTTTGTATGTCTAACATCTACGTGTTAGTCCCGATATATTTCCACAGGGCATTTTAGAGACTGAAGTGAAAACATGCTAAGGAGAGGATTTTAAGCTGAAAAGATAACAAGAGTCAATCCAAGGTCAAGATCATATGCCGACTGAAGAGATATCAAGGATCCTGACGTTGAATTGACCAGAACAAATTAATCAGAGGAATCAGGAGTGGAGTCAAGACAGCCCGGGGAAGAAACACATTGACAGTTTTGTGAAAAGACTGCACAAAACTGTACAAAATCACACATTTGGCAAAGATGACCGGCCACCATTCAAGGAGGTGGGCAAGGGAGGAGCTCCTCCCCCTTGGGTGACCGGCAACCGGTGGCGCCACCCTCCTCCACCAAAAGCCGCCGGCTCCTCCTCCTTGCGCCACTTGTCTCCTCCACAAGCTCCTCCTTCTCCTCCCTTGGATCAAAAGACATGTGCTTCCATCTCATCCATCCATTCCTCCTCACTTTGGCTATAAATACCAAGCCAAACCTCATTTGTAAAACACACCAATTCTCAATTTCACTTCTCTCTCTAGAAGTTGTAATACTTGTAACGTTGTAATCTTGCTTTGGAAATAAAGGATAGCTCCCTTGGCGCTTCAACGGTTGTAAGTATCTCTTAGTATTTATTTAATCAACTGTTGTCTTTAATTCCTTAGTATAATGTTTAGCGCGATGAATAGTAGCTAAACTAATAGTTCGGTAGACGGGGCGCACTTGTATTATAAAATGTTTTAGACTATTAACTTAGTGTCTCGAATTAGTAATCAACACTGATTCTATGTGCCATGTATAAAAGTTAGAATGTCTAAGGTATAGTAAACCATTTGGGAATGTGACCATAGGGGTCCAAATTCGTAAACTCTTCCTTAGATATTCGTGATCACACTCGGATAAATAAACCATTTAAAAACTGGGCCAAGGGGATTAAATGAATAAACTATTCGAAGAGGTCGACTATCAGAAAAACCATTTGAAAACTGGGCCAAAGGGATTGAATGGATGCACATAGGCTAATATAACCGGGAATGGAGTATTAGTCTAAATAGAATTAAGTGTTCTACGTCCTTGGAATAGGCTAGACAGTGTACGCAAATCGAGTGCTTGGAATGGCCTTGATACACCGTAGAATACTTAGACGATTCACTAAAGGTCAATGATAAACATGATATAATACAAGCCCCCTGAAACTGAACATTTCTTTTAATTATAAACTGTAATTTACTTTCCAGTATTAAAATCAACCAACCAACCAATCAATCAATCAAAATAGCTGGTAGCTTTAAAACCAACCAACCGACCTTAAACACGCTCTCCCGTTAAACAACCCCCCTCAAGAACATCTATTCCCCTGATTCCTTTGGGTTCGACCCCTACTTACCAAGTACTACCCAGTAGTATAGTCGCAAGTAGTGGACTACTATAAATTTATTTGTACAAATCGCTTCGACGACGAGCGGTTCTGTCAAATTGGCGCCGTTGCCGGGGAATCTGCCATCGGATAGAGTTCTTTGAATCGTTACGCAACCATGTCTCGCGAAGAAAGTCACCATGACTACCAGGACGACGAAGAAATAAACCTGTACGACCAAAATGATGAGGTACCTTTTCCATTCGTCGACGATCCGGAACAACTCATCAGAAACAGAAGAGCTCGTGACAGGGAAGCAGTCAGAAGAAACCAAGAATTACCCGAGGACCGAAATGCAGCTGGTCCAGTACAACCTCCTATCCAGCCCCCACGACCACAACCTCAACCTCGATACATGCCAAGAAGAGAACCTGCCTTCGACGACTACTACGGATATAACTACTACCGTGAACCGACGATGGGCGAGTTAAATGCCCCTAATTTCGAGACACAGCCGTGGTGCATCTATGAGAGCCCTGAATTAGAAAATATAACCATCAACGCATCAGTGGCACACAGCCTGCCAAAATTCTCAGGATCTCAAGGAGAATCTGCGACAACTCACCTCCAACGCCTACATGGCATTTGCCAGAATCTAAAGCCCAATCGAGTGAATATGGACGACTTCAAGTTAAAAGCGTTCTATTTTTCCCTCACTGACTCGGCAAGCGACTGGTTCCTTTCATTGCCTTCCGGAAGCATTAGAACATGGGTTCAGATGCAGAAGAAATTCTTAGACAAATACTATCCGGCTGGAAGAGCAATGCAAGTAAGGAAGCAATTACAGGAAATCAAACAAGGTCCAAATGAAACCATGTACGATTACCTGGAAAAATTCAATCACCTAGAAAGGAGCTGCTGTACCCTTGGACTGCCCGAGAAACTCGTCATCGAGTACCTCATTGATGGATTAAGACCATTAGACAAAATGCTCTTGGATGCCTCAGCGGGAGGATCTATGATGAATCTATCATTGAGTGGCATAAGGAATCTCATCGCCAACGTTGCTGAAAATGCCCGATTTAGAGAAGAGACCACTCGCCAAGATGAATTCTCTCGATCAAAAAGGGTAGCACAAACCGAGGCATCAGTAAACTCCATAACTGAAGAGATGAAACAGTTAAAGGAGATGATGATTGAGATCATACGTAGACAGCCAGTTACGGTAAAACCTTGCGAGTTCTGTGGTTCTACGGACCACAAAACGGACTCATGCCCAACATTAATAGAAGAAGAACCGGCTGATGTGAATACAGTGGGAGGATATCAAGGATACAACAACGTCAGAACTGGACAAAATAGACAATACGGTCAAACGTCCAACCCAGGCTGGCGTAACAACAACAGCTATCCTCAGAAGGAGACACAACCAGCTGTCCCTCAACTAGCACAGTCATTCTACCAACCTCCCCACCGACAATATAACCAGAACGCTCCGTTGGCAGGTCAATATCAGCAAAAAGGACCAAATCAGCACCAAGCCAGCCCGAGCAATCAGCAGGAACCAAGCAAGTCGCTCAATGACACGATGAAGGAGCTCGCGGGAAGCATTAATCAATTAGGAACTTCGCTACACCAGTACCAGGCAAAAACTGACGGGGCAATTTCAGAATTGACCAAACAAATGTCCCAGCTCGCCACCGCCATGTCAACACTAACTACTGAACCTGGCAGACTCCCTTCACAGACTGTCCAAAATCCAAAGGCGAACATAAGCATGATAAGGAGGTCAAACATGAAGGCTACGCTAGGAGAAGTAGCACGGTCCCCAACCTACAGACTTACGAACAATCACTTCAACCGTAGGCGTCGACCTGATTGGAATCAAGAAGAAGACCGACCCAAGGATGGCAAAACATGGGTTACACATGCTGACAATGGACGATACGCGTTCACTGTTTGCATAACACCGCCGCCAATCACACACTTTGACATACCAGCATCTGGTTGGGACTCCCCAACTAATACTTGTGCTTATAGCCCGACAAAAGAAAGAGCCCTCACTGCAGATCATGAGCCACAACCGGAAAGAAATAAAGACCCGGGGGCCTTTACAATCACCTGCGGTATTGGTGAAACCCAGATCCACAAATGCTTAGTCGATCTTGGGGCTGCTGTCAACGCCATGCCTTCCTCCTTGTATTACTTACTAGGGCTTGGTCCATTGAAACCACCCCGATCGAACATCGAGTTAGGAGATAAATCATGCATCCGCCCGGTTGGAGAACTGGAAGATGTAATACTCTATGTGGGAGAACTCGTCGTTGCTGCAGATTTCTATGTAATACCAACAGAAGAGACATGCGAAGACGACCCACCAACAATAATATTGGGACGACCATTCCTCTTCGCCACTAAAGCAAGAATCGATGTGGGCAAGGGCTCATTATCACTTAAGTTCGGCGGCAAAATTGCACACTTCTACATTAATCAGAGCCGCCCGGACATAAAGAAACCACCTGACATAACACCTATCTCAGATCACTGTGCATAGTTTTCTGACCTGTCATTAGGGACGAAAAAAGTATCAAGGCCAGCAGCTATGGTCAAAGGTCTCCCACCTCATCAGAGATATTGCAAGGAAAAAATCCCGAAACAAAGGAGTCCTGACCAAAACACAACATCCGGCAAGAAGTCAGGAAGAAACAACACAGGAATGGTGGCAAAGTTTGACCTCAGCCACCCATGGGACCCAAAACAATGAACCACAAACGAGGTATCGTCGAGCCAACGACGTAAAACAAGTGCACTGGTCGGGAGGTAACCCGACACTATCTTACTTTTCCGCACTTTAATTTCTGTCATTTAAATTCAGTATTTAGTTTTAAGCTTGCATGACTTTTGAACTAAGGCACGCCTTCGTTCAAAAGTGGGGGGTGAGAACCACCTATGTACATAAATAACATGCAGCTGTTTTTTTTTCTTCTTTTTTAATAAGTACCTTTTTGAAAATATGAACTTAAGAATGTGAAAAAGATAAATCATAATTCATGCATTAACCTTGTGAAAATTCAACTGTTTAAAAACTTAGAATGTAACTTTTCAATTGTCCTTTGTGCTGAGATAACTAGGGATGTGGAGTTGATATAAACTGCCCTAGAAAGGCTTGGCAAGCAATCAAAGGATCAGATCAAACTATATGGTTTTCGAAGTCAGTGGAGGCTGCACTTCGGGTTTTCAGTGAATAATTGAAGTCAACTCCGCCAAGAAGCATCTATGCAAAGGCGAGGACGGGAATCAGACCGTCCTCTCTCTAGTCAAAATAGCCGAGAAAACAGATGAGCGACCCTCATCTTGACCCGCGCAAAACGACAAAGACGAGAGGAGCGGGGAGGTATTTCCATAGGCTTGCGGGCGAAGATTGGACCTCCCAAAAAGGCTTGAGAAAATGGACTAGCAGTCACAAAAAGACGAAAAGCTCAATGAAACAAATCAAAAGAGGCCAAAGGCCCAAAATTGTGAAGGTTTTAACCGAGCAAAAGTGAAACACTCAAAAAAGTCAAATCAAAGGCCAAAGGCCAATTCACTACAAAAGCAGTCCCTCGCCAAAAAAGAAGAAAATCAAAAAGGCTCAACTCACTGAAACCCGAATCGAATCATGTGCTAGAGAAAGCTACCAGAAAACCATATAGTAAGAAACGATCCCGAGGCTGCAACCCAGGAACCTGAACAGAGCTATCTCCCGAGACATCCAATATAATTTGCATCTCAGCACGGAGGTACAAGTATTAAGTTTCTTCTATTTATTTACACAGTTCAATTTGGTAATAAGTAAGCAATGCATGAATTAGGATAGATCGAGCACCACAGCCTAATTTTCATATTCCAAAGCAAACTTAGAACTTACGCCCTTTAATAGCATTGTTCGGGACGAACAACTAAAAGTGGGGGGTATTCTGATGGACCAAAGTTAGACGAGTCAGAAACACAGTAAAACCCCCTGAATTAGACTGTTTGTATGTCTAACATCTACGTGTTAGTCCCGATATATTTCCACAGGGCATTTTAGAGACTGAAGTGAAAACATGCTAAGGAGAGGATTTTAAGCTGAAAAGATAACAAGAGTCAATCCAAGGTCAAGATCATATGCCGACTGAAGAGATATCAAGGATCCTGACGTTGAATTGACCTGAACAAATTAATCAGAGGAATCAGGAGTGGAGTCAAGACAGCCCGGGGAAGAAACACATTGACAGTTTTGTGAAAAGACTGCACAAAACTGTACAAAATCACACATTTGGCAAAGATGACCGGCCACCATTCAAGGAGGTGGGCAAGGGAGGAGCTCCTCCCCCTTGGGTGACCGGCAACCGGCGGCGCCACCCTCCTCCACCAAAAGCCGCCGGCTCCTCCTCCTTGCGCCACTTGTCTCCTCCACAAGCTCCTCCTTCTCCTCCCTTGGATCAAAAGACATGTGCTTCCATCTCATCCATCCATTCCTCCTCACTTTGGCTATAAATACCAAGCCAAACCTCATTTGTAAAACACACCAATTCTCAATTTCACTTCTCTCTCTAGAAGTTGTAATACTTGTAACGTTGTAATCTTGCTTTGGAAATAAAGGATAGCTCCCTTGGCGCTTCAACGGTTGTAAGTATCTCTTAGTATTTATTTAATCAACTGTTGTCTTTAATTCCTTAGTATAATGTTTAGCGCGATGAATAGTAGCTAAACTAATAGTTCGGTAGACGGGGCGCACTTGTATTATAAAATGTTTTAGACTATTAACTTAGTGTCTCGAATTAGTAATCAACACTGATTCTATGTGCCATGTATAAAAGTTAGAATGTCTAAGGTATAGTAAACCATTTGGGAATGTGACCATAGGGGTCCAAATTCGTAAACTCTTCCTTAGATATTCGTGATCACACTCGGATAAATAAACCATTTAAAAACTGGGCCAAGGGGATTAAATGAATAAACTATTCGAAGAGGTCGACTATCAGAAAAACCATTTGAAAACTGGGCCAAAGGGATTGAATGGATGCACATAGGCTAATATAACCGGGAATGGAGTATTAGTCTAAATAGAATTAAGTGTTCTACGTCCTTGGAATAGGCTAGACAGTGTACGCAAATCGAGTGCTTGGAATGGCCTTGATACACCGTAGAATACTTAGACGATTCACTAAAGGTCAATGATAAACATGATATAATACAAGCCCCCTGAAACCGAACATTTCTTTTAATTATAAACTGTAATTTACTTTCCAGTATTAAAATCAACCAACCAACCAATCAATCAATCAAAATAGCTGGTAGCTTTAAAACCAACCAACCGACCTTAAACACGCTCTCCCGTTAAACAACCCCCCTCAAGAACATCTATTCCCCTGATTCCTTTGGGTTCGACCCCTACTTACCAAGTACTACCCAGTAGTATAGTCGCAAGTAGTGGACTACTATAAATTTATTTGTACAAATCGCTTCGACGACGAGCGGTTCTATCAGATACCATAGCTAAATACTCGAGGGTTTTGGAAAACAGTAAGAGGGAAAGGGGTTGAATACTCAAGAACCAACAGGAGTATTCCCAATTTCCTACTGAATACTCAAGAACCAACAGGAGTATTCTCTATAGTATAATACTCAAGAACAAACAGGAGTATTATTTCATAAACCGAACAAACTTACAAAGTAACCAAACTTAGTGAGATAAGTGTTTTGTGTATGGATTGATGATACAAATGAGGAGGAGGGCACTTCTATTTATAGCCAAGAGGGGTGGAGATGGGTGGTGGAGATGGTGGCATGTGTTTCTCATCCAAGGGAGGAGATGGAGGAGGAGGGAGGAGGAGACAAGTGGCGCCACCTTGTGCACTCCCCAAAGCCGCCGGTTGGAGGTCAAAATGGAGGAGGTTTTGTGGCTTTGGCCACCTCCTAGCCAAAGCCACCGGTCACCCAAGGAGGAGGAGGGAGGAGGCCACCCAATGACTCATCCTTTTCACCCAAGCCACCGGTCACCAATGCACATGGATGAATCTTGACGGTTTTGTACTATCTTTACAAAACTATCAGTCCAATTTCACTCCAGGCTGTCTTTGATAATTCCTCATTTGGATTTAATTTGAGTTATTCATCGTCAGGATCTTGAGATTTCTTCATTCAGTGCTTGATCTTGACCTTCAATTGACTCTTGATATCTTTTCAGCATAAAATCCTCTCCTTAGCATGTTTTCACTTTTATCCCTCAATTGCCCTGTGGAAATATTTCGGGACTAACACGTAGAAGTTAGATAGACAAACAGTCTAATTTGGTGGGTTTAACTGTATTTATGATGCATACAATTATGGTCCATCACTTACACTTACACAACGCCTTGTTTGTGATAGCCTAGCCTCTAACACTCCATCTCTCGGATTTGCAATCTCGGTTCACCACAGCTCCCCTCGATCCCCTATGGGTAGGACGAGACTTCCCTCTCGGCCTAGTCTTGGACTTCTCGGAAGTCCAGTCGCCTTCTCTCAAAGACGTATCTTGATCACCGTGTGTGTGTGCGCGCTTGTTGTCCTTCCAGAACAGTCTGAACAGCACACTGAACAGACTGTTACTTCCCCGTTGATATTCCGGTGTGGAATAATCAACCGGCGGTTGCTCCTCCTCTAATCTCACGAACTCTCGTGTTTGTTTCTTTTCTCTCAGGAAGCGACGCAGATTATGGACGCCCTAGCTATCTATTTATATGCATGGGCACTCTCCAAATCTGCTCCAGATATCTCATCAAATATTTAGGAAATATTCCAAAATATTCGATGTGTATCTTTATCCAATCTTTAGGAAGTATATTCGAAAACTTCCTTGCAAAGTCAGCCACGCCGCCTTTAATCTGATGTGAAGATATTCGTTTGAATATCTGAATCTTTGAACTCCTCGCTGGCCGACTCCAATCAGAATATCCTTGTCAAATATTTCGGAGATACTCCTAAATATTTGATCGATATTCAATCTCTTCCATATCCAATCTTTGGAGATTACTTCTGTGCCAAGCCATCCAATATTCTCGAATCCAAGCTGAAGATATTCATTTGAATATCTGATCTTTAATGATGACTCGTCAATTGATCCCAATCAAATAACCTCGTCGATCTTCTGGATACGGAAATCTTCTTGCGTCTGCTGTACGCTGTGCTGCAGTTCAAGACAGCGATTGAACTCTTCTTGAACACCTGCTTGAACTGTCTAAAGCCGTTTTGCCAACAGCATGCCATTCATGGGAACATCAAAATAGATTTCTTTGTCGAGTTGTGTTCCACCCCGAAACCATCGAAAACCTCATTGATACGTTGTTCCCATATCTATTTCAAGTTTCTAACCCTGTCATAAACTTCTTGACCTGATAAAAATTGGACTAGACCGTCAAAGTCCGTTCGATCTCTATAGAAATTCTTGGCATTACCCCGATATGGATGATTTTCTGATAAAAATTGTCTGTGGCAGCCAAAATATGACACCTTTCTTCCGTTCTTCAACATGAATGTCTTTTTGTTGTCCATACAATAGGGGCAGCCGAGTTTTCCTTGTGTTGACCACCCTGATAACATTGCATATGTAGGGAAATCAGATACATTCCACATGAGAGATGCCCTCAATGTAAAACTCTATTTGCGATTAGCATCGTAAGTGTCGACCCCAACCTTCCAAAGATGTACCAAGTCATCAATAAGAGGCTTTAGATATATTTTCAAATGCTTCTTTGGATTAGACGGCCCAGGTATTAGTATAGTTAACCAAATGAATCTCGTTTTCATGCACAACCACGGTGGTAAGTTGTAGGGTGTTACCATGACAGGACAAATGGAGTACTGTTTAGTGGATATACCCCATGGATTAAATCCATCTGTGCATAATCCCAATCTTACATTACGTGACTCTGATGCAAAGTTTGGATGGCACCGATCAAAATGCTTCCTAGATGCTCCGTCCGAATGGTGAACCATGTGATGCACGTCTACTCTGGGTGAAACGTGCCAGCACATTTCCGATGCCAGACTTTGCGATAAAAAAGTCTCTGTAGTCGCGGTATAATCGGCAAGTAAAACATTTGGCTTCTCACATTTTGTTGGTACGATGAAGAACTTTCTGCGCATCTTGGACGATGATATCTTGGTTCGGAGCAGAAACGACATACTGTCATACTTTCGTCACAGCCATAGTAAGTCATACACCCACCGATGCAAACGTCAATCCGTTGGTACCCCATTCCGAGATCAGGTATGATTTTTTTTGACTGTTTGAAAGAAGATGGGATCTTATTCTCCCCCCAATTAAATTTTCCATCGTTCCACATACTGCGTTAAATGTGCCTTCAGATAATCCGTAGTTAGCTTTTGTTGCCAGCATTTTCATGTTAATTAAAAGCTCCGTCTCTGTCGAGCAACCTTCGTAAGCTGGCTCTGAACTTGAATTTAGGAGATTGAAGAATCTATTTTCTTTGAAATTCTCTGTTTGATGTTCACCAAACTTAGACGACTCAGGAATATCAGCAGGACTGGCAAAATCAGGAACCATCTCTGGGAAGGCCGCATGACTCTAAATATCTTCTTCAGAATCACATACTGGGTCAACTGTGATCGGGTCAGGTATGGTTGGGCAAGTATTTACGTACTGCATTTCAGCAAGATCTTCACCGTGTAGGGTCCAATTGAAGTAGTTTGGTGTGAAACCGTATTTGTACAAATGCTCCTCCATCATTCTTATATTGATGAATCGCCGGTTTTTGCATTTCATACATGGCAGCGGATTGTCTTGTCGCTGGCAAGAGATCCTTTTGATACAGCTATTTCAATAAAATTATTGACTCCGGTGATAAAAACATCATTTGTGTATGACTCCCCATGCACCCGTGCTTCGTACATCCATCTCCTTTCGTGATATAAATATGTCATGTATACTAATATGCAGTATGATTTAAACGGAAACTATAAGAGAGTACCTCACGTCGTAGCCGGGTTGAAGCAAATATCAGCACATGTGGTTGGTCAAAATTTCCGATGCCTTAATTCATTGGACATTGCAAACAAGCCATTGGGTAAAATTGGAACAATTGATTGTAAGCGTGAATATAGAAAGATAGTGGGAATACATTTCACAATTGCAAATTTCCATATTTATAATATAGGACATTTGCAAATTTTACAACGGATACATATTAATGGTTCATTTGAGGCAAAGTGGAAAGTGCCTAGTGGAGACACTCCCCCCCTGCACCCCAAGTGGAAAGGGTGCAAGTTCTCATTTCTAACAGATACTAACCCCTGACTGTAGCACACATAAACCAAAAAATATTCATATATATATATTAACAGTTCATTAATATCCCAGCGGATATATTAGAATTAACTGACGGAATGGTAAGGGAATGGTGATAATAACTATTTCGTCAACAGAGCGGGACCATTCTGGCACTAGGAGACGGAATTACAATGAATTGGCGACGAATTTTTGCAACGGATAAGTATTAACGGTCCATTTATTTCCCAACGGATATATTAAAATTTAGTGACGGAATGGTAATGGAATGGTGGTGATAAATATTCCGTCATAATGGCGGGACGTTTCCGTCACTTAGTGATGGAAATACAATGAATTATCGACGAATTTTTACAACGGATAACTATTATCGGTATCTTTATTCACCAAAAGAGAGCGCTTAGTTAGGAAGCGCCGTTCTATGTCACCAAAAGACAGCGCCTACCTGGTAAGCGCTGTGGTAGTCATTATGTGTTTTCAAAATATTTCCGTTATAATTGCAAAGCATTTCCGTTTCCGGTGACGGCAAATTGACGGAAAACAGACGTACAAAAGAATTTCTTGTGCTGTGAGTTTTTTCTTTTAAAGATCTTTTTGGATTTCTTGTGTAGGTCAGTCAACCATATTATTTGGTTATGTTTCATGATCAGCTCCATTCTGTACTCATCCGTCTTATTCAGAATTTCTCTCTCAAGTTGAGCAAAAAATACTGAAGAAGACGGAGGAGAACAGAATGGAGCTGATCATGAAACATAATCAAATAATGTGGTTGACTGACATACACAAGAAATCCAAAAAGATCTTTAAAAGAAAAAAACTCGCAGCAAAAGAAACAACACATTTGGTAAAATTGGAACACTTGATTGTAAGTGTGAATATAAAAAGATGGTGGGAATACATTTGTCCATTGCAAAGGTCCATATTTATATCACAGGTTGTATGTTTCTGTAGGTCAAAAGTTGATAATTACGATACATATTCCGTCAACACAGCATCTCCATTCCGTCACATGGTGACGGAAATACAATGAAGTATTGACGAATTGTTACAAAAGATAAATATTAACGGTAAGATTATTTATGAACCTATATATTAACTGTGAAGAGACGGAATAGTAACAGAACATTGATGAAACATTTTCCAAAAAAATTGCGTTGCGTTTCCGTTGCCGTTGACGAAATTTGAGGGATGACTGACGTATAAGTTATGTTTTTGAATTTGTGTTCTGTTTATTAATTTACCAATATATATGTGTTACCAACTATTAAAACATAACATGTATCAAAAAAAATAACATACATACAGATAGTAAAAAGTTGTACAATCGAAACATTGGAAAATATTATGATAATGAAGCACGTGACATTCGACTAATGTCAAGGAAAGTTTAGATATTATTACAAAAGGGTCAATGACAAATCAGGCCGGTGGGCTTTCATTCACGTACACCCGGACAAGATTTTTTCCAGTAATATTTAGGATACATTTGTTAGAACAATCCCACCAAACTGAAACCTGGATTAGTTATCGTAAGTAAATTGATTAAATGTCAAAAATAAAAATAAAAATCATACAATTGATAGTAGTATGAACCTTTTGTAGTACAAGGACAGAGCCGACTTTACTACTGGCTCGTGTTTTCTGATCCCATATAGCCGAGCTATGAACAGTAGCTCGTACTACTGCAGTATGATCCTACATTGGATTATGTATATCTAATTAGAATGCAATTGCATAAAAAATAAAAATGAAAATAAGTGTACCTTTAAAGTAATGATGAATCCAGATCCGTCCATGTTCAATTGACATGTGTCAATGACTCCCAAAATCTGTCAAATGATTGTTGCATATCATCAATCAAATATGGAAGTTGTAAATGCGTTTGAAGATATGTTGTATTGGAACAGTACCTTGTCAGGCTTCTTTGTTCCGTCTGGTGTAATTTCGATTAGAGCCGTATTTGGTACATCGATAGGAAACTCAGTCATCCGGGTGAATAACTCGCTGCAAGTGAATTGCAATGCATTGATGGACCATAATTGTATGAATCATAAACACAGTTAAACCCACCAAATTAGACTGTTTGCCTATTTAACTTTTGCTTGTTAGTTCCGATATTTATCTACAGGGTATTTTGAAGTCTAGAGAGAATACAGGCTGAGGAGTTTTAAAGCTGAAAATGAATTACGAGTCATTCCAGGTCACGACCAAATTCCAACTTTCAAGAACCGACTTGGAATCACTCAAATATGCTAGAACAGCCGGCATTTGGACAAGAACGCAATGCAAAGGCACCGAGCCCGGTAAAGGCCAAACAAGGGCAATTTCAGTCGATTTGGGATTTCGACCATGTTCCAAGCAGAATTTGGCTTAGGTTCCTTCTTGAGATCATCTTAGAATGATATTTTCATTCAGAATACACTCTCCAAAATCCAAGAAGCTCCGGCCAAAGCTCCGGTCAGATTCCGGTCAAACCGATGGCTTTTGTGAAAAGGTCACAAGGTTCTAGAAGGCTAAGGGGATGGTCCTCCTCACATGGGCGGCTTTTGGAGGCCAAGCCACCCTCCACCTCCTCACATGGGCGGCTATCTTGCCCTCCACTCCTCTCCATGGCTTTGTGACAAGTGTCCCTCCTCTAAACCACATCTTCTCCTCTCCATGGCCTATAAATACAACCTCCCCTCCTTTGTAATCTTCACCCCCAAAAATGTGGAGAGCTCATCTCTCTACACATTCCAAAATCACAAATCACTTATCTCTCTAGCTTTTGTGGGCACAATCTTGTAATCACTTTACTTTGGAATCGAAGCTTTAGCATTTTCAATTGTTTTTGTAAGTACTCTTGTCTTTACTTTACTATCTTTTCAATTCAACAACTTTATTTTCCTGTATTTACTTTCGAAAACTTTACTTTACTGTCTTTCAAAGTACTTTACTTTCCTGTCTTTACTTTCGAAAACTTTATTTTCTGTCTTTCAAAACCTTTACTTTTCAACGCACTTAGATATGATGTCCTGTTCCATGAATAATCGTAGCTAAACCCTTCATTTGGTTGAAGGGGTGTACTTGTATCATACAATGTTTTAGACCCTTCGCTTAGTGCCTCTCTGTGTTCAAAACTTGTTCTATGTGCCACGTATTAGGTTATAACTTCCAAGGTTGAGTGGATGCTTTAACGGGCAAAACTCTTCCGTGGGGTTCGTGAACATACTCGGGTAAGTGGATGCTTTAACGGGCAAAGCTTATCTGAGGAGTTCGACCTCTTTTAAAAACCATTTGGTTGATCGTAACTGAAGATCAAATGGATGCACATAAGGCCAAGATACTTCGAAAGGAGGAATTAGTCTAAATAGAACAAGTGTTATAAACGATGTTGCAAGTCTTGTGCTAGAAATAGCCTCGATTCATCTTTGAACACTTAGTATGATCATTAGAGGTCAATGATAAACTGACTATGATACAAGGCTCCTGAAACCGAATCCTTTCCTTCCATTAAAATCTCAACTGTTTACTTTCTGTCATTTACTTTTATGCACTGTAATTTACTTTCTGTATAAACCACTCAAACCCAACCCCAATCGCACTTTAATTTATGTGTAAGCTTCATTAAAGAACAACTAGTCCACACTGACTCTCTTGGGTTCGACCCCTACTTACCACTTGCTACCCAGTAGTGAAGTCGCGAGTAGCGGACTTATAAATTTATTTGTACACATTGCCTCGCGACAAGGCAGTGCTGTCATGCATCCAACCAATTTTTTTTGTAAAATACGTACTATTTTCATCAGCTGCACTTGAATCTGCAAGTCGTTCAGTGAGATACTCTTGCGTTGTTTCTTCAGATATCTGGTCGTTATCAACGCTTAATCTTAAATCCCGGTCTTTGTCGGAGCAACTCGAGTACACGACCAGCAGGTCCAGGAATACGACGATGGGGATTCATATTAAGTAGGATTTTTTTTTTGTTTTTAGTGTTTACATCAACGCATCTTACTTTTATAGGTCATTCAAACCTTTAGGTACGTTGTATTGTCGGTGGTATGAAAATCGTCAACTTTCCGTTATAATTCCGTCATCCGTGTAGGAATTGCAACGGAAAATACATGTAAATTATGTCAGCATGCTTTATTCTTAACTAAAGTCAATAATGTCTATTGATAATAAATTTCCGTCTGTTTACCGTTATATTTTCGTCATCATTGACGGATTTGTAAGGTAATGCAGACGGAAAATTTGCAGTTAATAAAAGTTGTGATTAATGTCCCTCGACATCGCTCAATAATGATCGTCACATCATGTAGTAAATAATATATTAATGTTCTAAACATTTATTAGAACACGACAAGAAAATTTATACTATTAAGAAACACATACATACGAAACGTACAAAAATATTTATAAACAGGGGGAAATTCTGATATAGAAGTACATCACATTACAAGATTGTTACAAAAAGTTTCGGTATTTGTACATAAGAGTCTTAGTGACATCATGCCGGGCTCTCATCAACGTACACACGGACAAGATTCATTCCGGTAATCTGTAAGATACAGTTGTCTGAACAACCCAACCACACGGAAACCTGACATTGTTATCATACAACCAATTTATGAAATGTCCCTAACAAACATAGACATGTACATAAATCTTTGTCCAATGAAAACCTTTTTAAGAACGGGGACAGATCCCACTTTAATACTTTCTCGTGTTTTCTGAGCCACTACAGCCGTGCTATGGATGGTTGCACATACTACAGCAGTTGGATCCTAAATTTGAACCAGTGTATGTTTATCTAAATTGAAATTGAAGTAAATATTAAAGGGGAAAATAAGTGTACCTTTAAAGTAATGTCAAATCCAGAGCCATCCATGTTCAGTTCACAACTGTCAATAACTCCCACAATTTGTTGCAAATACTCAGGCATCAATAAATAGTACTAAAATGAAATGGAATAAATGTTGTTTTCGAGTAGTACCTTATAAGGCTTCAATGGACCGTTAGCTGTAATTTTGATAAGTGGCGTAATGGGTACATGACAGCACTGCCTTGTCGCGAGGCAATGTGTACAAAATTAATTTATAAGTCCGCTACTCGTGACTTTACTATTGGGTAGTAAAGCGGTAAGTAGGGATCGAACCCAAGGGAATTGGTGGAATGGTTGTTCTTTGAGGAATTTGTACAGAAAATTAAGTGTGACTGGGGTTGGTTGTGGTTTTAGTACTGAAAGTAATACTGAAAAGTAAAGAAAGTAAATACAGGACTGAAAGTAAATACTGAAAAGTAAATTGCTGGAACAGTCGAGTTCAATGTCAACCGCAAACACACTTTTGGTTTGTCGCACGCTGTGTCTCAAGCGTGATGCGCGCCAAAGTTGTGTTGGATTGATGTTGAACAACTCTGTAGTGAAAGTAAAGTGCGGAAAGTAAATACTGAAAAGTAAATTGCTGGAACAGTCCAATTCAATATCGACTAATCGACATACTTTTGGTATTGACTGATATTGAAAGGGTCTGTAATAAGCGACAGAAAGTAAATTACTGAAAAGTAAATTGCTGGAAAGTAAATGTGCAGAAATTAAAGTACTGAAAGTAAATGACTGAAAATAAGCAGTTGATAATGAGACTGAAAGTAAAGTGACAGGTGATGTTTTAATTAAAGGAAAGGATTCGGTTTTAGGGGCCTTGTATCATAAATCTGTTCATCATCGACCTCTAATGATCATACTACGTGTTTAAAATGTATCAAGGCTATTTCTAGCACTCGACTTGCCACACCGTCTAGTCCTTTTCAAGACATAGAACACTTGTTTTATTTAGGCTAATTCCTCCTTTCGAAGTATCTTAGCCTTATGTGCATCCACCTGATCAATCATTTCCGATCAACCAAGTGGTGTTTTAAAGAGGTTGAACTCTACAGAAAAGCTTTGCTCTTTCGAGCCTCCACTTAACCACGTTTGTTCACGAACCCCATGGAAGAGCTTTGCTCTTTCGAGCCTCCACTCAACCAATAGTGTTCTGACCTAATATAAGGCACATAGAACAAGTTTAAACACAATAGAGGCACTAAGAGAAGGGTCTAAAACATGTTTTGATACAAGCACACTCCTTCAACCGAATGAAGGGTTTAGCTACGATTATCCATAGAGGTGGATACCATAGCTAAGTTCTTGGAAAAGTAAAGGTTTTGGTTTTGAAAACAAAGACAAGAAAGTAATGTTTTGGAAAGTAAAACTCAAGAACAAACTTGAGCACTCAAGAACCAACAAGAGTACTCAAGATCAAAGCAAAATAAAGACAAGGAAAGTAAAGAAAGCTTTGGAAATCAAGAACAAACGTAAGAACAAGAACAAGTAAAATGTAGAGAGGTTTTGGTATTGAAATGGTGAAGAAGAGAGATAAGCTCTCAACTTCCTAATGTGTATTACATGAGGCAAGCCCTCTATTTATAGGCAAGGGAGACTTGGAGGCTAAGTTTTGCTTTGGAAAATATCCCAAAAGCAAGTCATTTTCATTGGCTCTCCCATATGCCACCTCATTTGAGCACATGCATCTCCTAAAAGCCGCCGGCCATAGGTGGCATCTCCAAAAGCCAACGGCCATAGGTGGCACTCCAAAAGCCACCTCTAGTTGGATCCCAATGCAACCGGACTCCAAATGCCAACCGAAATGAATAGTAAGTCTAACCAGAAATGAAGTAGTTTGGATTTAGTTGGACTTCACCGGAATGTGGCCGGAGCAAGAAATGACCGGAGCATGGTGGTGGTTGGATGAGCTTGATCGGAGCATCACCGGAGGTTCGCCGGAGTACGGCCGGAGTTTGTCGGAATATGGCCGGAATCTGACCGGAGCTTTGGCCGGAGCTTCATGGATTATGGAGAGTGTATTCTGAATGAAAAAGTCATTCTAAGATGATCTCAAGAAGGATGCTAAGCCAAACTCTGCCCGGAACATGGTCGAAATCCCAGAACGGCCGAAATTGCCCTTGTTTGGCCTTGACCGGGCTTGAGTCCTCGGCATTGCGTTCTCAGCTTTTTGGTGATGGTTCTAGCATTTTGAAGTGATTTTAAGATGAATGCTCGAGCTAGATTTGCCGGAACGCATTCGGAGAGTGGTCGTGGCCAGATTTGAAGTTTTGCTCGGGCGCAGGCCTTGGGCGTGCTCGGGCGGGGACCTGGTTTCTTGGTCGCGGGCTGGGTCTTCTTGGGCCTTGGCTGGCCAGAAGTGACATGGCATGCTTTTTGGCACAAATCTCCCTTTTGAGGCGTGTTTCCTCTTTAGACCCCAAAATAGCCTATATACACAAAAAGGCATTAACAAGCACTTGTTCGTATGACCAAATGTCTAATTTGGTGGGTTTTGTAGTACTTTATGAATCATATAAATATGCTCCATCAAACACCCCCACACTTAATCTTGTTCGTCCCGAACAAGTCTAGTCAAAGAGAGGAACAACAACACCCTAAGTCCTAGATATGAATGTGAGATGCAAAACTAGACTTCACCTTTGCATGCATAACTTACTTGCTTCCAAACGAAATTATGCTCAAACATGAAAGTAACTAGATACTTGTTACCTTTGAGCCGAGATGCAAATCAATTTGGATGATTGGGAGATAGCCACTTTTTAGGCCCTTGAACTGCACTCTCGAATCCGATCTTACTATATGGTTATGTTACTTGCTTCTTCTAGCACGTGATTGATTCAGGCAACTTGGGTTGAGCTCTTTTTCTTTGTTTGTGTGGTTGGACAGCTTTTGTAGTGAGGTTTGTCCTTCGGCCTTTGATTTGACTCTTTGAGTACTTCACTTTTGCTTCAGTTTTGTTTTCACCATATTGGCTGATTTCTTTCTTTTCTTTTTTGAGCTTTGCTCCTTTGATGAGATTTGCATGTCCATTTTTCTTCACTTTTGGGAGGTCCAATCATCGCCCAAGAGCATATGGAAATACCTCCCCGCTCTTTCACATCGTAGTCGTTTCGGCGCGGGTCAAGTTGAGGGTCGCTCACCTCTTTTCCCGGCTACTCAGACTAGAGATAGGACGGTTTGATTCCCGTCCCGCCTCTTGCATAGACGCTGCATGGCGGAGTCCACTCTTCACTAAGAAGCCCGAAGCGCAGCCTCCACAATCTTCACATAACCATAAAGTAAGGATCCGGTCCCTTAAGTGCTTGTCAAGCCTCTCTAGGGCATTTCTTTCAACTCCACATCCTACATTATCTCAGCACACAAGGACAAGTAGAAAGTTAAGTTCGCATGTTTTTACACAATTAAGTTTTCACAAGGAAATGCATGAATCGGGTCTATCTATTTTTACATCATGGAAGTTTGTATTTTCAAAAAGTTAATATTAAGGGAAAAGGAAAAGAACAAACATGTAGACAAATATGTGCAAAACTAACTAATATGTGCAAGACTACTCAATCACCCCCACACTTTTGAACGAAGCTGTTCCTCTCGGAACGACTTAGTTCAAAACCCAAAAAGCTAGTTAACTAAGGAAATGACATAAACATAAAAACTATAACGAGTAAAGAAAATATGCCGGGTTACCTCCCGGCAAGTGCCTTTGTTTAACGTCGTTGGCTCGACGGTACCTCACTCATGGATCATAAGTTCGGATCCCATGGGTGTGTGAGGTCAAACTTCTTCTCGGCTACCCTTTTGATTTGCCCAAAGAATACATATGGCAGCGGGCTCAGTTCTGCTCTCCCTTGATCCGGAGGCTTCTTCTTCACATATCCCTGAGAAGGCGAGGACTCCTTGACCATAGCTGCTGGTCCATCAAGTCGAGCTCTCTTGTTCCTCCTTCCCGGCTTCCATTCCTTTGGCCCATGTCTTGGCCATTTCTTCATGTTTGAATGGGTGGCACCTTTGCAATTCTGGAAGTTTAGTATTGTGCCATTGAACACGAGCGACCTTGAGCTTGTTCCCATGCCAAGCCTCTTCTTTGGGGATGAGATGAATGGTCGTCTTGGAACGAGTGAGTTTTCTGGGCTGCTTCGTTGAGTTGTGGTGAATGAGCGCTCCATCGTTGGCTTTTCTTGTTCATGTTTTGCCTCCAACTCCCCTTGCACCGCATCATCACTGATTCCATGATCTTCGGTGGGTATGATCTGCATAAAACATGAAGGGTTAAGTTGAGGTTCTCGGCCATGAAGACCGGTTCTTTCTCGACCAGCCCGTCCGAGAGAATCGGGGCTGTCTCGACAAGCTTCCCAATGAGGACCGGGACTTATGTTGGCTCGACAGTGAGATTTGTGTTAGACTCGGCTGGTTTGGCAATGAGGTCCGGGACCGGCGTGATTTCCTCGGGTAGATTGGTAATGTGGACCGGGCCTGAATTGGGCAGTTTTTCTTCTAACTCCCAGGGGTAATCTGAGTGGAGCTCTTCTTCAGGAAACCATGGGTCCTCATCCTCGTCATTTATATGGTCTCCGGGGGCAATTACACTGAGGTCTGGGTCTAATTTGGGCAACTCGGCAGCGAGGACCAGTTCTAGTGGCTCGACTGGCTCCGTGGGCTCTTCCTTGATGACC
This sequence comes from Rhodiola kirilowii, assembly GCA_033675215.1. Lineage (NCBI taxonomy): Eukaryota > Viridiplantae > Streptophyta > Magnoliopsida > Saxifragales > Crassulaceae > Rhodiola > Rhodiola kirilowii. Next base: position 30,358,043 of record CM066194.1, on the reverse strand, counting down.
CTTGGTTTGAGTATCTCATTGACCAGGTATGCCGTTTCTTTTTTAGCCGCCTCAACTATCGCCCATGATTTCTTGGTTTTGGCCTGGGTTTTGGTGCATCGAGGCATTCAATTGATGTATGTCTGTGGCCAATTGCTAGGTGCTAGGTGCCAGCTCGTTTTCTGCCGCCCATAATTCGGTTTCGGCCCTGATTTGGTGCACCATGTTGGCCAGTTCTTCGAGTCGCATGGCCTGATCTTGTTTTGCGCTTCCTGCCTTATCTTCTATTAAGTTCCACAGATCATCCCCGCTTAAGTTATCCACCGAGCCTCCTGCCGCAACATCATTAAGCATATTCCATTCTTGTGGCATCATTCCAACGAGAAACCTTTGGAGAAGATCGAAGTTGGTGAATCCATGGTGCGGGCAGCTCGTCACAATGGAGTAAAAGTACGCCAAGTACTCGTCCAAAGTTTCGTCCCGGGATTTCTCTATGTTGTTGATCTTCTCGCGGACTTCAAGTTCGATGGATGGTGGGGAAAACTCCTCATAGTAACAAGGCTCGCTTTCATAGTACAACGACATGTTGGGCTGCAAAACAAAAACAAAAACAAAAACAAAAACAAAAACAAAAACAAAAACAAAAACAAAAACAAAAACAAAAAGAACAACAACTCCGAAACACAACTCTCCGGCAACGGCGCCAATTTGACAGCACTGCCTTGTCGCGAGGCAATGTGTACAAAATTAATTCATAAGTCCGCTACTCGTGACTTTACTATTGGGTAGTAAAGCGGTAAGTAGGGGTCGAACCCAAGGGAATTGGTGGAATGGTTGTTCTTTGAGGAATTTGTACAGAAAATTAAGTGTGATTGGGGTTGGTTGTGGTTTTAGTACTGAAAGTAATACTGAAAAGTAAAGAAAGTAAATACAGGACTGAAAGTAAATACTAAAAAGTAAATTGCTGGAACAGTCGAGTTCAATGTCAACCGCAAACACACTTTTGGTTTGTCGCACGCTGTGTCTCAAGCGTGATGCGTGCCAAAAAAGTTGTGTTGGATTGATGTTGAACAACTCTGTAGTGAAAGTAAAGTGCGGAAAGTAAATACTGAAAAGTAAATTATTGGAATAGTCCAATTCAATATCGACTAATCAACATACTTTTGGTATGGACTGATATTGAAAGGGTCTGTAATAAGTGACAGAAAGTAAATTACTGAAAAGTAAATTGCTGGAAAGTAAATGTGCGGAAATTAAAGTACTGAAAGTAAATGACTGAAAATAAGCAGTTGATAATGAGACTCAAAGTAAAGTGACAGGTGATGTTTTAATTAAAGGAAAGGATTCGGTTTTAGGAGCCTTGTATCATAAATCTGTTCATCATCGACCTCTAATGATCATACTACGTGTTTAAAATGTATCAAGGCTATTTCTAGCACTCGACTTGCCACACCGTCTAGTCCTTTTCAAGACATAGAACACTTGTTCTATTTAGGCTAATTCCTCCTTTCGAAGTATCTTAGCCTTATGTGCATCCACCTGATCAATCATTTCCGATCAACCAAGTGGTGTTTTAAAGAGGTTGAACTCTACAGAAAAGCTTTGCTCTTTTGAGCCTCCACTTAACCACGTATGTTCACGAACCCCATGGAAGAGCTTTGCTCTTTCGAGCCTCCACTCAACCAATAGTGTTCTGACCTAATATAAGGCACATAGAACAAGTTTAAACACAATAGAGGCACTAAGAGAAGGGTCTAAAACATGTTTTGATACAAGCACACTCCTTCAACCGAATGAAGGGTTTAGCTACGATTATCCATAGAGGTGGATACCATAGCTAAGTTCTTGGAAAAGTAAAGGTTTTGGTTTTGAAAACAAAGAGAAGAAAGTAAGGTTTTGGAAAGTAAAACTCAAGAACAAACTTGAGCACTCAAGAACCAACAAGAGTACTCAAGATCAAAGCAAAATAAAGACAAGGAAAGTAAAGAAAGCTTTGGAAATCAAGAACAAATGTAAGAACAAGAATAAGTAAAATGTAGAGAGGTTTTGGTATTGAAATGGTGAAGAAGAGAGATAAGCTCTCAACTTCCTAATATGTATTACATGAGGCAAGCCCTCTATTTATAGGCAAGGGAGACTTGGAGGCTAAGTTTTGCTTTGGAAAATATCCCAAAAGCAAGTCATTTTCATTGGCTCGCTCCCATATGCCACCTCATTTGAGCACATGCATCTCCCAAAAGCCGTCGGCCATAGGTGGCATCTCCAAAAGCCGCCGGCCATAGGTGGCACTCCAAAAGCCGCCGGCCATAGGTGGCACTCCAAAAGCCACCTCTAGTTGGATCCCAATGCAACCGGACTCCAAATGCCAACCGAAATGAATAGTAAGTCTAACCGGAAATGAAGTAGTTTGGATTTAGTTGGACTTCACCGGAATGTGGCCGGAGAAAGAAATGACCGGAGCATGGTGGTGGTTGGATGAGCTTGATCGGAGCATCACCGGAGGTTCGCCGGAGTATGGCCGGAGTTCGTCGGAATATGGCCGGAATCTGACCGGAGCTTTGGCCGGAGCTTCTTGGATTATGGAGAGTGTATTTTGAATGAAAAAGTCATTCTAAGATGATCTCAAGAAGGATGCTAAGCCAAATTCTGCCCGAAACATGGTCGAAATCCCAAAACGGCCGAAATTGCCCTTATTTGGCCTTGACCGGGCTTGAGTCCTCGGCATTGCGTTCTCAGCTTTTTGGCGATGGTTCTAGCATTTTGAAGTGATTTTAAGATGAATGCTCGAGCTAGATTTGCCGGAACGCATTCGGAGAGTGGTCGTGGTCAGATTTGATGTTTTGCTCGGGCGCAGGCCTTGGGCGTGCTCGGGCGGGGACCTGGTTTCTCGGTCGCGGGCTGGGTCTTCTCGGGCCTTGGTTGAATTTCCTCGGGCCTTGGCTGGCCAGAAGTGACATTGCATGCTTTTTGGCACAAATCTCTTTGTATTCAAAACTTGTTCTATGTGCCATATATTAGGTCAGAACTTCCAAGGTTGAGTGGATGCTTGAAATGGCAAAGCTCTTCCGTGGGGTTCGTGAACATACTCGGGTAAGTGGATGCTTGAAATGGCAAAGCTTATCTGAGGAGTTCGACCTCTCTAAAACACCATTTGGTTTGATCGGAAATGATTGATCAAATGGATGCACGTAGGCTAGTATACCTTGAAATGGGGTGCTAGTCTAAATAGAACAAGTGCTCTACGACCTTGAAATGGGCTAGACAGTGTGGCAAATCGAGCGCTTGAAATGGCCTTGATACACGTTTGAATACTTAGTAGGATCACTAAGGGTCAATGATAAACAGGCTATGATACAAGGCCCCCGAAACCGAATGCTTTCCTTAGATTTAAACACCACCTGCACTTACTTTCAATTTTAGTATAAACTGCTTATCAACTACTCACCTTCCGGAGGACTTGCCAATCACGCAACAATTGATGTAAGTCTTCTCTTTTATTTTTAGTATTTACTTTTCTGTCATTTACTTTTCTGCACTAAAAACCAAAACCAACCAAAAAAACACTTACTTTTCCGCACTAAAACCTCAATCAACCTAAAAATATGCTCCCTCGCTGTACAATTCCCTCAAAGAATATCTTATCCCCCTAATTCCCTTGGGTTCGACCTCTACTTACCACTTGCTACCCAGTAGTGAAGTCGCGAGTAGTGGACTTATAAATTTATTTGTACACATTGCCTCGCGACAAGGTAGTGCTGTCAGCGAGCACACAGTCCACTATCAATTCGCACGCTCCTACGCTTCATATCAATCAAAGTGGTTCTGATCCTGACCCATTTGGAGATATACCCGAGGTAATATGCAGTCTTTTTAAATTACGAAGAAAGTTCAATTTACTTCGTTACCAATTTAATTTTTGCCATTTCAGGTTGGGAAGAAATGCATGCTGCACGTGGAAGGAGGATGTTCGGATCAGCGCGGGCAACTTGTAGCACTTGGCAGAGTTATGCAAGGACGCTTCGTCCAGTATCAAGAGCTGCATGATGAGATGGTGAAGGTGGTTATAGACGATGTGATTGAACCATTGGCAGAGCTTCCAATGAAGTTTGGGGAAACGGACAAAGTATCAGATGCACTCGGTTGTTTTGTGGGATGGCCAAAATGTCTGGTAGACATTGATGAAAAGGTAGCTGAGTACATTCAATTATATGTCTAGAAACACCTATAAGTATATCATTGTCGGTCGGTTCATTCATTTTTTTTATCGCACAGGGATATGACGAGTACAAATTTTTAAAACTTCAAAGTATCAGTTTTGGCGACATTGATACTGTATGAATGTCAATGCATTGCCGCTTTTTGTACGACCACGCAAACACGATGGCCAAGTCAACTATCTATTCTGAAATTATATACCCTGTTCAAGCTTGTGTTCAAGGTACAGTAGAGACAGACCTCGAACTCCATTCACAACAGTTCAGCCGACAGAACAACTAATAGGAGCACGCACAGAATGATAACCCAGTTCGGCCACGCCTACTCTGGGGGGTTTCCCACACCCTAGAAGGGACATAGAATCTTTATTACGAGTTAGAGCTTATATGTGGACTTACACTTACACTTTGTAATTTCCTAGCCTCTAACATTGCGTCTCTCAGATTTGCAACCGAGGTTTACAGCAGTTAACCTCGATCCCCTTCGTCCGAACCTGCAGTCCGAATGTTCTCGACCTTCTCTTGAAGCTCGGATGCTTTCTCTCTAAAGCTTGTTCACCTTTGTTGTGTGCGGCAGTTTGATCGCTTCCAGGCAGTCTGAGTTGCACGTGATGAGACTGCTCTTGCACCGATGAGTTTCTAGTGGGGAAACACAAACAGCCGTCGCTTTCTTCTTCTCCAATCGGTAGGGTTAGGTCGTGTATATTTGATCTTTGAAAGCGATACAGAATAAGGACGCCCTAGCATTGTATTTATATGCTTGGACGAAACCATAATCTGCACAAGGTAATCCCATCAAATATTTAGGAAATATTCCTAGATATTTGATGTATATCTTTCTCAAATCGGTTGGAAGAATATACGAAGTCTTCTTGCCCAAGTAAGCTACGCTGCTGATGGACCAAAGTTAGACGAGTCAGAAACACAGTAAAACCCCCTGAATTAGACTGTTTGTATGTCTAACATCTACGTGTTAGTCCCGATATATTTCCACAGGGCATTTTAGAGACTGAAGTGAAAACAAGCTAAGGAGAGGATTTTAAGCTGAAAAGATAACAAGAGTCAATCCAAGGTCAAGATCATATGCCGACTGAAGAAATGTCAAGGATCCTGACGTCAAATTGACCAGAATAAATTAATCAGAAAAATCAGGAGTGAAGTCAAGACATCCCGGGGAAGGAACACATTGGCAGTTTTGTGAAAAGACTGCACAAAACTGTACAAAACTCACATTGGGACAAGGTGACCGGCTACTTGCACAAGAGGTGGCCAAAGGAGGAGCTCCTCCCCCTTGAGCAACCGGCGACCGGCGGCTGAAGGAGGAGCAACCGGCGGCTCAACACCTCTCCTCCTCCACCACTTCCCTTCCTCCACTTGGCGCCACCCCATTCCTCCACCCAAAAGCCGCCGGCCTCCTCCCCTTCCTCCACATGCCACCCATCTCCTCCCTTGATTTTCTCCTCCAATCAAAAACCACCACTTGCCACCCATCACCACCCTTCCTCCTCCTCCTCCATGGCTATAAATAGGAAGCTCCTCCTCCTCATTTCACACACCAATTCTCAATTTCACTTCTCTCTCTAGAAGTTGTAATACTTGTAACGTTGTAATCTTGCTTTGGAAATAAAGGATAGCTCCCTTGGCGCTTCAACGGTTGTAAGTATCTCTTAGTATTTATTTAATCAACTGTTGTCTTTAATTCCTTAGTATAATGTTTAGCGCGATGAATAGTAGCTAAACTAATAGTTCGGTAGACGGGGCGCACTTGTATTATAAAATGTTTTAGACTATTAACTTAGTGTCTCGAATTAGTAATCAACACTGATTCTATGTGCCATGTATAAAAGTTAGAATGTCTAAGGTATAGTAAACCATTTGGGAATGTGACCATAGGGGTCCAAATTCGTAAACTCTTCCTTAGATATTCGTGATCACACTCGGATAAATAAACCATTTAAAAACTGGGCCAAGGGGATTAAATGAATAAACTATTCGAAGAGGTCGACTATCAGAACAACCATTTGAAAACTGGGCCAAAGGGATTGAATGGATGCACATAGGCTAATATGACCGGGAATGGAGTATTAGTCTAAATAGAATTAAGTGTTCTACGTCCTTGGAATAGGCTAGACAGTGTACGCAAATCGAGTGCTTGGAATGGCCTTGATACACCGTAGAATACTTAGACGATTCACTAAAGGTCAATGATAAACATGATATAATACAAGCCCCCTGAAACCGAACATTTCTTTTAATTATAAACTGTAATTTACTTTCCAGTATTAAAATCAACCAACCAACCAATCAATCAATCAAAATAGCTGGTAGCTTTAAAACCAACCAACCGACCTTAAACACGCTCTCCCGTTAAACAACCCCCCTCAAGAACATCTATTCCCCTGATTCCTTTGGGTTCGACCCCTACTTACCAAGTACTACCCAGTAGTATAGTCGCAAGTATTGGACTACTATAAATTTATTTGTACAAATCGCTTCGACGACGAGCGGTTCTGTCAGCTGCCTTCAATGTAGATATTCATTCGAATATCTCATGTTCGAATAAGTCGCTGGTCGACTTTAACTTGATGATTTCTTCGCTGTCCAATACCCTTCCGGGAAATATCCTTGCGTCTGTTCCACGCTGTACATGAGTACTAGGATATGTTCGAACTCCCCCTGAACTCGTGCTCGAACTGTGTAACTCTGTTTTGCCAAATACATGCCACTCAAGGGAACATCAATCTCCCCCTTGGCATTTTGGCAAAACCAAATCTACTAGATGACTAAGTCTATCTAACTATCTAGATAGTAGACAACTTTGAGGGAAACAAAAATTGTCTCCTCCAAAATACTCCCCCTTTTTGCCACAAACTGGCAAGGGGTCCAATCTCAGTTCGAACAGCCAATCAGAATAGTGCCAAAACAAGTACAAATAACGACAGTTTAAAAAAACTGAGTTCAAAGAGATAGTTTTTCAGGGGACCTTCATACAGACGACTCATCATCAGAGGCATCCTCAGAATCTGCATCATCAGATTCATTCTTCACTTGGGTAGCTGAGGGCACGGGCGAGCTTGTTGATGCGCCTACGTTGCTCCTTGTCTGCTTCAATGATGACACTCAGGTCCTTGAGAAGCTTACTCCTCTCACCCCGGCCCATCCTGGCTCCCCCTCGACTCGACTCCGCAACATCTTTTCCTTTCTGGTTCCCCTCCTTGAGATCGTTCACGTGACGCCCTTTAAACAGCTTGTGGTCAACGATGAACTTGCTGGGTGCCTTTGAGAGATGGTCAGTCGGGGCCTTCAAATCTGGAGCTTGATGGATTATCAACTCATATATCAGGGACGGGAAGCAAATCTGGTGAAGAGTTCTCTTAGAGGTGGCATGATCAGCGATCTGTTTGAACATAACTCTGCCCAGGTTGAATTTCAGCTTATTTCTTATCTGATAAAGAAGTTGAGCCATGTCCCGATTGACAGTAGAACGGTGGGTAGAAGGCCTCCAGTTAAACACAGCAATGAAGAACAGCATGGAGTAGAACGTAGAAAGATTTGTTGTATGCACATTTGACTCAGGCCTCCACCGAACAGAGCCTGCAGTGATGGTGCTCACTATGTTCTCAAAGCTTGATTCCTCTTCATCTACAGCTTGGTCGTCCATGGAGAAGTATACATTGATCAGTTCAGGATCAATCTTGATCCTTCTTCCTCTAACGTAGAAGACCCCATAATCTGCTTCTCCGACAGTCCCAAACCGTTGGGGTAGGTTTGCCATGGCCTCCCAAACCAACTGTTCGTTGAAGGGTTTGCACCTGTCCAACGTCCAAAACAGATCAGATTCCTTAAGAACCTTGATGACTTCTTTTCCCTTGTACTGGGACTCCTCTAGCACCCTCTCAGGGATGATCTTTCTCTTCAGCACACAAGACCACTTCTTTGCAGCATCTCTATTCACAAACCACACTCCTTTCTTGACCACTCCTACTGGAACAGTATCAAACTCAGGAGATGGGACTTCGCATCTCCCAGCATTCTAAGAAACAGGAATCGCAGTGTCACGCTTCCTTTTCTTGGATGAACCGACTCCCCCTGCCCCGATGCCTATCTCATCATCATTCCGAACTGATCCCTTTGTGGACTTTGCAAAGGCTACCTTCTTCTTTTCCTTGTTCTTCTTTGTCTTTTTGAGATTGACAAGAGGAACAAGGTCTGGTCATCTTCCGAGAGGGTAACTTCCTTTGAATCTGGCTTCGCGGTGTCCTTACGAACGGATGAGCCATCCTCCTCCATATGATCACTACGAAGATCATCTTGAACAACTACTGGTACAGCCACTGTCTCCTTAGCCACAACTTCCTCTTGAACTGGTCCAGTTTCAGCTTCAGTCTGAACACTTGGTTCCATAGTTGGAACACTTGCAACTTTCTCGGCAACAAACTCTTCTGCCCCAACACTCTGGGCATGCTGAACTTCCTCTGAACATGCCACTCCCCGATCCTTTTCCTTTTCCAAGTCTTTCACGACATCATCAATGTCTTTGAACATCTTCTTCAGCTCTTCATCCTTTTCTGTAGGATCAGATTCTTCTTCTATGGCTTCTTTCAACACATCAGCCTTCTCTGATGGATTAATCAACTCGGTCACAGACTCATCTCGCTTACTGATTTGTTCACCCTCTGAACCTTCAAGCTTCTCATCAGAGCCATCGTTAATCTTCCAACCTCTAGTAGCATATATCTGTGCTAGATATTTTCAGGGAGATTCGCATGCCCGTCTAAACTTCTTCCTGTGACCGCGCTTTGGAGGAACGTATCCGGAGGCAAAAATATTTTCCCTCCATATTGTTGAGGTTCCACCCGCCTTGCTGGGTTCACCGCCTTCCACAGACTTGATAGTTTTGTTTCCAGTCACAGTACTACCGGCTTTGTTACCAACAACAGCCATACCACTAATAACATCCCTACCACCCTCATCACTAATCACAGCCCTACTGGCTTCATCACAGTCAACCGACTTACTATCCTTCTCAACACCCACATTCAGATCTTCCTTCAACACAGTATTTTCAATAGGCAGAATATTTGCAGAATCTGAATGAATAGTTGGAAATACCTCAGATTGGGGACGGTCAAGACTCGGTCCAGCGTTGATTGATGAATCTACCACGACTGACTGAGGGATTTCAATGGTTACGCCTCCGGCAGTCTTCTTTGCTTTGGCCAAAGATTCGGTGTCGGAGGGTAAAGGCGACGCCTTTTTCACCTTCAGAGCTTTTGATTTCGAAATTTGGGATTTTGCCGCCAGAGCCTTTGAGGACTGCATGCTTTCCTTCTTCTTCTCAGCGGATTTGATGTCGGACTTTGATGACTTCCTTGTGTTCACCATCGTCGTTTGAGTGGATGAGTGGTTGAGAGAGAAACTGTTGTCTGCTGTTCTAGGGTTTGGACGAAAGAGAGAGTAGACAACGAACTATTTTTGTGTTTCAAAAAAAAACTCCAGCCTCTTCAACTTCCCTAATCAGTCAACTCCCGTTTCAAATAACGGCATAAAAAATCTTCGAGAATATTCAAATAATATTGATCTTCACGCGCTGTGCCTTCTGTTCCAGCTCTCTTGCGTAGGTGGTCAGTCCAGCTGATTTAGCTGGGGTTTCGACTCTGATTAACCACCGTTTGGCACAGTTAGTGGGTGACACCCCATAGACCCGAGAGGGGTCTGGGTGATCCAAACTGAGGCATGCCGTGTGTGTTGATGAAGTTCTTGGTAAATTGCACGTTCGTTGTCATATGTTCTTGAGTTGTCACCCTCTGTTGCCTCTTATATTCATATTTTCTTGTCCGGTTTCTAGCATATTTCTGTGGGCATAGTATGAACTCCTTCTGTAACTGTGACACCTTCTGATTCAACAATTTCCTGGGACAGTTGTTAACATGGATTTGTGCGCAACTCCAATCAGATCTTGTGTGCAAGGTCTTATCCACTCCCCCTCGCAGAAATCGATGTTTGGCGCTTGCACAGGCTAGGGCAACCTGTTGCTTGCCATACTTCTCGTCATCCATTGGTTCCATCAGACCCATCCCAATGGTGTAGCAGTTATCGGCATGCCTTCTTCCTTTCATCAGTGTACCGCCATTCTTGTCTAGGACGAGGCACGAGTAGCTAGAGAATGACACATAATGTCCATCGTCACACAGTTGACTGATGTTGAAAAGATTCCTTGTCAGTCCTTCGACAAGGAGGGTGTTCTTGAGTGCACGGAGATCCGGAACCATCAATGTCCCACAGCCGATCACCTGACCCTTTCCACCATCCCCGAAGGTGACAAACCATATCTGTTCAACAGGTCTAATATGGGTAAGGTATTGAGGGTTACCTGTCATGTGGGCGGAGCATCCACTGTCAAAGTACCAACTGTCTTCCATTGTATAGCTTGAGGAGCAGCAGGCCACCATGCAAACGGTCTGGTCTGCTTTTGGAACCCAGACTTGTTTCTGTCGAGGTACTGTCTGATGTTGGTAAGCCCGTCGTTAAGCAAGAAACAGGTGAAACTGCAGTTTGATGTGTCCCATCTGGTGACAGTACCAGCAAGTGCGCCATTCTCCCCTTTGCTTCACTGGTGAGAAATCACGGCGTTGGACGGGTGTTCCACGAGTCTTTCCACTGCTTGGTGTGCTATGAGTCTTCCTGTGATCAGTTGGGTTCTTTCCTTTGGACTGTCTCACCTTCTGTTCAGGCAGCTGTTTCGACACTTATTGAGCTTTAACAATGGTAGAGCCTTTTGAAGTACCTTCTTTTGTAAACCCCAGGCCTCGATGTCCAGACTCCATCCCCTGAGATCTGAGAATATCAGTTAAGTCGTTAGTGCCTGAGTTTAGCATCCTTACCGACTGTTTGAGGTGATTGAGCTCCTTCTCAGTGTCTGAATGATCCATCTTCTCAGATTCTAGCTGAAGTTCCAGCTGTTCTATCCTCCTTAGTTGGAACACCTCCTTGCGCTTCAGATCTGTGATGGTTTTTCTTAGACCTGCCATGCCTACAGGATGAGTGTCACGGTCCCTCTCCATGTCGACTTTCAGTGAAGAGACAGTACCCAGGGGCTCTATTTTCTGAGCAAGTAGACACAATCTTTCTTGTTTCATCTCAACCAGTTGAGTATTTAGTGAGTCTATCGTGCCTTCGAGCTCCACCTTCTGTGTAAGCAGAATCTTGACTTCCTGCCAGACCTCGTCCTTTTCTATAGTGACGCTTGCAACGGTGTCATTCAGCTTCTTGTTAACCTTGATCAGTAGCAGCCATTTCTCGTACAGATCTTTATATGTCTCAGCAAGGGACTCCTGCGTGAGTTCTTCATCGTCACTGTCTGAGAGGTCTTCGGCCGGGAGTTCCAACTGAGATGGTACTCCTTCACTGGTATTACTGCATTCTCCTAGAGTTGTAACAAAAGCCACAAAATTAGTGGTTTCACCTTTTTCTTCGTCTGACTCACTATCGCTGAAGCTGGCGACCATTGCCTTCTTCTTCATGAGAGTATTCGCACATTGGGAGGCAATATGACCGAAACCCCTGCACTCATGGCACTGAATTTCTTCCTTTCCTTTGTCAGTAGAGTCTTGTCTCATGTCTCTAGACCTTGACCTGCCGGTTTTCCAGTTTCGGAAGCTATTTGATGAAGGCTGACCATGTTCTGGTCCACGTCTGTTGATTTTCCACACCATTCTGCCAAAATTCTAAGCCATCATAGCCAGTTGTTCAGTAGTGCAGCCACCGTCCAGTTTGTCTTCAGACATGTCCGCGTTTAGGGCGATTCCCTTCACTTCTCTGGGTTGAAAATCATGATTGATCTCGTAGGTTCTAAGAGAACCCATCAGCTCGTCCAGCTTTAGTTTGGCGATGTCGTGTAGTTCCTCTATGGCCGTGACCTTCATCGCAAATCTCAGAGGGAGTGATCTTAAGAATTTACTGGCCAGTCTTTCTTCATCGATGGGTTTTCCTAGAGCAGAAGCCTCGTTAGCCAGTTCCAGAACTCTGGAGTTGTACTCAGTGATGGTTTCACTTTCCTTCATCTTCATCTCTTCAAACCTGGTTGTGACAGCCTGCATGCGAGAGTTGCAAACTTTGTCTGTGCCTTCAAAGGCTGTTTGGAGGATGTCCCATGCTTCCTTGGCCACTTCACAGTTGATGATTAGCTTCATGACGTTTTCATCTACCGCAGAAAAAATTGCGTTCATAGCCTTTGAGTTTCCCATAGATGCTTTGTCCTCCTCTTCTGTCCACAGTGCTTCTGGTTTCAGAATCGGTTCTCCAGTGAGATTGTTCATCATAGGTTCAGTCCAACCTTTCAGGATAGCCTTCCACGCCTTTTCGTCTAGCGATTTCAGGAAGGATATGTTATCACGGGCTTCCAAGTGGCATAGTTTGATCCTTCAAGCAACGGGGGTCTGGTGATGCTTTGTCCTTCCTTCAGAGTCATCTTGAACAGTTCAGGATCCCACTCAGTGTGTCAAGTGTTTGCTCTGATACCAATTGAACTTATATCCCCTGTTCAAGCTTGTGTTCAAGGTACAGTTGAGACAGACCTCGAACTCCTTTCACAACAGTTCAGCAGACAGAACAAATAATAGGAGCACGCACAAAATGATAACCCAGTTCGGCCACGCCTACTCTGGGGGGTTTCCCACACCCTAGAAGGGACAGCAGATCTTTATTACGAGTTAGAGCTTATATGTGGACTTACACTTACACTTTGTAATTGCCTAGCCTCTAACACTGCGTCTCTCAGATTTGCAACCGAGGTTTACATCAGTTAACCTCGATCCCCTTCGTCCGAACCTGCAGTCCGAACGTTCTCGACCTTCTCTTGAAGCTCGGATGCTTTCTCTCGAAAGCTTGTTCACCTTTGTTGTGTGCGGCAGTTTGATCGCTTCCAGGCAGTCTGAGTTGCACGTGATGAGACTGCTCTTGCACCGATGAGTTTCCAGTGGGGAAACACAAACGGCCGTCGCTTTCTTCTTCTCCAATCGATACGGTTTGGTCTTGTATATTTGATCTTTGAAAGCGATACAGAATAAGGACGCTCTAGCATTGTATTTATATGCTTGGACGAAACCCTAATCTGCACAAGATAATCCCATCAAATATTTAGGAAATATTCCTAGATATTTGATGTATATCTTTCTCAAATCGGTTGGAAGAATATACGAAGTCTTTCTGCCCAAGTAAGCTACGCCGCCTTCAATGTAGATATTCATTCGAATATCTCATGTTCGAATAAGTCGCTGGCCGACTTTAACTTGACGATTTCTTTGCTGTCCAATATCCTTCCGGGAAATATCCTTCACCTGTTCCACGCTGTACATGAGTACTAGGATATGTTCGAACTCCCCCTGAACTCTTGCTCGAACTGTCTAACTCTGTTTTGCCAAATACATGCCACTCAAGGGAACATCATATTCGGTGTACATTAGTAGCGAAGTTTTTGGGGAAGATTGTTATATCCAGCTGGAAAAAAACAACATTGTGCAGTTCACCACCTTGAAAGCGTTGAGTGCAACCGCAGCTGAGGTTTACATAAGGTAAATATATTTTTATTATTGTAAATCGTTGTTAAAAATGAAATTTTTTGACTCCCTTATTCAAATGCCAACAGATTTATCCACGATAAGATCCCTCCGGGCATTAGGTTTGGATTCTTCAGACCGAGTTTTATGAGTCCGTCCATGGAATTCGAAACAAGGGTGGATTTCTTCAAGAGGAGATTGCAAATGGCAGACTATGTTCATAATTTCTGCTACTTCCTTCCCTACGTCCATGTGAAAAAGTAAGTTGATATTTTTCATATTGTTCTATATATTCGATGAAATGTATTGTATACTAATATAACAGTTCAATAACTGTTTATTAGGTGGCATTGGATGTTAGTTGTCCTATTCCCTGTGAAGCGCTTGGTCCTTTGGCTTGATCCAACTGGAAAACCACCGTTGTCCGATGCAATAAATTTCGTCAACACGTAAAGACTATGCTACTCCACTATAATTACCAGTACTACATGTGCTACAACTTACTTATATTAATTACATTAATGTTGTAGGAGCATGAGTATGTACTTCAATATCCTGCCAGATTCAGATATAGAGTGGAGGACTGTAACGGTATGGACTTAACAAATAACAACCGCAAAGACAATTTTTTTTATTCCAATTACTTAATATTATTTCATATGTTTATAACTCATTTCTTATTTCAGTGCCCCAAACAGCCCTTCAACACTGAAGTGTGTGGCTACTATGTCTTGCAATATATTCGCGACATAATCAAGTTCGTTCATCAAACCAATGGATCTCTTCAGGACGACATCACACACGTAAATATATACCCCGATAAGTAATATATCATTACCAATTAGACTACGTTTCGATAAATTTGTTAACTATGCATTTTTTCCTAGTGTTTCCCTACAGGAGAGGTACCGTATGGTAACAATGTCCTGGATGATATGAGCGACAACTTTGCTAATGCTTTGATAGATTACATGCGGCAATCATATAACCCGGTGTGAACAATTCATGTAACGGATTATTGGTCCAATATTTTTGTAACATAGACGTGTCCAGTATCAAAATATTTGGACATAAACGAATACAAATGTGTTGTATGATGAATATTGAGCAACTGTATGTAATTTGATTTATAGCACATTTGTATTTTCCAATCGGTGTTTTAATTGAAAAGGTATCATGCAAGGGATTGTTTGAATCAATCAAAACTGTCAATTTATTTCGCACTTCATACAGCGCTTATTGTGTAAGGCGCTGTTTATAGTAAACTTTAGACAGCGCCTTTATAGTAAGCGCTGTCTATACAGTCCCTCCACCACGTCATTTTACAATTTTGATTTCGTGTAATATCCATTTTGTTTAACATATAATCAATTTGCCTTACGATTGGCATTTCAAATCAATTTTATTCAACAAGTCCCGATTTGAAACATACTGATGTTCGCATGATTGGCATGTCTTTGGCAAAACGGCTTTGGACAGTTCAAGCTGGAGTTCAAACACAGACTGGAACAGAAGTACAGCGTACAGAAGACGCATGATCTAGATTCGGTTTATTCTGAAGATTCTGAAGTTTGAGGATCTCTTCGGTTGGAGTCGGTCAGCAAAGACACAGAGTACTCGAGAGGTCATTGGAATATTTCCTTACCAGAATTAAAGACCGATTGACTAACTTGCCGAAGAAGATATCTCATGAAGATGTCGACGACGAGATTATTTGATTGAAGTCCCGAAGATGTCGACGAAGTTATTTGATTGAAGCCAATCGACAAATCATCACCAAAGATCAGATTAGCGATCAAATATATGCAGATTGGCTGAGAGAATATCGGATGGCTTGGGGTGGAAGTCATCTTTTGAAGATTGGATAAAGATTGAATATTCTGCAAATATTTAGGAGTATCTCTGAAATATTTGATAGGATATTCAGATTGGATCTGGACTCTAGTAACACCTATATAAAGAAGTCTAGGGCGTCCAGATTGGGGGTCGCTTCCTGTGAGAAAAGATAAACACGAGAGTTCGTGAGATTGGGGGAGAAGCGACGGTTGGCCATTCCACATCGGAATATCAGCGCCAAAGCAACAGTCTGATCGGTGTGGTGTTCAGGTTGTGCTTGAGGAACAACGTAGTACACACACACAGCTATCAAGCTACGTCTTTGAGAGAAGGCGACTGGACTTCCGAGAAGTCCAAGACTAGGCCGAGAGGGAAGTCTCGTCCTACCCACAGGGGATTGAGGGGAGCTGCGGTGAACCGAGATTGCAAATCCGAGAGACAGAGAGTTAGAGGCTAGGCGATTACAAACACGGGGTTGTGTAAGAGTAAGACCACTTGTAGCTCTAATCTCGTAAAACGATTTGTGTCCCATTTTAGGGTGTGGGAAACCCCCCAGAGTAGGCGAGGCCGAACTGAGTAACATACCGTGCGTGCTCCTGTTCTCCTTTATTTTCCGGTACTGCTTGATAAACTGTTTAATCAACTGTTAGAACTCTACCTGGTAGAGTTCGGTACTGGTTAACTGTGTGTGTCTCAGTTATCTTCTCTGACTGATGGATCATTGTGAAAGGAGTTCTAGGTCTGTCTCAACTGTACCTTGAACACAAGCTTGAACAGGGGATAGAATTTCACATACATTTCTCTCTCGCTTTGTTGGCAATTTCTAGTACAAATTCAATTGGAAAACATATATGGATGTAATATAAAATTTATGACATACATTGTAAGCCGTTGCAAATCACTAATTTATTTAATTCATGGAATGTAAAGTTGTCACTAATTTATTGAAAACATCGCCAGCCGTTCACAATTATGCCATTTTTCTGGTTGGTTTAATATGAGAAACGTGAAATCCTTTCAGTCCTTCGCATTCTCATTTCGTTGTTGACGATCATATTGCATCCCCTCATGAATATACCCCGAATGCGACTGTCATACCGTGCATCCCAAGTAGCAATACTCTACAAGTAAATCATTTTTAATAACAATTAATGCTTGTCAACAAATTGATTTATTTAAAAAAATTGAGTTACCGCTTTATACCAGAAACTCCTCGTACCAATTACTGCTTGTCAGCAAATGGAAAAATGTTGGATTTGAATGTTGTGTGTTGAATGATGCAAAGAGTTCTCTTATATAGGTAAAAATTGAAATATGTTTTCCGTCACTTTTCCTTGGCAGTTTCGTCGAGCGTAACGGAAAGCGAGTGTAATATCGACGGAAAATTTTGAAATAGACAATGGTCACTAAATAATGGTAACTAAATCAGTAACGGGAAACTGACGGAAATATTGAAAAAATTTCGTCGACGGAAGTTTGACGGAATTGTGCCGGAATGGCAACGATAGTTTGCTTATGACGAAATTTTGTCGAAAATGTGACGTTTTATTTTTTTCATCACTTTGGCTGGCGACGTTGTTGTGACGCAAATTTGTCAAAATTTTGTAGTGAATTAAGTGATGATAGTGAAGAATCCTAAAATTAAAAGTGAAGCCGAATGTAAAGCTACTTATGAGCTTGAAAACTATGAATTTTTATTGGGTATGTGTATTTGGCATGACATATTATTTGTTGTTAATTCAATTAGCAAAAATTTGCAATCTAATGATGTGTGTATAGTTGTTGCTATAAATCAATTACAAGGTCTTTTTTATTTCTTGAGAAATATAGATAAAATGGATTTGAAAATGCTATGATTCATGGTAAGGAAATTGAAATGGAGAAGTTTAGGGGAAAACGCAATATTTTTTTTAATAATTACGAGTGTTACAACAAAGGGAGTAAGCTGTCCCCGAAAGGGCACGTTTCCTAAAAAGGACACGACCAAACAAACTTGTTCTGGTCGGACCGACCGTAGTGGCCGACACTAAATAAACGGATTACGTACTGTCGTGCCCTTTGAGAGAAAAGCAGGAGATGAACTCCAGAGTCCTAAACTAAGCTACTAACAAACTAATAAACTAAAAGCGACTAAAAGATCACCGCCAGGGTGACAGGACAAGCTCAAAAGAGAGGCGTTTAGCCGCAAAAACGCCAGCTAGCCCAAAACGTCCACCGGTCATCACCCCCGTCCGGTCACCAGAGCTCCACTAGACGCCGCCACCGCCGCGAATCCACCCTCCACACCCGGCCCTCCGTCACCCACCACCATCCAGTGCCCAAACCGCCACCGGTGGCCACAATCGACGCCATCCTACCTCCGATCCATAGATCCGGGCGACCCATCCTTACCCAACCCCTCACCGCAGCTGCAACCGCCAGGCACTGAAACAGCCGGAAGCCACACCGGCCCAGAGGACGACACAAACGGCCCAGGGAAGAAGAAACCGAGCCCGACCGGCAACCCCCGCCTCAACAGCAACGACCGGAGGAGATGCGACCCAAAACAGGCAGGATGGCCGGTGAAAGCAAAGAAAAGAAGTCGGAAGCTTTGCCGGGTCGCGGAGGTTCTAGAGCTTTCAGGAAAGAGGGAAAACCGCAATATACTCATAGGAATAAACGATTTGATGATCATGTTGACAATGAAACAACCTAAGTCTCCACAAGAATCATTTTGAATTGATTATTTCTTATATATAGTATATCAAGGTATTATTTCATTTCAAAGTAGATTTGACCAATTGACATTGTATGACAATATATTTGACTATCTTTTTAGTGCCGAGAAAATTAAGTCGCGAGATAATGAGAAGTTACAAGAAATTTGTATTAAACTATAAAATTTTCTAAAGCATCATGAGTAATCGGATATTGATGGACTGGACTTGTTTTTGGAGTTAAAGCTTTTGAAAGAAATTATACAAGTAGAAAATAATACTTCAATTTGTATACTTAATCAAAATAAAAAGATTGGATTCTTTTCCAAATGCTTTGTTGCTTATAGAATATTGTGGAAAGAAGTTTTTCAAAATTAAAACTAATAAAATCCTACTTAAGCTGGACAATGGCTTAACAAAGACTAAATGGATTAGCATTTGAAAAAGAAATGTTACAAGAAGTTGATTATGAAGATCTAATAGATAATTGCGCTTCTCAAAAAGCTAGAAAAATAAAATTTAATTAAACATAAATCGCAAAAGAATAAATAATGAGTATCAATGTTCTAATTTGTGGTATATGATAACATCAATTATTATGAGAAAATGATAAATAGGGGGTATTAACTACCATCAATTGATAAATTACGGTCCGAACTGTGAAAATTGACAATTCAAGGCAATTTTAAAATATTTTAATCATCAATTTCACAATTAAGGGCAAGAGGGTTTTTTCATTTCATTCGTTTAGTTAACTTTGTTAATTGACGGAGTGATATTCCGTCAATTAAGTGTTATATGAGGATTAAAATATTTGAAAATTACCCTTAATTGTCAATTTTCATAGTTCGGACCGTTATTTGCCAATGAGTGATAGTTTATACCCATTGTTTGTCATTTTCCCTTATATTAAACAGGGAGCTTTGAGTCAGGTTTGTTTTTCTCGCCCTTTTATTTCTCCATATTATCACTTTCTTCCCATTATCACATACTTGTTTGATTTGTTTAGCTTTTGTGCATGTAATCATGCCACTCATAAGACATTGATTACAATTTTGGCTCCTCAATTTTATTGGGTACGATCTTATACACACCCCCCCCCCCCATATTATACAGTAAGGACTAAGGGCCCTGATAGTAACTTGTATAAAAAAATAATGGATTTATGCAGTAAGGACTAAGGGCATATGTAGCGGTGGAATTCTTACCAGGATTTGGGAGCGTCCGACTTCGATTTATTGTGCAGTGAATGCATTCTCGTCGAGATCGCTTGCTGGAGGAGGATTTGCAATTTGCAAGATGAGGTAAATTATTCGAGTAATTTGTTAAAAGCAACTTTTATATTATTATATATGGATTATGATTTTAAAGTTTGAAGACTTAATTGATAGATAAGGAAAGCACGAGTGTTGTATGTGGCCAAAAAGAAGAAAACATTCATACATTTTGATTGTAGGGAACAAGTCAAAAATCATCAAACATTTGTAATTATCGAAGCAAATACTCCCCCTTCTTACACATATGAAGCAAGTCCGATACTCGAAGAAGTGCATACACATGAAGTACCTCCAAGTTCGTCCTCTGAAGTTCTGGGATTTTGTACACCCGAAAGCAACCCTGGAAGTTCCTCAAGCCCGATTAGGCTGCCCAAAGTGAAGGCGGCCAAGGAAGATAGAAGAAAAGGTAAGAAAGTCGCAAATCCTTTTACAAATGAGGCTTTGTTGACCACTGCAGAAACTCAAAAGAAAATTTTCGATTTGAACCAAAAGCAAATGGAGAATGACTGGAAATTGCAACAAAAAGCTTTTAACCTTGCAAAAATGGAGGAAGAAACGAAGATCATGCAAATGAATACAGACGTGATGACTCCAAAGTCCAAAAGATATTTTTCGAAGAGGAAGACTGCCATCCTTCGAGAGTATGAGGAAGACGAAGCTAGCAATGATCAAGATGCTTCCGGAGATTATTAAGACTGCTACCGTCCGACATTTTAGTTCGTGTATTTTTCAATTCCTCTTTTTTTATTATTGGAAGACACAAGTCAAAGTCATACAACAAAACAACACGAGCACATCTCGGACAACAACTAGGAAATAGAACCTAGCAGCCTAGGCAATGTCTCTGATGAAGACCAACTCCAATTCGCAGACTTTGCTAATTTTGCTAGATGATCTGCAACAGCGTTACCGATTTTCATTATGTTATGTACTTTTCATTAATGTAATTTCAATTCCTTTTAAATTGAAATGCAATACATAAATTGAAATGCAACATGTAAATTCAAGTACAACACAACTTAAATAGATGCTTCCATGTTAGTATCATTGTTCATAATTGTTCACCGGTTTCCATAAACCAATTATGCTTCACGATATCATTTTGCAACTCTGTGTGGAGATATGCAGATTGAAGAGTTGTCAAGCGATTACCAAATGCTTCTGATTGTCGAGCTCTTCCGACTGGATCATGAAGATATCGATTACCATTATGATCTGTCGGCCCATCATATAACGTGAAAGTACTACGAGGATTATGTGGATCTTCCTCGTCAACTTCTATAAATTCATCGTCTATAAATTCTTCCTCGACAATCTTGTTGTGCATTATGATGCAAGCCAACATAATTATTTTTAAAACACTTTTTCTATGACACATTCCTGCATGACGAATTATCGCCCAACGAGATTGCAAGATCCCAAAGCACCTCTCGACATCTTTGCGGTACGACTCTTGTTTCTTTGCAAACAATTTCTCAGGATCACCTTGTGGATTGGGAATTGTTTTCACAAAGGAAGAGTACCTTGGATAAATCTCATCAGCTAAATAATAACATGTGTTGTATGTGTTCCCGTTAACTTTGTATGTCACTTGAGGGCAGATTCCAGCGAGGAGCGGATCAAAAATGTCTGATTGATATAAGACATTGATATCATTTTGTGCTCCGGGTACACCAATGAAACTATGTCATATCCATGTGTCGTACG
This sequence comes from Rhodiola kirilowii, assembly GCA_033675215.1. NCBI lineage: Eukaryota > Viridiplantae > Streptophyta > Magnoliopsida > Saxifragales > Crassulaceae > Rhodiola > Rhodiola kirilowii. Next base: position 30,336,777 of record CM066194.1, on the reverse strand, counting down.
ATGCTACTACCTCCAAAATAATGGTTGGGCGACCTTTACGACCTGAGGACGCCCCTTGCCAAGATGTTGGGCATGGGCAGTTCTTCCAATCCCAGTGCATACAATCGATGCTTCCAAACATACCAGGGAATCCTTGTTGCTCTGTGACAGATGCTTGTCGTCACAGCAAATGTGCAAATAAATTTATAGTAGTCCACTACTTGCGACTATACTACTGGGTAGTACTTGGTAAGTAGGGGTCGAACCCAAAGGAATCAGGGGAATAGATGTTCTTGAGGGGGGTTGTTTAACGGGAGAGCGTGTTTAAGGTCGGTTGGTTGGTTTTAAAGCTACCAGCTATTTTGATTGATTGATTGGTTGGTTGGTTGATTTTAATACTGGAAAGTAAATTACAGTTTATAATTAAAAGAAATGTTCGGTTTCAGGGGGCTTGTATTATATCATGTTTATCATTGACCTTTAGTGAATCGTCTAAGTATTCTATGGTGTATCAAGGCCATTCCAAGCACTCGATTTGCGTACACTGTCTAGCCTATTCCAAGGACGTAGAACACTTAATTCTATTTAGACTAATACTCCATTCCCGGTTATATTAGCCTATGTGCATCCATTCAATCCCTTTGGCCCAGTTTTCAAATGGTTTTTCTGATAGTCGACCTCTTCGAATAGTTTATTCATTTAATCCCCTTGGCCCAGTTTTTAAATGGTTTATTTATCCGAGTGTGATCACGAATATCTAAGGAAGAGTTTACGAATTTGGACCCCTATGGTCACATTCCCAAATGGTTTACTATACCTTAGACATTCTAACTTTTATACATGGCACATAGAATCAGTGTTGATTACTAATTCGAGACACTAAGTTAATAGTCTAAAACATTTTATAATACAAGTGCGCCCCGTCTACCGAACTATTAGTTTAGCTACTATTCATCGCGCTAAACATTATACTAAGGAATTAAAGACAACAGTTGATTAAATAAATACTAAGAGATACTTACAACCGTTGAAGCGCCAAGGGAGCTATCCTTTATTTCCAAAGCAAGATTACAACGTTAAAAGTATTACAACTTCTAGAGAGAGAAGTGAAATTGAGAATTGGTGTGTTTTACAAATGAGGTTTGGCTTGGTATTTATAGCCAAAGTGAGGAGGAATGGATGGATGAGATGGAAGCACATGTCTTTTGATCCAAGGGAGGAGAAGGAGGAGCTTGTGGAGGAGACAAGTGGCGCAAGGAGGAGGAGCCGGCGGCTTTTGGTGGAGGAGGGTGGCGCCGCCGGTTGCCGGTCACCCAAGGGGGAGGAGCTCCTCCCTTGCCCACCTCCTTGAATGGTGGCCGGTCATCTTTGCCAAATGTGTGATTTTGTACAGTTTTGTGCAGTCTTTTCACAAAACTGTCAATGTGTTTCTTCCCCGGGCTGTCTTGACTCCACTCCTGATTCCTCTGATTAATTTGTTCTGGTCAATTCAACGTCAGGATCCTTGATATCTCTTCAGTCGGCATATGATCTTGACCTTGGATTGACTCTTGTTATCTTTTCAGCTTAAAATCCTCTCCTTAGCATGTTTTCACTTCAGTCTCTAAAATGCCCTGTGGAAATATATCGGGACTAACACGTAGATGTTAGACATACAAACAGTCTAATTCAGGGGGTTTTACTGTGTTTCTGACTCGTCTAACTTTGGTCCATCAGAATACCCCCCACTTTTAGTTGTTCGTCCCGAACAATGCTATTAAAGGGCGTAAGTTCTAAGTCTGGCTTTGGAATATGAAAATTAGACTGTGATACTCGATCTATCCTAATTCATGCATTGCTTACTTATTACCAAATTGAACTGCGTAAATAAATAGAAGAAACTTAATACTTGTACCTCCGTGCTGAGATGCAAATTATATTGGATGTCTCGGGAGATAGCCCTGTTCAGGTTCCTGGGTTGCAGCCTCGGGATCGTCTCGCACTATATGGTTTTCTGGTAGCTTTCTCTAGCACATGATTCGATTCGGGTTTCAGTGAGTTGAGCCTTTTTGATTTTCTTCTTTTTTGGCGAGGGACTGCTTTTGTAGTGAATTGGCCTTTGGCCTTTGATTTGACTTTTTTGAGTGCTTCACTTTTGCTCGGTTAAAACCTTCACAATTTTGGGCCTTTGGCCTCTCTTGATTTTCTTCTTTGAGTTTTTTGTCTTTTTGTGACTGCTAGTCCATTTTCTCAAGCCTTTTTGGGAGGTCCAATCTTCGCCCGCAAGCCTATGGAAATACCTCCCCGCTCCTCTCGTCTTTGTCGTTTTGCGCGGGTCAAGATGAGGGTCGCTCATCTATTTTCTCGGCTATTTTGACTAGAGAGAGGACGGTCTGATTCCCGTCCTCGCCTTTGCATAGATGCTTCTTGGCGGAGTTGACTTCAATTATTCACTGAAAACCCGAAGTGCAGCCTCCACTGACTTCAAAAACCATATAGTTTGATCTGATCCTTCGATTGCTTGCCAAGCCTCTCTAGGGCATTTCTATCAACTCCACATCCCTAGTTATCTCAGCACAAAGGACAAATGGAAAGTTACATTCTAAGTTTTTAAACAGTTGAATTTTCACAAGGTTAATGCATGAATTATGATTTATCTTTTTCACATTCTTAAGTTCATTTTTTCAAAAAGGTACTATTACTAAAAAAAGAAAAACAGCCGCATGTTATTTATGTACACAGGTGGTTCTCACCCCCCACTTTTGAACGAAGGCGTGCCTTAGTTCAAAAGTCATGCAGGCTTAAAACTAAATACTGAATTTAAAAGACAGAAATTAAAGTGCGGAAAAGTAAGATAGTGTCGGGTTACCTCCCGACCAGTGCACTTGTTTTACGTCGTTGGCTCGACGATACCTCGTTGTGGATTACTGGTTTGGGTCCCATGGGTGGCTGAGGTCAAACTTTGCCACCATTCCTGTGTTGTTTCTTCCTGACTTCTTGCCGGATGTTGTGTTTTGGTCAGGACTCCTTTGTTTCGGGATTTTTTCCTTCCAATACCCCGGAGGGGTTGATGGGCTTTTCACTACTAGCCTTTTGAAGTTTTTGTATTTGGGACTGCCTAGTCCAGTTGCGGCATAGCAATGCTCCATCGGGGGGTTACTCTGCATAGGTCCTTTTCCCATCCGCTTTTCAGCCTCTTCTTGGATCGCATAGTTCGCTGCGACTTTCTCATTGATCAAGGGGAAAAGTCGGGAAGGCCTCATGAGGCTTGGTTCTGCCTCGTTATGTTGGTTCGTGAAGAACTGATCGTAGATAGTCTCAGCTGCCTGGGTAATGATAGTCGGGTATGGAATAGGCAGCTCGTCGGTAGTGTTCTGGACTTCTACTTTGTTGCTTCCGGTGCTTTCCATGTCTGATTCCTCGGATGGTTCGGGAGTCTCTTCTGACGGCTCGGTGGTTTCTCCTTCATTAGCCTCTGGGTCAGCTTCTTCTGTCTGCATTTCCTCGTCGGCTTGGGGTGCTCGTCTTGTGGCAGCGGCCAGGCCGATTATAAGGTACCACATGTCTGCAACGGTGAAGTTTGTTGCAGACCTTTTCATAGCTTCGTTAACTCTTCCCAGCTCTTCAGCCCTCATCCCACGAAGGAATTTTTGGAGAAGAACTTTCTTCGTAAATCCATGGTGCGGGCAGCTTGAGACGATGGCATCGTAGTTCATGTAGTATTCGTCCAAAGTCTCATCCCAGGATTGTTGAAGGCTCATGATCTTCTCACGGGTTTCTTGGCGTAAAGATGGTGGAGAGAATTCTTTCAGGAACGGAACGCAGAGGTCTACGAAACGTTCTGCACTGCAAGCGGTGGATGTGTAGTACCATATCGTGGCGAAGTTGGTTAGAGAGAATTTGAAGCATTTCAGCTTAAATTCCTCTAACACTTCGTTCTCAGGTTTGATGTGGTGGCAGACGTGGTGGAAGTTTCGGCAGTGCTGTACAGGGTCTTCTCCTTCCGTTCCTCCGAACAGGGGTAGAAATCGTGTTGTCCATGCATGCGTAATGGGTGCTGTCATAGAGAAAAGAAAGAAAAAAGAAAGGGGAGAGAAAGAACAACTATCCGATGGCTGATTCCCCGGCAACGGCGCCAATTTGACAGATGCTTGTCGTCACAGCAAATGTGCAAATAAATTTATAGTAGTCCACTACTTGCGACTATACTACTGGGTAGTACTTGGTAAGTAGGGGTCGAACCCAAAGGAATCAGGGGAATAGATGTTCTTGAGGGGGGTTGTTTAACGGGAGAGCGTGTTTAAGGTCGGTTGGTTGGTTTTAAAGCTACCAGCTATTTTGATTGATTGATTGGTTGGTTGGTTGATTTTAATACTGGAAAGTAAATTACAGTTTATAATTAAAAGAAATGTTCGGTTTCAGGGGGCTTGTATTATATCATGTTTATCATTGACCTTTAGTGAATCGTCTAAGTATTCTACGGTGTATCAAGGCCATTCCAAGCACTCGATTTGCGTACACTGTCTAGCCTATTCCAAGGACGTAGAACACTTAATTCTATTTAGACTAATACTCCATTCCCGGTTATATTAGCCTATGTGCATCCATTCAATCCCTTTGGCCCAGTTTTCAAATGGTTTTTCTGATAGTCGACCTCTTCGAATAGTTTATTCATTTAATCCCCTTGGCCCAGTTTTTAAATGGTTTATTTATCCGAGTGTGATCACGAATATCTAAGGAAGAGTTTACGAATTTGGACCCCTATGGTCACATTCCCAAATGGTTTACTATACCTTAGACATTCTAACTTTTATACATGGCACATAGAATCAGTGTTGATTACTAATTCGAGACACTAAGTTAATAGTCTAAAACATTTTATAATACAAGTGTGCCCCGTCTACCGAACTATTAGTTTAGCTACTATTCATCGCGCTAAACATTATACTAAGGAATTAAAGACAACAGTTGATTAAATAAATACTAAGAGATACTTACAACCGTTGAAGCGCCAAGGGAGCTATCCTTTATTTCCAAAGCAAGATTACAACGTTACAAGTATTACAACTTCTAGAGAGAGAAGTGAAATTGAGAATTGGTGTGTTTTACAAATGAGGTTTGGCTTGGTATTTATAGCCAAAGTGAGGAGGAATGGATGGATGAGATGGAAGCACATGTCTTTTGATCCAAGGGAGGAGAAGGAGGAGCTTGTGGAGGAGACAAGTGGCGCAAGGAGGAGGAGCCGGCGGCTTTTGGTGGAGGAGGGTGGCGCCGCCGGTTGCCGGTCACCCAAGGGGGAGGAGCTCCTCCCTTGCCCACCTCCTTGAATGGTGGCCGGTCATCTTTGCCAAATGTGTGATTTTGTACAGTTTTGTGCAGTCTTTTCACAAAACTGTCAATGTGTTTCTTCCCCGGGCTGTCTTGACTCCACTCCTGATTCCTCTGATTAATTTGTTCTGGTCAATTCAACGTCAGGATCCTTGATATCTCTTCAGTCGGCATATGATCTTGACCTTGGATTGACTCTTGTTATCTTTTCAGCTTAAAATCCTCTCCTTAGCATGTTTTCACTTCAGTCTCTAAAATGCCCTGTGGAAATATATCGGGACTAACACGTAGATGTTAGACATACAAACAGTCTAATTCAGGGGGTTTTACTGTGTTTCTGACTCGTCTAACTTTGGTCCATCACTCTGCCCTTTGTAACAGTCGACTCAGGTCAGCTGCATTCGGAGAGCGTAGTTAACGGTCTTTGTAATGTTCAACTACTTGAGCACACCACTTCTTCATGCACTCTAGGGTGGTTGATTCGCCCATCATTGTGAGCTCGGCACACTGATCCGCACATGAACCGTATGCCAACATTCGTATAGCAGCAGTCATCTTCTGCTATGGAAGGAGACCAAGTACTTTAATCGCATCACGTCGTTGATGCCAATATTCATCTTGATTGCAAAGCTTGGTCTTGATACGGTTAAATAGGTTGTTGCTCATTCGATACCTTCTTCGGAAGTCGACTTCGGAGAAAATTGACGATCGACAAAGTCTTCCTATAGATTCTGCCCCCGCGATCCCATTTGCCTTTGTCGATTCGGTTGGCGTCGGCTTGACGTATCATCTTCATCACCCGTCGCTGCAACAACAACGGCATTTATAACGAATGAGTTAGCCGTCTCAATCATTTGTCTCCTTCTTTGTCGGTACTTCAAAAAACCTTCATTGAAATTGAAAAAATTCATGATACGAATGACTGACAAACAAGAATATCGAAGAAATTGAGATGAGTGAAGGAAGTATGTGTGTGTGTGATTCAATGAGAAGATGAATATTGTTTTTATAGACATTTGGATTTTATCTTCGTGTACACGTGTCTAGTATAATTGGACTAAAATTTTAGCAAAATCTGGCTACATTATTGATCAATAATTCACATAAGAGAAGATTCTTTTTTTAAAAATAATTTTTTATTCATGAATAGTAATAAAAAGTTATGCTGCACAAACATACCAAAATGCTGTTACAATAAATAATAATAAAAATTGCTCAATGAAAAAATTCTCGAAGAAATAAAATGCTCCAACGAATGCGGACCATACGTTTTTTTTTGATAAAAAGGAGCATCAGTTATTGATTGATGCGATCAAATTCTCAATTTTCAGAGCATCTCCAATGCAAGAGACCAAGTCCACTTACATGTGGGTCCATTTTCATGCCACATAAGCATCAAGTGGGCTTACATGAAAATGTAGTCATTCTCCTCCAATGCACAAGCCCATTTCCACTTACAACTGGGTCCCATTAAATCAAAGTGTATCTTGCAACGAATATATCTTCTAAATTACAAAGTAAAAAAATCAAAATAAATACTAATATTCATAATTTTTTGAGCTCTATAAAATGAGATACACTTTGATATATTTTTAACAAAAAAATAATGATAATACTTACTTTAAAAGAAATACTCATTTAAATTAAGGTTAATGTGAAACTGCGAAATATGCTCTACCAAGTCCGCTTGTAGTTGACGATGTTTTGGCTTATCACGAATTCGGATATTGCTTTGAATGTAGTTTTCGTAGGGAGCAAACGGTTCCTCACCTAAATTTGGTTGTGATAAACCATCTGATATGTCATCGTAAGATGGAAGCGGACCAAATGGAGTGGCATACGTGTTCCTCTCATCCTCGACAATCATATTGTGTAATATGATACACGCTCTCATTATTCTTGTGAGATCTCTTTTGTCCCAGAATCGGGCCGGACCACGTATGATTGCGAAGCGTGACTGCAACACGCCAAATGCTCTTTCTACATCTTTTCTTTGCCCTTCTTGATATTTAGCAAATAATTTTCTCTTCTCCCCTTGTGGACGTGGGATTGTCTTCACAAATGTTGCCCATTCAGGATATATTCCATCCGCCAAGTAATACCCCATATCATAGTTGTTCCCATTGATACTGTAATTTACCTCTGGAGTGCGGCCTTCTAGAACATCATCAAAAATTGGTGAGCGATCTAACACATTGATATCATTGTTAGATCCGGCAACTCCAAAAAATGCATGCCATATCCATAAGTCAGACGACGCAACCGCTTCAAGTAAAAGAGTTGGAACTCCTTTGTGACCGCTCATGAACATCCCTTTCCATGCTTTCGGACAATTTTTCCATTGCCAATGCATGCAATCAATACTGCCCATCATACCAGGAAAACCACGAGCCTCTCCCATCTCTCGAGTAGACGTTGTACATCATTTGAGTTTGGCTTTCGTAGGTATTCACCCTCAAATATGACAATCACATCGGTGACAAACTTTTTCAAGCATTCAATCGCAGTGGACTCGCCAATACGAACATAATCATCAACAGCATCGGCAGATACTCCGTACGCCAGCATACGCATGGCTGCAGTGCATTTTTGTAAAGGTGAAAGACCTTTTCTTCCCAATGCATCAACCCTTTGCTGAAAATACGGATCATAATGAGATAGGGCATCGACAATACGAAGAAATACATGTTTTCCCATTCGATACCTACGTCGAAATGTCTCAGCAGGATACACTGGATTGGGTGAAAAATAATCATTTTCCAGACGTTCGTGACCAGCTTCGCGATCTCGATCTATCACTCTCTTTGGCGTGGATGATGATCCTCCATAAATTTGGTTATGGAGTTCGTATTGACGTTGCTCCAACGAATCATCGAAAAAAAACTCTTGAATAAATTCTTCAGTGACATCAGGAAAGTCATCAGAATCTGATGAATTAGACATATTGGGTATTTTGTATAAGGCAACGAATATAGTGAGAGGTGAGATTGGGAGTAATGAAACCCAACACTTAAATAGAAGGCTTCAACAACGGCTAGATTACAACGGCTAGTTTACAACGGCTATATTTTACAACGGCTAGTTTACAACGGCTATATTTTACAACGGCTAGTTTACAACGGCTATATTTTACAACGGCTATATTTTACAACGGCTATATTTTTCAATGGCTATATTTTACAACGGCTATATTTTACAACGTCTATATTTTTCAACGGCTATATTTTACAACAACGGCTATATTTTACAACGGCTATATTTTACAACGGCTATATTTTACAACGGCTAGTTTACAACGGCTAGATTTTGTAGGACCCATTTTATTCTTATTTTATTAAATTTGTAATTAAATGGTATTATATAATTAAATTTAGTTTAGTTAAATAATGTTAAAAATGTAATAATCACGTGTCCCCAAGCAGGAATTGTCCACCAAAGAGGGCTTGACCACTTCCATTGGTGGGGGCACACACGTGCCATTTCATTTCACGTATCTCCAAGCAGGACTTGGGCTTGCCTCCAATGCAAAGTGGGCCTGACCAAGTCACATTTTACGTGTCCCAAGTAAGTGATCTTCTCTCCAATGCAAAATGGACCTGACCAAGTCACATTTCACGTGTCCCCAAGTACATATGATCGTGCATTGGAGATGCTCTCACAAATTACATTATTTTACGACACACTCACAAATTCCAAAAAAGTAACTCAGAAAACACGCGCCACTGAGAGCGTGCGTGACACACACTTGAAGAAGCACATCAGGTCATCAACGCCATTTGTACAGCCCACCATAAAAGCTGTCGGCTTGTTCGCCATCACACATTCATACCAACCCACCGCTGTCCCAAAACCCCAGCTGCGATTCATTCCCCGTCATCCGCCCCCTTCCTCCGATTTTTCCAGCGGATCTATTTGGTGAGTTTTGGATTTCGCACTCGATGTTCTGAATTTGATTCCCTGCATGCATCGATTTGATGTTGCCTTTGTTGAATTGGGCGTGTTTGAATTTCCGTGTGATTAATTGGCTTGCTTCTAATCATACGACTCTTTTACGGTTTAGAGGTAAAATGTCTGGTGAAGAAGGCTAAATGTTTGATTCGAAAGTTGCTATTTGAAGACCTATGCATAGCTATGTGGGTGTATGGTTCCATATCCAAAAAAATTAGTGGCCAACGAGTGTCAAATGTATAGCTTTTAATAGAAATTACTAAATAGAGATGCCAAAAAGGGTTGGCAGTCTGTAGATGCAGACATACATCTGTAAGGAGTTGATTTCTTACTGTCGTTATTAATTTTATTGGAGAAGTGATGAAGTTTTTCTTTTTGTTTTCAATGATTAAGCAGTAATGGATTCGGAAGAGGACACTGATATTAGTGATTCGGAGATTGAGGAGTATGAAGATACAAGTTATGAGGAATTGAAAAATGGTAAACATCAAGTGAAACTTTCAGATGCGACGCTGACCTGCCCGTATTGCTCAAAAAAGAAAAAGAAAGAATTTGGGTACAAAGATTTGCTTCAGCATGCTTCCAGCATTGGTAAAGGAAGCTCGCAGAAAAGAAGTGCAAGGGACAAGGCAAATCACCTTGCATTAATGAAATACTTGGAGAAGGATTTAGCGAGTGTGAATGGTCAGTCGAAACCAGCAAATGAAGCTGAACCTCCAAGTGGATGTGACCAGGACGAGATGTTTGTATGGCCATGGATAGGGATTCTGGTTAACATCCCTACACAGTGGAAAGATGGGCGCTATGTAGGTCGAAGTGGCTCACAATTGAGAGACCAATTAACTGCTAGAGGCTTCAATCCAACAAGAGTCAATTGTTTGTGGAATTTCCGGGGTTTCTCAGGCATTGCTCTTGTTGAATTTCGAAAAGATTGGCCTGGTTTACACAACGCCTTATCCTTTGAAAAGGCTTATGAAGCTGATCGGCATGGGAAGAAACACTGGCTTGAAACTGCTAATCGAGATTCTGGATTATATGGCTGGGTTGCACGGGCTAGTGACTACAATGGGAAGGACATCGTAGGAGATAATATGCAGAAAATTGGTGATCTTAGAACCATATCTGATCTCATTGCAGAAGAAGCCAGGAAGCAAAATAGACTTGTATCAAATCTAAACAAAGTCATCGAGGTCAAAGACATGCATTTGAAGGAGATTGAGAGTAGAGTCACTGAGACCTCGAAAGCCTTGTCTATAACTATGACCGAGAGGGATAAGCTCCACGTCTATTATAACGAAGGTTTCAGTCCTGGAAATCTTAGTTTATGTTAACTTACTTTGATTATTCTATACATTCTGTCTATATTTGTCTCTAATTGTGGCGTGCCACCCATGATTAGAATTAAAAAAGATCCAGCTCAGTGCGACAGAGCATTCCCAGAAGATTACTAATGACCATAAGAAGCTGAAATTGCAAATTGAAACACAAATGAGAAATAGTGAAGAGCAAAGGGAAGAACTGAAAAAGCGCGAAGCACGTAACGAGAGTGAAATGAAAAAGCTGTTGGAGGAGATTGAAATGGTATGTTATGCTAATTACTTATTTAAGAGCTTGGCTGCTACTAATTGAATGATAAAGCAATCGAACTGAAGTTATACTAAAAGTACAACTGTATACATATTTATGCAAAAAGTGATGAGGTATTAACATGGAAAGGGATATCAGCGCAGTTTAGTAGTGCCATTTTTTCCTTATTCTTTTCAAATACTATGTTTCAGATACAACTTCTGTCTACTTGGTCTACTTATCTAATGATTATGTGAGTTCGTGAACTGCTTATTTCAAATTAACTGTGTTGCTATTTATTCTGTTTTTGTGTAGAATAAGTCAAAAAACAGTTCGCTTGAACTGGCCTCCTTGGAGCACCAAAAAGCCGATGCAAGTGTGTTCAGACTAGCAGAAGATCAGAAGGCTTGTTATATACATGATGCATTTAATATTATATAAAGAAGGCGATGGCTAGCGTCCATTCAGTCTGATGTGGTATGGTTGTCTCATTTCAGCGGCAAAAGGAGGAACTTCACAAAAAGATTATTCAGCTTGAAAAGCAAATAGATGCAAAACATGCTCTAGAAGTGGAAATTACAACGTTGAGAGGAAATTTGAATGTCGAGAGACAATTGGCAACTGGTGGCGATGTGGAGAAAATCAAGAAGGTTGAGGAAATGATGCAAGTATTGAGAGATAAAGAGGAAGAGCTTGATACTGTAGAAACATTAACCCAGGACCTGATAGTAAAGGAAAGAAAGAGTAATGATGAGGTCCAAGATGCTCGTAAAGAGTTGATCAATGTAAGTACACTTTCACGTTATTTGTGTTTCTGCACAACCAAGACACTATATACTAAAACATTTGGGGAACCCGCTAATATCCCATTGGCCCATGAGAGGTATATTACTTGACTGGTCAGATTTAGATGAGTCTCCATTTAGATGAGTCAATGAGATATGGTTGCTCTTGTTTGCTCCTGCCTGATGGGGCTTGGACTCCATATGTTATCCTGTCCCAATAATTAACTCTACTTACTTGCTATGTGTTTTCTTTTTATTACATACCTGATTTGATTGCACTGAGAACCAACTATAGTAATGATAGCTACTACTAGCAGCATTATTTATTTGGTATTAAAAGTAGAATGTACCATGCTTTTCCTATTTACAAGCATCTGTAAAACAACTTTAAGTCTTACATCAAGTAAGAAAATCATAGGGGGTAGTTTATTCAGTACAATGACTTGTATCATGTTAGATATGTGGTTGTGTGTGTTGATGTGTTTCATAAGATTTTTGCTGCCAGCTAATTTAGAAAAAAAAATCCCGATCTACCATTTGCATCGGAAACAATTCATTTTTTTCCATCCCACTTAAAACTTAAATCCCGATCTACCATTTGCATCGGAAACAATTCGTTTTTTTCCATCCCACTTAAAACTTTTCCTTTTGTACCATTTTCACAACAAGCCGTTGTTGCGAGCAGCCATGTTGTCTTTTTATATAGAAAAAACTTGCATTTAAACCTGTTGGAAGCTTTCAGTTATACTGCAGCTTGCAGCAGCGATTTCGCCCACATCAAACAACACCGCTGCTACTAGCAGCTGTTGGTGGTGAGAAATGGTGACAAGAGTAACGTATATGTATTGAGTGAAGTGGTAGAAAGAGTATTGTTTCAGATGCAAATGTCAGATTGAGGTTTTATTCGCTAGTTAATTGGTTTGGATTATTTGTGGAATCTTGAATTAACATTGAACCAGATGGTTAATTCTCTTTGCATCCCCTTTTTTTGTCTGCAGGGCCTGAAAGACATGGGTGGATCTGGCCCTAAAAAGATAGGAGTGAAGCGAATGGGTGACCTAGATAGCAAGCCATTCCATGAAGCTCTGAAGAGAAAGTGGAACGAGGATGAAGCTGATGAGAGAGCTATGGAGCTATGCTCATTGTGGCAAGAGTACCTCAAAGACCCAGGGTGGCATCCTTTTAAAATGGTTATGGTTAATGGGGGTCACAAGGTGCGCATTTGTGTAACTGGCAACACTACGAATATATTTTGTTCTTTTGTTTTCCTGACACAAAAATAATAAAAATTATTGGGAGTGGAGGAGCATGTAAGGGTGGAATCGTTCTACGTATTTCTCATAGCAGTTCATGCGCAAGACAGTCCCCAGTACTTGGGAGGTTCTTGTAAATGACTTGCGAAGGACGAGAAGGGCAGATTTTAACCTTAAATTAAAGGGAGAACATATTCCATGATTAGAACTGGTAGAGATATATCCGCTTTATGTGGGGAGCACGGTTTAAAATTGCGACCCTTCTCATTAGTTTTTTTCATGTTCTAGTAATTAAGTTTGTGATAGATTAGTGGTACAAAAACTTGATTTTTTCACTTCTTTCTGGTACCATTTTTTTTTTGCTCTTCGTATATGCATCATGAACTAATTGGCCATACATATCATGTCCATACTTGTTATCAAGAATTTGTGTGTATAGCAGTCTCATCTTGCATATGTAACATTTTGTGTAGTCTATGAAGTTCTCTAATGCTAATTGCTTGAATATTATTGATGCTGCAGGAGATAATTGATGAAGAAGATCCGAAGTTGAAATCTTTAAGGGACGACTTAGGAGAAGATGTGTTCGTAGCTGTGACAACTGCTTTGAAGGAAATCAATGAATACAACCCTAGTGGGAGGTATATAATCACAGAATTATGGAATTTTGAACAGGGAAGGAAGGCTAAGCTCCAAGAGGGAGTTGCATTGTTGGTTAAACTCTGGCAAACGAAGAGACAAAATTGTGGGATGGCTTAAATGTCGGTGAGTAACTTCCATTATATATTTAGAAGTCTTCCTGCTTGGCTTCATTGCTTTTTATATTGCTCAACCTTAGATATCCGTTGCTCCATGCTATGTTTTCTTGAATAAGTTGTGGTAGTGTGGGCATCTTTAGCTCAATGTTTGAATCCAATATCTATCTGAACCCTTGTAAAGCTTTGTAATTTGGTCATCTCTGGCTTACTATTTAATTTATGCTAATTCAGGTGAAATTTACTTGAACTTGAAGGATGGAGCAATAACAAATGATGAAAGAAGAACAATTTTTCAAAGACGAATTGACATTATTTACCCAATGAATTCTATGTGCTTAGCTTAATAAATGATTTCTAGTTGGGAATCAGATTATAACTCCCCACCATTGTTTCCAATGGAAGTACCAAACCAATATCTTGTTATGTGAACTTTTATGATGTCTTTTTGTGACAGTTGGAAAATAAACGAGCTTTTGTGCTCCAAGTCTTGGTTAATAGACACCCATTTGGAGAACATCACATAGATACGTGCGATTCGCTTCGGTGGGTATTCAGTGTTACCCACATGCCAATCAAAATATTATTTAATTGAAAAAAAAAACAAGATAGTAACAGCTATGAACCAAATTTAAGCGAAAATCAGAGTAAGAGTGAGTTCAGGCTCGTTAGACAATCTTCTCAATGTCTCATCTCTTTAGATGTTGGGATTTCTTAGCAATAACTTATGAGAGGATACAAAAATTCTGAACAAAAATCTCAACCAACGATGTTTCTCATATGTTACCATAAATTCCAGTCAATTGGTTGCTCTCGCAAACTGAACATTCTCTTCCATTCTCATTGGACTTCGAAACTAAAAGAAAAGTTTAAAACACAAAATTGTTCTGCCTAGAACTTCATGAAGAAGATCTGTGTATTGGATTCCTTGTGGAAATCCCAAATGAGCTTAACTCATCTTTATAGGAGAAATATATAACGCCTCCAGTTGCCCCCACGCAAGGCTAGGTGACGATTGACCCCTTAGGCGTTGCTTTTGTTGCAGGTTGTGTAAATGAAGTTAGATGTAGATTCAATCTGGGTTTGTTGTTAGGGTAAAGCCAGGGGATTTAGCCATCAGGTTAGTTTCAACTGTTATTTGGGTGTGTAGCTAAACGTCGTCGTTCCACTTAAGTACGAGTTGGCTATGGCGCCGTCGTTTAGCTACGCTCCCTTCCTCCCCTGGTTCAATCTGTATTTAATCCCTTTTACTTCTTTTAATAAACCCTAACAGATTTATCCCAAATCCAATATCGATTTCTCTTCGATCTGAGTCGATGTCGATCTGATCGGAGCTTAAGCGAGTTCGGTTCACATGGTATCAGAGCGAATATGGGGAGCCGGTAAGTGTTTCTGACTTGTTCTGAAGTTTCATTGAAATCGGTTGGATAGATTGAAAATGGCAACGCCAAGTGCGAATAGTTCGAATCCGAGGTCTGATGTAGCTTCTGTGGTTGATTCTGATGATGATGATGATTTGTAATACATGAACAAATCTGATGTGAATGGTAATCCCATTGTTACTAAGGTTTTGACCGGTAGAATTAATTTCATCTCGTGGAAGAAATCCATGGAGATTGCCTTGTCTGCGAGGTTAAAACTTCATACAAGGAAAATATCCCAAGCCTGATGATCGAAAGGTAAGGGCGAAATGGCAGAGATGCAATGATGTGATAATGTCTTGGCTGATCAGTTCGATCTCGGAGGATATTGTTGGTCAAATCCTCCACGCCAAGGATGTTATGACTGCTTGGAATATGCTCCATGCTAGGTTTGCTGGAATAAACCTTGCTAGGAAATCTGTTCTGATGAAGGAAGCCAACAACCTAGTTCAACGAGATTTGGATGTTGCAACCTATCATGGGAAGCTAACAAAATGTTGTCAAGAGTTGGACTCAATAAAAAAGGTCAGTGCATGTCCAAACAATGGAAATTGTGTGTTGTAGTGAAGCTGATGATGAGAAATTGGAGGACAGAGTTGTCAATGATAAGGACTCATGTCTTTGCTATGCCCAATGTGCATGATATGGACATTGTGTTTGAGATGGCTACTAGAGAAGAAAGCCAAAGAGACGCTACCAAGACTAGATACATTGAAGCATCTGCAATGTATGGATAGAACACCAATTATCAGAATAACCAGGGGAACTATCAGCCTACCCAAGGAGGCAATTCTTATCAAAATGAACAGAATGGTGGCAATCAAATGAGATAAATGGGTGCAGGTAGAGGAGGTTTTAACAAGAACAAGCCCCAACTCTTCTGCACTCATTGTCAAATGATTGGACATTTGAAGGAGAATTGTTATAAGCTGGTAGGGTATCCACTAGGTCATAAACTGTACAAAGGAAACGATTCGCACAAGCAAGGAGCAACTAGAAATTTTTTAGGAAATAGTGCCAACACTACTGACGAGATGGAACCTGCAACAAATGCTACAAGTCAGTCTACTGAGCAACTTAATCAGATCATGGCCATGATCAAGTCTGGAGGAATGGATCAATCTGGCACACACATTGAAATGGCAGGTACAACATATTCTTATGCAGGTACAACCTGTTCTTATAATGCTTTTAGTACTCGTGATTGTTGGATAATTGACAGTGGTGCTACATGTCATATTACATATAAGCCTAAAATGCTTAGTGATATTCATGATTTGAAGGGAGACTATGGTGTGATATTGCCTAATGGTGAAAGAGTTGTTATCAAGCAAAGTGAGAATTGTTACTTGCAGAATGGGCTGATTTTATTTGGAGTTTTCCTAGTTCCTGAATTCAAATTAAATTTGTTTTCAGTTGGAAAGTTGATAGTTGATTCGAAGTGCAAGGTTATATTCACTGATTTGTCCTGCACTGTACAGGACCATCACTCCAAGATCATCCTCGAGACTGGTGAACCAGCAAATGGCATGTTCAGCTTTGATGCTTCTACTTCCAAGGCTACAACTTACAGTTGTGCAACTAGAAGAGAAAGCAACATGGCTGATTTGTGGCACAGCAGATTGGGGCATGCTTCAGTTGAAACTATTAACAGCCTATTAAGACAACAATCAAATAAATTGATTTGTAAAGACAGCAATTATAATTGCCCTATTTATCCTTTAGCAAAACAGACAAAGTTACCATTTTCTATGAGAAAGCACAGTGATGATGCATCTTTTTCCTTAATTCATGGAGATGTTTGGGGTCCATTCCATGAGCCTACCATGACTAGTTCACAGTATTTTTTGACCTTAGATGATAATTTTTCTATAGGAACTTGGACATTTTTGATGAAACAAAAGTCTGAGGTTGCTGATCATATTATTGGTTTTCTTGCTATGGTTAAAACCTAGTTTTCTACAGTTGTGAAAGTATTGAGGAATGATAATGGTGGTAATTTTTTCAGTGATAAGTTGACTCAATTCTTGAGATTGCAGGGTTGCATTCATCAGTCAAGCTGTCCCTATACCCCATAACATAATGGAGTAGTAGAGAGGAAACACATGCATTTGTTGGAGGTGGCTAGAGCCCTCATATTCTAGTCAGGTTTGCCTAAATTTTTTTGGGGTGATAGCATCTTAACTGCAACATACATCATAAACCAATTACCTACTGAGTTGTTGAAAGGCAAAAGTCCCTGGTAAATGTTGTTCAAATCAGTTCTTTTTATTGATCATTTGAAGATTTTTGATTGTCTTTGTTACGTTACCACCCAGACACATCAAAGAGACAAATTTGATCATAGAGCTTTGTGATGCATTTTCCTTGGTTATCCTATGTGACAAAAGGCTATAAAGTCTACTGTTTAACTACTCATCAGATTATTGTTAGTAGGCATGTTATTTTCAGAGAAGATGTCTTCCCTTACAAACAGTTGATACCACAATCCTCTTCTGAAACCACTGTTCCTCTTCCTATTTTACCAGTGACTGACGAGCCTTTGCATTTTAATGATGATATTGATTCCTTGGATTTCAATAATGATAACGATGTTGATTTATGCATCTGTAGAGGAAGACATGGCTGTTTCGGTGACATCCCCTGATTGTTCTCCTGGTTCAAGTCCCATTATTGAGTTCAGTAGTCCTGCCCTAGCACCAAGAAAATCCCAGAGAACAGTACACAAGCCTGCTTGGACAAATGATTACTTATATCAGAATATTGGTAAGCTCACTTCACCTCATGATATGAAAAAGTTCCTCAGTTATCAGAGATGTTCCCCTGCACACAGACATTTTGCTATGCACATATCTGATATTAAGGAACCCACCACATTTACCATGGCTCCCAAGGATCCTAAGTGGATGGAGGTTCATGCACAAGGAGATTTTGGCGCTGGAATTAAATCTGATATGGATTATCACTAATCTACCACCAGGTAAAACCATTGTTGATTGCAAATGGATTTATAAGATTAAGTTCCATGCTGATGGTAGTATTGAGAGATACAAAGCTAGGTTAGTGGCAAGAGGTTTTACTCAAATTGAAGGCCTTGATTACTAAGACACCTTTGCTCCAGTTGCCAAAATGACTACAGTCAGATGTTTATTAGATGTTGCTGCTGCCAGAAATTGGCCCATGTACCAATTGGATGAAAACAATGCTTTTCTCCATGGTACTTTGGATGAAGAAATCTACATGAGACTTCCACCTAGTTTTTATTACAAAGAGAAATCTCAAGGGCAAGTTTGCAAATTACTAAAGAGTCTTTATGGGCTTAAACAAGCTTCAAGACAATGGTTTGCCAAGTTTAGTGAAGCTTTATTGGATTTTGGTTTTCATAACAGTTTGAATGATTACTCTCTATTCACATTGGAAAGAGGAGGTGACTTCATTGTGCTGCTTGTATATGTTGATGATGTGCTTCTCACAGGTACTTCACAGTCCCTTATAGATGACATCAAGAACTATATCCACAACAAGTTCCAGATAAAGGACTTGGGAGTGCTCAAATATTTCTTGGGGCTGGAAGTGGCAAGGTCACCTCATGACATTTTTCTTAATCAGAGAAAATATGCTTTGGAGCTCTTACAAGAAAACAATCTTACTCAATGTAAACCCTCTAGAACCTCTATGGATATCAAGCACAAACTCAGTTTATCTCAAGATCCCTTCCTTGATGATCCCCTGCAGTATAGAAAGCTGGTTCGAAAATTGATTTACTTGACCATCACTAGACCAGACTTGTCTTACACTGTCCATGTGCTTAGCCAGTTTATGCAAAGGCCAACTACAGACCACTTACAAGCAATTCAAAGGGTCCTTCGATACCTTAAAGGGGCACCTGCTCAAGGACTGTTATTTCAAGAACACTTAGACCTGACTCTCAATGCATTTTGTGATGCAGACTGGGCCTCTTGTCCTCTCACCAGGAAGTTGGTTACTGGCTATTGTGCTACTCTAGGATCTTGTGCAGTGTCTTAGAAGACTAAGAAATAGCCGGTCATTTCTAGATCATCTGTAGAATTAGAGTACAGGTCCATGGCTACAACCTGTTGTGAATTAACATGGCTAACCAGACTGCTTGCTGATATGAAAGTTTCTACCACTTATTCTATTCCACTTCACTGTGACAACAAGGCGGCCATCCATATTGCTCACAATCCAGTTTTTCATGAAAGAACGAAGCAAGTTGAGTTGGACTGTCACTTGGTGAGGTCTCATGTATGCTCAAAGTTCATCAAACCTATTCATCTATCCACTACGGACCAACCTGCAGATTTGTTTACAAAAGCTATGACAATGGATCAGCTTCTTTACCTGTGTTCCAAGCTGGGAGTGACTAATTTTTCCACTCCACGGCTTGAGGGGGGAAGGGGGGGTGTTGCAGGTTGTGTAAATGAAGGTAGATGTAGATTCAATCAGGGTTTGTTGATGGGTTTGTTGTTAGGGTAAAGTCAGGGGATTTAACCGTTAAGTTAGTTTCAACTGTTATTTGGGTGTGTAGCTAAACGCCATCGTTCCACTTAAGAACGAGTTGGCTGTGGCGACGTCATTTAGCTACGCTCCCTTCCTCCCCTGGTTCAGTCTGTATTTAATCCCTTTTACTTCTTTTAATAAACCCTAACAGATTTATCTCAAATCCAATATTGATTTCTCTTCGATCGGAGTCGATGTCGATCTGATCGGAGTCGATGTCGATCTGATCGAAGTCGATGTCGATCTGATCGGAGTCGATGTCGATCTAATCGGAGTCGATGTCGATCTAATCGGAGTCGATGTCGATCTGATCAGAGCTCAGGCGAGCTCGGTTCACAGCATTAAGCATGACAAAGGTTCCTCGACTCGTCTTAAGCCAAGGGAAACCAAAGACTCTCCACCTCACTTAGGACAGTCGACATAAATACCTCTTATGTTGGAGATTTTAGGGTGTTAAAACGGAGTAAGACGGGAGGACATTGAGCACAGAGTTTGGTCCTCCATCACGTGTGTACCGCACCCCAAAACTTGAGACCCCAAAATTACTATTAGTCATGATGCATCTATAAATCTACATATGATACATATCCAAAAGTAAAGTCAAATTTAGTGACTTTGAATTTGTATTAAATGCAACTTAAAAAATACATATGTAATGTAACACGTGTCATTTTACAAGTTCTCAACAACAACAAAAATCTTATTTGAGCTCCTCATTGAATTAAATGATTTATTTAATAATTGAATTATCCACCAGTAGAAATAGTAAAATGGAAGCTTTGCCGGCAACGACAATGGCGACTCCTTATCTCAACCATCTCTCCTCCTTCCGACAATCTCCGATTGTCTCACTCTGCTACGTCAAGCATCGATCCTTCTCCTGCAAGCTCAAAAGTGATGTACGTATGCTACTTCTGCAATCTCTCAATGGTTGATACTCTATAAATTTACAAATGCTCGACTGTGAGAAGAGGACTGAGAAATTTCATCAAGTTCATAATCCGTAGCCAAATCTGACGCCTATTTCTTTTTTATCACAGGAAAAGACTTCGTGGAGCTTGAGTCATGAAATTAATAGTTTGTCTTTCGGTGAAGTGGTTGTTAGGGTTGGCTTGCTCGCCGTTTTGTCCACGTCGCTTTTTGTGGTTGAACCTGCTGTTGCCTATAAGGTCATGTACTCAGTTCCAAATGAGATAAACAAAATATAATATACGGTTGATTTTTTTGTTTTATATATTGCATTTTTAAATGTTTTATGAAGTGTGAGGTTTTGATCTGAAATTGAGGTTGTATTTTTTATTGTGGTTATGATGATGTGGATGAATAGGGCGGAGGGCCATATGGCGCCGGAGTAACGAGAGGTCAGGATCTGAGTGGAAAGGATTTCAGTGGCAAGATATTGATCAAGCAGGACTTTAAGACAGTATGAATTTATAATACAGAGAGTTGATGTATTTAGCTGCGAGTGTGTTGACATCTTTTATTTTGTACTGTTGCAGTCAATACTGAGACAAGCCAATTTCAGAGGTGCAAAACTTATTGGTGCCAGCTTTTTTGATGCTGATCTTACAGGTTCACTTCTCGTCTGCTTGTAGCTGCCCCCCAATCTTACAACATGTTTATATTTAAACACATTATGTTTTTCTTCAAAGTTTCATTAGTGTACTGATAGGCCAAACTTGCAAAAGGATTCTTTCTTTTTTCCTTTTGGTGTCTGGTCAATAAATGACAATTTGTCTGTGTCCCGTCAGGAACAAGGGATTAGACATCTACTGAGCCATTTACCGTCTGCAAGATATCTAGGTAGTATTACTTTCATAGTTTAACATGGACACTCTTTAAACACAGGGGCTGATCTTTCTGATTCTGATCTCAGAAGTGCGGACTTCTCTTTGGCTAATGTTACAAAGGTAAAGTCTGTCAGCAACCTAATCTTCAGCTGGGTAATCCTCAATTTTGTTCTTTTATGCTTAATTACTCTTGTACATGTATGTCATTTTGGAAGTTCTCAATTCAATTCTCAAAATTTATGCGAATTCCTTATGAAAATGATGAACTCTTAGTTGGCCCTCAGACTCAATTTTTCTATATGTTATCCTCCCTAGTACAGGTGAACACATATAGATATATATTGGTTCTCTAGTTTAGTTTTGAAGTTATGCCTCATTGTTTCCCATCCATTTTTGAGCGACAAGAAAATGTCACCTGAGACTACATCTTAGGAGTTAACTTGATCTTGAAGTATGGTTTTTCCTCGACGAGGCAATGCTTGCTTCCTAATCCCAAATGTCATATCATAACAAAGTACTTGAGATATATTACTTGATGCCATACATGGACACTGATTTCTTTGCGCAGGCTAACTTGACCAACGCCAATTTGGAAGGGGCACTTGTAACTGGCAACACATCATTCAAGGGATCAATCATATATGGTGCAGGTAAGTGAAACATTCCAGTATTCTCTACTGAGATTCTTAAATCTCGTCTGGAACACAACTCTTCGTGTCATTCATAGCTGTGATATGTTTCCAAAATTTCAATGTTTCTGCTTTTAGTGCCTACTTCATTACTTTGCTGAATGATTAACCTTGTGGCCAGACTTCACGGATGTACCATTAAGAGAAGATCAGCGAGAATATCTTTGCAAAATAGCAGATGGGTAATCTTGCATTTTTGCTGAGTAGGTTGATAACATTGCCATTTTCAACAATTAATCTTTGTTCTATCTAGGGTAAATCCAACAACTGGAAATGCTACACGGGAAACACTTCTCTGCAACTAGAACACCGGCTATCATACATTCTAAAAGCTTCATAGAGCATAATTTTCGCGTGACACTTAACCTTATGTAAATTACGTTGAACTATTTCTGCAACGATGCTACATACGGAGAGACTATTGTGCTTATTAAATCCCTTATCGACTCTTCCCATGTTTATAGCATGGCAGAAAGTTCTTCATCTAGCTAATATAATCAAGTCCACAATTGCTCAGTTCACAACTGGAGACCAATGCAGGTAAAGATCAGGTTATCCCAATTGGTGAGAAGACTCACCCCAGATATGCTTTGGTATGTTATATCTATTTCTGCAGTATTTGGCAAGTAATTTCGTTGCATACTCAAGTTAGGAAAATTTAAGGTAGTAGTCTACAGTTAGGTTTACCATGTGAATTATTTGACACGTGTCACTTAATGAAACGACGTAGGTTTGTCCATAATGTAAACTTCGACGGAATTCATATATAAGAACGACTTTAAGCGATAAACCAACTAGAATACTTAAAATCATTACTTTTCGCTTCAATTCATCAAAAAAAAATTCATTGAATATTTAGCATTTATCATTGAACATTTAGCGTTATCACTGAACATTTTTCTAAAATCATTAAAAATTCAAAAAACACGTGAACAATTCAAAATTTTTTACTCGACAATGTCTAATAACATGGAACATTTAGGCAATATATGTAGAAACCTCGAATAAGCTAAATGTTCAGTGATAAGAATGTTCATTTAATATAAATGTCCGGTGATAAGGCTAAAAATGATAAGTGAACATAAAATTAATTTTTGAATAAATGAAGTGAAAAGTAATGATTTGACCATATCACTGAACATTTAGCTTAGTCAATGAACAATAAAACCGGAAATTAGAAAATTAGAAAATATCATATTACCCTTTACACGTGTCCTAATTTTAAGTGATTTATAGTTTATATAAAAAAGATAGGGTTTATATTTGATCATTTGTCAATGGTGAAAGAGTGAAAGGGGCTATCTTACCCTCTCTTCTCCACCTATCTTTTTTATATCCTTGAATCTTCCTGGTATGCATTGTTTCATGCTTTTTCATTGAGAGGTGAACTCAAGAACAACATAAGCTTCATATTTTAATGGTGAGAATGTTGATCAATGACTTTATAAGGTTTGATCAGTAGTATCATATGGCTCTGGAAAAGAGGCTCAGAGATCCTATTATGTAATCTAAGATGCTATGAAGTTTTGCTGTGAGACGTGATTTCACTGCCAAAGAAAATTTATCGTATGTCTTAGACACGGTTACAAGCAATCTGAATCCCTAATTCACGATCAGAGCAACTAGATGCGATTTGGAATGTGTGAATAACTCCAGCAAATCCAAACCGAAAGGGAGACTTAAAAGTCAAGTCTATATATCAAAATTCATACCTCTCCGAGCTAAAGTTCCAGCAAGTTCAGTATCTTTTTCCACTTTTTCTAATGCCCAAATGAAGGAATGCAACTCGGTGCATGAAGAATTGAACAAAAACCAAGTGGTGAATTCCGATCGAATCAGACATAGTTAATGATTATGCTACAGAAAAGACTTCTTTTGTAGACGATTTTAAGAATTTTGTGCAGGTGTCATTCGTCTTTTCAGCGGCAGTACAGCAGTAGAAAAAACAGTCAGAAATTGTAGCTTCACTTCAATGGAGGATTTTTACTGCAGCTTTTCTTCATTAGACAAATCAATGGCAACAATTGAGATATCGAATTCGATCGCGGTAATTCACTTTCCGAAATCGATATTTCGCCTCTACTAATAGTCCAGGGTTTCACGTAATTCGAAGTGAGATAATTAAATCGAAACAATTTATGCTCTCGGCCAAAAGATGTAGAAATCAACTTTGGAGTTTTAGGTTTTGGAAAACAAGAGTGAAAATGAATAACTCAGAATGATTTCTATATCTGTATAAGAGAATTTCATACTTATATAAATAGGAATCGATTGGGAATGAGCAATTCACCGCGCGCCCTAAGGTATTTGTACGCCCGCGCCCTAAGACCATTTTAGCATGCTAATCTTGCCTTATGGCGCGGAGAGATAAAATGTTCTTAGGGCGCGATATTCACGAACTTAGACACTCATGTCGTGCTCGATTTCATCCCGAATCGTCTTATTTAATTAGGGTACACTACCCTAAATGGGTTTAAACATGATAACATGTCCTTAAATCCTAAAATCTCCAACAATCCTCCACCATTTTAGGGTGACATTTTTTTCCCAAATTACCTTAGTTGAGCAAATCATGTATAGGCGAAAATGTCCCAAGGATTGAATTTTCACTTGGTGTAATTACACATTCCAAATACTTGAAGATAACACACATGAGTTACTTCCCAAACTCTAAAGTTTTAACTTGACTCTTAATGGCCATTGAGTCCTTATCCATTCATAAACAAATTGAGATCAAACCCGAAATCTCATGAAGCGACCAACAACTTCACGTTTATGTAGATAGATTCTTTATTGGGTCACATTACCCGCTCGTGCTCCTACAATCAATACTTTTTCAAAGAATTTATTAAGAAGAGTTCCTCTCCAACCTAGTACTTGTAGGTTATGAACACTAACTCGATAATAATTAATTTGTGTTCAACAATCTTCTAGGTGTGGACTTTTTACATTAAATTCATAGCTAATGCTAGTTAGATATGAATTTAGTATCCCACCACTAGAATATTATACAGATTTTAGAGTCATCCCCTTAGATGCCCAATCTTCAGGATTTGAGCAAGGAGGAGGCGGTTGATTTCGGTGGACTTTTGAAGTTGATGCTGAAGAAGATTGCGAAGAAGCTGAATGATCCGCCGTATAACTTCATGTTCCACACATCAACTGTTAAAGCCGGGGTCCAAGAATTGGCTAGTGTTCACTGGTTTCTTCAGATTGTACCGCAGTTGAGCATTGTTGCAGGGTTTGAGATTGCCACCGGGTGTGATATCAATCCTGTTTTTCCCGAGGATGCTGCTAAACTCTTGAGGGAAGCTGGTGTGGAGTTGCAGGAATGAAATTTTCAACCATTTTGCGGCTTCCAAAAGCTCAGCAACAATGAGGAATCATCTGAAGTCCTAAATTATCTGGAGACGCTTGTTCTAGACAATAAGACAGGCTGCATAGTACCCAGCAAGCTATAAAATTGGTGGCACTAGTTTATTTATTACGCCAATGTACTCGACCAGAGCAAGCCTTTTAATTGATTCGGCTTTACTTGTACAAGCAACAAGCTGTCTGTGGTTGGGGCAAGTAAACTGGTCCATTTTATTGCTGAGCTAAAAATTCAAAATCTTGCAGATGCTGCTGCACATATAGTTACCATTTACTGTTGTTTAATGTAAGACTATGTATATTACCTGCACATTATATTTAGACTAGTCTCATGGACTGAATTTAAACTTCAGCCTTATTGAATGTCCTTGGATTTCATGGGATTTGGCCCTGCCTTTTCTATCAGAGATAGAACACACTGATGTCATAAAAACACGCACAAGTCAAGTCATGGTTGGCAAACCTTTAGCGTTAAAATTTATAGATTTTCCGGCCAGCAAAGTCATAAGAAATATATGTACTGAAACTAACCATCAGGTTCATTTAGGGTGCACACATTTTACTAAAATTCCCATCATCTGGTCAGGCATCACAATCCATGGCACAGGTGAGGTCGTGAGGGCCATAGCCAGCATCCAAATATGATGAGTAGCAACGTCACCTGCAAAAGTGTGAGTTGCGCGTAAATTAGAGCCACCGTCTCCTACAGAACATAGCTATCAATGGATAAAATATCTGCAAACAATTCCCAGCACCATTCCAATCCTACTGCTACTTTCCCCATTGAACTAAACACTATCTGTTGGAGTATATAGTGTCATCTAGGCAAAACACAAATCTGTGCAAGAAGATTTCAAAGTGATCTGTGCTAGCATCTGTGCAAGATCTATCTTTCAGTTCCGAAAAATCAGCACAACACCTAATTTTTCGGAAATATAGATATCTATCAGATCTTCTCGACCGCCACATCATCAAGACCGCCTCTTATGGGATAAAGATATGCAGATATAGTTTAAATTCGCAACAATAATTATCCATATCTTATCTAGGGTTTAGAAGATCAAATCTAGGGTTTTTTGATCTTCTAACCACACGGCTATATAAAGGAGGCGAGCACGCATTATTTCGTGAGCAACAATTGAGAGACGTCGTGTGGAGGAGCCTTCAATCTGCGTGCTGAATTCGTGAATCTAAGCTTCGAGTCATCAAGCTATCATAGAAGGATTGAGGCAGCAAGTTGGTAAGCAACTTGTTTTAATTACTTGAACTCATACATTGTTGCTGCGCACAAATTAGTTCAGAGTTCAAGAGGTGTCATCGCTGCGTTGTACAAGTCTGTGCTCGCTGTTCGACTCACACAAGAGATGACAAACACTGCCAGGAGAATCTGCTGTGGTAGGTTTGACTGTATCAGCCCGGGAGGAGGTCTAGACGTGCAAGACGGGAGTCTTCGGATCTAAGGGAAGCTTATTAGATCACCCAATTCACTTGGAGAAGAGTATAGGTGTAACAGTAGTTTGAAAAGCTGTTCGAACGTCAATTTGTACTATATACTGTGATAGTGGATTGTTCCTTGGACTTGGGAGAAGTCCCCCAGACGTAGGCTACATTGAGCCGAACTGGGTCACCAAGTGCTTTGTTCTTTTACTGTTCTGCATTCCGTTTCGATTATCGTAGCCTGTGCAAGCAACTGCACCACAGCGTGTGCTACATCTTGCTGGTACAGTTGAGCTCATCTCAGGCGTAGCAATTTCAATTGGTATCAAGAGCAGGTTCTCAACATACGGAGTGGGATCTTGGGAAGCTAGCTACTGTTCTAAGATGAGCATCAAGGAAGGACAAAGCACTACTCGCCCCATGTTGTTAGAAGGGCATAATTATGGCTACTGGAAGGCCAGGATGAAGGCGTTTATCAAGAATGTGGATGAGAAAGCTTCAAGATCTGTGCTAACTGGCTGGAACCCTCCTCTGTTGGCAATTGATGAAGGAAGGGTTGTGCATAAATGATGGACCATATTTATATGATTCATCAAGACAGTTAAACCCACCAAATTAGACGCCTTGTCTTAACAACTTTTACTTATTAGTTTCAATTTTGTTCTACAGGCTATTTCGAGGATTAGAGATGAAACGAGCTAAAAAGGAGTTCCTAAAGCTAAAAATGGATTACAAGTCATTCCAGGCCACGACCAGATTCCGGCTTTACAACCGTCATGAACCCAACGTGGAATCACTCAAACATGTCCCAATGACTTGTTCCAAACCTCAACAAAGATCAAGAACTCAAGTGAATGCCAAGTCTAGCCACCCATGTGCAAGGCTTGTGCCTTGTCTTTTGATTGCAACCAAGAAGCAACCATGATGCAACCAAGGTCTAACAGGAGATTGTGGGGGAACCGATGGCTTTTGAGAAACAAATATCACAACCCACTCACTTCCTCCTCCACCTCATGGCCGGCGGCTTTTCTTGGGATGATGCCACATGGCCGGCGGCTTTGGGAGGAGCTCTCCCCCTTTGCCATGTGGTTGGACCTCCTCCTCCCCCTTGCCTATAAATACAACATCCCCTCTCCTTTGTTCAATGTCCCATAGTCCTAGTTTGAGTCCCATGTTCCATATTCTCTAGTCCTTGTAGAAAATCTCTCTAGATTTTAGTTGGTTCTTGAGTACTCTTGTTGTTCTTGAGTTTACTCCTGTTGGTTCTTGGGTATTCTCCTCTTTACTTTCTTGTCTTTCAAAACCGAAACCCTCTTTGTTATTTTCCTTGTCTTTGATTTTAAAACCATTTACTTTTAAGCACTTAGCTATAATATCCTCTTCCATGGATAATCGTAGCTAAACCCTTCATTCGGTTGAAGGGGTGTGCTTGTATCATAAAACGTTTTAGACCCTTTTCTTAGTGCTTCTATTGTGTTCAAAACTTGTTCTATGTGCCATATAATAGGTTAGAACACTATTGGTTGAGTGGAGGCTCGAAAGAGCAAAGCTCTTCCATGGGGTTCGTGAACATACGTGGTTAAGTGGAGGCTCGAAAGAGCACAGCTTTTCTGTGGAGTTCAACTTCTTTTAAACACCATTTGGTTGATCGGAAATGATTGATCAAATGGATGCACATAAGCTAAGATACTTCGAAAGGAGGAATTAGCCCAAATAGAACAAGTGTTCTATGTCTTGAAAAGGACTAGACGATGTGGCAAGTCGAGTGCTAGAAATGGCCTTGATACATCTTTGAACACTTAGAACGATCATTAGAGGTCGATGATGAACGGACTATGATACAAGGCCCCTAAAACCGAATCTTTCCATTAAATAATTCACAACCTGTCACTTTACTTTCAGTCCTATTATCAACTGTTTACTTTCAGTACTTTACTTTTCGCACATTTACTTTTCAGTCATTTACTTTTCAGTCATATACTTTTCAGTCATTTACTTTCAGTACGCTTACTACAGACGCTTTCAATATTAACCCAATATATCTTTGGTACGCATTACACTTATAGCGTGCGGTCAGTACCAAAACTATATTGATCAATTGATATTGAATTCGACTGTTCCAGCAATTTACTTTTCAGTATTTACTTTCAGTTCAGTATTTACTTTCTTTACTTTTCTGTACAAACTCCTCAAAGAACAACTATCCACTAAATCCTTTGGGTTCGACCCCTACTTACCGCTTTACTACCCAATAGTGAAGTCTCAAGTAGTGGACTTATAAATTAACTTTTGCACATTTGCTCTAACGACGAGCATCTGTCAATAAACCAGAGACAGAATGGACTGAACAGGAGGAGCGTCTCGCCATGGGGAATGCTAAAGCTCTAAATGCCATCTTCTCAGCTGTAGACGAGACAATTTTCAAACTCATCCTTAACTGTGAAAGTGCTAAGGAGGCATGGGATACCATGTCCACTCACTTTGAAGGAACTGACAAGGTGAAACAGTCTAGGGTTCAGATGTTGACATTCAGATTTGAGGAGTTAAAAATGCATGAGGATGAGACTATCAAAGACTTTAACGCCAGAGTTTGTGACCTTGTGAATGAGGCATCTACCCTTGGTGAAGCTCTACCCGAAGAGAAGGTTGTGCGCAAGATTCTAAGGACTTTGCCTAAACGATTTGCCATGAAGGTGACTGCTATAGAAGAAGCAAACAATGTAAAAACCATGGGGTGGAAAGAATTGATTGGCAATCTATGCACTTATGAACTGCAACACCTGACTGTGCCAGAACCCGAAGTCAAATCTGTAGGTTTAAAGGCTGAGACTGTAGTAGACGATGAATTCACCGATGGAGTGAGCGAGGAACTGGCGTTACTCACAAAGAACTTCAATAAACTGTTAAAGAAGATCAACCGTAAGGGAGTTGGCCAGAACAGCCTGAATCAGTCCAGAAATCAAGATACCAGGAGAGTGGATTTCCAGCCATGGGAGAGACAGTCTGACAAGAAGGAAAATGGCAAAAGCGGACAGACCAAAGGAATACAGTGCAGGGAATGCGGAGGATTTGGCCACATACAAGTAGAGTGTGCTAACACCCTGAAGAAGAAGAATAGCAAGTCCCTGAATGTCAGCTGGAGTGATGACGAGACTGAAGAGAGCACAGAGGAGGAAGAGACAAAGAACTTTGTTGCTCTGACAAGCATGATAGACTGTGCCACAGACTATGCCAGGACTGGTTCCAAAGAAGGTGCCAAGAAAAAGGAAGCCAAGGTGGAAGAGAACGAAGCTGAAGAAAGTGATGAAGAAGAAATCACTGATGAGTGCATTGCTAAGAAATATGCACTATTGTTCTGATGGACCATAATTGTATGAATCATAAACACAGTTAAACCCACCAAATTAGACTCTTTGTCTATTTAACTTTTGCTTGTTAGTTCCGATATTTATCTACAGGGTATTTTGAAGTCTAGAGAGAATACAGGCTAAGGAGGAGTTTTAAAGCTAAAAATGAATTTCGAGTCATTCCAGGTCACGACCAAATTCCGACTTTCAAGAACCTGACGTGGAATCACTCAAAACAAGTCCAACCGAAGAACAACCAGAGTCAGTCCGGAGCTGAAAGGGGACCGATGGCTTTTGGAAAAGATCACAAAACACACTCAACCACTCCCATCCACCTCATGGGGGGCGGCTACTCCTCTCTTCCCCTCACATGGCCGGCGGCTTTGGCCATGGAGGAGACATGTGGCCCGGCGGCTTTGAGCTTGCCACCTCCCCCCCCCGGCGGCTTTCCTCCCTTCCATCCATCTTAAGCCATGTGTCTTCATCTCCTTGCCTCCCTTAGCCTATAAATACCAAGCCATTCTCACTTGTAAAATCATCCCATCTCATTCCAACATCACAAGTCCTCAAGTGACTTATCTCTCTAGCTTTTGTGGGCACAATCATGTAAACACTTTCCTTTGGAATCGAAGTTGGATCTTGAGCACTCTTATTAGTTTTTGTAAGTACTCTTTTCTTTACTTTACTGTCTTTCAAAGTACTTTACTTTCCTGTCTTTACTTTCGAAAACTTTACTTTCTGTCTTTCAAAACCTTTACTTTTCCAAGTACTTAGCTATGGTATCCACCTCTATGGATATTCGCGTAGCTAAACCCTTCATTCGGTTGAAGGGGTGTACTTGTACCATACAATGTTTTAGACCCTACTCTTAGTGCCTCTATGTGTTCAAAACTTGTTCTATGTGCCACATATTAGGTTAGAACTTCCAAGGTTGAGTGGATGCTTGAAATGGAAAAACTCTTCCGTGGGGTTCCTGAACATACTCGGGTAAGTGGATGCTTGAAATGGCAAAGCTTTTCTGAGGAGTTGGACCTCTTTAAAACACCATTTGGATTGATCGGAAATGATTGATCAAATTGATGCACATAAGCTAGTATACCTTGAAATGGGGTGCTAGTCTAAATAGAACAAAGTGCTCTATGACCTTGAAATGGGCTAGACAGTGTGGCAAATCAAGTGCTTGAAATGGCCTTGATACACTTTTGAACACATAGTATGATCATTAGAGGTCAATGATAAACGAAAATATGATACAAGGCCCCTGAAACCGAATCTTTCCTTTAATTATAATATCAACTGTTACTTTACCTTTCAGTACTAAAAACCAAAAACAACCCCCCAACTGCCTTATTTAATCCACCCTTTTCGAAAGAACAACTATTCACCTGACTCCCTTGGGTTCGACCCGTACTTACCACTGACTACCCAAAATAGTTAAGTCGCGAGTATCGGAAATATAAATTTGTTTTTGCACAGAGAACATCGCACCTTAACGACAGTGCGGTGGACTCCGTCATGTTCTCAAAGTGGACTGAGCTGGTAGACATCAACAGGAGGCTAAGTGCAGGTGTTATCACTCTAAAATTGGAAAAGCAGGAACTGGAATCCAAAGCCAGCATTCTTGCACAGGAGAAAGAAAATATGGAGAAAGAAAATATGGAGAAAGAAGTAAAAGAGCTAAAACAAAAGGCTGAAGGAGACAAACAAGAATCGAAGAAGCTCTTGGAGGAGATGGGTTCAATCAAGAAGCTCCTGAACAGCCTGAACTTAGGGTCTAAGAATCTGGACCAGATCCTGTCTGTGCAGAAGAGAATAAAAGATACTACAGGGCTTGGATTCACTGGTGAGAAGAAAAGTGGTGATACGAAGTTTGTGAAAGCTAGTGGCACAGTTCCTAAAGACAACAAAAACAAGACAGCTGATAAGTTTGTCTGTGCCAGAGAAATTGACAACCAGTTTCGTGTCCCTCGAGATGTAGGATGGCAACGTGCTAGGGTGTGCTACTAGTGTAGCAAACCTGGGCACATCAAACGTCATTGCTATCGTTATAAACGTGACAGCCAGTACAAAGAACCAACAAGCACTACTACAGAAGGGGGCTTATGCATCGGTTCCGCGTTCTGGATTATGCATCGGTTCTATATAAAACCGATGCATAATGTAAGGATTTAGCATCGGTTATAAATAAACCGATGCATAAGGTAAAGATTATGCATCGGTTCATATAAAACCGATGCATAATTCTTACATTATGCATCAGTTTTATATGAACCGATGCATAATCTTTACCTTATGCATCAGTTTATTTATAACCGATGCTAAATCCTTACATTATGCATCGGTTTTATATAGAACCGATGCATAATGTGCCGAATTACCCTAAGTTTGTTTTTACACTCTGCGAATTCATCTTCCCAGTTTCATAAAAATTTCTTACTGGAGATTCAAATCCGCCCGCCTCCGACCGTGTTAGCCCTGTCCTGCCATCGTCCTTGCCGTCGACCGTCGTAGTCTTTCACCCGGCGTCGTCGGTTGCTCTCTCCTGTCCGACTATCACCGTCGCACGCTTGCTCGCCAGTCCCCGCAACTCGCCAATTCTCGCTCGTCTTGGCCTGTCCTCGCTCGCCAATCCTTGCTCGGCAGTCGCCAATCCATGGTATTTAGGATTCAGATTTATTGATGATGTATTTAACTGATTGCATCGGTGCTTTGTGTATGAATCGAGTTCTTTAGGGTTTATATTTCATTCAATATGAATTTGAGGGATTTGGTAGGGTTCGGATGTCATTGTTAGGGTATGATTTCTTGTAAGGAGGATGTGCAAAGTGTAGTCACATAATTTTTTCTATCGGTTATTGATGTTTCGTTTCATTGGTTTAGGTCTTGAATTGTATTCTCGTCACTCGCCTTTAAGTCATATTTCTCAAACCTTAGAGCACCGTCACATAAGGTATGTATATTTTTAGTTCTTTTGTTCATGTTTCTTTATTTCTGCTTGTCAATTCATTCTTAACTTGTTTTTTTTTTCAAACCTTATTCAGCCTTTGCTCATTGCATTCCTCAACCTACTGCTACATTATTCCTCCTCTCTCGATTTCACACAAGGTATTCTTATCATCTTATTGTATTCTTTTATTTTTACTATGTTTAATTTTTGAACATATAGACATTTAGGTTAGATAACTTGTTCTCAGTCTAATAATATTTTCTACATGATTCATGTAGTGGATTTATGATGAGTAGAAAGTGGATGTCCGGTAATAGGTTAAGTGATGAGTACGAAAAGGGGATAATAGATTTCTGTGAATTTGCATCGGCGTATGCATTAAAAAATACACTTGAAAGTGTCTTCTGTCCGTGTAAGGCGTGTTTCAATAAGATAAAGGTCAAATTGGAGGAGTTGCATAAACACCTTTTATAAAAAAGGAATTGATCCACTATATACGGTTTGGTACATGCATGGTGAGGCTGAACCGCAAGACGTTGAACCTCAACTCGTAGAAAGTTTGCCTGAAGATAATGATGATTGGGAGGAGGACAACTTAATTGATATGATTAACAACGTTGCCGGTGAGTTTGATTCTAGACCACAAGTGGTGGAATCATTGAGAAATGACTCTGAATGACCACTGTATGAAGGTTGCTCCAAATATACAAGATTATCTGCAACTTTGAAGTTATTCAATTTAAAAGCTAAAAATGGATGGAGTGATAAGAGTTTCACTGAAGTGTTATCGTTGGTTAAAGATATGCTTCCCGATGAAAACACTTTACCCAACCGTACTTACGAAGCTAAAAAGGTTATGTGTCCCATGGGAATCGAGTAAGAAGATACATGCTTGTCCCAATGATTGTATTTTGTATCGTAATGCTCATAAAGATTTGATTGAATGTCCGGTGTGCAAATCTTCTCGCTACAAGTTAAACAAAGGACGGACAAATACCTCAAAAGGCACTACTGCCAAAGTATTGTGGTATCTTCCACCGATTTCTAGGTTTCAACGATTATTTGCTGACCCGAAAGATTCAGATAATATGCGATGGCATGCCAAGAAACGTGTCATTGATACTAAAATGCGTCATCCAGCCGATTCACTACAATGGGCCAAAGTCGACAACTTATTCTCAGAATTTGGACCAGAGTCTAGGAATTTACGCCTTGGATTGTCTACTGATGGGGTGAATCCGCATGGAAATCTCAATAGTCAACATAGTACATGGCCCGTGATATTAGTGATATACAACCTACCTCCTAGACTAACCATGAAGCGCAGATATTTGATATTTTCTTTGTTGATATCGGGTCCTAAGCAGCCTGGAAATGATATAAATGTATACTTGGCTCCCTTGATAGATGATCTGAAGCTTTTATGGAATGAAGGAGTACGGACATTTGATGCATCCATGCAAGAATATTTCAATATGCGTGCCATGCTAATGTGTACCATCAATGACTTCCCTGCTTATGGTAACTTGTCCGGGTACGGTATTAAAGGGTACAAAGCCTGTCCAATATGCGAGGAAACAACACATTCACGTTATCTAAAGAATTGTCGAAAAATGATTTACATGGGGCATCGACGTTTCTTACCGAGGCATCATCCTTACAGGCAAAAGAAAGCTGCATTTAACGGTGAGACCGAACACACAATAGAACCTCAACCATGTTCAGGTTATGAAATACATGAGAAAATTCAGAATATTACAAATCGATTTGGAAAACCTAGTGCACGCACAGAAAGTGCTCCATGGAAGAAGCGATCTATATTTTTCGATCTTCCTTATTGGCATACACTTGACATTCGACACTGTGTTCATGTGATGCACGTAGAAAAGAATATATGTGATAGTCTAATCGGCACATTATTAAACATTCCTGGGAAAATGAAGGATGGAGTTAAAGCGAGACTGGATATGCTAGATATGAACATTCGTACCAAATTAGCACCAGAAACCCAAGGGCAACGTACATATCTGCCTCCATCATGCACCACTCTTTCTAAGAGTGAAAAATCTAGATTTTGCGGATATCTTAAAGGAGTTAAAGTTCCGTATGGCTTCTCTTCAAATATTGCCACATTGGTTTCGATGAAGGATCTTCGTTTGAATGGATTAAAATCTCACGACTATCACACTTTACTTCAACAGCTGTTGCCTATTGCAATTAGAGGTATATTGCCTCCAAAAGTGAGAGCCGCTACACAAAGACTTTGCATGATTTTTAGCTCTTTATGTGCTAAGGTTGTTGATCCAACGGAGCTTGATAGATTACAAGAGCAAGTAGTGATTACATTATGCCAACTTGAGATGTTCTTCCCACCATCATTTTTCGATATAATGGTTCATTTAACTGTTCATTTTGTGCGCGAGGTTCGTATTCTTGGACCAGTGTATATGAGATGGATGTATCCCTTTGAGAGGTACATGAAGATCCTAAAAAGCTACGTGAGAAATAGGCATCGTCCTGAAGGATGTATAGTGGAAGGATACATAACTGAAGAGGCGGTTGAATTTTGCACTAACTTTTTGGGAAATGCCACTGCAATTGGGATTCCTAGGCCACGTCATTTTGATCGATTTCAAGGAAAGGGAACAAGTGGATCGAAACAAATAGTTAAATCCGTGGATGAGTTATCAAAAGCTCATTTCTACGTACTGCAACAGATACCTGAGATAACGCCTTTCATCGATGAGCACTTAAACATAGTGAGGAGTGCCCACCCGGGGAAAAATGAAATATGGGTGCAAAGAGAACACTGTCGGTCATTTTGTAAATGGCTTAAAAGTAATGAATCTTTAAGTAATCAAGGGACCTCTGAAGAAGATGAGTCTGATGATGACTTAGTGAAGTGGCTTATGGCCGGTCCGAGACCAATTGTATACATGTGGAGAAGTTTTGACATTAACGGATTTTGTTTCCACACAAAATATCAATACCAACGCAGCGTTGTGCAAAATAGTGGTGTCACACTTGTTGCTGAAACCACTAACATTTCTAGCGCTAGAGATCGAAATCCAATATCTGCGCCTCTTAATTATTTTGGGGTTATCGAAGAAATATGGGAGTTGGATTATGTTAAACTACAAGTACCGGTTTTTAAATGTAAATGGGTTAATCATTCCGCGGTTCGCACTGATGAGTTCGGGATGACATTTGTGGATTTTCGCAGGGAGGGCTATAAAGATGAGCCCTTCATTATGGCCGAACAAGCAAGACAAGTATTTTATGTGCAGGATCCTTCGGACAAAAATCTATTTATTGTCCTCCACGGCAAACAACAAGTAACCAATGATGCTACAAATGGCACATCTGAAGACCTCGCCGAAGATTGCATACCTGTGTGTACAATCGTTCCTGTGGAAAGCGTCGAAATTGAAATTGATGATGAAATGGAATTACGAGTAGATCACGATGAAGGAATATGGATTGATAAACAAACTTAACGTGTATGTTGTATGTTACTTTATCACTGATGTTCATCACATATCATTTTATTATTTTTATTATTGTCTATGCATTTGTATTTACATTTTTAATAATTTAACGCCTTTTTGTGATATTTCAGGGATAATGGCAGAAAGTAGTAGTAGCGGCAATGAAGACTTCCGTGTGGAACAGTGCGCGCCCACACAGAAAACTAAGAGGGGTCCATCATTAATGCTAGATTTGATCAGGAGACATAGAGAGGCTGGCACCAGGATTACCGTTGAATTTAGCGATGCAGGATATCCGTTGGGAAAGATTGGGGACAACTGGAGGAGTTACCTAGGCATTGTGGTCCGTACTCGAATTCCGATCGACTTCCTTGATTGGAGGAAGGTGCCTTCAAATCTTAAGGATCTAATGTGGAACGAAGCAACGGTAATATATTATATAATTCCATTATTATAATGTTAGCAACATTATATATTGATCGTACTAATTGTAAGTTGTTATATTTTTTTCTAAAAATTGTTTGTTGGACCACAAAGATACAAAGAGAGGTTAAATATGCATCTGCGCAGTGGAGGAACTTCAAATCGAGACTCGCTACAGATTATATATTCGGTAAAAAGAAGGACGAAGATCCTACGAAGAAGTATCAATACATTGATTCTGCGCAGTGGAAAAAATTTGTAGAGCATAGACTGAGTGAAGAAGCGAGGAAGCTATCTGCTCAGAATAAGTCTCTAGCGGCTAAGAATGAATATGCGCACATCATGGGTCGAGGAGGGTATAGAAAAATAAAGGAGGTTCTAATAAGCGAGAAGTTATCCGATTTAGTTGCGGATGGAGTAATTCAAGAGGGAGAAAAACCTCCTGTCACTGTAGAGAGATACGAGGTTTGGAAGAGGGCACGCCTCAAGAAGAATAAAGAGTTCATCACCCCTAAAGTTCGGCTAGTGGCTGAAAATATTGTGAGTAATTAACTTTTTTTCAGTACTTTAACTTTTTCCGTACACTAATCTTTGTTACTAATTTCTTGATAATAGGATCAATTAGTAGAAAAATCGAGTCAAGGATCTTTTTCACCACATGGTCGACATGATATACTGACTGAGGCGATTGGGACGCCTGAGTATCCTGGACGTACCAGAGGAGTGGGTACACACGTCCCCTGGAAGATTGGGTTCCCGAAATCCACATCTTCTAGGACGACACCGAGTTCCAGTACTTCTCACATAGGACCACCTGATCGCCTCGGCCGTCACTGTCACGTCGATGTAGACCCGATGACGAACATACCTACGGTACGTTTAGAATGTTTTATTTTATTTTTTGTGACTATTTCATTTAATTGTGCGGAACTTATGTAACATCAATTTGTTCGTGATAACAGGGTGGCCTAAAATGCATATTATACATCCATGGGACTGTCGAAGGTGACCGAGAGCAAGTGGCCATTGGTCGAGTCATGCCAGTTCATTTTATTAATTATCGACAAATACCAGAACATACATTGAAGGTGATGTCCTCTCTTAGTCCTTATAACTTATTTATAGATGTTACATTCTTATGGAACTATGTTATTCTAACCCTAAAAATTTATTCTTTATATATAGGTGAGGGTTGAAAAAGCAGTCGTTCGAACAGCAAAATTACCAATGCCCCATGCAAAGTTTTCCATTATTATCGAGGCTACGTCTCACTATGTAGCATGGCCTGAAGACTTGGTCGTTGTCGGTAATAGGGTGAGATAATCGAACAATACAAGTTCATTTGCATTTTCTATTATACTTTACTTAAAAATTAATTTCATTGCTTTCCTCAAATTAAACATGCAGGGATATGACAACATTAAATGTCTTTATTTGCCAATTTCCGACGATGAAGGAATAGAGTGCTTGCCATTATATTGTCGACTCTTAAATGAGGTGTGGACACGGTTGAGCAGAGATATGCTTGTGGTGGACGTCGACCAGAGTGTGTTCGGTGACGACTACGGTATTGCCGTGAGCACAGAGGACCTTAAGGAACTATACAAGACGGGAGCATTGGGGAACTTTGCTAGTGAATTATGTATATGGTAATGTTCAAGATTATTTTTTGATATAATCATTTGTTCTAATGCATGGTCTAACTCTAACACAAAAGTTTTAATTTGTAGTTATTTGAACAATGAGATGATGGGTTGGGATATTAAGTTTGGTTTCTTCAATCCTTCCATCATGACGCCAACAATCAACAGAGATGAGAGGTTGATGACGTTTGTGGCAAGGTTAAGTATGCCGGACCGAGATCATAATTTTTGTTACTTCCTACCTTACGTGGATCATGTAAAGTAAGTTCATTACTTAATGATTATGTTTTATATCTATTTTTTGAATTCATTTTTTTTAATGTAGTTTGTTTTTGTTAGGTGGCATTGGATGTTATGTGTCATCTTCCCTAAACAACATGTAGCGCATTGGCTGGATCCAGATCTACGTGATAAAGGAATAAACGTCGATGCAAAGGATTTAGTGGACACGTAAGTCGTTTTAGCCTCACTTTTATCTTGCAATTTGTATGTTAACAATCACTAATTATGTAACGTTATTCATTTTAGGGGATTGTACCGATACTATCAAGGATGTGTACCGAGAAATACACAAAGTGTTCGTTGGAAGGTAGTTAAGGTACGAAGTCTCATATCTGCTATCTTTTTAATAGCTTTAGCATTAAATATAGTGTGTGATAAGAAATTATTGATCGTGTGCAGTGTCCACAACAACCGCCGGGTCACTTATGCGGTTATTATGTTATGAATTTTATTCGAGACATAATCCAGTTCGTACGTGCTAATAACGGAGAGGAGATTGATGATCTTAGCCAAGTAATATCTTATTAGACTTGTATTATTTTCTAAGTTGTCAATAATGACTTTGGTTTGGTTTGAACTAATTGAAACTTTTATGTATTGACTTACTTTTATCTTGCTTTTCATTGGTTGTAGTGTTTTCCTAATGGAAGTGAATCATACGAAGACTCGAAGATCGATGAAGTAAGGGAAATGACTGCCGCTTACTTGTATGACTATATAAACGACCGTTACCCAGTCGTTATAGGACATGAATCTTAGGTTTGTTGTGTGTATTTGAATATTATAACTTTTGTGTTGCCATTAATGTTTGCACATGAAAGATGTGTACTTGTATATTCTGTTCTATCTTTGAAATGAATGTATGTCGATGTTGTTGAGAAACAGTGCATTTGTAATTGAACAGCAGGGTATTTGTAATTGATCTATGTTTGTAAAATTTCAGGGTGGATTTGAGCTAATTTATGCCAAAACTTGCCAAATTTTTGTATACATTATGCATCGGTTGGGAGTAAAACCGATGCATAATATACCCTTATGCATCGGTTTTACTCCCAACCGATTCATAAACATACCATTATGCATCAGTTTTACTAGAACCGATGCATAAGGTCCGAGCCTTTCGCATCGCTGGCTTATGCATCGGTTTAAAACCGATGCATAAAGGCCTAAATAACCGATGCATAAGCCCCCTTCTGTAGTAGTGAAGGAGACGAGGCAGCATGGTGTGGAGACCAAGCTGTGTCTCGTACAGTTCATTTGACAAGGAGGATGAGGAGAGCTGGTTCTTTGACAGCGGCTGTTTAAGACACAAGACTGGAGTTCGAGAGAACCTGACCAATCTGAGACCCATCGACGGCCACTATGTGACATTTAGTGACGGGAAAAGAGGAAGAGTTCTTGCCAAGGGAACACTGAATGTGCCAGGCATGCCACATCTAGATGATGTCTATTGGGTTGATGGGTTAAAGGCCAATCTGATCAGTATTAGTCAGTTGTGCGATGGCCGTAACCAGGTACAATTCACAAGAAATTCCTGCCAATTGCAAGCAACAACTGTTAACTCCTAAGCCGTGCTACAACCCCAGCAGCAATTACTTGCATGTTGAGTAGGTTCGATGAAGTGCATCTATGGCATCAACGCTTGGGACACATCAATTTTAGATCCTTGAAGTTTTTGTCCAACGAGAGGTTGATTGAAGGTATTACTAATATTAGAGGAGATATGCAAATTGTTTGTGGTGATTGTCAAACAGGAAAGCAGACTCGAGCAGTGCACAAGAAAGTGGATAGAGTCTACACCAAGCATCCTCTTGAACTACTATATATGGATCTGATGGGACCAATGCAGGTGGACAGTATTGGGCGGAAGAGGTATGCTTTCGTATGTATAGATGACTACACCAGATACTCTTGGATCATGTTCTTGCGCGAGAAGTCTGAAACTGTGCAAGCCTTTGTACAGCTTGGTACCTGCCAGATTAATGAGAGGAGAGATCAAGGAGATCTCTCTTGTCCATTCGAAGTGATCATGGGAGGGAGTTTGAGAATGAGAAGTTTGCACAGTTCTGTGATGAGCAAGGTGTACATCAATTCTCATCTCTTATCACATCGAAACAGAATGGAGTAGTAGAGCGGAGAAATCGAACTATACAAGAGATGACAAGAGTTATGTTGCACGCTGATGGACCATAATTATACGAACCAAAAACACAGTAAAACCCACCAAATTAGACTGTTTGTCTATCTAACTTGTGCTTGTTAGTCTCGATATATTTCTACAGGGTATTTTGGCGCCTAGAGAGAAAACACGCTAAGGAGAGGTGATGTTCCCATGAATGGCATGGCT
This sequence comes from Rhodiola kirilowii, assembly GCA_033675215.1. Classification (NCBI taxonomy): domain Eukaryota; kingdom Viridiplantae; phylum Streptophyta; class Magnoliopsida; order Saxifragales; family Crassulaceae; genus Rhodiola; species Rhodiola kirilowii. The sequence continues at coordinate 30,295,477 of CM066194.1, read as the reverse complement.
TTGGCAAAACGGCTTTAGACAGTTCAAGCTGGAGTTCAAGGAGAAACGGCTTTAGACAGTTCAAGCAGGAGTTCAAGGAGTGTTCAATCAACTACTGGAACTCGCATACAGCAGATCTGAAGATACGATGTTTTCCTAATCTGGACGATCGAAGATCTGATCTGATTGGAGTCGGCTCAACAATAAATTAGAGGATCAGATATTCAAATGAATATCCTCACATCAATTAGGAGTCGATTAAGAAGATTCGGAATTACTTGGTGATAAAGAAAGATCGAGATCTTCTTGAAGATTGGAATGAAGTGCTGAATATCCAAAAGATATCGACGAGATTATTTGATTGGAGCCAATCGACAAGTCATCACCAAAGATTAGAGAGGCGATCAAATATATGCAGATTGGCTGAGAGAATATATGATGGCTTGGCACGAAAGTTATCTCCAAAGATTGGATATGGAGGAGATTGAATATCTATCAAATATTTAGGAGTATCTCCGAAATATTTGACAAGATATGGATCAAAGATCAAGATTTGAAGTCGGCCATCGAATTATTTGAACATCAGATATTCGAATGAATATCTACATTAAAGGCGACGTGGCTGACTTGGGGAAGAAGTCTTCGTATATTCTTCCAACCGATTTGAAAAGATATACATCAAATATCTAGGAATATTTCCTAAATATTTGATGGGATTATCTTGTGCTGATTAGGGTTTCGTCCAAAGCATATAAATACAATGCTAGGGCGTCCTTATTCAGCGTCGCTTCCTGAGAGAAAATAAACACGAGAGGATTCGTGAGATTGGAGGAGGAGCGACCGCCGGCTGTATATTCCTCACCTGAATATCAACGGCAGAAGAAGCAGTCTATTCAGTGTGCTGTTCAGAGTGTTCTTGAAGAGCAACAAAGCATGCACACACACACGGTGACCAAGCTACGTCTTTGAGAGAAGGCGACTAGACTTCCGAGAAGTCCAAGACTAGGCCGAGAGGGAAGTCTCGTCCTACCCATAGGGGATCGAGGGGAGTAGCGACAAACCTCGGTTGCAAATCTGAGAGACGGAGTGTTAGAGGCTAGGCCATTACAAACCCGAGGTTGTGTAAGCGTAAGACCACTTGTAGCTCTAAACTCGTAATAAGATTTGTGTCCCTGTTTCGGGTGTGGGAAACCCCCCAGAGTAGGCGAGGCCGAACTGGGTTATCATATCGTGTGTGCTCCTATTTGTTCTGTATTCTGTTCTGTCTGCTAAGGTGTTTCAGCCTCTGTTTGAACACAACCTGAAACTGTCCAACAAGTGTTCGAGACGCAGTTCGAACATCATCTGGAACTCATCTTGACTAAGACAAGTAGATTTCAAGAGGATTTTACACTGAAAAGATGTTACGAGTCATTCCAAGGTCAAGATCAGACGCTGAATGAAGAAATCTCAATATCCTGACATTGAATTACTCAATTCAAATCCAACCGAGGAACAACCAAAGTCAGACCGGAGCGAAATTGGACTGATAGTTTTGTGAAAAGACTGCACTAAACTGTCAAAACTCATCCATGGACCAAGGTGACCGGCGGCTTGGCTTGGAGGTGGCCAAGGGAGGAAGCCTCCCCTCCATGGTGACCGGCCACCGGTGGCTTTTCCTCCCCCAACCGGCGGCTTTCTTCCCCCCATGTGGCGCCTCCTCTTTGCACCTCCTCCTCCTCCCTTGGATCAAAACCACATGCCACTCATCTCCACCCTCCATTCCTCCTTCCTTTGGCTATAAAAGGAGCTCATCCCCTCCTCATTTGTATCATCCACAAATTGTAATCCACTTCTCTCTCTAAGTTTGTGTTACTGTGTAAGTTTGGTTTATGAAATAATACTCTTGTTGGTTCTTGAGTATTATAACGGTTTGAAATAATACTCCTGTTGGTTCTTGAGTATTATAACAGTTTTAGAGAATACTCCTGTTGGTTCTTGAGTATTCAGTAGGATTGGGAATACTCCTGTTGGTTCTTGAGTATTCCACCCCCTCTCTTCTTACTGTCTTTCAAAAACCCCCGAGTATTTAGCTATGATATCCTCTTCCATGGATAATCGTAGCTAAACTCTTTATTCGGTTGAAAGGGCGTACTTGTATTATAAAATGTTTTAGACTATTTTAGTGTTTTTTCTATGTATTCAAAACTTGTTCTATGTGCCATATATTAGATCAGAATTTCCAAGGTTGAGTGGATTATTGAAATGGCAAAGCTCTTCCGTGGAAGTTCGTGAACATACTCGGGTAAGTGGATGCTTGAAATGACAAAGCTTATCTGAGGAGTTCGATCTCTCTCAAACACCATTTGGATAAATCGAAAAAGACAATCCAAATGGATGCACATAGGCTAGTATACCTTGAAATGGGGTGCTAGTCTGAGTAGAACAAGGGCTCTACATTTTTTTGCAAAAGATTAGACAGTGTTGCAAGTCGAGTGCTTGAAAAGGCCTTGATTTACTTTCGAACACTTTGGCAAAAGACTAGACAGTGTGGCAAATCGAGCGCTTGAAATGGCCTTGATGCACGTTTGAATACTTAGAAGGATTACTAAAATGATAAAACAGGCTATGATGCAATGCCCCTAAAACCGAATGCTTCCCTTGAATTACAAAACCCCCTTGTATTTACTTTTCTAGTATAACTGCCTTAATCAACTGCACTCACCTTCCGGAGGACTCGCAAATCACGCATCACCCACTGTAAGTCTTTCTTTTTACTTTTCAGTATTTATTTTTCTGTAATTTACTTTTCCGCACTCAAAACCAAAAACAACCAAAAAAGTCACTTAGTCATAACCGCTAAAATCTCAATCAACCTTAAAACACGCTCCCTCGCTGTACAAATCCCTTAAAGAACAACGTATCCCCCTAATTCCCTTGGTTTCGACCCCTACTTACCACTTACTACCCAGTAGTGAAGTCGCGAGTAGCGGAAAATATAAATTTATTTGCACAGAGAACACTGCACCTTAACGACAGTGCAGTGGGCTTCGTCAAATTGGCGCCGTTGCCGGGGAATTAGCCGTCGGATAAGTTCTTTAAATCAATACCGCTTTAAAACAACCATGTCTCGCGAAGGAAGCCACCATGACTATCAGGATGATGACGAGATAAACCTGTACGATCGAAATGATGAGGTGCCACTTCCATTTGTGGACGATCCGGAACAACTCATCAGAAACAGAAGAGCTCGTGATAGGGAGGCAATCAGAAGAAATCAAGAACCACCCGAGGACCGAAATGCAGCTGGTCTAGTGCAACCCCCTAGATATCCACCACCCCCGCAACCTCGACAAGTGCCGAGACGAGAACCCGCTTTCGATGACTACTACGGAGATAACAACAACTACCGTGAACCTACATTGGGAGAGCTCTCGGCACCAAATTTTAGAATTCAGCCGTGGTGCATTCACGAAGGCCCTGAACTGGAAAATATCGCCATCAACACTTCAGTGGCCCACAACTTACCGAAATTCTTAGGAACGTGTGGAGAATCAGCAATGACTCATCTCCAACGCTTACATGGTATTTGCCAAAACTTAAAACCAAATGGCGTGAACGTAGACGACTTCAAGTTAAAGGCGTTCAACTTTTCCCTCATTGACGCGGCAAATGACTGGTTCCTTTCATTGCCTTCCGGAAGCATCAGAACATGGGTTCAGATGCAGAAGAAGTTCTTAGACAAATATTACCCAGCAGGAAGAGCGATGCAAGTAAGGAGGCAACTGCAGGACATCAAGCAAGGACCCAATGAAACCATGTACGATTACCTGGAAAAATTCAACCGTCTGGAGAGAAGCTGCTATACCCTTGGACTGCCCGAGAAACTCACCGTCGAGTATCTCACTAACGGATTAAGACCCTTAGACAAAATGCTCCTGGATGCCTCAGCTGGAGGGTCCATGATGAATCTATCATTAAGTGGCATAAGGGATCTTATCACCAACGTTGCCGAGAATGCCCAATTCAGAGAAGAGACAACTCAGCAGGAAGAATTCTCCCGGACAAAAAATGTGGCAAAAGCTGAAACATCGATGAGCTCTATGCATGAAGAGATGAAGCAGCTAAAGGAGATGATGATTCAAATCCTACGAAGGCAGCCAGTTCCGGTAAAACCTTGCGAGTTCTGTGGTTCTACAGACCACAAAACTGATGCATGTCCGACATTAATAGAAGAGGAACCGGCAGAAGTGAATGCAATGGGAGGATACCAAGGATACAACAATAACAAAAATGACAGAGCCGGACAAAACAGACAGTATGGTCAAGCAACCAACCCGAGCTGGCGTAACAACAACTATCCTCAGAAGGAAGCACAACCAGCTGTCCCTCAACTAGATCAGTCATACTACCAACCCCCCCACCGACAGTATAACCAGAACGCTCCATCGGCAGGACAATATCAGCAAAGAGGACCAAATCAGTACCAAACCGGCCCGAACAATCAGCAAGAACCAAGCAAGTCGCTCGATGACACGATGAAGGAGCTCACAGGAAACATTAATCAATTGGGTACTTCGCTACACCAATACCAGGCGAAAACTGACGGGGCAATTTCAGAACTAACCAAACAAATGTCCCAGCTCGCCACGACAATGTCAACACTCACTAATGAACCTGGCAGACTCCCTTCACAAACCATCCAAAACCCAAAGGCAAATCTTAGCATGATAAAAAGGTCAAACGTAAAGTCGACACTTGGAGAAGTAGCACGATCCCCAACTTACAAACTTACAAACAAGCACTTCACCCGTAGGCGTCGTCCTGACTGGAATCAAGAGGAAGACCGACCCAATGATGGCAGAACATGGGCTACGCATGCTGACAATGGACGGTACGCATTTACCGTGTGCATAACACCACCACCGATCACACACTCTGACATACCAACGTCTGGATGGGATGACGATAACAATTTGAAGTGGGACTCTCCAACTAATATTTATGCCTCGAAGCAAAATATTAAGGGGCCCGATTATACAAATCATAAGCCAAGGAATGGGCAGAATGGCCCGACAATAGAAAGAGCCCTCACTTCAGATCATGAGTCACAACCGGAAAGAGATAAAGACCCAGGGGCCTTTACAGTCACCTGCAGTATTGGTGAAGCACAGATTCATAAGTGCTTAGTCGATTTTGGAGCTGCTGTCAACGCCATGCCCTCTTCCTTATATTACTTATTAGGACTTGGTCCATTAAAACCACCCACGTCAAATATCGAGCTAGGAGATAAATCGTGCATCCGTCTGGTTGGAGTGCTAGAAGATGTAATACTCCATGTGGGAGAGCTCGTCATTGCTGCAGACTTCTATGTGATACAAACGGGAGAGACCAGCGAAGACGACCCTCCAACAATAATCTTGGGACGACCATTCCTCTACGCTCTTAAAGCAAGGATCGATGTGGGCAAGGGCTCATTATCCCTCAAGTTCGGCGGCAAAATTGCAAATTTCTCCATTGATAATAGCCGCATGAATACAAAGAAACCGCCAGACATTATACCTATCTCAGATCACGGTACGCAGATTTCTGACCTGCCAAAAGAGACCGAAAAAGTAACAAGACCAGCAGCTATGGTCAAAGATCCCTCACCTTCTCAGAAGCAATGGAAAGAAAAAACACCAAAACCATGGGGTTCGAACATAAGCAAGGAATCAGGAAAAGTCAAGGCAAGAAGCAACACAGGAACGGTGGCAAAATTCGACCTAAGCCGCCCATGGGATCCCAACCACTGATCCAGGAATGAGGTACTGTCGAGCCAACGACGTTAAACAAGTGCACTGGTCGGGAGGTAACCCGACACTATCTTACTTTCTGTCTTTTTATTTTCTGTCTTTTAGTTTTTATCAATAAGTCACTCTCACCCACTTGGTGCATAGAATGATTTGACTATTTAGGAATTGGTTTTTGGAGCATGATCGGATCAGCCAGGCAGCTTCCGTAAACTACCGGGCTTGCGCTGAGAGTTCAAGGCCCCAGCCGAACTCCCTCGATTATCCAGCCTCGTGCCATGTCATTCGACACAAAAAGAGAGTTCTGATCTTACCTTTCCTTAATATTATATTTTTCTTCTCATAATTATCTGCTTGCATGGCTTTTGAACTAAGTTGTGCTGAAAAGCACGCCTTCGTTCAAAAGTGTGGGGTGTGATCCGCATATGTACATAAATAAATAACATGTTTTTTCTTTTTTAGTGTTATCTTTTTGAAAATATGAACTTAAGAATGTGAAAAAGATAGATCTAAAATTCATGCATTTACCTTGTGAAAATTCAACTGTCTAAAAACTTAGAACGTAACTTCTCATTTGTCCCTTTGTGCTGAGATAAACTAGGGATGTGGAGTTGATAGAAATGCCCTAGAGAGGCTTGGCAAGCAATCGAAGGATCGAATCAAACTATATGGTTTTCGAAGTCAGTGGAGGATGCACTTCGGGTTTCAGTGAAGAATGAAGTCATCTCCGCCATGCAGTGTTTATGCAAAAAAGAAAAAAAGGCGAGGACGCGAATCAGACCGTCCTCTCTCTAGTCAAAGTAGCCGAGAAAATAGATGAGCGACTGATGGACCATAATTGTATGCATCATAAATACAGTTAAACCCACCAAATTAGACTGTTTGTCTATCTAACTTCTACGTGTTAGTCCCGAAATATTTTCAGGGCAATTGAGAGATAAAAGTGAAAACACGCTAAGGAGAGGATTTTATGCTGAAAAGTTATCAAGAGTCAATTGAAGGTCAAGATCAAGCACTGAACGAAGAAATCTCAAGATCCTGACGATGAATCACTCAAATTAAATCCAAATGAGGAATTATCAAAGACAGCCTGGAGTGAAATTGGACTGATAGTTTTGTAAAGACAGTACAAAACCGTCAAGATTCATCCATGTGCATTGGTAACCGGTGGCTTGGGTGAAAAGGATGAGTCATTGGGTGGCCTCCTCCCTCCTCCTCCTTGGGTGACCGGTGGCTTTGGCTAGGAGGTGGCCAAAGCCACAAAACCTCCTCCATTTTGACCTCCAACCGGCGGCTTTGGGGAGTGCACAAGGTGGCGCCACTTGTCTCCTCCTCCCTCCTCCTCCATCTCCTCCCTTGGATGAGAAACACATGCCACCATCTCAACCACCCATCTCCACCCCTCTTGGCTATAAATAGAAGTGCCCTCCTCCTCATTTGTATCATCAATCCATACACAAAACACTTATCTCTCTAAGTTTGGTTACTTTGTAAGTTTGTTCGGTTTATGAAATAATACTCCTGTTTGTTTTTGAGTATTATACTATAGAGAATACTCCTGTTGGTTCTTGAGTATTCAGTAGGAAATTGGGAATACTCCTGTTGGTTCTTGAGTATTCCACCCCTTTCCCTCTTACTGTTTTCAAAAACCCCCGAGTATTTAGCTATGGTATCCACCTCTATGGATATTCGTAGCTAAACTCTTCATTCAGTGGAAGGTATTTTCTTGTATTATATAATGTTGTAATATCTTTTAGTTTCATTTCTTTGTATTCAAAACTTGTTCTATGTGCCATTTATAGTCAGAATTTCCAAGGTTGAGTGGATGCTACGAAAGGGCAAAACTCTTCCGTGGGGTTCGTGAACATACTCGGGTAAGTGGATGCTACGAAAGGGCAAAGCTTATCTGAGGAGTTCGAATTATCTAAAACACCACTTGGTCAATCGTAACTGTGAGATCAGGTGGATGCACAGAAGGCTAAGATACTTCGAAAGGAGGAATTAGTATGAAGTAGAACAAGGGTTGCTTTAAACGATGTTGCAAGTCTTGCGCTACGAAAAGGCCTCGATTCATCTTTGAATACTTAGAAAAGTTACTAACGGTTTATTATATACATGTTATAATACAAGAGTACCTGAAACCGAATACTTTCTTTCAATCACAAAAACCTCTTGTATTTACTTTCCTAGTATAACTGTCCCGATCAACCACAACCATCAACCGCTCAACAACCGGAGGAATCGCAATCACACATCACCCACTGTAAGTCTTCTAACCCTTATCTCTTTACTTTAAGTATTTACTTTCAGTATTTAATTTCTGTATTTACTTTTCCGCACAAAAAACCCAAAAAACCAAAAACAGTAGTTTAATTACTCGCGCTAAAATCTCAATCATCCTAAAACACGTCCCTGTTAGTAAAAGAACAACGTATCCCCCTAATTCCCTTGGGTTCGACCCCTACTTACCACTTCTACCCAGTAGTCGCGAGTAGCGGACTTTATAAATTTATTTGTACAATTTGCTCTGACGACAAGCGAATTGTCAAATTGGCGCCGTTGCCGGGGAGTTAGTTAATTAATCGGATAAGTTGTTCTTCACCTCACATTACCCCATGACGCAACCACCTTCGTATGCATGGACGACACGACACCTTCCACTGTTCGGAGGTACGGATGGAGAAGATCCAGTTCAGCACTGCCGAAACTTTCACCATGTTTGTCAGTACATAAAACCTAATAATGAAACGTTAGAAGAATTTAAGCTTAACTGCTTCAAATTCTCTCTAACTGACTTCGCGACAATCTGTTATTACACATCAACTGCTATGAATGCTAGATATTTCATGGACATTAGCATTCCATTCCTGAAAGAATTCTCTCCCCCATCCTTACGACAACAAACCCGAGAAAAGATCACGAACCTTCAACAATCCCGGGATGAGACATTGGGTGAATACTACACGAATTATAACACCATCGTCTCACGCTGCCCGCACCATGGATTCACGGAGGTTTTTCTTCTTCAAAAATTCCTTTGTGGGATGAGGGCTGATGAGTTCTCAAGGATCAATAACGCAGTGGGAGGAACGACCACGAACTTATCCCTACTTCAAATATGGGATGTGATAGACAGCTTGGCCGGAACCGCGATACGAAGGCCAAGGTCTCGACCTAATGAAGGGATACAAAGGGATGAGGCCAGTCCAGAGAGGGACATTGCAGAGGATGTGATGAACGAATCAGATACAGAAGGCTCCGAGAAAGAGCCCACATTGGAAGTCACATCCGAGCCATCAGAAGAGACTCCTGAACCATCAGAAGAATCAGACATGGAGAGTACCGGAAGCAACACAAGAATGGTGGCAAAGTTTGACCTGAGCCACCCATGGGATCCCAACCAATGATCCAGAACGAGGTACTGTCGAGCCAACGACGTTAAGCAAGTGCACTGGTCGGGAGGTAACCCGACACTATCTTACTTTCTGTTATTTAAATTTCCAATAAGCGCTCTCACCCACTTTTTGTCTAGAAGGAATGTCTTTCATGTAGGAATTAAGTTTTTGGAGCAAGATCGGATCAGCCAGGCAGCTTCCGTGAATTTACCGGGCCTGCGCTGAGAGTTCGAGGCCCCAGCTGAACTCCCTCGATTATCCAGCCTCATGCCATGTCGTTCACTCGACACCTTAAATGGAGTTCTGTTCTTCTTTTTCCTTAATGTCATTTCCTTCTCCTGTATATATTGCATGACTTTTGAACTAAGGCTTGCCTTCGTTCAAAAGTGTGGGGTGAGAACCAACTGCATGTTTTTTCTTTTTTTTAGTAGTATCTTTTTGGAATTATGAACTTTAGAATGTGAAAAAGATAGATCATAATTCATGCATCAACCTTATGAAAATGCAAACTGTTTAAAAACTTAGAATGTAACTTCTCATTTGTCCCTTTGTGCTGAGATAACCTAGGGATGTGGAGTTGATAGAAATTGCCCTAGAGGGGCTTGGCAAGCACTTGAAGGATCAGATCAAACTATATGGTTTTCGAAGTCAGTGGAGGCTGCACTTCGGGGTTCAGTGAATAATTGAAGTCAACTCCGCCAAGAAGCATCTATGCAAAGGCGAGGACGGGAATCAGACCGTCCTCTCTCTAGTCAAAATAGCCGAGAAAATAAATGAGCGACCCTCATCTTGACCCGCGCGAAACGACGAAGACGAGAGGAGCGGGGAGGTATTTCCATAGGCTTGCGGGCGATGATTGGACCTCCCAAAAAGGCTGAGAAAATGGACTAGCAAGTCACAAAGAAGCAAAAAACTCAAAGAAGAAAATCAAAAGAGGCGTAAGGCCCAAAATTGTGAAGGTTTTAACCGAGCAAAAGTGAAGCACTCAAAAAAGACAGATCATAAAGCCAAAGGCAGAATCACTACAAAAAGCTAGTCCCTCGCCAAAGAAGAAAAAAGAAAATAAAAAAAAGGCTCAACTCACTGAAACCCGAATCGAATCACGTGCTAGAGAAAGCTACAAGAAAACCATATAGTGCGAGACGGTCCCGAAGGTGTAGTCCAGGAGCCTGAAAAGGGCTATCTCCCGAAACATCCAAAATAATTTGCATCTCGGCACGAAGGTACAAGTATCAAGTTTCTTCTATTTATTTATGCAGTTTAATTTGGCAATAAGTAGTAATGCATGAATTAGGAGAAATCAAGTACCACAGTCTAATTTTCATATTTCAACAAGCTTACTTAGTGCCGCCCTTTAATAGCATTGTTCGGGACGAACAACTAAAAGTGTGGGGTGATCTGATGGACCATAATTGTATGCATCATAAATACAGTTAAACCCACCAAATTAGACTGTTTGTCTATCTAACTTCTACGTGTTAGTCCCGAAATATTTCCACAGGGCAATTGAGAGATAAAAGTGAAAACACGCTAAGGAGAGGATTTTATGCTGAAAAGTTATCAAGAGTCAATTGAAGGTCAAGATCAAGCACTGAATGAAGAAATCTCAAGATCCTGACGATGAATCACTCAAATTAAATCCAAATGAGGAATTATCAAAGACAGCCTGGAGTGAAATTGGACTGATAGTTTTGTAAAGACAGTACAAAACCGTCAAGATTCATCCATGTGCATTGGTGACCGGTGGCTTGGGTGAAAAGGATGAGTCATTGGGTGGCCTCCTCCCTCCTCCTCCTTGGGTGACCGGTGGCTTTGGCTAGGAGGTGGCCAAAGCCACAAAACCTCCTCCATTTTGACCTCCAACCGGCGGCTTTGGGGAGTGCACAAGGTGGCGCCACTTGTCTCCTCCTCCCTCCTCCTCCATCTCCTCCCTTGGATGAGAAACACATGCCACCATCTCAACCACCCATCTCCACCCCTCTTGGCTATAAATAGAAGTGCCCTCCTCCTCATTTGTATCATCAATCCATACACAAAACACTTATCTCTCTAAGTTTGGTTACTTTGTAAGTTTGTTCGGTTTATGAAATAATACTCCTGTTTGTTCTTGAGTATTATACTATAGAGAATACTCCTGTTGGTTCTTGAGTATTCAGTAGGAAATTGGGAATACTCCTGTTGGTTCTTGAGGATTCCACCCCTTTCCCTCTTACTGTTTTCAAAAACCCCCGAGTATTTAGCTATGGTATCCACCTCTATGGATATTCGTAGCTAAACTCTTCATTCGGTGGAAGGTATTTTCTTGTATTATATAATGTTGTAATATATTTTAGTTTCATATCTTTGTATTCAAAACTTGTTCTATGTGCCATTTATAGTCAGAATTTCCAAGTTTGAGTGGATGCTACGAAAGGGCAAAACTCTTCCGTGGGGTTCGTGAACATACTCGGGTAAGTGGATGCTACGAAAGGGAAAAGCTTATCTGAGGAGTTCGACTTATCTAAAACACCACTTGGTCAATCGTAACTGTGAGATCAGGTGGATGCACAGAAGGCTAAGATACTTCGAAAGGAGGAATTAGTCTGAAGTAGAACAAGGGTTGCTTTAAACGATGTTGCAAGTCTTGCGCTACGAAAGGGCCTCGATTCATCTTTGAATACTTTGAAAAGTTACTAACAGTTTATAATATACATGTTATAATACAAGAGTACCTGAAACCGAATACTTTCTTTCAATCACCAAAACCCCCTGTATTTACTTTCCTAGTATAACTGTCCCGATCAACCACAACCATCAACCGCTCAACAACCGGAGGAATCGCAATCACGCATCACCCACTGTAAGTCTTCTAACCCTTATCTCTTTACTTTAAGTATTTACTTTCAGTATTTACTTTCAGTATTTAATTTCAGTATTTACTTTTCCGCACAAAAAACCCAAAAACCCAAAAACAGTAGTTTAATTACTCGCGCTAAAATCTCAATCATCCTAAAACACGTCCCTGTTAGTAAAAGAACAACGTATCCCCCTAATTCCCTTGGGTTCCACCCCTACTTACCACTTCTACCCAGTAGTCGCGAGTAGCGGACTTTATAAATTTATTTGTACAATTTGCTCTGACGACAAGCGAATTGTCAAATTGGCGCCGTTGCCGGGGAGTTAGTTAATTAATCGGATAAGTTGTTCTTCACCTCACATGACCCCATGACGCAACCACCTTCGTATGCATGGACGACACGACACCTTCCACTGTTCGGAGGTACGGATGGAGAAGATCCAGTTCAGCACTGCCGAAACTTTCACCATGTTTGTCAGCACATAAAACCTAATAATGAAACGTTAGAAGAATTTAAGCTTAACTGCTTCAAATTCTCTCTAACTGACTTCGCGACAATCTGGTATTACACATCAACTGCTATGAATGCTAGATATTTCATGGACATTAGCATTCCATTCCTGAAAGAATTCTCTCCCCCATCCTTACGACAACAAACCCGAGAAAAGATCACGAACCTTCAACAATCCCGGGATGAGACATTGGGCGAATACTACACGAATTATAACACCATCGTCTCACGCTGCCTGCACCATGGATTCACGGAGGTTTTTCTTCTTCAAAAATTCCTTAGTGGGATGAGGGCTGATGAGTTCTCAAGGATCAATAACGCAGTGGGAGGAACGACCACGCACTTATCCATACTTCAAATATGGGATGTGATAGACAGCTTGGCCGGAACCGCGATACGAAGGCCAAGGTCTTGACCTAATGAAGGGATACGAAGGGATGAGGCCAGTCCAGAGAGGGACATTGCAGAGGATGTGATGAACGAATCAGATACAGAAGGCTCCGAGAAAGAGCCCACATTGGAAGTCACATCTGAGCCATCAGAAGAGACTCCTGAACCATCAGAAGAATCAGACATGGAGTGTACCGGAAGCAACACAAGAATGGTGGCGAAGTTTGACCTGAGCCACCCATGGGATCCCAACCAATGATCCAGAACGAGGTACTGTCGAGCCAACGACGTTAAACAAGTGCACTGGTCGGGAGGTAACCCGACACTATCTTACTTTCTGTTATTTAAATTTCCAATAAGCGCTCTCACCCACTTTTTGTCTAGAAGGAATGTCTTTCATGTAGGAATTAAGTTTTTGGAGCAAGATCGGATCAGCCAGGCAGCTTCCGTGAATTTACCAGGCCTGCGCTGAGAGTTCGAGGCCACAGCTGAACTCCCTCGATTATCCAGCCTCATGCCATGTCGTTCACTCGACACCTTAAAGGGAGTTCTGTTCTTCTTTTTCCTTAATGTCATTTCCTTCTCCTGTATATATTGCATGACTTTTGAACTAAGGCTTGCCTTCGTTCAAAAGTGTGGGGTGAGAACCAACTGCATGTTTTTTCTTTTTTTAGTAGTATCTTTTTGGAATTATGAACTTTAGAATGTGAAAAAGATAGATCATAATTCATGCATCAACCTTATGAAAATGCAAACTGTTTAAAAACTTAGAATGTAACTTCTCATTTGTCCCTTTGTGCTGAGATAACCTAGGGATGTGGAGTTGATAGAAATTGCCCTAGAGGGGCTTGGCAAGCACTTCAAGGACCAGATCAAACTATATGGTTTTCGAAGTCAGTGGAGGCTGCACTTCGGGGTTCAGTGAATAATTGAAGTCAACTCCGCCAAGAAGCATCTATGCAAAGGCGAGGACGGGAATCAGACCGTCCTCTCTCTAGTCAAAATAGCCGAGAAAATAAATGAGTGACCCTCATCTTGACCCGCGCGAAACAACGAAGACGAGAGGAGCGGGGAGGTATTTCCATAGGCTTGCGGGCGATGATTGCACCTCCCAAAAAGGCTGAGAAAATGGACTAGCAAGTCACAAAGAATCAAAAAACTCAAAGAAGAAAATCAAAAGAGGCCTAAGGCCTAAAATTGTGAAGGTTTTAACCGAGCAAAAGTGAAGCACTCAAAAAAGACAGATCATAAAGCCAAAGGCAGAATCACTACAAAAAGCTAGTCCCTCGCCAAAAAAGAAAAAAGAAAATCAAAAAAAGGCTCAACTCACTGAAACCCGAATCGAATCACGTGCTAGAGAAAGCTACAAGAAAACCATATAGTGCGAGACGGTCCCGAAGGTGTAGTCCAGGAGCCTGAAAAGGGCTATCTCCCGAAACATCCAAAATAATTTGCATCTCGGCACGAAGGTACAAGTATCAAGTTTCTTCTATTTATTTATGCAGTTTAATTTGGCAATAAGTAGTAATGCATGAATTAGGAGAAATCAAGTACCACAGTCTAATTTTCATATTTCAACAAGCTTACTTAGTGCCGCCCTTTAATAGCATTGTTCGGGACGAACAACTAAAAGTGTGGGGTGATCTGATGGACCATAATTGTATGCATCATAAATACAGTTAAACCCACCAAATTAGACTGTTTGTCTATCTAACTTCTACGTGTTAGTCCCGAAATATTTCCACAGGGCAATTGAGAGATAAAAGTGAAAACACGCTAAGGAGAGGATTTTATGCTGAAAAGTTATCAAGAGTCAAATGAAGGTCAAGATCAAGCACTGAACGAAGAAATCTCAAGATCCTGACGATGAATTACTCAAATTAAATCCAAATGAGGAATTATCAAAGACAGCCTGTAGTGAAATTGGACTGATAGTTTTGTAAAGACAGTACAAAACCGTCAAGATTCATCCATGTGCATTGGTGACCGGTGGCTTGGGTGAAAAGGATGAGTCATTGGGTGGCCTCCTCCCTCCTCCTCCTTGGGTGACCGGTGGCTTTGGCTAGGAGGTGGCCAAAGCCACAAAACCTCCTCCATTTTGACCTCCAACCGGCGGCTTTGGGGAGTGCACAAGGTGGCGCCACTTGTCTCCTCCTCCCTCCTCCTCCATCTCCTCCCTTGGATGAGAAACACATGCCACCATCTCCACCACCCATCTCCACCCCTCTTGGCTATAAATAGAAGTGCCCTCTTCCTCAGTTGTATCATCAATCCATACACAAAACACTTATCTCTCTAAGTTTGGTTACTTTGTAAGTTTGTTCGGTTTATGAAATAATACTCCTGTTTGTTCTTGAGTATTATACTATAGAGAATACTCCTGTTGATTCTTGAGTATTCAGTAGGAAATTGGGAATACTCCTGTTGGTTCTTGAGTATTCCACCCCTTTCCCTCTTACTGTTTTCAAAAACCCTCGAGTATTTAGCTATGGTATCCACCTCTATGGATATTCGTAGCTAAACTCTTCATTCGGTGGAAGGTATTTTCTTGTATTATAGAATGTTGTAATATCTTTTAGTTTCATTTCTTTGTATTCAAAACTTGTTCTATGTGCCATTTATAGTCAGAATTTCCAAGGTTGAGTGGATGCTACGAAAGGGCAAAACTCTTCCGTGGGGTTCGTGAACATACTCGGGTAAGTGGATGCTACGAAAGGGCAAACCTTATCTGAGGAGTTCGACTTATCTAAAACACCACTTGGTCAATCGTAACTGTGAGATCAGGTGGATGCACAGAAGGCTAAGATACTTCGAAAGGAGGAATTAGTCTGAAGTAGAACAAGGGTTGCTTTAAACGATGTTGCAAGTCTTGCGCTACGAAAAGGCCTCGATTCATCTTTGAATACTTAGAAAAGTTACTAACGGTTTATTATATACATGTTATAATACAAGAGTACCTGAAACTGAATACTTTCTTTCAATCACAAAAACCTCTTGTATTTACTTTCCTAGTATAACTGTCCCGATCAACCACAACCATCAACCGCTCAACAACTGGAGGAATCGCAATCACGCATCACCCACTGTAAGTCTTCTAACCCTTATCTCTTTACTTTCAGTATTTACTTTCAGTATTTAATTTCTGTATTTACTTTTCCGCACAAAAAACCCAAAAAACCAAAAACAGTAGTTTAATTACTCGCGCTAAAATCTCAATCATCCTAAAACACGTCCCTGTTAGTAAAAGAACAACGTATCCCCCTAATTCCCTTGGGTTCCACCCCTACTTACCACTTCTACCCAGTAGTCGCGAGTAGCGGACTTTATAAATTTATTTGTACAATTTTCTCTGACGACAAGCGAATTGTCAGCGACCCTCATCTTGACCGGCGCGAAACGACAAGGATGAGAGGAGCGGGGAGGTATTTCCAAAGGCTTGCGGGCGATGATTGGACCTCCCAAAAAGGCTTGAGAAAATGGACTAGCAAGTCACAAAGACGCAAAAAGCTCAAAGAAGCAAGTCAAGAGGCCAAAGGCCCAAAATTGTGAAGGTTTTAACCGAACAAAAAGTGAAGTACTCAAAGAGTCAAATCAAAGGCCAAAGGCCGATTCACTACAAAAGCAGTCCCTCGCCAAAAGAAAATCAAAGTACTCAAACCATTGAAACCCGAACCAAATCACGTGCTAGAGAAAGCTACAAGGAAACCATATAGTGCGAGACGGTCCCGAGGTTGCAGTCCAGGAGCCTAAAAAGGGCTATCTCCCGAAACATCCAGAATAATTTGCATCTCAGCACGGAGGTACAAGTATCAAGTTTCTTCTATTTATTTACATTGTTCAATTTGGTAATAAGTAAGTAATGCATGAATTAGGATAAATCTAGTACCACAGTCTAATTTTCATATTTCAACAAACTTACTTAGTGTGCCGCCCTTTAATAGCATTGTTCGGGACGAACAACTAAAAGTGTGGGGTGATCTGATCGACCATAATTATACGAATAAAAAACACAGTAAAACCCACCAAATTAGACTGTTTGTCTATCTAACTTCTGCTTGTGAGTACCGATATATTTCTACAGGGTATTTTGGCGCCTAGAGAGAAAACATGCCAAGGAGAGGATTTTACGCTGAAAAGATGTTACGAGTCATTCCAAGGTCAAGATCAGACGCTGAATGAAGAAATCTCAAGATCCTGACATTGAATTACTCAATTCAAATCCAACCGAAGAACAACCAAAGTCAGACCGGAGCGAAATTGGACTGATAGTTTTGTGAAAAGACTGCACAAAACTGTCAAAACTCATCCATGGACCAAGGTGACCGGCGGCTTGACTTGGAGGTGGCCAAGGGAGGAAGCCTACCCTCCATGGTGACCGGCCACCGGTGGCTTTTCCTCCCCCCAACCGGCGGCTTTCTTCCCCCCCCATGTGGCGCCTCCTCCTTGCACCTCCTCCTCCTCCCTTGGATCAAAACCACATGCCACTCATCTCCACCCTCCATTCCTCCTTCCTTTGGCTATAAAAGGAGCTCATCCCCTCCTCATTTGTATCATCCACAAATTGTAATCCACTTCTCTCTCTAAGTTTGTGTTACTTTGTAAGTTTGGTTTATGAAATAATACTCTTGTTGGTTCTTGAGTATTATAACGGTTTGAAATAATACTCCTGTTGGTTCTTGAGTATTATAACAGTTTTAGAGAATACTCCTGTTGGTTCTTGAGTATTCAGTAGGATTGGGAATACTCCGTTGGTTCTTGAGTATTCCACCCCCTCTCTTCTTACTGTCTTTCAAAAACCCCCGAGTATTTAGCTATGATATCCTCTTCCATGGATAATCGTAGCTAAACTCTTTATTCGATTGAAGGGCGTACTTGTATTATAAAATGTTTTAGACTATTTTAGTGTTTTTTCTATGTATTCAAAACTTGTTCTATGTGCCATATATTAGATCAGAATTTCCAAGGTTGAGTGGATGCTTGAAATGGCAAAGCTCTTTCGTGGAAGTTCGTGAACATACTCGGGTAAGTGGATGCTTGAAATGGCAAAGCTTATCTGAGGAGTTCGATCTCTCTCAAACACCATTTGGATAAATCGGAAAAGACAATCCAAATGGATGCACATAGGCTAGTATACCTTGAAATGGGGTGCTAGTCTGAGTAGAACAAGGGCTCTACGTTTTTTTGCAAAAGATTAGACAGTGTTGCAAGTCGAGTGCTTGAAATGGCCTTGATTCACTTTCGAACACTTTTGCAAAAGACTAGACAGTGTGGCAAATTGAGCGCTTGAAATGGCCTTGATGTACGTTTGAATACTTAGAAGGATTACTAAAATGATAAAACAGGCTATGATGCAATGCCCCTAAAACCGAATGCTTCCCATGAATTACAAAACCCCCTTGTATTTACCTTTCTAGTATAACTGCCTTAATCAACTGCACTCACCTTCCGGAGGACTCGCGAATCACGCATCACCCACTGTAAGTCTTTCTTTTTACTTTTCAGTATTTATTTTTCTGTAATTTACTTTTCCGCACTCAAAACCAAAAACAACCAAAAAAGTCACTTAGTCATAACCGCTAAAATCTCAATCAACCTTAAAACACGCTCCCTCGCTGTACAAATCCCTTAAAGAACAACGTATCCCCCTAATTCCCTTGGGTTCGACCCCTACTTACCACTTACTACCCAGTAGTGAAGTCGCGAGTAGCGAAAAATATAAATTTATTTGCACAGAGAACATTGCACCTTAACGACAGTGTAGTGGGCTCCGTCACACGCGAAGAACGTCTCTTTGAATTTGTGGGCTGAGGCTATGTTAACAGCTACCTACGTCCTGAACAGTGTTCTGATTCGACCAGGGATGGACAAGACTAGCTACGAGCTCCGGAAAGGAAGAAAGCCCACTGTTAAGCACTTTCATGTCTTTGGAAGTACTTATTATAGTCTGACCGATAGGGAGCAAAGGCAGAAGCTGGACAGGAAGTGTGATGAAGGACTGTTCCTGGGATATTCTCCAAATAGTAGAGCCTATTGTGTCTACAATAAGAGAACTAGAACAGTGATTGTGTCAATCAATGTGGTGATCAACGATGCCAAGGATTCACCTCTGAGGAAGGAACCAGATGATGATATAGAGACTCAGGATACTCGCTCTAAGCGTGTACAAGGGTCTGTGCCAGATGCACATTCTGAAATTGTGCCTGAAACTGTGTTAGATTCGGCCGAGAAGCATGATGATGTACATATGCAAGATGCTGAAGATACTCGTCCTAAGCATGTACAAGGGTACGTACTAGATGCAAATTCTGAAATTGTGCCTGAAACTGTGTTAGATTCGGCCGAGGAGGATAATAACGTACATATACAAGATGTTGATGAAAGTGAGGTGAATCAAACTCAATCAGGACGTGGTGAAGCCAGCTTGCAACCTTTTAGCGGAATCCAGAAGAATCATCCTCTGTCCAGTGTCATTGGCAATCCTCATGACAAGATCAGAACTAGAGCTAAAACTCATGTTAATTATAGAGATATGATTAACTATAGCTGCTATTTATCAAAGGTGGAACCAAAGAATGTGAAGGAAGCCTTGCGAGATGACCACTAGATCACGGCTATGCAAGAGGAGTTGGGTGAATTCACTCGTAATAATGTATGAGATCTTGTTCCTCGTCCAAGTGGAGTCAACATCATTGGAACAAAGTGGATATTCAAGAACAAGACTGATGAAAGTGGCAACATTACAAGAAACAAAGCCAGGCTAGTTGCTCAAGGGTACACTCAGATAGAGGGGATCGACTTTGATGAGACATTCGCCCCAGCAGCACGCTTGGAAGCTATTCGTCTTCTACTTGCAGTGGCATGCTACTTAAAGTTCAAACTGTTCTAGATGGATGTGAAGAGTGCCTTCTTGAACGGTCTGCTATTCGAGGAAGTGTACGTGGCACAGCTTAAAGGATTTGAGGACCCTCACTATCCAGATCATATTTACAAACTGAAGAAGACCTTGTACGGACTAAAGCAAGCCCCTAGAGCTTGGTATGAAAGGTTGACACAATTCCTCATGAGCATGGGAGACACTCGAGGAGGAATAGATAAGACTATGTTCGTGAAAAAGGATAACAAACACTTTATCATTGCACAGATCTACGCCGATGACATTGTGTTTGGTTCTAATTCTCAGAAGATGGTGGATGAGTTCGTGGCCCAGATGCAAAGCGAGTTTAAAATGAGCATGGTGGGTGAAATGAACTACTTCTTGGGGCTGCAGGTTGTACAGTCAAAGGAAGGGATTTTCTTTACTCAGGCCAAGTATGCGAGAAATCTAGTGAAGAAGTTTGGACTGGACAAGGCTACCCACAAGAGAACTCCAGCTGCTACACATGTGAAGATCACTAAGGATGATGCAGGAGCTTCAGTGGACCAGACCTTGTATAGAAGCATGATTGGGAGCTTGTTATACCTGACTGCGAGCAGACCAGATATTTGTTAAGCAGTGGGAGTCTGTCCCAGGTATCAGGCAAATCCGAAGGAAAGTCACTTGTTGCAGGTGAAGAGGATCATCAAATATGTAAGTGGTACTGCTGATTATGGACTGTGGTACACTAGAGATACAAGTGATTGTATTGTTGGATACTCCGATGCAGATTGGGATGGCAATGTTGAGGACAGAAATAGTACTTATGGCGGATGCTTCTTTGTGGGAAATAACCTAGTATCTTGGTTTAGTAAGAAGCAGAACAGTATTTCACTGTCATCTGCTGAAGCGGAGTTTATGGCTGCAGGGAGCTGTTGTGCTCAAATGCTTTGGATGAAGCAGATGCTTAAGGAAGTGGGACTGGATCAAGACACGATGACATTATATTGTGACAACATGAGTGCAATCAGCTTTTCTAAGGATCCAGTACAGCATTCGCGGACAAAGCATATTGACATCAGACACCACTTCATTAGAGAGCTAGTTGAAGATAAAATCATCGGTCTGTGCCACATGCCAATAGAGAAACAACTAGCGGATATTCTGACAAAGCCTTTGGATGCTGAGAGGTTTGAGACACTAAGGTCTGCACTTGGCCTTAGT
Source organism: Rhodiola kirilowii (assembly GCA_033675215.1). Classification (NCBI taxonomy): domain Eukaryota; kingdom Viridiplantae; phylum Streptophyta; class Magnoliopsida; order Saxifragales; family Crassulaceae; genus Rhodiola; species Rhodiola kirilowii. The sequence goes on along the minus strand of CM066194.1, from coordinate 30,274,518 downwards.
GTCATGAAAAACTAGAAGGCTTTGACGCCAGGGGCAGTCAGCTGAGCAGAACTCTTATAAGTGTTGTTGACGTGCCATGTAGTAAGGGGGAGCTATGTGTTTAAATCAAACTGTGCAAGCTCCTTGAAAAGTTAGCCAGAGCAGTATTCCTTATCTTCAGTGCTGACGTGAAAGGTGAGTCCTTGAAGAAACAGGAGGTCATCCCATCTCCACCTGAGACAGTTATTCTGACAGAGATTCAAAAGGAGGCTATTGACAAGGCCGTCGATTCCACCAAGGTGCTACCACCGACTGGTCAAGATCCAGTCTTGTTGGAGAAGGAGTCTACCATTGAGGGGGAGACTGCGCAGATCGGCACATCACACATCGAGAAGAAGAAGTATGGACAGGCCAAGACTCCAGTCAAAGGGGTTTCTTCAGTGAAACCTAAAGGTACGTCTTCTGAGCCCGTTGCTGAACAATCTAGTGTTGCTGATGTTCTTGTTGGGGTGCCGATGGGTGAAGAAAGTTTGGTGAAAGAATTGGTGAAGAAGAGAGTGGCGGACAGTACAGTTGGGGACCAAGTAGTGGTCGGAGGTGGCTCGATTTCTGTTGTAGATTTGGTGACGCAAATTCAAGCAGAATTGATGGCTAACTTGACGAAAGAGAAGCAAGTGAGAGAGGCTAAGCCTGTTGAAAAAGAGAAAGAAGGAGTGGCTGGACAGACTGAGCAGGATGTTGAGAAGACCAAGGAGATCTCTGTGCATATTGAGGAGACTGAGTCGGAGCGGAAAACAAGTCATGTGGAGTCTCAAAAGGCAAGCAAAGATACAGATGCAGAGTACGTCCCTGAGGATGTGTCGTCTGCAGAAGAGTCTGATAAAGCAGTGCAAAATCTGTGGCTGCTTCTGAACCTATCTCGGAGAAGCCAACTGATCAAAAATTCTGTGTCAATTGAGAAAAGTGATGATCTAGACGAGCACACTCCTATTGCCAAGCTGAAGAAGAGCGTGCCACACATTGGGGCAGGAGGAAAGAGGCCAAGCGGGGCTTCTGTGAAACTCCTGGAAACAATCCAGCTGCCAGTATCTGTTCCTCGAAAGCGAGATCAAACGAATGAAAGTTCAGCATGCTTAGCTCAAAGATACTGAATATGAAGAGGAGTAGTCTGTGCAACGGTCCCTTGCCACTTGCAACAAAAAGGGGGAGTATCTGCATGAGTAGAGATGCGTGGTTGTGGATGGTACGCTAGGTTGTGATGATGTGTGCTGCAAATGATTTGTGTTAAGAAGTATTCGGGCGAGACTGTTCTAGATACTATCTGTGACAGTTTCAACTACTGGTTGAAAAGAGGTATGCAGAAGAAGTGTTTTGCCTCAAATGTCAAGGGGGAGATTGTTGGAGTATAAAGTGCCATCTAGGCAAAACACAAATCTGTGCAAGAAGATTTCAAAGTGATTGGTACCTGCAAATTTGCATTTATATTTATCTTACTCTGGACTGTGGGTTAGTACAATGGCAAGCAAGGGTCGAACCCTAGGGAGCTAGATAGTTACTTATTGTTCTGAAAAAGGAAAGTTTGGTTGTGAGCAATTTAGGGAATAAGTGCGAAAATAGGAAATAAACGAAAGATGTCTATTAGAGAGGGAATATTCAGACTAGGGTTTCTAATTGTGACTTGTTATCCTTGACTACTAATAATCTAAATCAACGTTTCTAAGTGTGGTCGTCCCGACAAAGGTGACTTCCCAAATAACCCGACAAAGGTGTTATTCCACAACCTAACCCGACAAAGGTGTTAGGATTCTAATTCCCCCATGTTAAACAACCCGACAAAGGTGCGATCTAACCTAGATGTGCTATCTATCTAAACGACAAAGTATTAGATAGATAATAGAGATAGAAACATTGATCAACTAGGTTTTGCGACAAAGCTTCCACCTAGACAGCAATAGTTCATGGATATAAGCACGAGAATTAGTAAAAACATGAATTTAGCATTAAGGACAAAGTCTCAAACAATCATCACAATATTCGAAACCCTAGCCCGAATAGAGGACTTAGCTAGACATAGACATTAGAACAAAACAATGAATAACAAGGAAAGCAAGCTTCTCTATAGCCGAGAGGATGAAGGACGGAAGACCGGGCCAGGAGGGCTGAGGAACGCCGGAGCAAGCTTGATGCGCCGAGTGGAAGAAGCTTCGGCCGAGAGAGGAATGGAGCACTCGGATGTGAGGAGAGGGCTCTCGGTTTTTTGGGATGCTTTTCTCTCTTGACTTGAAGCTTTATTTATAGAGTAGAGAGGCTTCGAAAGTTTCCAAAGTAGTCGGCCCAAAATTAGGTCAAATCCACGTAGATTTAGGAGATATTTCCTAAGATTATCTTTGCTTGATCTTTAAGCAAACTTAACTAGTAAGTTTACTTGATTAGCAAGTCTTCCAGAAGGTTCCAGAAGCGTGGGTGGAATTAGGAAATTTCTCGAAGTACTGTTCACGGGCCGAAGATACTATTCATGTCGGAAATTACTATTCACGGCACAAAATACTGTTCACGCCGGAAATTACTATTCATGAGCCGAAATTGTGGATTCGGACCCGGCTTGGGCCGGCCTTGCTTTGGTCGTGAGTCTGGCTGAACTCGGCCTTGGACTCGGTTCCGGTTGGGCATGACTCAGCCACGGTTGGGCTTGGCTTGATGAACAAACGACACGCCATGGATTGGGCTGTCGTTGCCTTGGCTCGGCTGGAACGCCAGATGAAGATCTCGGACGCTGGCTTGGGATGGTGGGACGGGGCCTGGGCACTGGGCGCATGGCCTGGAACGCGGCTGGGGCTCCTCGGACGCGGCCTGACCAAAAATGCGGGCCAGCTGGTTTTCTTCGGGCATTCCTCCTTTAACTTGTGTAAAAGCCGGTCAAGCACTCCTTGTGATGTTTTTGGCTCCAAATGCCGTCTTTTAAGTGCGATTCCTCCTAGAGCTTCCAAATCACCTGAAATGCAAAACAACACTAAGAAGTAACTGTTTGCATAATAAAGTGCTGGAATTGATGGGATTTGTTGACTCGATGAGTCGTATAAATATGGCTCATCAGTGATCTGTGCTAGAATCGGTGCAAGATCTATCTTTCAGTTTCGAAAAATCAACACAACACCTAATTTTTCGGAAAGATAGATATCAATGAGATCTTCTCGACCGCCACATCATCAAGACCGCCTCTTATGGGATAAAGATATGCATATATAGTTTAAATTCGCAACAATACTTATCCATATCTTATCTAGGGTTTAGAAGATCAAATCTAGGGTTTTTTTGATCTTCTAACCACACGGCTATATAAAGGAGGCGAGCACTCATTATTTCATGGGCAACAATTGAGAGACGTCGTGTGGAGGAGCCTTTAATCTGCGTGCTGAATTCGTGAATCTAAGCTTCGAGTCATCAAGCTATCATAGAAGGATTGAGGCAGAAAGTTGGTAAGCAACTTGTTTTAATTACTTGAACTCATACATTGTTGCTGAACACAAATTAGTTCAGAGTTCAAGAGGTGTCGTCGCTGCGTTGTACAAGTCTGTGCTCGCTATTCGACTCACACAAGAGACGACAAACACTGCCAGGAGAATCTGCTGTGGTAGGTTCGACTGTATCAGCCTCGGGAGGAGGTCTGGACGTGCAAGACGAGAGTCTTCGGATCTAAGGAAAGCTTAGATCACCCAATTCACTTGGAGAGTAGTATAGGTGTAACAGTAGTTTGAAAGGCTGTTCGAACGTCAATCTGTACTATATATTGTGATAGTGGATTGTTCCTTGGACTTGGGAGAAGTCCCCCAGACGTAGGCTACATTGAGCCGAACTGGGTCACCAAGTGCTTTATGTCTTTTGGTTCTGCATTCCGTTTCGATTATGGTAGTCTGTGCAAGCAAATGCACCACAGCGTGTGCTACATCTTGCTGGTACAGTTGAGCTCATCTCAGGCATAACAATTTCACTATCTACCCATTGCATTGATTCACAGTAGCAGTGAAGCTCCTTTTCTGGGCGACAAACATATGCTGCCTAAATTCCTTGAACTCAGATCGCATAATGACTTAAGTGATAACGTAAGTCTCTGACCCACAATGTTCAATTAGAGAGACAATTTTTCAGAAAGCCTTAAATAAAAAGCAAACGCTTATCACTTAAAAAATCATACATTTCTCGGCCTTTTGGCTAAGATCAAGTATAGTATCTGTTTTTATCAGTTTAATATCTGATATGTGATTCAATGAATTACATGATATTAATTTAATTTTTATAGGGGAGAGATTCATCACAATAGCTTGCTAATGGAATCTCTACGCGTCGCTCGTGTTGCACTATTACTTGAGCCTGGCGGACCCCAACCAATACAATATAAATCATTCAAATACATACAACACCTTCAATCTTATCAATGAGAAACCATTTAGTTCATTTGCCCCAACAGGCTTGAAGGAGTGCCACAGTGATTTTAGACTCAGCTCTCAGAATTGATGAGCTTTACTTGTACAATCTATGGTTGGGTCGAAGTTGTTACTAAGCGAAAAATCATGCTTAATTAGCACGGAGCTTTTAAGCCTTGTGATGTCCAGCTCTTCATTGATTTATTAAACAAGTTTGCTGAATTGATTTTTCAAGAGTAACTGGGCAACTGAGGCAGGTCTGTGTAACTCGCACACAGCATATTTCTTAACAAGCTCGATCCTCTGAAGATACCTGAATTGAAGTAATGAAATGTTGTTGACGAAAGCCACTATCCTAATACGTACTTACGGGACACAGAGTGGATGGAATGTGGAGGCGAACCGTAAGGCGTTTATTTCCCACATCGCCTGGTGAGAAGTCAAATCAATGTAGAGGTGCAATAAAAACAGACAAGACATCACGATTTCAAATTAGGCAGCTTGCAATACACACATAGCGAGCTATTCTTTCGCCTTTTACTAAAGAATACCGTGTGTGCATTGCTCAAAGAGGCATACGCCATATATTTGGTGACAGCCCATCAAATCTAAAACAAGTTTTGATTTTGCAGTTCCGATAAACTCATTGCCATACTGTTGTCAATCAATATAAATTCTTCATATTCATTGTAGCAGTGGAAGCGTTTAGCTGACCAGCCAATTGCTGTAATTGTTAGGATGCTAAGATTTTGAATCCAGCCGAACACTGAAGAATTAATGACTGTGACATACTGCATCCCTTGAATTTGGTCTGTTGTTTTTCTCAGTGAACTACCACTATTGATTCAATGCCCAGCTACCAGGTTCAACTTCTTAGCAATGAAGGCTTAACTATATTTCTAGACCCCCTTGTCTAATTTCCTTGAATTCCATCACATAGTGGCGAACAATACGAATGTTTTAATGGCACCGAACTTCTTCTGCATTACCTCAATGATGAATCGACAATGAGACTGCTGGTTGTGCTCCATATATCGAGAGTTTAAGCTTCGGTCAAGTTATAAAATAGTGTTCAGCTAAGTGTCTATACAGTAAAATATCACAATGGCAAGTAACAGGTTTTAAGGAGTGTCATAGCTTAAGTGATTTCAGATTCGGTCCTTCATTCATTGACAACTAACAAATTATGTGAAAACACTAGGTAGCTTCTAGTCGCTTCCTTTGTGAAAGATTGAAATACGCAGAGACAAAATCTTGTTTAAAGGGAATGAAACAGATAAATATACAGAAAGAGAGAACAGGGAACAAGTTATAGTCATGTAAAAATGAAATTATTTTATTTCATGTCTTCGATAGGAATAAATGTAAAATATTTTCATTAAACACTATACAATCTGATCTAACCTTCAAGTCACATCTGTTTTTTTCCATCTTTCTGTCCCATTTCAACAATTTGAGCCCCTTAATTGACTTGGGGAAGAAAGATAACTTCAAAACAACAGCTTTGAATTTTGTTGATATCTTTGCCTGCAAATTAAGTACAGCAACAACACAAAATGAAATCTGGCTTATCAGTCCATTATGATAAATGATGTTGGAATAAAACTGATCGACATCTTATAGAGGTCGACAACTATCGAAACTTCAACCTGACAAACAGATATGTGAGGTCACAAACGAAAAAAAATCCCAACACACTTGTGATTGCATCCAAGTGAAGAAGTTGAGACATATAGTAACCTCTCATTCATACATTATTCTGGTGGCTATATTATCATCAGTAGTGAAGTAGTGGCATATTTCCAAGTGTTGAAACAAAATTTAATTCTTGAGATGTAATACTTTCAAATTCACATATTGAAGTTTTATGTTTAAGCAATTTGTATCAAGAACCCATAAGACTTGAGCTTTGATGAAAATGTTGGAAGAGTTAATGTTAACTAGGCCGCAACAGGCTGATAGGGTTGTCAGATGATGAAGGAGGTGAAGATAGGTAGAAGGGAGAGAGAAGGGAATAGAGACAGAGAAAAGAAGGAGACGAGGAATGAGAGGATGATTTGCTGTAATATTCGTTGTTGATTTCATGCACCTCAACCGTACATTTATAACTCATACGAGCCTTTCATTAGTCGACTGGTGTCCCATATCCTAAGGCCCAGCATTCGAAGGCCCAGCATGCATGTCCATCTCATCGAGTATGTACTCATTGCTAGGATAACGTGTTGCGCTTCTCCTCTGCCTCGCAACCCTCAGTAAGCCACCTGTGACCGTATCATCTCTCCCATCTTCAGAAAAGAATTCGTCCTTGAGTCGGAATGTGGGGAAGTTCCGGCGGAGCAAAGCAACGTCTTCCCAGGTGGCGTCAGTCGGCGCTTGATCAACCCACTGAATGAGGACTTGGCGAACCTTAGAACCACCTCGACGAATGGTCCTGGTACGAAGTTGCTTGAGGGGCTGCGGAGCTACTGGCATGCCGAGGAAATAGTCCAGTAATGCGGCTGGAGCTTGTTGTTGTGGGTTTGGACAAGACTTGAGCAGGGATACATGGAAGACGTTGTGTATCTTGGCCTCGGGTGACAGTTCCAAACGGTAAGCAACCTCCCCAACGATGGAGCATATTTTTATGATTCATTAAGTACTACTAAACCCACCAATTAGACATTTGATCATACGAACAAGTGCTTGTTAATACCATTCTGTGTATACAGGCCATTTTGGAGTCTAAAGAGGAAACACGCCTAAAAATGGAGATTTATCCCAAAATCCAGCCAAAGCCCGAGCACCTCAACCAAGGACCGAGAAATGTCGGGCCGCGTCCTGGAAATGCCGGATGCGTCCGAGGCCGAGTGCCGAGCGCCGAGCTGGGAGTACCGAGAAAACCAGGCCCGGCAGGAAGAACATAGGCCACGACCTATCTCCGGTGGCGTTCCAACCAAACCACTTCGAGCACTCGATTTCTATGAAGGATGTCGTTCCAAATCCACACTCAAAAGAACAAGAACGCAAAGTCCAAAATCCAAGCCATCATAGGCCAAGGGACCGAGTTCTAGGCCATCCTAAGGAACGACTATGCTACACTAAAAATCAGCCTTAACATCCTTCATGGAACCGACTTGGAATCACTCAAAAATGCTAGATCCATCGCCCAAAGGTCAAGAACGCAATGCAAAGGGCCCAAGCCCTGTGAAGGCCAAACAAGGGCAATATCGGTCGTTTTGGGATTTCGACCTTGTTCCGGGCAGAATTTAGCTTAGCATCCTTCTTGAGATCATCTTAGAATGACTTTTTCATTCAAAATACACCCTCCAAAATCCAAGAAGGTTCAACCAAGGCTCCGGTCAGATTCCGGCCACATTCCGGCGAACTCCGGGGAGCTCCGATCAACCACCGCCTTACCTCCGACCTAGCTCCGGCCATGCCATGTGGCACCACTCAGCTGGCTTCAGGTGGTGCAGCCATGTGCAAGGAGGTGGTGAAGCAAACTTAGCCTCCAAGTCTTTGGGATATTTTCAAGCAAACTTAGCCTCCAAGTTTTTGGGATATTTTCAAGCAATACTCAGCCTCCAAGTCTTCCTCTTCTATAAATAGAGGCCTTGCCTCATGTAATCCATATCCTACTCCCTTGTCACTTGTACCCACATTAGAGAGAAGAGAGCTTAACTATCTTTCTCTTCACTTTCAATACAAAACACACTTTTGTTCTTGAGTTTCTTCACTTGTTCTTGGATTCTCTTACTTGTCTTGCAAAGCCACGGTTCCTTACTTGCTCTTGAAGTTTGAAGTTAAGTTCCCTTTATTTTCCTTGTTGTTCTTTACTTTTATGTTGTTCTCCTTACTTCCTTGTTTCGGTTACTTTTGTTTTCCTTGTTCAAGTCACGGCTACTTGTATTCCTTGACATGAATACAAGTAGCTAAGGCTTAGATTTGGTTTAAGGGTGTGCTTGTATCATAAAATGTTTTAGACCCTTCTCTTAGTGCCTCTTTGTGTTCAAAACTTGTTCTAAGTGCTTTACATTCGGGTAGAACATACATGGTTGAGTGGATGCTTGATATGGCAAAGCTCTTCCATGGAGTTTCGTGAACAAACACGGTTAAGTGGATACTTGAAATGGCAAAGCTTTTCTGTGGAGTTCAACCTCTCTTTAAGTCACTTGGTTTGATCAGAAATGACGGATCAAGTGACTGAACATAGGCTAATATACCTTGAAATGGGGTATTAGTCTATCTAGAACAAGTTATCTATGCCTTGAAATGGGCTAGACAGTGTGGCAAGTTGACGGAGCCCACCGCACTGTCGTTAAGGTGCGATGTTCTCTGTGCAAAAATAAATTTATATCTCCGCTACTCGTGACTTCACTACTGGGTAGCAAGTGGTAAGTAGGGGTTGAACCCAAGGGAATTGGTGGATTAGTTGTTCTTTAATGAAGCTTATGCATAAATTAAATGTGATTGGGGTTGGATTTGAGTGTGCTTTGAGAACTGAAAGTAAATTACAACAGTTGGTAATGGACTGTAAGGAAAGGATTCGGTTTAGGGGTTTCATATCATATCATCGTTCATCATTGACCTCTAACGATCATACTAAGTGTTCAAAGATGAATCGAGGCTATTTCTAGCACAAGACTTGCCACATCATTTAGAACACTTGTTCTATTTAGACTAATTCCTCCTTTCGAAGTATCTTAGCCTTATGTGCATCCATTTGATCTTCAGTTACGATCAACCAAATGGTTTTTAAAAGAGGTCGAACTCCTCAGATAAGCTTTGCCCGTTAAAGCATCCACTTACCCGAGTATGTTCACGAACCCCACGGAAGAGCTTTGCCCGTTAAAGCATCCACTCAACCTTGGAAGTTCTAACCTAATAGGTGGCACATAGAACAAGTTTTGAAACACTAAGTAGCATTAAGCATAGAGTCTAGAACGATTTATGATATAAATACTCCCTCTACCGAATACAAGCTTTAGCTACTTGTATTCATGTCAAGGAATACAAGCAAAACATGGCTTTGAACAAGGATACCGAAAAGGAGAATAACTTTAAAGTAAGAACAATATATACGGAAAGTAAAGGACAAGTCAGGGAAAAGAAAGTCGTGGCTTTTGTACCTACAATAAGTGGAGGAGAGGAGCTCCTAAGCAAGTTCCAAGCAAGGAAAAGTAGCTCCAAAATGAAGAACAAAATGTGTATTGAAAGTGAAGAGAAGAGGGTTAAGCCCTCTATCTCTCTAAAGACTTATGGATTGTGGGATGGGATTTGGATACAAGGGAATGGGAGGGCTCTATTTATAGTCTAAGGGAGACCATAAGGACTTGACACTTTTCATGAAATGGGAGGAGAAGCAAAAAGCCGTCGGGACACTTGTCTTCTCAACCTTGGAGCCGCCGGCCTTGTGAGGAGGAGGAGAGGAGAAGAGAGGGGAGCCGCCCCGCCTTAGGTGTCAATTCCTCACTCAAAGCCGCCGGTCCTTATGTGGAAGGAGTGGTTGAGTGTGTGTTTTTATGATCTTTTACAAAAGCCATCGGTCCTTTCAGCTTCGGACTGACTCTGGTTGCCCTTCGGTTGGACTTGTTTTGAGTGATTCCATGTCAGGTTTATGAAAGTTGTACAGTCGGAATCTGGTTGTGTCCTGGAATGACTTGTAATCCATTTTCAGCTTAAAAACTCCTCCTTAGCCTGTATTCTCTCTAGACTTCAAAATACCCTGTAGATAAATATCGGAACTAACAAGCAAAAGTTAAATAGACAAAGAGTCTAATTTGGTGGGTTTAACTGTGTTTATGATTCATACAATTATGGTCCATCACAAGTCAAGTGCTTGAAATGGCCTTGATACACTTTTGAACACTTAGTATGATCATTAGAGGTCAATGATGAACGGATTATGATACAAGACCCCTAAAAACCGAATCCTTTCCTTTAATTAAAACACCGTCTATAACTTTACTTTCAGTCTCACTATCAACTGTTTACTTTCCTGTCATTTACTTTCAGTACTTACATTTCAGCACTTTATTTTCCGCACTTACTTTCAGTATTTACTTTACGCACTTTCAATTATGTCATTTACTTTTCAGTTCATAAAACAACCCACAAAACCCAAATGTTTTTATTTCCTTTTCTTTCTTTTTAAAGAACAACCATTCCACACTGACTCACTTGGGTTCGACCCCTACTTACCGCTTTACTACCCAATAGTGAAGTCACAAGTAGTGGACTTATAAATTAATTTTGTACACATTGCCTCGCGACAAGGCAGTGCTGTCAAATTGGCGCCGTTGCCGGGGAGTTGTGAAATCGGACTAGTTGTTCTATTTGTTTTTCTTTTGTTGTAGTTCTGTCATGCAGTTCACAAAGTCTTTCTACTATTGATGCGAGCCTTGGAACAATGAGGAGTTTTCCCCACCACCTTTCGAACTTGAAGTCCGCGAGAAGATCAACAACATAGAGCAATCCCGGGACGAAACTTTGGACGAGTACTTGGCGTACTTTGACTCCATTGTGACGAGCTGCCCGCACCATGGATTCACCAACCACGATCTTCTTCAAAGGTTTCTCAATGGGATGATGCCACAAGAGTGGAATTGGCTAAATGATGCAGCGGGAGGCTCGATGAACAACTTAGACATAGATGATCTTTGGAACTTAATAGATGATTTGGCCGCGAGGTCAAGACCAAGACAAGATCAGGCCATGCGGCGCGAAGAACTGGACAACACGATGTACCAAATCAGGGCCAAAACCGAATTATGGGCAGCAGAAAACGAGCTGGCAGCTAGCACCCAGCAATTGGCCGCAGACATACAGCAATTGAGTGCCTCGATGCACCAATTCACGACCGAACCCGAATCATGGGCAATAGAAAGGACGGCCGAACCCGAGGAGCCGGCAGAGAATGAAGACCAACAGATGACCGAAGAAGAACCGGCCAAGACAGGCCCGGTCTTCACTGTCGGAGCACCCGAGCCACTTGAACCGGTCCTCATCACCAATCTGCCCGAGGAAGTTCAGGACGTCAGGGAAGAGCCAACCGAGACATGCCCGGTCCTTGCGGACGAGCTGGCCGAGACAGACCAGGCCACGCCCGAGCCGGCTGACCAGCACCCGAAGCCAATCCTCACTGCCGAACCGACCGAGAAAATCATGGCAGGCCCGGTCCTCACTGAAGAGCTGCTCGAGAAAGGCCCTGTCCTTATGGACGAGAAGCCCCTACTTAACCCTCCATGTTCTATGAAGATCACGGCCACCAGAGATGAGATGATCAATGATGATGTAGTGCTAGGCGAGTTGGAGGAGAAGCATGAGCCAAAACAGCCAACGAAGGAGCTCCCACTCGTCACAAGCCAAGAAGAGCCTCTTAAAAAGTGTAAGGACCAAGGACGGCCAATCATCTCTGCCACAAAGAAGAGGGTTAGCAAGGGCGCATGCTTGAGGTCACTTGGCAAAAGAGTGAACTTCCAAACCAGCAAGGATGCCGACCATTCAGACATGAAAAAGCGACCAAGACATGGGCTGAAGGAATGGAAGCTCGGAAGGAGGAACAAGAGAGCTCGACCCCATGGACCAGCAGCTATGGTCAAGGAATCCTCGCCTTCCGAGAGGAACGGCTTCGTTCAAAAGTGTGGGGGTGATTGAGTAGTCTTGCACATATTAGTTAGTTTTGCACATACTAGTCTACATGTTTGTTCTTTTCCTTTTCCCTTAATATTAACTTTTTGAAAATACAAACTTCCATGATGTGAAAATAGATAGACCCGATTCATGCATTTCCTTGTGAAAACTTAATTGTGTAAAAACATGCGAACTTAACTTTCTACTTGTCCTTGTGTGCTGAGATAATGTAGGATGTGGAGTTGAAAGAAATGCCCTAGAGAGGCTTGACAATCACTTAAGGGACCGGATCCTTACTATACGGTTATGTGAAAATTGTGTAGGCTACACTTCGGGCTTCTTGGTGAAGAGTGGACTCCTCCATGCAGCGTTTATGCAAGAGGCGGGACGGGAATCAAACCATCCATTCTCTAGTCCAAAGTAGCCGGGAAAATAGATGAGCGACCCTCATCTTGACCCGTGCGAAAAAGGCAAGGATGAGAAAGAGCGGGGAGGTATTTCCATATGCTCTCGGGCGATGATTGGACCTCCCAAAAGTGAAGAAATGGACGAGCAATCATCAAAGGAGCAAAGCTCAAAGAAGAAAAGAAAGAAATCAGCCAAAATGGTGAAACCAAACAAAACCAAAGAAAAAAGTGAAGTACTCAAAGAGTCAAATCAAAGGCCGAAGGCCAATTCACTACAAAAAAGCTGTCCAACCACACAAACAAAGAAAAAGAGCTCAACCCTTCAAGCCCGAACAACTCACGTGCTAGAAGAAACAAGAAGCATAACCATATAGTAAGATCGGATCCGAGAGTGCAGTTCATGGGCCTAAAAAGTGGCTCTCTCCCAATCATCCAAATTGATTTGCATCTCGGCTAAAAGGTAACAAGTATCTAGTTACTTTCATATGTGAGCATAATTTCGTTTGGAAAGAAGTAAGTTATGCATGCTAAGGTGAAGTCTAAATTCACATCTCACATTCACATCTAGGGCTTGGGGTATTTTTGTTCCTCTTATTGACTAGACTTGTTCGGGACGAACAAGATTAAGTGTGGGGGTATTTGATGGAGCTTATTTATATGATTCATTAAGTACTACTAAACCCACCAATTAGACATTTTATCATACGAACAAGTGCTTGTTAATACCATTCTGTGTATACAGGCCATTTTGGAGTCAAAAGAGGAAACACGCCTAAAAATGGAGATTTATGCCCAAAAGCCAGCCAAAGCCCGAGGACCTCAACCAAGGACTGAGAAACGTCGGGCCGCGTCCTGGAAATGCCAGACGCGTCCGAGGCCGAGTGCCGAGCGCCGAGCCGGGAGTACCGAGAAAACCAGGCCCGACAGGAAGAACATAGGCCACGACCTATCTCCGGTGGCGTTCCAACCAAACCACTTTGAGCACTCAATTTCTATGAAGGATGTCGTTCCAAATCCACACTCAAAAGACCAAGAATGCAAAGTCCAAAATCCAAGCCATCCTAGGCCAAGGGACCGAGTTCTAGGCCATCCTAAGGAACGACCATGCTACACTCAAAATCAGCCTTAACATCCTTCATGGAACCGACTTGTAATCACTCAAAAATGCTAGATCCATTGCCCAAAGGTCAAGAACTCAATGCAAAGGGCCCAAGCCCGGTAAAGGCCAAACAAGGGCAATATCGGCCGTTTTGGGAATTCGACCTTGTTCCGGGCAGAATTTGGCTTAGCATTCTTCTTGAGATCATCTTAGAATGACTTTTTCATTCAGAATACACCCTCCAAAATCCAAGAAGGTCCGACCAAGGCTCCGGTCAGATTCCGGCCACATTCCGGCAAACTCCGATCAACCACCGCCTTACCTCCGACCTAGCTCCGGCCATGCCACGTGGCACCACTCAGCTGGCTGCAGGTGGCGCAGCCATGTGCAAGGAGGTGGAGAAGCAAACTTAGCCTCCAAGTCTTTGGGATATTTTTTATCAAACTTAGCCTCCAAGTGTTTGGGATATTTTCAAGCAATACTTAGCCTCCAAGTCTTCCTCTTCTATAAATAGAGGCCTTGCCTCATGTAATCCATATCCTACTCCCTTGTCACTTGTACCCACATTAGAGAGAAGAGAGCTTAACTCTCTTTCTCTTCACTTTCAATACAAAACACACTTTTGTTCTTGAGTTTCTTCACTTGTTCTTGAGTTCTCTTACTTGTCTTGCAAAGCCACGGTTCCTTACTTGCTCTTGAAGTTTGAAGTTAAGTTCCCTTTATTTTCCTTGTTGTTCTTCACTTTTATGTTGTTCTCCTTACTTCCTTGTTTCGGTTACTTTTGTTTTCCTTGTTCAAGTCACGCCTACTTGTATTCCTTGACATGAATACAAGTAGCTAAGGCTTAGATTTGGTTTAAGGGTGTGCTTGTATAATAAAATGTTTTAGACCCTTATCTTAGTGCCTCTTTGTGTTCAAAACTTGTTCTAAGTGCTTTACATTTGGGTAGAACATACATGGTTGAGTGGATGCTTGAAATGGCAAAGCTCTTCCATGGAGTTTCGTGAACAAACACGGTTAAGTGGATGCTTGAACTAGAAAAGCTTTTCCGTGGAGTTCAACCTCTCTTTAAGTCGCTTGGTTTGATCGGAAATGACGGATCAAGTGACTGAACATAGGATAATATACCTTGAAATGGGGTATTAGTCTATCTAGAACAAGTGCTCTATGCCTTGAAATGGGCTAGACAGTGTGGCAAGTCAAGTGCTTGAAATGGCCTTGATACACTTTTGAACACTTAGTATGATCATTAGAGGTCAATGATGAATGGATTATGATACAAGACCCCTAAAAACCGAATCCGTTCCTTTAATTAAAACACCGTCTGTAAGTTTACTTTCAGTCTCACTATCAACTGTTTACTTTCCTGTCATTTACTTTCAGTACTTACATTTCAGCACTTTATTTTCCGCACTTACTTTCAGTATTTACTTTACGCACTTTCAATTCTGTCATTTACTTTTCAGTTCATAAAACAACCCACAAAACCCAAATGTTTTTCCTTTTCTTTCTTTTTAAAGAACAACCATTCCACACTGACTCCCTTGGGTTCGACCCCTACTTACCGCTTTACTACCCAATAGTGAAGTCACAAGTAGTGGACTTATAAATTAGTTTTGTACACATTGCCTCGCGACAAGGCAGTGCTGTCAAATTGGCGCCGTTGCCGGGGAGTTGTGAAATCGGACTAGTTGTTCTATTTGTTTTTCTTTTGTTGTAGTTCTGTCATGCAGTTCACAATGTCTTTCTACTATTGATGCGAGCCTTGGAACAATGAGGAGTTTTCCCCACCACCTTTCGAACTTGAAGTCCGCAAGAAGATCAACAACATAGAGCAATCCCGGGATGAAACTTTGGACGAGTACTTGGCGTACTTTGACTCCATTGTGACGAGCTGCCCGCACCATGGATTCACCAACCACGATCTTCTTCAAAGGTTTCTCAATGGGATGATGCCACAAGAGTAGAATTCGCTAAATGATGCAGCGGGAGGCTCGATGAACAACTTAGACATAGATGATCTTTGGAACTTAATAGATGATTTGGCCGCGAGGTCAAGACCAAGACAAGATCAGGCCATGCGGCGCGAAGAACTGGACAACACGATGCACCAAATCAGGGCCAAAACCGAATTATGGGTAGCAGAAAACGAGCTGGAAGCTAGCACCCAGCAATTGGCCGCAGACATACAGCAATTGAGTGCCTCGATGCACCAATTCACGACCGAAACCGAATCATGGGCAATAGAAAGGACGACTGAACCCGAGGAGCCGGCAGAGAATGAAGACCAACAGATGACCGAAGAAGAACCGGCCAAGACTGGCCCGGTCTTCACTGTCGGAGCACCCGAGCCACTTGAACCGGTCCTCATCACCAATCTGCCCGAGGAAGTTCCGGACGTCAGGGAAGAGCCAACCGAGACATGCCCGGTCCTTGCAGACGAGCTGGCCGAGACAGACCAGGCCACGCCCGAGCCGGCTGACCAGCACCCGAAGCCAATCCTCACTGCCAAACCGACCGAGAAAATCACAGTAAGCCCAGTCCTCACTGAAGAGCTGCTCGAGAAAGGCCATGTCCTTATGGTCGAGAAGCCCCTACTTAACCCTCCATGTACTATGAAGATCACGGCCACCAGAGATGAGATGGTCAATGATGATGCAGTGCTAGGCGAGTTGGAGGAGAAGCATGAGCCAAAACAGCCAACGAAGGAGCTCCCACTCGTCACAAGCCAAGAAGAGCCTCTTAAAAAGTGTAAGGACCAAGGACGGCCAATCATCTCTGCCACAAAGAAGAGGGTTAGCAAGGGCGCATGCTTGAGGTCACTTGGCAAAAGACTGAACTTCCAAACCAGCAAGGATGCCGACCATTCAGACATGAAAAAGCGACCAAGACATGGGCTGAAGGAATGGAAGCTCGGAAGGAGGAACAAGAGAGCTCGACCCCATGGACCAGCAGCTATGGTCAAGGAATCCTCGCCTTCTCGGGGATATGTGAAGAAGAAGCCTCCGGATCAAGGGAGAGCATAACTGAGCCCGCTGCCATATGTGTTCTTTGGGCAAATCAAAAGGGCAGCCGAGAAGAAGTTCGACCTCACACACCCATGGGATCCGAACCTATGATCCATGATTGAGGTACCGTCGAGCCAACGACGTTAAACAAAGGCAATTGCCGGGAGGTAACCCGGCATATCTTCTTCATTTGTTACAGTTTTTATGTTTATGTCATTTCTTTTCATACTCACCCCTTTGTCATTTCCTTTCTCTTGTTAACTTGTTTTTTTGTGTGTTTTGAACTAAGTCGTTCCGAGAGGAACGGCTTCGTTCAAAAGTGTGGGGGTGATTGAGTAGTCTTGCACATATTAGTTAGTTTTGCACATACTAGTCTACATGTTTGTTCTTTTCCTTTTCCCTTAATATTAACTTTTTGAAAATACAAACTTCCATGATGTGAAAATAGATAGACCCGATTCATGCATTTCCTTGTGAAAACTTAATTGTGTAAAAACATGCGAACTTAACTTTCTACTTGTCCTTGTGTGCTGAGATAATGTAGGATGTGGAGTTGAAAGAAATGCCCTAGAGAGGCTTGACAAGCACTTAAGGGACCGGATCCTTACTATACGGTTATGTGAAAATTGTGTAGGCTACTGACAGAACCGCTTGTCGTCAGAGCGATTTGTGCAAATAAATTTATAATAGTCCGCTACTCGCAACTATACTACTGGGTAGTACTTGGTAAGTAGGGGTCGAACCCAAGGGAATTAGGGGAATTGGTTATTCTTTTAAGGGATTTGTCTAGCGAGAGAGCGTGTTTTAAGTTGGTTGAGGTTTTAGTGCTAACAACTACGTGACTTTTTGATTGGTTGCGGATTTGATTGCTGAAACGTAAATTACAGAAAAGTAAATACTGAAAATACAAAGGAGACTTACAGTGGGTGATGCGTGAATTGCAAGTCCTCCGGATTGTGATCGGTTGATGGTTGCAATTGATTGAACAATAAAAGTAAGGACAGGAGGGTTTTGTAATTGCGAGAGAAGTATTCGGTCTTGGGGGGCCTTGTATTGTATCCTGTTCATTCTTTTAGTAACCCTTCTAAGTATTCAAACGTGTATCGAGGCCCTTTCGTAGCGCTCAATTTGCCACACTGTTTGTAAACCCTTGTTCTACTTCAGACTAATTCCTCCTTTCGAAGTATCTTAGCCTTTTGTGCACCCATTTGGTCCCTTTGGTCCAGTTTCCAAATGGTTTTAAAGATAGATCGAACTCCTCAGATAAGCTTTGCCCTTTCGTAGCATCCACTTACCCGAGTATGTTCACGACTTCCCACAGAAGAGTTTTGCCCTTTCGTAGCTTCCACTCAACCTTGGAAAGTCTGACCTTATAAATGGCACATAGAACAAGTTTTGAATACAGAGAAAAGAAACTAAACGAAGTAAAACATTTTATAAAACAAGAACTCCCCTTCAACCGAATGAAGGGTTTAGTTACGAATATCCATGGAGTTGGACATCATAACTAGGATACTTGGGGATTTGGAAAAGAATACTCAAGAACAAACAGGAGTAAAGAGAGAAGAGAAAGAGATTACTCAAGAACAAACAGGAGTAACTCTTGAACTGTACCTGAAAACTTGAGTACTCAAGAACCAACAGGAGTACTCAAGATCGAACTAAAGTATTTGAGAACAAACTGAACTTTTATTGATATCAAACCAAAATTTACAAAGTAACAAACTTAGAGAGAGAAGTGTTTTACACAATTTTGGGATGTTTGAAATGAGGAGGAGAGCTTGGTATTTATAGGCTAAGGGGAGGGGAATGGAGGGCCAAGATGAGGGCATGTGGTTTGGCATCCAAGGGTGGAGATGGGGGGAGAAGGAGAGGAAGACAAGTGTCACAAGGGGAGAGGGACAACACAAAGCCGCCGGCGGCTTTTGGGAGGGAGGAGGAGAGGTTGACATGTGGAGGAAGGGGAGAGGAGGAGGGGTGGATGTGAGGAGAAAGCCGCCGGTCCATGTGGCATGAGGAGAGTGGTTGTGAGTTTTGTGCAGTTTGCACAAAACTATCGGTGTATTCCAGCTCCGGATTGTCTTCGGTTTCTCTTTGGTTTGATTTGTTTTGAATGATTCCATGTCAGGATCTTTAGATTTCTTCATTCAGCGTCTGATCTTGACCTTGGATTGTCTCCTGATATCTTTTCTGTGCTAAAAGCTCTTCCTTAGCGTGTATTCTCTCTAAGCTCTGAAATACCCTGTAGAAATGTATCGGGCCTAAAACATCGAAGTTAGATAGGCAAACAGTCTAATTTGGTGGGTTTAACTGTGTTTATGATTCATACAATTGTGGTCCATCAGATAACCCCACACTTTTAGTTGTTCGTCCCGAACAATGCTTTATAAGGGCGTTACTAAGTAAGTTGGTTAAAATATAAAAATAAGATTGTGGTACTCGATTTTTCCTAATTCATGCATTACTACTTGTTACTAAATTAAACTGCGTAAATAAGTAGAAGAAACTTGATACTTGTACCTTCGTGCTGAGATGCAAATTATTTCGGATGTTTCGGGAGATAGCCCTTTTCAGGCTCCTGGACTACACCTTCGGGATCGTTTCGCACTATATGGTTTTCTTGTAGCTTTCTCTAGCACGTGATTCGATTCAGGTTTCAGTGAGTTGAGTACTTTGATTACTTTTGGCGAGGGACTGCTTTTTGTAGTGAATTGGCCTTTGGCCTTTGATTTGACGCTTTGAGTTCTTCACTTTTGTTCGGTTAAAACCTTCACAATTTTGGGCCTGAGGCCTCTTGATTTGCTTCTTCGAGCTTTTTGCGTCTTTGTGACTTGCTAGTCCATTTTCTCAAGCCTTCTTGGGAGGTCCAATCATCGCCCGCGAGCATATGGAAATACCTCCCCGCTCCTCTCGTCTTCGTCGTTTTGCGCGGGTCAAGATGAGGGTCGCTCATCTATTTTCTCGGCTATTTTGACTAGAGAGAGGACGGTTTGATTCCCGTCCTTGCCTTTTACATAGATGCTTCAAGGCAGAGTTGACTTCAATTATTCACCGAAACCTGAAGTGCAGCCTCCACTGACTTCGAAAACCATATAGTTTGATCTGATCCTTCAAGTGCTTGCCAAGCCCCTCTAGGGCAATTTCTATCAACTCCACATCCCTAGTTTATCTCGGCACAAAAGACAAATGAGAAGTTACATTCTAAGTTTTTAAACAGTTTGCATTTTCACAAGGTTGATGCATGAATTATGATCTATCTTTTTCACATTCTTAAGTTCATATTTTCAAAAAGATACTATTTAAAAAGAAAAGAAAAACATGCAGATGGTTCTCACCCCACACTTTTGAACGAAGGTGTGCCTTAGTTCAAAAGTCATGCAAATATATACAAAAGAAGGAAATGACATTAAGGAAAAAGAAGAACAGAACTCCCTTTTACTGTGTCGTGGAAATGACATGGCATGAGGCTGGATAATCGAGAGAGTCTGGCTGGGGCCTCGAACTCTCAGCGCAGGCCCGGTAAATTCACGGAAGCTGCCAGGCTGATCCGGTCTTGCTCCAAACTTAATTCCTACATGAAAGATATTCCTTCTATACAAAAAGTGGGTGAGAGCGCTTATTGGAAATTTAAATGACAGAAATTAAAAGTGCAGAAAAGTAAGATAGTGTCGGGTTACCTCCCGACCAGTGCACTTGTTTAACGTCATTGGCTCGACGATACCTCATTTGTGGTTCATTGGTTTGGGTCCCATGGGTGGCTCAGGTCAAACTTTGCCACCGTTCCTGTGTTGCTTCTTCCTGACCTCTTGCCGGATGTTGTACTCGGGTTCTGTTCCCATTGATCTGGTGGTTTCTCTTTCCATTGTCTCTGAGAAGGCGAGGGTCCTTTTACCATAGTCGCAGGTTTCTTGAGCCGAGCTTTCTTGTTTTTCCATCCGGGCTTCCATTCCTTTGGCCCATATCTTGGTCGCTTCTTTGTATATGAACTGTTGGCATCTGGGTTATGCTCCTTGCAAGCCTTCTTCTTTGCGGCAGAGGTGAATGGTCGTTTCAGTACGAGTGAGTTTTCAGGGCTGCTTGGTTGGCTTGTGGCGAGGGAGTGCTTCATTGTTTGGTTTCTTGGCTCATGCCTTGCCTCCAACTCGCCTTGCACCTCTTCAATGATCACTTCATCATCAAGGGTTGTGATCCTTATACAACCCGAGGGGACAAGTTGGGGGACTTCCACCCCAAGGGCCAGGTTTTTCTCGGACAGATTGATAATGAGGACCGGGTCTGCCTCGGGTGCTTTGATAGTGAGGAACGGGCCGGGCTTGATTTCCTCGTCCGCTTCGGTAGTGAGTTCCCATGAAGATTCCTCCTCGATGCTTTCTGTATCTGATTCGTCCATCACTTCGGATGGCTCGGGAGTGAGATCCCATGTAGGCTCTTCTTTGTCCCACACTGTATCGATTTCTGGCTCTAAGTCTTCTGATGGCTCGGGAGTGATATCCCATGTAGGCTCTTCCTCAGTTATCCATGCGTCCTCATCCTCTGTCAGCTTTGTGGGCTCCAATGTTGGTTCCTTTAGAGCCGCCTCTACATCCATTACTGCCCTTGCCATCTCGGCTTGATTCTGCAGAATTCTTGCATCTATTTGCGCATAACTCGCGGCCAAATCTTCCATTACGTCCTCCAAGGACCGGCTTTGGTTTTCGTCTATCCGTTGGTTGCTAGCTGCCAACTCTTTTATTATGTCCTCAAGCGCATTGTGTTGTTCTTGCCTGAGCCTTGAGTCCTCGGCCAAATCATATATCAAGCCCCAAAGAGCACTCATCGTCAACTCATAGATCGAGCCTCCTGCCGCCTCATTGAGCCTATCCCACTCGTGTGGTATCATTCCACCGAGAAATCTTTGAATAAGATCATAGTTAGTGAATCCATGGTGCGGGCAGCTTGTCACAAGGGAATCAAAGTACCGTAAGTACTCATCCAATGTTTCATCCCGGGATTGCTCAATGTAGTTGATCTTTTCGCGGATTTCATGTTGGAAGGATGGTGGGGAACATTTCTCATCGTACCAAGGCTTTTTGCCGTAGTAAGATGACATGGTGAATTATGTACAACAGAAAAAAGAACAACTATCCATTTGCTAATTCCCCGGCAACGGCGCCAATTTGACAGAACCGCTTGTCGTCAGAGCGATTTGTGCAAATAAATTTATAATAGTCCGCTACTCGCAACTATACTACTGGGTAGTACTTGGTAAGTAGGGGTCGAACCCAAGGGAATTAGGGGAATAGGTTATTCTTTTAAGGGATTTGTCTAGCGAGAGAGCGTGTTTTAAGTTGGTTGAGGTTTTAGTGCTAACAACTACGTGAATTTTTGATTGGTTGCGGATTTGATTGCTGAAACGTAAATTACAGAAAAGTAAATACTGAAAATACAAAGGAGACTTACAGTGGGTGATGCGTGAATTGCAAGTCCTCCGGATTGTGAGCGGTTGATGGTTGCAGTTGATTGAACAATAAAAGTAAAGACATGAGGGTTTTGTAATTGCGAGAGAAGTATTCGGTCTTGGGGGGCCTTGTATTGTATCCTGTTCATTCTTTTAGTAACCCTTCTAAGTATTCAAACGTGTATAAAGGCCCTTTCGTAGCGCTCAATTTGCCACACTGTTTGTAAACCCTTGTTCTACTTCAGACTAATTCCTCCTTTCGAAGTATCTTAGCCTTTTGTGCACCCATTTGGTCCCTTTGGTCCAGTTTCCAAATGGTTTTAAAGATAGATCGAACTCCTCAGATAAGCTTTGCCCTTTCGTAGCATCCACTTACCCGAGTATGTTCACGACTTCCCACAGAAGAGTTTTGCTCTTTCGTAGCTTCCACTCAACCTTGGAAAGTCTGACCTTATAAATGGCACATAGAACAAGTTTTGAATATAGAGAAAAGAAACTAAACGAAGTAAAACATTTTATAAAACAAGAACTCCCCTTCAACCGAATGAAGGGTTTAGTTACGAATATCCATGGAGTTGGACATCATAACTAGGATACTTGGGGATTTGGAAAAGAATACTCAAGAACAAACAGGAGTAAAGAGAGAAGAGAAAGAGATTACTCAAGAACAAACAGGAGTAACTCTTGAACTGTAACTGAAAACTTGAGTACTCAAGAACCAACAGGAGTACTCAAGATCGAACTAAAGTATTTGAGAACAAACTGAACTTTTATTGATATCAAACCAAACTTTACAAAGTAACAAACTTAGAGAGAGAAGTGTTTTACACAATTTTGGGATGTTTGAAATGAGGAGGAGAGCTTGGTATTTATAGGCTAAGGGGAGGGGAATGGAGGGCCAAGATGAGGGCATGTGGTTTGGCATCCAAGGGTGGAGATGGGGGGGAGAAGGAGAGGAAGACAAGTGTCACAAGGGGAGAGGGACAACACAAAGCCGCCGGCGGCTTTTGGGAGGGAGGAGGAGAGGTTGACATGTGGAGGAAGGGGAGAGGAGGAGGGGTGGATGTGAGGAGAAAGCCGCCGGTCCATGTGGCATGAGGAGAGTGGTTGTGAGTTTTGTGCAGTTTGCACAAAACTATCGGTGTATTCCAGCTCCGGATTGTCTTCGGTTTCTCTTTGGTTTGATTTGTTTTGAATGATTCCATGTCAGGATCTTTAGATTTCTTCATTCAGCGTCTGATCTTGACCTTGGATTGTCTCCTGATATCTTTTCTGTGCTAAAAGCTCTTCCTTAGCGTGTATTCTCTCTAAGCTCTGAAATACCCTGTAGAAATGTATCGGGCCTAAAACATCGAAGTTAGATAGGCAAACAGTCTAATTTGGTGGGTTTAACTGTGTTTATGATTCATACAATTGTGGTCCATCAGCTACACTTCGGGCTTCTTGGTGAAGAGTGGACTCCTCCATGCAGCGTTTATGCAAGAGGCGGGACGGGAATCAAACCATCCATTCTCTAGTCCAAAGTAGCCGGGAAAATAGATGAGCGACCCTCATCTTGACCCGCGCGAAAAAGGCAAGGATGAGAAAGAGCGGGGAGGTATTTCCATATGCTCTCGAGCGATGATTGGACCTCCCAAAAGTGAAGAAATGGACGAGCAATCATCAAAGGAGCAAAGCTCAAAGAAGAAAAGAAAGAAATCAGCCAAAATGGTGAAACCAAACAAAACCAAAGAAAAAAAATGAAGTACTCAAAGAGTCAAATCAAAGGCCGAAGGCCAATTCACTACAAAAAAGCTGTCCAACCACACAAACAAAGAAAAAGAGCTCAACCCTTCAAGCCCGAACAACTCACGTTCTAGAAGAAACAAGAAGCATAACCATATAGTAAGATCGGATCCGAGAGTGCAGTTCATGGGCCTAAAAAGTGGCTCTCTCCCAATCATCCAAATTGGTTTGCATCTCGCCTAAAAGGTAACAAGTATCTAGTTACTTTCATATGTGAGCATAATTTCGTTTGGAAAGAAGTAAGTTATGCATGCTAAGGTGAAGTCTAAATTCACATCTCACATTCACATCTAGGGCTTGGGGTATTTTTGTTCCTCTTATTGACTAGACTTGTTCGGGACGAACAAGATTAAGTGTGGGGGTATTTGATGGAGCATATTTATATGATTCATTAAGTACTACTAAACCCACCAATTAGACATTTGATCATACGAACAAGTGCTTGTTAATACCATTCTGTGTATACAGGCCATTTTGGAGTCAAAAGAGGAAACACGCCTAAAAATGGAGATTTATGCCCAAAAGCCAGCCAAAGCCCGAGGACCTCAACCAAGGACTGAGAAACGTTGGGCCGCGTCCTGGAAATGCCGGACGCGTCCGAGGCCGAGTGCCGAGCGCCGAGCCGGGAGTACCGAGAAAACCAGGCCCGACAGGAAGAACATAGGCCACGACCTATCTCCGGTGGCGTTCCAACCAAACCACTTTGAGCACTCAATTTCTATGAAGGATGTCGTTCCAAATCCACACTCAAAAGACCAAGAACGCAAAGTCCAAAATCCAAGCCATCCTAGGCCAAGGGACCGAGTTCTAGGCCATCCTAAGGAACGACTATGCTACACTCAAAATCAGCCTTAACATCCTTCATGGAACCGACTTGTAATCACTCAAAAATGCTAGATCCATCGCCCAAAGGTCAAGAACTTAATGCAAAGGGCCCAAGCCCGGTAAAGGCCAAACAAGGGCAATATCGGCCGTTTTGGGTTTTCGACCTTGTTCCGGGCAGAATTTGGCTTAGCATTCTTCTTGAGATCATCTTAGAATGACTTTTTCATTCAGAATACACCCTTCAAAATCCAAGAAGGTCCGACCAAGGCTCCGGTCAGATTCCAGCCACATTCCGGCAAACTCCGATCAACCACCGCCTTACCTCCGACCTAGCTCCGGCCATGCCACGTGGCACCACTCAGCTGGCTGCAGGTGGCGCATCCATGTGCAAGGAGGTGGAGAAGCAAACTTAGCCTCCAAGTCTTTGGGATATTTTCAAGCAAACTTAACCTCCAAGTTTTTGGGATATTTTCAAGCAATACTTAGCCTCCAAGTCTTCCTCTTCTATAAATAGAGGCCTTGCCTCATGTAATCCATATCCTACTCCCTTGTCACTTGTACCCACATTAGAGAGAAGAGAGCTTAACTCTCTTTCTCTTCACTTTCAATACAAAACACACTTTTGTTCTTGAGTTTCTTCACTTGTTCTTGAGTTCTCTTACTTGTCTTGCAAAGCCACGGTTCCTTACTTGCTCTTGAAGTTTGAAGTTAAGTTCCCTTTATTTTCCTTGTTGTTCTTTACTTTTTTGTTGTTCTCCTTACTTCCTTGTTTCGGTTACTTTGGTTTTCCTTGTTCAAGTCACGCCTACTTGTATTCCTTGACATGAATACAAGTAGCTAAGGCTTAGATTTGGTTTAAGGGTGTGCTTGTATAATAAAATGTTTTAGACCCTTCTCTTAGTGCCTCTTTGTGTTCAAAACTTGTTCTAAGTGCTTTACATTCGGGTAGAACATACATGGTTGAGTGGATGCTTGAAATGGCAAAGCTCTTCCATGGAGTTTCGTGAACAAACACGGTTAAGTGGATGCTTGAAATGGAAAAGCTTTTCCGTGGAGTTCAACCTCTCTTTAAGTCGCTTGGTTTGATCGGAAATGACGGATCAAGTGACTGAACATAGGCTAATATACCTTGAAATGGGGTATTAGTCTATCTAGAA
Organism: Rhodiola kirilowii; assembly: GCA_033675215.1. Taxonomy (NCBI): domain Eukaryota; kingdom Viridiplantae; phylum Streptophyta; class Magnoliopsida; order Saxifragales; family Crassulaceae; genus Rhodiola; species Rhodiola kirilowii. The sequence continues at coordinate 30,248,789 of CM066194.1, read as the reverse complement.
CAAGTGCTCTATGCCTTGAAATGGGCTAGACAGTGTGGCAAGTCAAGTGCTTGAAATGGCCTTGATACACTTTTGAACACTTAGTATGATCATTAGAGGTCAATGATGAACGGATTATGATACAAGACCCCTAAAAACCGAATCCGTTCCTTTAATTAAAAAACCGTCTGTAACTTTACTTTCAGTCTCACTATCAACTGTTTACTTTCCTGTCATTTACTTTCAGTACTTACATTTCAGCACTTTATTTTCCGCACTTACTTTTAGTATTTACTTTACGCACTTTCAATTCTGTCATTTACTTTTCAGTTCATAAAACAACCCACAAAACCCAAATGTTTTTATTTCCTTTTCTTTCTTTTTAAAGAACAACCATTCCACACTGACTCCCTTGGGTTCGACCCCTACTTACCGCTTTACTACCCAATAGTGAAGTCACAAGTAGTGGACTTATAAATTAATTTTGTACACATTGCCTCGTGACAAGGCAGTGCTGTCACCCAATTTTCTCTGTAATGCCCTACGACCCATAATAGCGCATAGTCAATTTAGGAGAGTATCATCGATGGACCGACAGTTGGCGATACGGACATAAATTGACATAAGCAAATTCATCGACAGTGAACGTCACGTCCCGACGGTGTTTGTTGGCTTGGTGTCGGATCCTTTGTTGTACGCGATTTATATTAGCCTTCAGGCGAGTGAGAATCTGGGAGCGGGATTGTAGCATCTCATCCAGGGCAGCTACCTTCGAGATGCCTGGCAAGTAGTCGACAATGGAGGGTGGTGTGCAACCGTACATGGCTTCAAACGGTGTCATCTGGATGGTGGAGTGCCACACCGTATTATAGCTATATTCGGCCCATGGGGAGCATGTCGAGCCGGTTGTGCTACGATTCCGACACAAAGCATCGTAGATAACCCTCAAGGTAGCGGTTCACCACTTCGGTTTGGTCATCCGACTGTGGATGATAAGTGGTACATGTCGCCAGGACAGTGCCTTGGAGTTTGAACAATTCTCGCAAGAAATGGCTAAGAAAAATTGGGTCGCAGTCGGACACTATGGTTGTGGGAAGGCCATGGAGGCGGCATATTTATTTCACAAAAGCTTTTGCGACGGACTCAGCTGTACTTTATCAGGCTGTCGACCACAACTAGGATCACGGACTTGCCACTTGATAGGGGTAAATGAGTAATGAAATTGATGAGCCGTATTTATACGGCTCATCGAGTCAACAAATCCCACCAATTCCAACACTTTATTATGTTACTTGTTAGTGTTTTGCATTTTAGGTGTTTTGGAAGCTCTAGGAGGAAACGCGCATTAAAGATGGCATTTTGTGCAGAAAAACATCACAAGGAAGTTTTGGCCACTCTGGCCCGAGCAGGACCAGGCCGCGCCCGAGAAACCACAGGCCGCGCTCGAGCAGTTCGAGGCCCCAGTCAAGCAGTCTAGCACCAAAATCAAGTCGCTCGGGCAAACGAGCTGATCTGACAATTCTGACTCAAGCAAGTTGTTCAAAATAACAGATAAGTCAAACGATGTCTCTAAACCAAGGAGAACGCCTGAGCAGATTGGCAGTTGGCCCAATTCCAAAGGTCCTGCGCGCGCTGATAGGCACTGAAAGCAAGTTGCTCGACCAGACATGCGAATCTGGCAAATCCGGATCGACCAAGTTGTTTGAAATACCCAAAAAGTTGGACGATCGCACTTCCCAGACAAAACGCACGAGTGGAATGGCCGGGATGGACAAAACAACGCCAAACTGTCAAAAGGCCCCGCGCGCTGGGCCAAGTCAGTGGAGCTCGAGCGTGGCGGTTTAGGAGTTTCCTAATCTCGTCTAAGGCAAGTCGGTGCAACAAGGAGTGGCGGCCAAGTTAACTTGTTGGCCAAGTTAACTTGCAGGCCAAGTTAGCTTGCAAGCCAAGCAAAGTCGGTTTTGAAGCCCTAAGCTTTTCGCTATAAATAAGACCTCTCCTGAGCCATTCAAATCATCAATTCGGAGATCCATCATCCAGCAATCGAGCAACACATCTCCATTCGGCCAGAGCTTCTCTCTCTAGTCTCTTCCTTCATCATAGAGAAGAATTTCCACTTTCATCATGTCTTTTATTTCCAGCATGTGTAGCTAAACCTTTTATTCGGTTTAGGGTTTTAATATATTGTTACGTAGTTTTGAGATTCCACGCTTAATGCTTTTCTTAATGTTCTACTAGTTCTTGTGCATATTTATCTCGGATTAAATTGTGAAGCAAAGTGGAGACCTGCAACGGTAAAGCTTAGCCAAGCAATTCAGTCCCCATGTTTGCTGCTTGTTTGATACTAAACCATTAGAACAAGTAGCTTGCACTTAATCTAATATAACCTGAAACGGAGTATTAGGTTTGCTAGAACTAGAATTCTATAACCTGAAACGGAGTAGATTGTGGTGTAAGTGCTTGAAACGGCCTTACTTTAGGTTATAACCTGAAACGGAGTAACCACACTTAAGAACATAAGATCAGATAATTGGAAATCGATGATAAACGAAGTCACAATAGAAAACCCTAGACCGAATATTCTCTCTGATTGAAAACACCTTTCTTATTATTTTCTCTTGCACTTGTTTACACTAACTCACAAACCCCGAATTTCCTTTGTTTTACAGAACGACTTAGCCTCACTAGCTCTCTAGGGTTCGACCCTTCCTTGCCGCTATACTAGCCAAGAGTAAGGAAAATATTAATTTAAATTTGAGAGGTCTGACGATGCCTGTCAAATTTTGGCGCCGTTGTCGGGGAGCTACGCATCGGTGAAGTTGTTCTTTCTATTTTTTTGCTTTTTTGTTTGTTTCTGTTTTTTGTCTCAATTTAGCTATTTTCTAAGCAGAGCAGCGAAATAGCAAGATTCGAGCTACAGGTGTCCGATTTCAGCCCATAGCATCTTGTTCTGAGCGGAATGACGAGAAGATCATAAATCACTGCTATACTGTAGCATAGGGTGTTTTTTGGCCATCCAAGATCGTTTACTATTTTATTTTGAATTTTTAGGGTTTTTAGAAATTTTCCATTTTTAGAAATGTTCAAATTAGGCTTTCTCCTTTGCTTTCTATTGCCATGTCTCATGCAGGAAGCCACTTCGGTGACAACATAGACGATAATGAGGTCAACCAAGACATTCCACCACCGAGGCAACCGCCTCCTCCACAACAACATCTTCCACCGCCTCTACAGCCTCCACGACCGCTACCGCCACAACAGCTCATCAGGGAAGAGTACCAAAGAGAGCACTACTACCGAGAGCCCACCATGGGGGAGCTGTGTGCACCGAACTTTTGAAATCAACCGTGGTGCATCTACGAAGGACCGGAGCTTGAAGGAATAGTCATCAACTCGGCAGTCGTGCACCATCTGCCCAAGTTCTCGGGACGTCAAGGAGAATCGGCCACAACACATCTCCAGCGCTACCATGGCATCTGCCAAAATCTCAGGCCATACGGAGTTGAAGTAGAGGACTTCAAGCTGAAGGCCTTTTATTTTTCTCTTATAGATGCTGCTAATGATTAGTTTTTGTCTTTGCCTTCAGGTAGTATCCAGACATGGGACCAGATGATGAAGAAGTTCCTAAACAAATACTACCCAGCGGGCAGGGCGATGCAGGTCCGTAGGCAGCTGCAAGATCTCAAACAGGGGCCAAACGAGACAATGTACGACTACTTGGAGAAGTTCAACGCCCTAGAGTAGAGATGCTGCAATCTTGGACTTCCTGAGAAATTGATCGTTGAATACATGCTCGACGGATTGAGGCCACTCGACAGGAAGCTACTAGACGCCTCGGCTGGAGGGACTATCATGAATCTGTCCCCAGCCGGTGTGCAAAGGAAGATTACGGAAGTAGCCGAGAATGCAAGGTTCAGAGACGAGGCCAGCAAAGAAGAAGAGTTCAGCCGAACCAGGAACGTCTCAAGGGCCGAGCCTCCATCTAGCTCAATGGCCGAAGAGATGAAGCAAATGAAGGAAATGATGATGTAGCTAATGAGGAGACAACCGATCCAAGTGAAGCCTTGCGATTTTTGTGGTGCATTAGACCACAAGACAGACGCTTGTCCGATGCTAGTAGAAGAAGACCAAGTTGAGGTCAATGCAGTGGATGAGTACCAAGGGTACAACAATCGGGCCGAAGCGAACAGGCAGTACGGACCAGTAGCTAACGGACAGAACTTGAGGAATGATAATCATGCACCAAGGGAACCAGCCCAACATGCCGCGTCCCAACCAGCCCAGCAGCAGTACTACCGTCCACCATACCACCAGCAATAGGGAGGATACAATGGACCGAGCCAATATCAGCAGCGTGGGCAGGACCGCAATCAAGCAGGCCCGAATCAACAAGGCCCCAATAAGTCACTAGAGGAAGTTATAAAGGTGCTGGCAGCTAGCACCCAGCAGTTGGCCACCACAGTACATCAAAACCAGGCCAGGATCGATGGAACTTTAGCGGTGCTAGGGAAGCAAATGTCCAACCTTGCTCAGACTATTGAAGAACGACCAAGGAAGGCTGCCATCACAAACCATACCGAACCCGAGAGGGAATGTCAACATGATAGAAGTAGTGGACGTGGATGCGGCACTGAAGGAGTCCGCATATTGGGTGAACAAGATGCTCGCGATTGACAACATGGAGGCAAGAGACAGCGAGAAAGAGCCTAGCTCAGATTCCACCAGGCCTACAGAAGACACTAGCGGGCTGCCAACGTCTGAATAGGACGTGGTCGAAGCGTCTGGGCCAGACCCGGTCCTCGCGGCCGAGAGTTCCTTAACTAATGTTCCTTCGTGTTCCATACAAGTAATTGCTTCCAAAGGCCGTGTGACCCATAGGGAAGAGCTAGAAGGCAGAATGGAGGCAAGGCCTAAACAGAACGACCCAATGATAGAGTGCCCACTCGCTACGAGCCATGAGTCGCCAGGAAAGAGTAAGGACCCAGGTGCCTTCACGGTCACTTGTGGTATCGGTAAGACTCAGATACATCACTGTTTGATTGATATAGGTGCTGCTGTGAATGCTATACCTTATTCATTATATTGCTCGTTGAAACTTGGCCCATTGAAACCGCCTAGGTTGATAGAATTAGGGGATAAATCTTGTATTCGCCCGGTTGGTTTGCTAGAGGATCTAACCCTACATGTAGGAGATCTTGTTATTCCCGCAGATTTCTATGTCTTGCAGATGGGAGATGCTAGAAACGATGATCCTCCAGCACTTATCTTGGGATGGCCATTCCTCTTCACCACCAAGACCAAGATTGACATGGGCACATGCTTGTTGTCGCTTGCATTCGTTGGCAAGACATCAGATTTCTATATCTATGGGGACGATGACTGTCCATGCGTAAGGAAACCGCCGGACATAGTGCACACACCATATCTCGGCGCCCTACCTTCAAGCCTACCAGAAGAGACCGTGCATGCAACTGGGCCAGTAGCTATGAGCAAGATATCCTCGCCATCTCGGGAGGATGTGAAGGCGAACCCACCTGATCGATGGAGAGCAGACACGAGCACATCATTACACGGTGGTCTTGGGCAGATTGAAGGAGCAGCTGAGGTGAAGTTTGACCTCACACGTCTATGGGATCATAACTTGTGATCCCTAAAGAGGTAACGTCAAGCCAACGATGTAAAACAAAGGCGCTCACAGGGAGGCAGCTCGGCAAAAGTTTTGTTTTTTAGTTTATTTTTATTATTTCGTTTTTCCTTTAATTTGAGTCTTGAGTCATGTTCGTCACATTGTCTTTTGGGAAAGAGATGCTATTTATGCAGGAAACATGCACCTCAGTGGGGAGTGCGCCAGGCCACACGGGCCGAGACAGACCAAGGCGTCCCGGGCGCAGATACTGAGCATGGAGGAAATCCTAGAGCGAAACTAGCCAATTGGAGATTCTGGCTCGACAGAAGTGTTTAGAATGACAAATAACTTTGGAAGAGCGATTCACATCACGCGACCACACGAGGGAAGTGCCTGTTCACTTTTTACTCTCTTCTTGTTTTCCCTACGTCTATTTGCTTGCATAGTTGTGTCTTTGAATTTAAGTCGTGCTGTTAGGACACGGCTTTGTTCAAAAGTGTGGGGTGGGAGAGTCAGTTTGTTGCGTCAGCACGTTTATTTCTTGCACCTGCATAGAGTCAGCATGTTTCCCTTGAAACTTTAAATTTTTTGTACAAATTCCTCTCTATTTCATGGATATGCGGTATTGAGTTTTGATGATGTGAAATAGATAGAGCCTATTACATGCGCTTCTCTTGTGAAAATTGAATTGTGCGATTACATGTGAACTTAACCCTTTACGTGCCTTTAGAGTTGAGATAAACAGGGATGTGGAGTTGATAGAAACGTCCTAGAGAGACTTGACAAAGCGCTCAAAGGACCAGATTCAAACTATATGGTTATGTGGATTTCGTGGAGGCTAGCACTCGAGACAACATGGTTCAGAGTTTGCTCCGCCACTGCAGCGTCTATGTAGGAAGGTGGGATGGGAAAACAGACCGTCCTATCTCTAGTCTGAAGTAACTAGGAAAATAGATGAGTTACCCTTAGCTGACTCGCGTCAAAAAGGATGAGGATGAGAAAGAGCGGGGAGGTATTTCCATATGCTTGCGGGCGATGATTGGCCGTTCCTCAAAAGAAAAGGAAAAGAAGGACAAGAAATTCACAAAAAGGAGCAGAGCTCAAGAAAATTAGTCAAATTGTGAAGTTCCACACTCAACAAAAAGTGAAGTATATCCGTGTTACATCAAGAGCCAAAGGCTAAGAAAATCACTACAAAAGCTGTCCAACAAAACAAAGAAAGAAAAGCTCAGAAAATCTTGAAGCTCGAACAAGTCACATGCAAGAAAAAGTAATGAAGTATAACCATATAGCGAGAATTCGGAACCGCGAGTGCAGATCATGGGTTTGAAGAGGACTATCTCCCACTCATCCGAATTGGTTTGCATCTTGGCTCAAAGGTAACACGTATCAATTATTTCCATGTTTGAGCACAATACTTTTAGTAACGATTGAGATATGCATAGAAAGGCAAAGTCTAGACTAGCAACACATATTCATGTAGCATTATCTAGGATGCCGAAGAAGTTGTGATGTCTCAGTTATTTTTCCTCTTATGACCTAGTCCTTGTTCGGGACGAACAAGTTTAAGTGTGGGGTGGTTTGATGAGCCGTATTTATACGACTCACCGAGTCAACAAATCCCACCAATTCCAACACTTTATTATGCGAACAAGTTACTTGTTAGTGTTGTTTTGCATTTCAGGTGTTTTGGAAGCTCAGGAGAAAACACGCATTAAAGATGGCATTTTGTGCAGAAAAACATCACAAGGTAGTTTTGGCCACTCTGGCCCGAGCAGGACCAGGCCGCGCCCGAGAAACCACAGGCCGCGCACGAGCAGTTTGAGGCCCCAGCCGAGCAGTCTAGCATTAAAATCAAGTCGCTCCGGCAAACGAGCTGATCTGACAATTCTGACTCAAGCAAGTTGATCAAAATAGAAGATAAGTCGGATGATGTCACTAAACTAAGGAGAACGCCTGAGCAGATTGGTAGTTGGCCCAATTCCAAAGGTCCTGCGCGGGTTGATAGGCACCGAAACCAAGTTGCTCGACCAGACGGGCGAATCTGGCAAATCCGAATCGACCAAGTTGTTCGAAATACCTAAAAAGTTGGACGATCTCACTTCCCAGACAAAATGCACGAGTTGAATGGCCAGGATGGACAAAATGACGCCAAACTGCAAAAAGACCCCGCGTGCTAGGCCAAGTCGGTGGAGCTCGAGCGTGGCGGTTTAGGATTTTCCTAATCTCGTCTAAGGCAAGTCGGTGCAACAAGGAGTGGCGGCCAAGTTAACTTGTTGGCCAAGTTAACTTGCATGCCAAGTTAGCTTGCAAGCCAAGCAAAGTCGGTTTTGAAGCCCTAGGCTTTTCGCTATAAATAAGACCTCATCGAGCCATTCAAATCATCAATTCGGAGATCCATCATCCAGCAAGCGAGCAACACATCTCCATTCGGCCAGAGCTTCTCTCTCTAGTTTCTTCCTTCGACATAGAGAAGAATTTCTACTTTCATTATGTCTTTTATTGCTAGCAAGTGTAGCTAAACCTTTTATTCGGTTTAGGGTTTTAATATATTGTGACGTAGTTTTGAGATTCTTCGCTTAATGCTTATCTTTATGTTCTACTAGTTCTTGTGCATATTTATCTCGGATTAAATTGTGAAGCTAAGTGGAGACCTGCAACGGTAAAGCTTAGCCAATCAATTCAGTCCCCATGTTTGCTGCTTGTTAGATACTAAACCGTTAGAACAAGTAGCTTGCACTTAATCTAATATAACCTGAAACGGAGTATTAGGTTTGCTAGAACTAGAATTCTATAACCTGAAACGGAGTAGATTGTGGTGTAAGTGCTTGAAACGACCTTACTTTAGGTTATAACCTGAAACAGAGTAACCACACTTAAGAACATAAGATCAGATAATTAGAAATCGATGATAAAAGAAGTCACAATAGAAAACCCTAGACCGAATATTCTCTCTGATTGAAAACACCTTTCTTATTATTTTCTCTTGCACTTGTTTACACTCACTCACAAACCCCCAATTTCCTTTGTTTTACAGAACGAATTAGCCTCACTAGCTCTTTAGGGTTCGACCCTTGCTTGCCGCTATACTAGCCAAGAGTAAGGAAAATATAAATTTAAATTTGAGAGGTCTGACGACGCCTGTCAGAAATTGAGTGAGATGTCCGACCAAACTTTGGTTGGTATTGGCAAGGGTTGGAGGAGGCCACTAGGAGATGTAGTCTGGCTTTTGGCCTGTTGACAAGTGGAGCATAATTGCACATAGGTGCGGATGTCCTAACGTAATCCTTTCCAGTAGAAAGTGGTTGAGATCCTTGAGAGTGTACGTTGAATACCTGCATGGCCCCCGGTGGGAGTTGCATGGAACTCATGTAAGATTAGCTGTTTGATGGCAAGTTCCTCAGGCACAAAAAGGCTTCCCTTGTACAATACAAGGCTATCTTTGAGGCTATAGTCGGAGTGGCTAACAGGGTCTTGGGCAATGGCTTTGGTTAAGGCAGCTGCTGCAGGATTGTGTAGGTATAGTGTGCATAGAGCTTGCAGTATGTCGAGGACTGGAGTAGATGTGCCCAGCATGGATTGTAATGTGATAGGTCCTTATCGGGATAGTGAGTCAGCGGGGCTATTTTCCTTACCGGGTTTATAGGTAACCTCAAAGTCGTAGCCCAAGAGCTTCATAATCCATTTCTGCTGATCTGGAGTGTGTACTGTCTGTGTAAGAATCGAACGGAGTGGTTGGTGGTCAGTTTGTATTATGAAATGGCTACCAATAAAGTATTGGCGCCACTTTTATACGGCAAGGACCACTACGCAGAGCTCACGATTATAGGCAGACGTGACCCGTAAGGATGAGATAAACTATTTGCTAAAATATGCCAGGGGGTGGCCCTCTTGAGTTAGCACGACGCCTACTCCCTCTCCTGAAGCGTCAGTGTTAACCACAAATGTCTTTTGAAAGTTGGGCATGGCCAACGCTGGAGTTGTTGTGAGAGCAACTTTGAGAGAATCAAATGCCTTGGTGGCAGTGTGATCCCAAATAAAAGCGTCTTTCTGGCAGGTGTCATTGTACCTGTGCAAAAACATTTATAATTCTGACTAGCAAGTGGTAAGTCGGGTCGAATCCACAGAGATCGGTATGAGAACCTGTATCACTAAGTAAAAACGTAACAATGGGGGGGGGGTTTGAATGCAAACAATTAAATAAAGCAAGTAAGCAAGAATGATCGCTAGAGCAATCGTCACACAAATCCAAGTATCAAATATTAAAGAACAGTGCAAGCTAGAACTCTCGATTATGATGCAAGACTAAATCATTAACCTAACCGTTTTGATTTCGAATGTTTTACGACTTATAGCTCCCCGCTAGGTTGCACTACAAGTTGTCCTAGGGTGTCAATCCTAGTGGTATATTACTCATATCCTAGTTTACTATCCCCGCTAGGTTGCTAGTAAACTGTGATAATCGAAATCAACAAACTAACAGAAGCTCCCCCGCTAGGGTTCCACTTATGCTAGCACATCAGTTCCATAAACATTGCATAGTAATATAATGCAAAACATAAAGATAAATATAGGTCTCAAGTCAAAACATCACAATGTCGAGTTCTAGCCTACACATATGAGTTTAGCTACTCATCGCAATGGAATACATCATCAAGTTGTTTGAATGTAATGAAACGAAAATACTTATGATGAATTCTCCACCAAGCTGCAGCTCAACTCTAACACTTGAATCCGTGTCTCTTTTCCCTTCTGAAATTCGAGGTGGTCGCCTAGGGTTTGGCTCAATTTATTCTCCTTTTATACTTCCCAAAATTGCAATTTAGAAATAACGAAATTCGACGGCCAGCTGTCATCCGCGGACGTCTCTTAATTTATAATCCGCGGATGTCTTCACAATTATGGAAATTCATAAGACGTCCGCGCCTCTAATTCTTCAGCCCTCCGCGGTTTGCACTGACGAAAACTCCAAAGTGCTTCGGACTTCATTTCTTTCCGCGCCAAACATCTTCAAATAGGCTCCTTTTAGCCGGTATTCCTTCCATGGTCTCCGAGTGTACCTGAGAACGAAAATAACACACATGTAGTGAAATAATATACAGGTAACACTAAGAGACGGGGTTTGAACATATAAAATAGTCGTACAACTACGACTCATCAAACTACCCCACACTTGAACGTGTTCGTCCCGAACAAGAACAAAGCCACAGAACGAATTACAATGTACAAGTCATGCTAATCCTTACATCTCAATCTCAAATACAGCAATTAATGTTATCATGCTGAAGATTCTAACAATGCGAGTATAGATAGATTTTTTGATACTTGTTACCTCACAAGTTGCAATTCAAACGACCTTGGATGTTTGGGAGATAGTCCCCTATAGGTACCACGGACATTGCATTCTTTTCTGAGTTCTGGTCTTTAGAATTGAGTCAGCTGCTTTCTCTGACACATGATTTATTCACTGCTTTCATACCGTTGAGTCTTGAATTCTTTAACTTGTATGAACTTTGATAAACGACACATCTTTGCTTGAATAAATCAGATTTCTGATTTTTCTCTCTTTTTTTTCTACTTGATGGTTTGCCTTCGGCTTTTGAATTTGTTTCTTATCCACATAATCATTTGCGCCCTTGAACCACTCCAATCATAGCCTCCGGATAACAGCATAGGAGTGCGTCCCGCTCTTTTCTCATCCTCGTCTTTTCTGCATGAGGCAAGGTAGGGGTAACCCACCCATTCCCAGCTACTTCGACTAGAGATGGACAGTTCATTTTCTCTGTCCCGCCACCACTTCAAACGCATGAATAAACTTGTATACTTGGTGACGGAGCTACTCTCAAGACTAGGCTAGTGAAGCGTCAACCTCCACCGCTTTTCTCAATCATCAGAACCAAAACTCAGAACTTCCTGCAATTTGCCGTACCTTTCTAGGACATTTCTGTCAACTCCACATCCCTGCATAACACAACTCGAAAGAACAAAGCATAGAAAATTTTTTAAATTTCGCATTTTTAGTCAAATGAGCACAATAGTCATAAAAAGCTGGAAATGAGATTTTTGACATATGAGAAAAGTATAGCAGTACATCATCATTTCATCACGACACATAACTGACTCTATACCATCCCACCCGACACTTAGATGGACCCATTATCCTCACGGTACAATTCAAGAGGTCAGACGGATAAATGACACAGACTCAAATAAAAAATAAAAATAATAGAAATGAAATAAAAAATAAAATATAAAAAATAAAAACGAAGGAACTGGTACTCCCCTAATAGTCTAGTGGTGGTGATTGAGCTCTGCGATTTTAACCTTTTAAAATTCACCGCGGACGTCTTCATGATTTACTTCCGCGGACGTCTGAAGAAATTGCAATTATTGCTAACGCGTCCGCGCTCTAATAGTTGAGACGTGCGCGAAATACACTGATGTAGAATTTTTTCCTTCGTTTAATCACCTGAAATCACCAGAAATAAAAAGAAATGCACTCGAGGCGCATTATCAGCTTCCCAATTCCACTAATTAACCTACTCCTAACATGAATAAAATGAAAACACACCGGGTTGCCTCCCGGTAAGCGCCTTTGTTTTACGTCCTTGGCTGGACATTACCTCTTAAAGGATCACAAGTTAGGATCCCAAGGCTGCTCCAAGTCAATAAATGGCGCACATACTCCTCTCATAGTGCGTCCCAAATCCCGACGCCTAGCTAACTGTCCATATTGATTTCCTCCACCGAGGTATTGTCGATCCAGCTCATCCTCGTAATCATCGTGTCTAGCTGCACGATGTCTAGCAAACTCATTCACAAATTGCTGATTTCTGAGGGGTGGTAATCTTTGATTAACAAGGGGCAGTCCTTGCCCCTGTTCCTGCATGTTATCTCCGAGGACACTACCTCGCTCTTCATCATCACGTTCAACACTTCTCTGTGACATTGTTACTTAAACAGAGGATAATCAAGTGACAAAAAAATAAAAAGACAATAAAATAAAACTAAAAGAAATAAAAGACTTAGTGAGATTCTTCGTTACCAATCCCCGGCAACGGCGCCATTTTGGCAGGTGTCATTGTACCTGTGCAAAAACATTTATAATTCCGACTAGCAAGTGGTAAGTCGGGTCGAATCCACAGAGATCGGTATGAGAACCTGTATCACTAAGTAAAAACGTAACAATGGGGGGGGGGGGTTTGAATGCAAACAATTAAATAACGCAAGTAAGCAAGAATGATCGCTAGAGCAATCGTCACACAAATCCAAGTATCAAATATTAAAGAACAGTGCAAGCTAGAACTCTCGACTATGATGCAAGACTAAATCATTAACCTAACCATTTTGATTTCTAATGTTTTACGACTTATAGCTCCCCGCTAGGTTGCACTACAAGTTGTCCTAGGGTGCCAATCCTAGTGGTATATTACTCGTATCCTAGTTTACTATCCCCGCTAGGTTGCTAGTAAACTGTGATAATCGAAATCAACAAACTAACAGAAGCTCCCCCGCTAGGGTTCCACTTATGCTAGCACATCAATTCCATAAACATTGCATAGTAATATAACACAAAACATAAAGATAAATAGAGGTCTCAAGTCAAAACATCACAATGTCGAGTTCTAGCCTACACATATGAGTTTAGCTACTCATCGCAATGGAATACATCATCAAGTTGTTTGAATGTAATGAAACGAAAATACTTATGATGAATTCTCCACCAAGCTGCAGCTCAACTCTAACACTTGAATCCGTGTCTCTTTTCCCTTCTGAAATTCGAGGTGGTCGCCTAGGGTTTGGCTCGATTTGTTCTCCTTTTATACTTCCCGAAATTGCAATTTAGAAATAACGAAATTCGACTGCCAGCTGTCATCCGCGGACATCTCTTAATTTATAATCCACGGACGTCTTCACAATTATGGAAATTCATAAGACGTCCGCGCCTCTAATTCTTCAGCCCTCCGCGGTTTGCACTGACGAAAACTCCAAAGTGCTTCGGACTTCATTTCTTTCCGCGCCAAACATCTTCAAATAGGCTCCTTTTAGCCGGTATTCCTTCCATGGTCTCCGAGTGTACCTGAGAATGAAAACTACACAGAGGTAGTGAAATAATATACAGGTAACACTAAGAGACGGGGGTTTAACATATAAAATAGTCGTACAACTACGACTCATCAAACTACCCCACACTTGAACTTGTTCGTCCCGAACAAGAACAAAGCCACAGAACGAATTACAATGTATTAGTCATGCTAATCCTTACATCTCAATCTCAAATACTGCAATTAATCTTATCATGCTTAAGATTCTAACAATGCGAGTATAGATAGATTTTTCGATACTTGTTACCTCGCAAGTTGCAATTCAAACGACCTTGGATGTTTGGGAGATAGTCCCCTATAGGTACCACGGACATTGCATTCTTTTCTGAGTTCTGGTCTTTAGAATTGAGTCAGCGACTTTCTCTGACACATGATTTATTCACTGCTTTCATACCGTTGAGTCTTGAATTCTTTAACTTGTATGAACTTTGATAAACGACACATCTTTGCTTGAATAAATCAGATTTCTGATTTTTCTCTCTTTTTTTTCTACTTAGATGGTTTGCCTTCGGCTTTTGAATTTGTTTCTTGTCCACATAATCATTTGCGCCCTTGAACCACTCCAATCATAGCCTCCGGATAACAGCATAAGAGTGCGTCCCGCTCTTTTCTCATCCTCGTCTTTTCTGCATGAGGCAAGGTAGGGGTAACCCACCCATTCCCAGCTACTTCGACTAGAGATGGACAGTTCATTTTCTCTGTCCCGCCACCACTTCAAACGCATGAATAAACTTGTATACTTGGTGAGGGAACTACTCTCAGGACTAGACTAGTGAAGCGTCAACCTCCACCACTTTTCTCAATCATCAGAACCAAAACTCAGAACTTCCTGCAATTTGCCGTACCTTTCTAGGACATTTCTGTCAACTCCACATCCCTGCATATCACAACTCGAAAGAACAAAGCATTGAATTTTTTTTAAATTTCGCATTTTTAGTCAAATGAGCACAATAGTCATAAAAATCTGGAAATGAGATTTTTGACATATGAGAAAAGCATAGCAGTACATCATCATTTCATCACGACACATAACTGACTCTATACCATCCCACCCCACACTTAGATGGACCCGTGTCCTCACGGTACAATTCAAGAGGTCAGACGGATAAATGACACAGACTCAAATAAAAAATAAAAATAAAAGAAATGAAATAAAAAATAAAAACGAAGGAACTGGTACTCCCCTAATAGTCTGGTGGTGGTGATTGAGCTCTGCGATTTTAACCTTTTGAAATTCACCGCGGACGTCTTCATGATTTACTTCCGTGGACGTCTGAAGAAATTGCAATTATTGCTAAGGCGTCCGCGCTCTAATAGTTGAGACGTGCGCGAAATACACTGATGTAGAATTTTTTCCTTCGTTTAATCACCTGAAATCACCAAAAATAAAAAGAAATGCACCTGAGGTGCATTATCAGCTTCCCAATTCCACTAATTAACCTACTCCTAACATGAATAAAATGAAAACACACCGGGTTGCCTCCCGGTAAGCGCCTTTCTTTTACGTCCTTGGCTGTACTTTACCTCTTAAAGGATCACAAGTTAGGATCCCAAGGCTGCTCCAAGTCAATAAATGGCGCACATACTCCTCTCATAGTGCATCCCAAATCCCGACGCCTAGCTAACTGTCCATATTGATTTCCTCCACCGAGGTATTGTCGATCCAGCTCATCCTCGTAATCATCGTGTCTAGTTGCACGATGTCTAGCAAACTCATTCACAAATTGCTGATTTCTGAGGGGTGGTAATCTTTGATTAACAGGGGGCAGTCCTTGCCCCTGTTCCTGCATGTTATCTCCGAGGACACTACCTCGCTCTTCATCATCACATTCAACACTTCTCTGTGACATTGTTACTTAAACAGAGGATAATCAAGTGACAAAAAAATAAAAAGACAATAAAATAAAACTAAAAGAAATAAAAGACTTAGTGAGATTCTTCGTTACCAATCCCCGGCAACGGCGCCATTTTGGCAGGTGTCGTTGTACCTGTGCAAAAACATTTATAATTTCGACTAGCAAGTGGTAAGTTGGGTCGAATCCACAGAGATCGGTATGAGAACCTGTATCAGTAAGTAAAAACGTAACAATGGGGGGGGTTTGAATGCAAACAATTAAATAACCGCAAGTAAGCAAGAATGATCGCTAGAGCAATCGTCACACAAATCCAAGTATCAAATATTAAAGAACAGTGTAAGCAAGAACTCTCGACTATGACGCAAGACTAAATCATTAACCTAACCGTTTTGATTTCTAATGTTTTACGACTTATAGCTCCCCGCTAGGTTGCACTACAAGTTGTCCTAGGGTGTCAATCCTAGTGGTATATTACTCGTATCCTAGTTTACTATCCCTGCTAGGTTGCTAGTAAACTGTGATAATCGAAATCAACAAACTAACAGAAGCTCCCCCGCTAGGGTTCCACTTATGCTAGCACATCAATTCAATAAACATTGCATAGTAATATAACGCAAAACTTAAATATAAATATAGGTCTCAAGTCAAAACATCACAATGTCGAGTTCTAGCCTACACATATGAGTTTAGCTACTCATCGCAATGGAATACATCATCAAGTTGTTTGAATGTAATGAAACAAAAATACTTATGATGAATTCTCCACCAAGCTGCAGCTCAACTCTAACACTTGAATCCGTGTTTCTTTTCCCTTCTGAAATTCGAGGTGGTCGCCTAGGGTTTGGTTCGATTTGTTCTCCTTTTATACTTCCCAAAATTGCAATTTAGAAATAACGAAATTCGACTGCCAGCTGTCATCTGCGGACGTCTCTACATTTATAATCCGTGGACGTCTTCACAATTATGGAAATTCATAAGACGTCCGCGCCTCTAATTCTTCAGCCCTCCGCGGTTTGCACTGATGAAAACTCCAAAGTGCTTCAGACTTCATTTCTTTCCGAGCCAAACATCTTCAAATAGGCTCCTTTTAGCCGGTATTCCTTCCATGGTCTCCGAGTGTACCTGAGAACGAAAACTACACATAGGTAGTGAAATAATATACAGGTAACACTAAGAGACGAGGTTTTAACATATAAAATAGTCGTACAACTACGACTTATCACTTTCCTGAGTAGGCGAGTGAGGGGCGCTGCGAGCTGGGTGTAACCAGCGATGAACCGTCGATAATAGCCGGTTAGGCCTAGAAATCCCCGTAGTAGCTTAAGAGTAGTAGGGGTCGGCCACCTTGGACAGCTGCAATTTTGTCCGGGTCAACTCCACACCTTTGGGGGAGATAATATGCTCGAGATATTGTATAGTACTCTGCCCGATCTCACACGTCAAGTGGTTAACATAGTATTTGTGGTGTTCTACGATCTGCAGGATGTTAGCGAGATGGTGCAAGTGTTTTGCCCAAGATGGACTATAAACAAGAATGTCATAAAAAACCAGCACGCACCTACGGAGTAAGGGGCGAAATAGGTCATTCATAGCAGCTTGAAAGCTAGATTGGGCGTTGGTGAGATTGAAAGGTATGACGAGAAACTTGTAATGGCCATCATGGGTGCGAAAAGCCATTTTGTGAACATCGGCTTCGTGCATTCTTATCTGGTGGTAGCCCGAGCGAAGATCGAGTTTGGAGAAAACCATAGCTCCTACAACTCATCGAGTAGCTCATCGACATTTGGAATGGGAAAACGGTCCTTGACGGTTACCGCATTGAGTGCCCTGTAATCGACGCAAAACCTCTATGAGCCATCTTTCTTTTTAACAAACAGAATTGGGGACGAAAATGGGCTGCTGCTGGCGCGGATCAAACAATCTTGGAGCATGTCGTGAATGAGTCTTTCTATCTCAATCTTCTGGTGATGCGGGTAGTGGTATGGCCTGACATTGACAGGTGAGGTGGAGGGCTCCAACGGAATATGGTGTTCAACCCCTTTGAGTGGTGGAAGTTCGGTGGGTTTGGAGAACACCTCTGCATGGTCCTGTAAGAGTTGCTGCACGTGCTTGGCCACGCTAGGTTCTAGAGAAGCTGAAATGTTGGGCAGTGTTAGAAGTTTGTCCCCTGTTGCATGGGAGTCACTGGGTGTGAGAGTGAGTAGTTGGTAGCAGGCAGTAAGTGAGTCGATGCGAGTGGCGCGTCGTAACTGTCCAAGGGACATGGACTGCAACTGTCCAGTCGGTTGCATACCTTGTAGTGTAACAGTGGTGCCTGCGTGTTGGAAGGACATCCATAAATGTTTGAAGTCAAACACAGCGAGACCAATCTCAGCGAGCCATTGCGCCCCCAGCATTATGTCAGCTCCGTAGATGGGTAGTAGATGAAAATCACTCACCAAGGTGTGTGAATCCAGTGTAAAGGGAACTTGCTTACAAATGCCTTCACATTGCTTGGCGTCGCCATTACAAACGGTTACGTTGAGGTGACGGGACGGCTCAATAGTGAGGCCGACATGTCTAGCCACTCGAGATTGAAGGAAGTTGTGGGTAAAGCCACTATCGATCAGCACTATCACAGGGTGTCCGTAGACGCAGCCAACCAAGCGTAGTGTGCATGGGATAGGATGTCCTTGGAGCGGATGGAAGGAGATGGTAGGAGTGTCGTCTGGACCTGGTAAGTCTTTTGGGCATTCATCAGTTGCAACATGGCCGTCCTCAGCTGGTGGTGGCTCAGGGTCATCGTCAAGAGGGTAAGATACCAGTATCATACATTGGAAACGAGCTTTGCAAATGTGAGTGGCGCTATATGTGTCATCACAGTTGAAGCTAAGACACTTGGCTCGGTGGGCGGTTATCTCGGCTGGGGTGAGCTGGCGGATAGGAAGTGGTATTTTGTGTGGGGGTGGTGGTTTGGTGTATGTGTTGGGACGAGGAGTCCATCCTGGGGATGGTGTGTATGGTTTGGAAAAAGAGGGCTGAGATTGGGGAATGTGTCTGAGGCTGGCTATTTTTTGTTCCGCCACCCGTGCCATGCCCATAGCCGCTTGGAGTGATGTTGGGCTCAACAATAGAAGCTCATGATGGACATCAGGGTGAAGGCCAGCGAGGAAACGGTACATCAGGTTGTCAGCAGATAGGCCTGGGGTACGAGTTGAAAAGGCTTCGAACTCGGTTATATAGTGAGTGACCGAGGCCGTCTGATGAAGCATATTGATGAGGACCTCAGGTTTGTACACACTCGTCTCAAGACCTCAGCTCAATTGGTAACAAAGACCTCACAAGGTCTTTGTTAAAGGGTGCCTGGGGGTCGAATCCCACCACCAACATCCTCTACCAAAGGTTGGGGTGTACGGCTTGCAGGCCTGATAGAGTTGGGATATAAAAGGGCCCAGTTGTGGCCTGAGCGGAGCGGGCAAAAATGCTTAGAGTCCAAAGTCCCAGAGCCCAATAGCACCGCAAGCCTGACCCATGTTCTATCATAGGCCCACTTATGCATCAACATCATCTTACTTACAAGAAAAGACACTGCTACCTGTAGCACATTAAACCCACATCGTGAAACAGATGTCAAATCAACAAGTACATAAACCACTTGGGAAGGACTTCGAGCACGACCTTACTTGAACAGGATCTGTTCTATAGGACGTACCTCTGTATCCTTGATTACAAAGGAGACAGGAATCAAAGTCTGGACGAGGAAACATAGCCACTCGACCAGAGCGTGATTAACGGATAAAGACACGCTGAGATGACACACAGCGTTTGGAGATTTAAATTCATTTCCTTATTGACTGACAGCAGTGGACGTCTGGATCACCATGATTGGGCTTTGGGTTGGTCACCGGAGCCATAGTTACCTAATTTCTGCATAAACAGCAGAGTTTTTCGTCAGCGTATGTATAAATATTCATGACATGGTAGTAGTATATAATTTAGCCGAAGGGACACGAGCGGGAAAGGAAGCTAAAAATGCTCTAGCAGTTGAACACAACTTCAGCACAAGTTCCTTTCAGCATACGTTTAACTGACATGTTTGATACAAAATCCCGTAGATAATAGACTTCAGAAAACTAGTCTGCTGAAAAAGTTTGTATCTACACAGCAAAGAAGAACTTGGGGTAACTGTATACAATATTTTGGATCTGCAAGAGCTTAAAAAACACATTCCTTTCTTGCAGGTTTATGTTTAGAAAAGGAAGAAAACATGCTTCACTTTTTTTCCAGTAAGATCCATCAATAGAAGCTCGTTTTCTTTTTTCCTTGCATAATACACCTGCAAAAATGCGCGTTATTATACTCATCCTCCTGCATAACATATGAATGGATAAAATTTCTGCAAACAATTCCAACTGTACTAGTAATTTGCCCAGTGAACTACCACTACTTACCCATTGCGATAATTCACAGCTCAGCTACATGTTCAACTTCTTGGCTGTGAAGGCTTGATCAAAAACATATGCTGCCTTATTTCCTTGAATTCAATCAAATAATGACTCTAGGGATGACCGAGCGAGCTTATGCGCGGATGATTTAATTTCTATCAGAATTAGACCTACACTGTAAATTATAGAGAAATATTCAGGTAGCAATAAATAAATATCAAACGCTTAAGGCTTCAAAAATCATACCTTTCTCGGCCTTTTGGCTAAGATCAAGTGTAGTATTTTGTTACTTAGATGCACATGAAATGACACCTCCCCCAATTAGGAATACCCTTCCACTTGTTGAGGAATGATCCTCATTTGAAATTTAACTTGTATCCGAATATTCTTCTATAACCGAAGGAAAATCAGAATACACAAGATCAAGGTTCATGGTCCCTTTAAGGTAATGTAGTACCCTATAAACCGCTTTCCAATGTTACATACTAGGATTACAAGTAAAGCGAGTTAGCTTACCCATTGCAAATGCTATGATGGGTCTTATACTTGTGATGACATACATCAAACTCCAAATAACCCTTGAATATTCAAGTTGGGACACAGACTTTCCTGTATTAGAGAATAGGCGAGTAGAGGGATCAAAAGGGGTACTTGCCGGATGGCATTCAAAATAATTGAATATCTTAAACACTTTCTCAATATAATGAGATTGTGTCAAAGCAAGGCCTACCTCTACTCTTTTTATTCTTATACCAAGAATAAATTCCGCCTCCCCTATGTTCTTCATGGAAAACTTAGATGAAAAAATTGTCTGGTTTAACACTCTAGGTTAGTGCCAAAAATCAACATATCAACCACATATAGGCAAATGATAACTTCATTTCCGGAGTTGTCAAACTTGCTATATACACACTTATCCGATTGATTTAAGATAAATCCATCGGATAACATAACCTCATCAAATTTTTGATGACATTGCTTAGGTGTTTTCTTAAGCCCATATAGTGACTTAATAAGCTTACACACCTTGTGCTCTTGTCCCGGCATAATGAAACCTTCTGATTGTTTCATGTAGACCTATTTCTCTAACTCACCACTAAGAAAAGCGGTCTTCACATCCATTTGATGTACTAGCAACTTATGAATAGATGCCAAAGCAACCAACAACCTAATGATTGCAATTCTAGCAAACGGTGCGTAAGTGTCCAAGTAGTCTGTCCCATACTTTTTTCTAAAGCCTCGGACAACCAACCTTGCTTTAAACTTATCTATGATACAATCTACTTTCATCTTTTTCCTAAAGATCCACTTATTTCCCAAAGGTTTATACCCCGGTGGTAAATCCACTAAAATCCAAGTGTTATTGCCCATGATGGAATCAATCTCATCATTTATGGCCCCTCTCCAAAATGATGCATCTTGGGATTTCATGGCTTCATCAAATGTCTTAGTATCATTTTCAATACCATGGCAATACATGTATTGCGATCCAACGTCTTCCCTAGCTCCTTATGCTAGGTAGATATGAAAATCATTATCAAATGATTTTTCTTTTCTTGCTCTTTTACTCCTAATTTTTGAAATTTGTTTACTTGGGGTGACATTTGCATCGAGACATACTTATTCGGTTCTAAAACATAGAACCTACAAGCCTTGTAATGTTCGGCCTATCCTATGAACATGCGTTCAACTCCTATTTCACCCAAAGTATTATGTTTATGGATATATATGTAGTCTCACTACTACCCTAAAACCCCAAATTCAAATATAATTCAAATTTAGTTTCATTTTATACCAAATTTCATTAGGAATAATGTTGTTCCTCTTATTAGGAGCCATATTTAATAAATAGCAAGCAGTTAACATGGCTTCTCCCCAAAATTCATCACTTAAACCCGAGTAAGAAAGCATGGAGTTTACCATCTCTTTCAATACTATATTCTTCCTCGTTGTGGTGTATAAGGAGCCGTTGTTTCATAAATGATACCAACGGAGAAGTAACTTGGATCAAAGTATTCCCCACCTCTATCGGTGCGCAACCTTTTAATCAAGGCCTCCTCTTGAAGTTCAACTTCGCTCTTATAACACTACTACAGTTGGACTATTATGCATTGATTCTGTGTAAGCGATTATGCATCAGTTTTGGATTATGCATTGATTCAGGAGGAAAACGATGCATAAGGTTGAGATTAAGCATCGGTTCTGGCCAAACCGATGCATAAGAGTTCAATACAAATTTACCCTAGTACTTTTTACTTCTGCAAACTTCATCCCCTGTTGCAAAATCAATTTCTTACTGGGAAATTCAAAGCTTTCGCTGCGCGCCTCCATCCGACTGTCACCATACACTCTCGATCCGCATTCGAGCGTTCGCTTTTGTTGCTCGTTCATCTCGCAGTCCTTGGTGAACAATCGTAATCCTCGCAGTACCAGCAGTTGGTCTTGCCTGTGGTCTCGCAGTACTAACAGTTCCTCTCGTAGTACCAACAGTCTGACTCCATTCTTCTCGGACTTCATCCTTGGCGCACAATCGTTCCTCCATTAAAATACAAAGGTAAATTAGAATTTGGATTCAATGCTAATCAATTCGATGGATTATTAGGGTTCAGATTTAATTGAATGTGAATTGTGTTTGATTAATTTGGTGGATTATTAACTTGATGAATTATTAGGGTTTGGATTTCATTGATTTGTTCCTTGATGGATCATGAAACATCATTGTTAGGCGAGAATATTGCCATTGCTCTCTGTTTTGGTTAGAGATATATCACTATTTTGTGTGTTTTAAGTTCAAGTATGTTAATAAATTATGTTTGAATGAATGTTTTAGGAATGTAATACATGTTATTATTAGAGAAAACAAGTTTTTGTACAAATGCATGTACTAATATTTGTTCATTTGTTTGTTTTGTGTTTGAAAAAATAGATTCGAGTGGTGATCTCCTATACTGTAGAAGTTGCATATTCTTTGATTCTCCGAGGATCATATCCCTAAGGTATTCTTTTGTGTTAATTATGTATTATTGTTAATGTTGAATGATGTAAATGATATACTTTGATTGTAGAGTTTGTTTAAAGTGTAGTCACATAATTTTTCCGATTGATTATTGATGTTTGGTTTCATTGGCATTGTTCAGTTTTACTGCCGTCTTTGTACGAGTAGAACCGATTAAGTGCTTCCGATCAATCACTTGCTTTTTAAAGCAAGTATGTCTTCTTTCCCCATTATAAAATACCATAGATTAATCGTTTTACTTGTTGCTTGTTGTATTTTTCGTCTGTTGATTTAATTATTATGTTAATTTAGGTTTTGTATTTAATTCGTCCCTCGTATATCAATCATTGTTCTTTTGATTCTCCGAGCACCATCACATAAGGTATGTATATGTTAAGTTCTTCTGTTCATGTTTCATGATTTATGCTTGTCAATGCTTTCTTAACTTGTGTTTTTCAAATCCAGTGTACTTCAGCCTTTTTTCATTGCCTTCCTCAACATACTGCTACATTTCTCCTCTATGGAT
This sequence comes from Rhodiola kirilowii, assembly GCA_033675215.1. Lineage (NCBI taxonomy): Eukaryota > Viridiplantae > Streptophyta > Magnoliopsida > Saxifragales > Crassulaceae > Rhodiola > Rhodiola kirilowii. The sequence continues at coordinate 30,225,278 of CM066194.1, read as the reverse complement.
TTCACACAAGGTTCAATCTTATATTTTTCTTACAATTGTATTTCTTTGTTTTCAGTGCTTCTTGTAGTGTTTTCGTAGAAATGAACGTATTGATACTTGTCCATATTTCTTACGGTGTTCTTTTACTTTTACTATGTATATTTTTTGAATATGAACAATTTGATTAGGTTTCTCTTTCATGTCTATTTGTTCTTTGTTTGACAAGAAAGTATATATTGATTGGTTAGCTAACTTGTTATGATTATAACATCAATATTTAGACACTTCATGTAGTGGATTTATAATTAGTCGATTGGATGTCTGGTAATAAGAGAAAGTGACGAGTACGAAAAGGGGAAATGGATTTCTACGCATTTGCATCATCGTATGCGCTAAAAATGAAATTGAACGTGTCTTCTGTCCGTATAAGGCGCGTCTTAATAAGATAAAGGTCAAAGTGGAGGATTTGCATAAACACCTTTTAAAGGGAATTGATCCACTATATAAGGTTTGGTATATGCATGGCGAGGTTGAACCGCAAGACGTTGAACCTCAACCCGTAGAAAGTTTGCCGGAGGATAATGATGATTGGGAGGAGGACAATTTAATTGAGATGGTTAACAACGTTGCCGATGATTTTGTTGCTAAACCACAAGTTCTTGAGTCATTGAGGATTGACTCTAAATTACCGTTGTATGAAGGGTGCTCCAAATATACAAAACTATCTGCAACTTTGAAGTTATTCAATTTGAAAGCTAAAAATGGATGGAGTGATAAAAGTTTCACTGAAGTATTAACCTTGATGAAAGATATGCTTCCCGAGGGAAATACTTTACCTAACCGTACTTAAGAATCTAAAAAGGTTGTGTCCCATGGGAATCGAGTATAAGAAGATACATGCTTATCCCAATGATTCCATATTGTATCGTAGTGCTTATAGCAATTTGGCTGAGTGTCCAGTGTGCAAGTCTTCTGGCAACAAGTTAAACAAAGGACCGATATTTACCTCAAAAGGCACTCCGGCCAAAGTATTGTGGTATTTTTCACCGATTCCTTCAAAGATTGTTTGCTGACAAAGAAGATTCTGATAATATGCGATGGCATACCGAGAAATGTGTCGTTGACACCAAAATGCATCAACTGGACGATTCACTGCAATGGGCCAAAATAGACAACACATTCCTAGAGTTTGGATTAGAGTCTAGAAATTTACGCCTTAGGTTGTGTACGGATAAGGTGAATTCGCATGGAAATCACAATAGTCAACATAATACATGGCTTCTAATATTGGCTATCTACAACCTACCTCCTATGCTGCTTTCTTTGATGATATCAGGTCCTCGACAGCCTAAGACATTGATGTATACCTGGCTCCCTTGATACTTGATTTGAAGCTTTTATGGAATGAAAGAGTACTCACATTTGATGCATCTAGGCAAGAATATTTCAATTGTGTACCATGATAATGTGTACCATCAATGACTTCCGTGCTTTGGGTATAGTATTAAAGGGTACAAAGCTTGTCCAATATGCAGGGAAGCAACACATTCACGACATCTAAAGAATTGTGAAAAATGGTGTATATGGGAAATCTACGTTTCTTACCAAGGCATCATCCTTATAGCGAAAAGAAAGCTGCATTCAACGGTGAGAACGAACACAAAATAGAACCTCAACCATCTTTTGGTGATGAAACACTTGAGAAAATTTAGAATATTAAAAATTGACTTGGGAACCCAATGCAGGCACTGAAAGTGCTCCTTGGAGGAAGCGATGAATATTTTTTGATCTCCTTTATTGGCATACACTTGACAACAGACACTGTATTGATGTGATGCATGAATAAAAGAATATATGTGATAGTTTGAACGATACTATACTAAATATTCCTTGGAAAACAAACGATGGAGTTAAAGAGGGACACGATATGCCAGAGATGAACATTCATACCAAATTAGCACCAGAAACTCAAGGGCAACGTACATATTTCCCTCCATCATGCACCACTCATTTTAAGAGCAAGAATCAAGGTTTTGTGGATGTCTGAAAGGAGTTAAAGTTCCGTATGGGTTCTGCAAATATTGTCAGTTTGGTTTCAATGAAGGATCTACGGTCGAATGGATTAAAATCTCACGACCGTCACTCGTTGACTCAACAACTCCTGCCTATTCCAATTAGAGGTATATTGCCTCCTAAAGTGAGAGTCGTTGTACATATTCAGCTCTTTAGGTGCTATTCATCTTTTCAGCAACAGTACAACAGTAGAAAACGACAGTAGTCTGAAATTGCAGCTTCACTTCAATGGAGAACTTCTTTTGCAGCCTTTCTGCGATAGGAAAATCAATGGCAACAACTCGGATATCGAATTTGATCGCGTTAATTCGCTTTCTGAAATCGACATTTCATCCCTAACAATAGCCCATGGTTTCATGTAATTCAAAGTGAGATAATAAAAATCGAAACAATGTGTACTCTCGGCTAAAAGACGTAGAAATCAACTTTAGGGTTTTAGGTTCTGGGAAGCAAGAGTGAAAGTGAATAACTCAAAATGATTTTCTATATCTGCATTTGAGAATTTTGGTCTCATATATATATGAATCGATCAAGTATGAGCAAGGTCCGCGACTAAAGAAGAAAAGTCGTGTCTATAGAAATTCGATGCGCGCCCTAAGGCAATTTTACATTCGTGCCCTAAGACCATTTTAGCATTCTAATCTTACCTTTTGGCGCGGACAACTAAATTATTCTTAGGGCGCAATACTCATGAACTCAGACACTCATGCCGCGCTTGATTTTATCTCGAATCATCTTATTTTATTAGGATACACTACCCTAATGTGTTTAAACATGATAACATGTCCTTAAACCCTAAAATTCCAACCATTTAAATGCACTTAGCTTGGATGTAAGTACTAACTTGATAGAGACATTCTCTCAATCGGGTACTAGCTTCGTGAAACCGTGTACAAGTACTTGGAGCGATTCTGGCACTTAGTATATATGTACCACAACCACGACATACTTCAAAGGATGCTGATCGAGTAATTGTTGGAAAGCCTAATCCCGATGGAGAGAAGAATGCCTGACACCGCATCTAGAGGATCAGTGATGGATATGTACAGAAATTTACAGATTGATAGCTACCTAGGCAGAGAACTCGAGACACACACAAATACTAAACAGAACGAGTTCGAAGAATGTCGCTCTGGTGGATGTGACGAAGCAGCTAAAGTATGTGAAGGAGCTTCTCGACAACTTTGTGCAGAATCAAGCGCAAGCAGTCAAGCCGTGCGGGATATTACTAGACATAACCCACCCCTTACCAATAACAAGCAACATTTGTTGTTCTAATATACCTTTTGAGTATTTCAGCTCACTTGGAAAGAAGGTCAAACCATAAAAATAGGTTAAAGTTGGAACAAAGTGGACCCAAATCATTACCTACCTAGGCGGAGTCTGTCCGGAATGTGAAACAAAGAGGCAGGCAGAGCAGGAGTCTAGGAGTCGTTTATGTCCCGATATGTAACTATATAAGGAAAGCTCGGGCACATTTACCGATAACTTGAAATTGAACTTCAAAATCGACTATCGGGTTTTAGTACAAGAAGAGAAGCAATAAGAGGTAGTGAAGAACGTCCAAGCAAGAAGTGGAGTGTTGCAACAATGGTGGTGTCGATTAGCTACGAGGTTTTGATCTTAGAATAATCCTGACAAATAAGATTAGTAGCTACTGAATTACCAATTCCCTAAATTTGTGCAATACATTTTGAAACGCACTGCGCTCTATTCAAAGTTGCAGTTAGATTAGGATGAATTGCTATTAACTAAGTGATAGTTATTGGTAACTTTGCTTGTATGCTTTTATACTATTAAGTCAAAACCCAAACCAATTCAAAAGTTCAGCTAAAATATGTTAGTAGAAATTAACATAACTTTAGTGTTGCATGCTAATAACTCCTTCGACGATCCTAGACATATTGAGGCTATTATATATTCTTTTTGACCGAGTAAAATACCGCAACATCAGAGACAATGATCTGAATGATGAGCCTGAACAAAAGATGATATTGCATACACCAATGACCATTCAAGAGGCGATTCCACTCAAATATCATGACCCAGGCCCATTTACTATCACTTGCGGCACCAGTAGGATGACCATACAAAGGATGCCTTCTCGAACTTGGCAGAAGTATCATCAACATACTCCCCATACAACTTGTATTGTTGCACTCTGCCCTTAGGTAACGTATAACCTACTGATAGAGTCAAATAGTTATGCGAAATTTCTTAGGTGACCCACGAAGGATAACTATAGTGGATGTTTTAGTAAGAATGGAGAGTATGTAATACTTGTGAAATTCTGTTGTGTGTTCAAGAATAGATCCAAGTGGTGTTCTAACTGAGACTAAAACACCTTAGCAGGCAGTATCTGAAAGTAAACACGCAAGCACGCACGGTATACTACCCAGTTCGGCAATCAACCTATTCTGGGGGGCTTCCCACACGCTAAAGGGTTGCAAATCTTATTAAAAGTTCAGAGCTATAGATGGTCTTACACTTACACAACTCCCATTTGTGCTTAGCCTCTAACACTTTTCTTCTCGATTTGCGATCTCGGCTCCCCCTCGATCCCCTGAGTTCGAGACTCCCTCCCAAACCTTGGTGGAACCTCTCCCAGAGTTCCGACGCCTTCTCCCAAAGACTGACGCGTTCTCCCGAACGCGTAGCAACAAACGGTGTGTATCCCATGGTTTGTTCTGATCAGCACACTGAACAGACAGACTCATCGCCGTTGACTTTTCGGTGATAAAAGTTTTCTGGCCGATCATTCCTCCTCATCCTCTGTAGAATATGGTCGTGTATAACTTCTCCAACAGCGACGCAGAATGGAAAACACTAGCCTCGTATTTATAGGATACTTGGCTGGGTTTTCTATTCGATTAAGAATATCTTAACCACCAAGATACTTGATCTCCTAATATTTAGGAATATTTCCTAAATATTTTTGAACTCCAAATCTTCTTTCTTGATAAGCAAGCGAGTATCTTCTTCATAATATTTTTGAGTATCTTCAATATTCTTCAATATTCTTCAATATACTCGAACCGCCTCAGATCTTTGTGGTCGATATACTTGAATAATGGAAACTGTTGAATTAGGAAACTTCCTCCCGTCAGTTTTGTGTAGCGCATGAGTTCCAACTTCACTTCAACAGCTCCTTGACTTCTAGCTTGAACACTTTGAAGTCGTTCTGCCAAAATCCATGCAACATAGGAACAACAATCCCCCCTTGGCATTTTTGGCAAAACCATCACATCTGGCTCACTAGACTTCAGAGATCACACTCCCCCTTTTTGTGACAAAATAAGTGAGGAGGGTTCAAATAGACCAGCTTGTTCTCCTCGACATCTGGAATCTTTTTTACACCCCCTCAAACATAGCCAGGGTCAGTGACACATAATGTGAGTCTTTTGGACCATGGTGTCTCAGCAATTGTTCGACCACGGGTCAGTAAATAACTGGTTCCCTCGATCAAAGATTCTTCATTCTTATTGAGCACTTGACAAGAGTCATGTGTGATCTTTACGTGGGGACTTCCATCTCTGAAGCTTTATCTTTTGCCTTCATTCCATCAACAAAAGTCTCCATCTTGAGCTCAGGTAAATCCAAAACCTTCAATGTCCCAAAGTCAATTACCTTGCACTCTTCTGTCACGTGAGTAGTGCATCCACTATCGACGTGTCGGTGACCTTTCTTCATGTTACTGGTTGATCTGGATACAACGAGGCACACTTCCTCTTTTTGCTTAACTCTCCATTCTCGTGTCATCCTTGGAGTAGTTCCCTGTTGTGACTTTGTGCGCACATCCATGAACTAGTGACACCTTGGCTTGATGTGCCCCTTCTTGTGACAGTACCAACAGGTTCTTGAGTCTCTTCTCCATTCTCTGTTGGAACTCATCCTGTTGGTCAGAGGGTACCTGTTCATCTCTTTGTTCACTGTCTGTTCAGCTTTGACAAACTTAATCTTTCCTGAACTGCTCCAATCAGTGTAGCCAATGCCTCTACGTCCTCCACTCATTCTCTGGGACTTCAGAATCGTATCTAGGTCTTTTGATCCAGAGTTTAGCATCTTCAATGATTTCTTAAACTGATTCAGCTTGTCGAGTACTGCCGTGTGGTCGTCCTTCTCTATCTCAATTGGTAATTTCAAGGACTGGACTTCTTCTAGAAGACATATCTCTCTTCAAATCATGGCAGCATGTCTTTTCTTCAGTTCTTCCATGTCTCTATCCTGCATGTCTCTGTCTTTCTCCATCTGTATCCTTAATGACGAGACAACTCCAAGGAGTTGTGCCTTTTCTTTGATCAGGACATCAGCCCTTTCCCTTAGCTTTTCCTTCTCATCCTTCAGGCTTGTCACGTTGAAGCTAAGTTTGATGTTCAGATCTATCACTTCCTCGCACTTCTCATTTAGAGCCGTATAATTTTTGATCATGCATTCATCTATGATTTTGTCAGCATCACTGCTGCTGGAGTGGTCAGCAGACTGTTCTGGCATTGTCTCGGAACAAGTGCTGTCATATTCTTCACCTCTACGAGCAGTAGCACTGGTGAATGCAACGAAGTCGTTCAAGTCATTCTCCTCCGAGTCACTGTTGCTCCAACTAACAGTACAAGCCTTCTTTTTCTTGGGAGTATTGGCACTCTCAGCTCGAAAGTGGCCTAAGCCTTTGCACTCCCTACATTGGATTACTTTGCCTTTATCACCCTTGAACTCGTTGTTGTTCTCTCCAGGCCTGTTTCTCCTTTGAGAGTTTTCTTCTTTTCGATTCTACGAGTTAGACCTGGATTGCTGTTCCTGAGTGGTCCTCGTCTATTCAGCCTTTTCACAATCCTTTGAAGGTTTTTGGCTATTATGGCGAGCTGTTCAAACACGTCCTCGACGCTGTTCCACTCTTCAGTTACATCATCCTTTAATGCAACACATTTTACTGTCCTTCTTTGAAAATCATCTGGAAAATACATCTCATATGTCCTTAGTGACCCCATGAGCTCATCAAGCTTCACCTTGGTTATGTCTTGCATTTCCTCAATAGCAGTCACCTTCATAGAAAATCTTTGGGGTAAGGATCTCAGAACTTTGCTAGCCATCCTCTCTTCCTCGATGGGTTTTCCCAGTGCTGCAGCTTCCTTAGCAAGATCTAGGACTCTTGCATTGAACTCAGCAATCGTTTCCTCCTCCTTCATCTTTAGATCCTCGAACTTTGTATTGAGCATCTGTAATCGAGAGTTCCTTACTTTGTCTGTCCCTTCATGAGCTGTTCTAAGAATCTTCCATGCATCCTTGGTGATCTCACAATTAGAAATCAGTTTGAATACATTCTCATCTCTGGCTGAAAAAATAGCGTTCATGGCTATTGAGTTCCCGACATCAGTCTTTTCTTCAGCCTTAGCCCAACGCTCTTCAGGTTATGGCACCACTTGTCTCTCAACATTCATCGTTGTCAGAGGGGTCCATCCAACCAGAATAACTTTCCATGCCCTTTCGTCAAGATTTTTCAGGAATGCCTTCATTCTAGTTTTCCAGTAGCTATAGTTCGACCCTTCTAGCAGTGGTGCTCTGCTGGTGTTCTGCCCTTCCTTCATACTCATCTTGAACATAATCTGGATCACACTCTGTGTGTCGAGTGCCTGCTCTGATACTAGTTGAAATTTGGTTGTCTGTTCAAGACTAGATCTAAGTGGTGTTCTAACTGAGACCAGAACACCTTAGCAGGCAGTATCCAAAAGTAAACACGCAAGTACACACGATATACTAGCCAGTTTGGCAATCAGTCTATTCTGGGGGGCTTCCCACGCGCTAAAAGGTTGCAAATCTTATTAAAAGTTCAGAGCTATAGATGGTCTTACACTTACACAACTCCCGTTTGTAACTGCCTAGCCTCTAATACTTTATTTCTCGATTTGCGATCTCGGCTCCCTCTCAATCTCCTGCGTTTGAGACTCCCTCCCGAACATTGCTGGAACCTCTCCCGAAGTTCCGAGGCCTTCTCTCGAAGACTGACGCATTCTCCGAAATGCGTAGCAATAAGTGGTGTGTGTGTAGCGGTGTGTGTCCCACGGTCTGTTCTGGTCAACACACTGAACAGATAGACTCAGCGTCGTCGACTTTTCGGTTAGAAAAGTTTTCCAATCGATCGTTCCTCCTCCTCCTCTACAGAATAGGGGCATGTATAACTTGTCCAACAACGATGCAGAATGGAAAACCCTAGCCTCGTATTTATAGGATACTTGGCTGGGTTTCCTATTCGGTTAAGAATATCTTAACCACCAAGATACTTGATTTCCAACTATTTAGAAATATTTCCTAAATATTCTTTAACTCCAAATCTTCTTTCTTAATAAGCAAGCGAGTATCTTCTTCATAATATCTTCGAGTATCTTCAATATTTGTCAATATACTCGAACCGCCTCAGATCTTTATGATCGATATACTTGAATATTGGAAACTCTTGAATAAGGAAACTTCCCCTCGTCAGTTCTGTGCAGCGCATGTGTTCCAACTTCACTTGAACAGCTCCTTGACTTCAAGCTTGAACACTCTAAAGTCGTTTTGCCAAAACCCATGCCACATAGGAACAACAACTTGCTAACTATATTGTGCTACAAACTATCAAGGAAGATCCAGAGCACACGCCTCTAAGAGGCCGTTCTTCATGACCGCCCCAAGGCGATGTTCATTATGGAACAGAGTTTGTTGACGTTTCAATTAGGGCACAATACGCAGGTGCGCATCTGTTGGTTCAACTCGGATCAAACAGTAGTAATTGATGGACACAGAAGAACGAAGAGATGTGCAAATATGCTGCTTTAATATTCTTGAGGAGCGCTCAAATGAGAACCTTTATTTTTTCGATAACTTGAGACCCCAATCTTCACCTTTCAAAATGCATCATCAAGTCATTTTGGTGGTGACACGTGTTCCATGTGCATTTTCCAAGATGCATTTAATGCAAAGTCAAAGCAACCTTTTTTGACTTTACATTTTGAAAGATGCATCATGATCTAATGGTAAGCTAAGCTTTGGGTTCTCAAGTTCTCAAATTTTTAAGGATTCTCAACCGAGCGCTCCCCTAATATTCTTTTATTTGTCTTCCTATATATACATACAAATAACCCTATTCGAAGTAGCAAGTAAATATCTCCTACTCAACCACAGGATCAATCTTGATCCTCCATGATTAATTTGCTCCATCGCATATCGTGATTGAACTTACGCTAATTTGTCAATCATATCTTCATCATAATTGTATGAATCAACAAGATTTGATTCTACAATTCACCTCCCTAATCTTGTTGCATTGCCCTCACATCTTTCATGCGGAGTTTCTACAGCATTTCATGAAACTTGACACGCCCGAGAGCATTAGTTAGGATATCAGCTCGCTGCTCCTTGGAACAAACATGTTCTACTTCAATTTTCTGAGTCTCCACTGTAGTTGCTGGGTCGTCTTCTTCCTTGAATTTCGCAGCAACAAGTCTCGGTTAGGGTCTTCGATGGTGGCAAGATTGTCGTCTTGTAGTGCTATCTTCTTGTGTGATGAAATAGTACCTTGGATATCTAATTGGACCACGTAAATTCGCTGTCCGAATTCAATATTTCCACCCTTACACTGTGCCTGGGGTTACAGGAAATTCGAATATGGGATTAAATCCAAAAGAGATTAACACTTTGTTCTTCGGCAATAGAACAAAGAAAACTTAGGGTTTGAGTGTTTTGTAATCAAGAGAAGAGGATAATTGTTTCTATCAATTGCACAGCAATCTTTCGTGTCCCATGATTGAGAAAACAATCTCAATTTATAGAGAAACAATCGGGTATGAACAGTAGATGCGTCTATAGACTGAACAGGCACATCTGTTGCATTCATGCGTTCGCATGCTCCATGGCATGCGTTCGCATGCTCCATGAAACGTTGCATCTTTTGCCTTATTTCATGCGGTCGCATGAATTATTTCATGCGGTCGCATGACCTTGAGCAGTCGCATAGAAATCTCATGCGTTCGCATGAGCGGTCGCATGACCCAACCCGAGGCATGAGAATCTCATGCGGTCGCATGATATTCTCATGCGGTCGCATGAAAACCTGAAAATCACTAACAATCCTCCCCCATTTTTGGGTTTTCTTTTGAATCACAAAATACCTTGTTTTTAAGTAAAAACATGCATAAACGGAAATGTCGAAAACGATTGAATTTCCGCATAGTGTAATCACGCATACAATATACCCGAATTGAAATGGTGTCACTAAGGATTGAACCAATCAATTCATTTGGGTACTTGACGGCGACACACGCATGTATTACTTCACAAACCGTTAAGTTAACTTGACTCTTAATGGTCCTTGAGTCCCTATCCATTCATAAACGTATTGAGATTAAACCCGATATCTCATAAAGCGACCAGAAACTTTACGTTTATATAGGTAAATTCTTTAATGGGTCACACCGCCCGATTGTGCTCCTACACCTAGCACTTTTTCAAAGAATCTATTAAGAAGAGTTCATCTTCAGCCTAAACCTTTGTAGGTACTGAACACATACTTGGGGATGCATATTTGTGTTCATCAAATCTTCTAGGAATGGGCTTTCCGCATTGAATTCAGCTCTAACGCTAGTTAGATGTGAATTGGGTGTCCCACGACTAGACGATTATATGGGTTTTGTCCCATCCCCTTTATCAACTCGGAAAATAAGTCTCTAGCTAATCCTTCGTCAAGTGATTAGCTTACTTTTTGTTAAAACCTAACAAACTTCATAGACATCACCACATGCATAATGAGCTCACTTACTGCACTATGTCTAACACCTAAGTGTCTAGACCACATTGTATACGTGGCCAAATCCTTTAGCCAATGTATCAGCGCTGTCACAATGTATCGATATTGGTGATATCGGTCTTTCCCCCAATGAAATTTCATATATCATGTTCTCTAATCATCCCTCTTCTTTTGAAGCACCGACTAGAGCAACAAACTCATATTTCATTGTTAAACTTATGATGCAAGTTTATTTCTTAGATTCCCATTAAATGATCTTCCCCAAGTAAAATTACCTTCTACTTGTATAGGGATATCCTTCCTCATTTAAATCTAACGTGCATCAGAAAATCCTTCTTATGACCGAAGGAAATTAAGAACATGCAAGACCAAAATTCATTGTTCTCTTTAAGGTACCTAAATACCCTATGAGCCGCTTGTCAATGTTACATACTAGGGTTACTAGTATATCGACTAAGCTTACCCACCGCAAGTGCGATGTCAGGTCTAGCATATATCATAATATAAATCAACACTTTGATTAATGTTCTCTTTCAACTTTCAACCTTATAAGTCCCAAATTTATCAAGAGTTCCACTCTTATAGATTCTACTATAAATATTGAAAGAACCAAGAGAAGAATACATATTCCAAGTTTGTAACTTGAACATCAAAGCGTTATCATTTCAAAATTCAACCTTTGAAATTTGCACCAAATGTTACTTATGCAATCAACAAACCATGATATGCAAGCATGCACCAAGTAACACGTGAATACAAGAACTATACAAATATATGTGTTATTCTAGATTCAACATGTAAGTCACACATGGAGAATCACAATCAGAATTCCATATCAAAACTTGTATTTGATTTAAATACACAGTTTTCCGACATGTTAAACAACACCCTTTTCAGTATAGTAATCATCCAATACCTATCTTAAGGTGTTCTTCACTAATATGAACCCTTAGTGAATATTTCAAATCTAGAAACTCAAATAATCACTAACCTAGTGATATTTGAACCACAAACTCCACCAATCAAGTTTATCGACCCGATAAACTTACAAGTATACTTACCGGAGTTACATATCAAAATTTCTTTTGATTATATTCTGGCCGAAATCATCAACACACATATATATTATAATTCATAACACATACACAACAAGGCATTAGCCTAAAGTATGCCTCAACTTAATAATATCAGATTTATCACGTAAGGAGATAAATCTTCAATATTAACTGTCAAACCAATTCTCAGTCTAAGTTAACCTTTCCCTTGGAAACTTAACTTTATATGAGAAGCAAGTTCTCATGTTCTAAATCAGTTTGAATGAGGCCCTTAACATGTATGATTTCAATATCCTTATAGAGCGTAACCAAGATAAGAACAAAAGCAACATTGCATATCTAGATTCAATACTTACTTCTTGATTTAAATAAACATATCAATAAATAGATGAATCAAAAGACATTAATAAGCATAATCTAAGACAGATGCATAAACATAGCTTAAGTGATCTTTTCATGCATGTAATACTTTCACTAAAGCTTCTCATAAGTGACCGAAATAACTATGAATTCAGTGATAATATGCAATCATGAACTTCACTAATCAAATTACATCATCGTGAAAACTTACATACTCATGGACTAGAATAGCATATTAGAAAATTCATCTAATGAAAATCATTGTTAAATCCATCAAAACCACATGCTTCAAAATCATACGCATCATCAAAATCTAACTGATCATATGCTAATTGAATATATCAAAATAACAAAATTAATTTAATTTTCAACTCTTCGAAATTTGCTACATAATCAATTTCACATTAAACAGCCATTAATCATGCTACTACCGAAATATGATAAAATCTCAGAAACAAGCAACTCAAACAGATCATATTAAGTCGTGCATGCTTCACTTATTAGACTCATCAAGTAAAGAAATAAGTAGACAATTTAACGATCGAACCTGTCACGTAGATGCGCCTTTTGAGTCCTTTGTCATGAATGGTGAGACAGCAACTTATTCTCCACGCATTTCCTTTGTCCATTTTCCAAATTCACATAGACCAACATTCGATATGCATAAATCGAAGCTGACATCTCAGCCAAGTTAAAAACAAAGCAAAGGGAGAAAGTAAAATGCTTCAACGGCAGCCTGCCGCTTCAATTCAAATCCCAAATCAAGTAGGCCAATTCCACTTCGTTGACTGACATAGAAGTCAAGACTTCCGGATCCGCGTAACATTTAATTTCCAGTGTTTAAATCATATTCATTTCTCCATTACTAGGAGCAGCAATAGGATTTCCCAGTACCACTGAATCATCAGGTGCTGACACTGAAACTGATTGTATAGATATTTGTTCATATCTATATTTTTCAATCAACCTCCCTGTCCCTGTAATAGCCTTTGATGCACTCAGTATCAAACTTCCATTAGAAAACAATTGAACAAATTCAATTAAATAGATAAATCTAATGAAGATTAGAACTGAAAGAATGAATCCAGTTTGATTCATTTTCATCAACCGTAACCAAACATTGGATTTCATTCCAAATGGAATGACGATGGTCCGTTTATCCATCTCATGCCTTCCTTTTACTCAGAGGGTGGACGCTTCTTGTAACTTGGTTTTGATTTCCACATCTACATCTGGTTTTCCAATCAGCTTGCCACGAATTGAAATATGATGTCAATGCACTTCCAGCAAAATCATAAATTGCGGCTGGAAAATTCTCCTCCAAGAATCGACTTTGCTGATGGTATCAAGCCAAACATGCTTTTATTGAATCAAACCCCGTTTAGGGCTTTCACCGACACATCTGATTTCCGCAAGCCGTAGGATTTGCATACGATATTCAATCGGAGATTTAGTCGCACCAGAATCATCAATTCATTGCAACAATTCCAAATCCTATCAGCCACTCAATCTCTCGCCTGAGTAGATCCATGTGCCGCAAACTAAATTCGTTGGTTCCGATGAGCCGAATCCAATTCAGAGTATCAGTCAACAAATTTTGTAGCCGTTGCCCAAACATGCACAAGCTCTAATCTTGTAGACTGCAACCAGATATGTTGCTGAAGATGCTTGAGGGAGAAGTTGGTGAATCGACGCCATTCACTTCGGCTTCAGAAGCGTCTCTTTCTTGCTTTGGCCGCAGTATCTTCCCAACAACACTTTTGTGTTTCTACACCAAAAAACTGAATTAAATGAACAACTTATTCAATTCAAAAATAAATTATAACTGAAACAAGTAGCCCTTTTTAGTGCTCCATAAGTGGTCTTTCGTGACTTTGTTCTTCTTCCAATTTCACCAATAATTCGTCCAACTATGGCTCTGCAGTCTGCGCAGCACAAACAGAATTAGTTAAACAAATTGTGTAAATCAATTTAATCGAAACAGAACAACCCCCTTTCTCAGTGTGTCTATCTTAAAGCTTCAGGCCCCAATTCTTCTATTCTTCTTAAACCATTGCTGGAAACTCAATTTCTTCATCTTTTCCAATTGCAGCAATACGTTGATAAATCCGAAAAGTTCATTCCTTCAAGTTTTCCAACTTATCTCATGCTCGCCATCGATAGGAACATATTGAATTCGTTTGTAGTTGCTGGGTCGTCTTCTTCCTTGAATTTCGCAGCAACAAGTCTCGGTTAGGGTCTTCGATGGTGGCAAGATTGTCGTCTTGTAGTGCTATCTTCTTGTGTGATGAAATAGTACCTTGGATATCTAATTGGACCACGTAAATTCGCTGTCCGAATTCAATATTTCCACCCTTACACTGTGCCTGGGGTTACAGGAAATTCGAATATGGGATTAAATCCAAAAGAGATTAACACTTTGTTCTTCGGCAATAGAACAAAGAAAACTTAGGGTTTGAGTGTTTTGTAATCAAGAGAAGAGGATAATTGTTTCTATCAATTGCACAGCAATCTTTCGTGTCCCATGATTGAGAAAACAATCTCAATTTATAGAGAAACAATCGGGTATGAACAGTAGATGCGTCTATAGACTGAACAGGCACATCTGTTGCATTCATGCGTTCGCATGCTCCATGGCATGCGTTCGCATGCTCCATGAAACGTTGCATCTTTTGCCTTATTTCATGCGGTCGCATGAATTATTTCATGCGGTCGCATGACCTTGAGCAGTCGCATAGAAATCTCATGCGTTCGCATGAGCGGTCGCATGACCCAACCCGAGGCATGAGAATCTCATGCGGTCGCATGATATTCTCATGCGGTCGCATGATATTCTCATGCGGTCGCATGATATTCTCATGCGGTCGCATGATTATCATGCGGTCGCATGAAAACCTGAAAATCACTAACATCCACACACTCACGAATAAAATGATTCCTTTGTATCAATGTGTTTGCTCCTTTCATGGTGGACTGGATTCTACTTCATTAGAGATATAGCAGATATGTTATCAATTCTGATCAGCTCACACTTCTCTGTTTCCTTCTTCATCAAGTCCACCATTAATCGAGCAAGCCATATGCCTTGACATGCGTCGGTTGTTGCTGCAATGTATTCCACACTTCACAAGATGATAATGCCACTATCTTCTGCTTTTGTGACAGCCATGTTATCAAACTCGATCCAAGGAAAAAACAATGCTGGTTGTGCTTTTGTGATCATCAATGTCACCTGCTAAGTCGCTATCACTATAGCCGACATGTTGGTGTTGTAATGGTTTGAGCTTGGATTTTCTCAATACTTGTGTCAAGCTTTATGTTAAACCTATTTATCTTCAAGCTTTCTAATGTATGACTGATTTATGTCAAGCTTTCGATGATTGTTAATGTTAAGCTTGTGTTTGCAACTTTCAACACTGATTATAGTAGGCAAGCCTTGGAAGGTTGTCAATATAGTCACACATAATGATATATATAGTGAAAGTTCGCTCGCGAGAGACCAAAGTGGTGTGATGTCATCTCACGTGGTTGAACCGTATCAAGAAGATGTAGCCGCTAATATTATAGATGGGCATATCCCTATTAGCGGCATAGATATTGATTTAGGCTCTCTACCTACTATCGGTCTTCATATGCCTACGGCTAATGAAGTATTGGAAGATGATGATGATTCAAGTACAAATTCAGAGGATGGAGGAATGTATGATTCAAGTGAAGGTGAAGAAGATGAGCATTACACAAGTGAAAGTGAAAATGAAGGTGAAAATGAAGACGGCATGGGAATAAGTGAAGGTGAAGATGACGATAGCAAAGAAAGTCAATAACTCTCTACTCACGCTTTGATTGTTGTTAGCATTTTTAATGGTTTTGTGCTCAAAAAAATGTTTCAGATTGTGAGTAATGGCTGTGTTCAGGGATTTTATTTTTTCTGACTTTTGAATAATTTGTTCAAAGAGTTTAACTATTAATGTTGTTAAACTCCTTCCTGGATGTTTAAGTGACATACTTTACTTACTATGTCGCCTAATGGAGTACACATCGCTCCTTATTGGATGTTAAATTTTGGCTAAGTGATGTACACGGTACGTAAAAAAAAATAGTTGAAGTGAAAAAGATACTTAAGTGACATACATATCTTTTATGTCACAGCCACCTTCGGCCTGCTAGGCCCATTAAGCGCGACATGCGTGTATACTTGCTAGGGTAAAAACTTATTCACTTTTCACTCTCTCGATCCGCCGCTTGCCTCTCTCGAACCGCCGCTTGCCTCTCTCACTGTTCGCTCGCTGCTTTCACTCTCCGATGAACGATTTCCATGGCACCAAAGACAAAAAAGCGTAGTCTCGAAGCAATCCAAGAGACCACTCGGCAAGGGATGAAACTCCGGTCGCCTTCGTTGATCAAACCAGCCGAAGGTTACAGCCCTGAACCCATACCGAAAAGAGGTAAGCATACAACCCCTAAATATGTCGCTACTAGTCGTCCTCCGACACACCCACCGTCTCCACCACCTGTTATCCCATCAGAAGCTAGACCGACCGAGAGGTTGAAAGCGATTGTTCGTGGAATGGAGGACGATCGAAGGAAGAAAAACCATAGTCCCAAAAAGCAAGCTGCATGTCCGCTTTCTAGCCCAAAGAGGCATGTTAACCCACTGCCTTATCTAGTCCGTAGGTCGAGCCCTAGATGAAATTTTGTGGCTTCCACTCGTTCTGCTCTCAATATTCCAGTTCAACCTACTCAGTCACCCCTACTTGCCTTATCCAATTTGAGTGATATTCCCTCGGAGTTGATACCAACAGTGAGCTCTTCGGTTCAGCCCACTCGGAGTACAAATGATGAACCACTGCCATAAGCTGAAAATCCTGCTAGCAATGAGCATCTGTCTGCTAATGAAAACGCTCCCTTACCTGCCAATGAACAAGCTCCCTTACCTGCCAATGATGAACCAATGCCCCAAGCTGAAAATCATGATGTCAATGAGCCGGTTATTGATAATCCACAACCGCCAGAGTTTTAGGATGATGTACCAGTTGTTGATAATGTTGTATTTGAAGTCCCGGAAGGGGATATTTCTGTTCCAGAGAATCCAAGGAGCATTAGATGCAAACCCAAGGCAAACACAGGTTAATTTCCTTTAGAGTTCCATTCATTTGATTGGTCTAGTTTGATCATAATATACATATTGTTTATTTTACTGATATAGTTTCTTTGTGTTTATCAAATGTAGGAGATCAACCTAATAGAAAGACAAGGGGCGTCGTCAATGGTCAAAAGGTGGCCAATTATGTGAGGTCGTTGGGAACCAAGATAAAAGTAGAACATGGTCCGGAACATAATGGCCCTAAGAACCGTCATCTGAGGAGTATGCTAACACATGAGATAGGGTCATGTGTGCAAGACAAAATTCCAATGCTTGCACCAAGCTTTAGTGAGCTCTAACCAGAACATTGGGCCATCGTCTTCGACCATTTGACTGTGAGTACTTATTCCTTTACTTCACATTACGATGATTGATTATATTTTTTCCCATTAATTAACATCTATTATTTTCTATAGCCCAACTTCGTGCTTGACTTTGATGATACTTGGATTTGGAGGTTCATTAGCCGAATAGCTACTGAAAGATACCGAGACTGGAAGTCAGACTGCAAAACACACTATGGAAAATATGGTGCTGAACTACCTTTGGAGTTTGTTGACCGCAGAGAGCAATGGCGTTGGCTAGTTGGTCATTTCAGGGAACCAAGTGTTCAGGTAATGCAATTCTCTATGGGTTATTGTCAACTTACATTGCAGTTATAGTATTATGAATATGCTTCATTTATTTCTATTATTTTTTTGATAGGCTCGAGGTCGTAAAATGAAGGAAGTACGTAATGCAGCAAACAGAACAAATCATCACTCGGGAAAGGTCCCGTTTAGCCATCGAGCTAAACAACATGCTCTATCAAATGACAAGGCCCCTTATATTGCAGCATATGGCGAGGTGTATGGCGCAGATGCCAGGGGAGCAACGATTGCGGTAATATCCACATACATTCAATCATTTCTACTTTCCTACGCTATAATTATTTGGCTGTGCTTTACGCCTACGATTGCGGTAATATCCACATATTTTAGTGTGTAACTATAACTATTTACTTTACTGTTGGCTGTATGGCGCTGATGCCAGTCGAGTCACTTGACTTGTTGTATGATGAAAATAACGTTTATCGCTTATTGTTTTGGACAGCTTGTATTATCTAGTGTTGGTTGTATGGCTGTATGGCTTTCTTTAATTGGTCCCTTATTTAGTGTTGGTTGTATGGCTGTATGGCTTCTTTTTTTTGGACAGCTTGTATTTTTTAATTTACTGTTGTCTGTATGGCTTTCTTTAATTGGTCCCTTATTTTCTTGGACGGCTTGTATTATTTAGTTTGTTCTGTATGGTTTTTTTTGGACAGCTTGTATTATTTACTTTACTGTTGGCTGTATGGCTTTCTTTAATTGATCCCTTATTTTCTTAGACAGCTTGTATTATTTAGTTTGTTAGTTCCCTTATTGACTATAATGCTTGTATTATAGGAACAAATGAGGCAGCGTGTGATTGAATTCGTGGCGAACCATGACTCGGAGGATCTAGAAGTGATAGATGAACCACTGCCAGTGAGTACTCAAATTGAGATAATAAGTCAGCTTGTGGGCCCGAAGCGTGGGACGCGTATTTCTGGCATTAGCAAGGCCTTGGCGAGAGAGCCACAGCCATGAGGAGGAGCAAAAGTTGTGGCTGAAACCATTCAGATTACACAGGAACTCCGGAAAACACAAGAGGACATGGCTAAGCAATTCGAGGATCGAATGGCAGACCAAGCTAGCAAGTTTATGGAGCATATACGAGTACTCGAGGAAATAATCAAGTGGGGACCAGGAGTCATGGCCAGCAATGCTGCCTCGGATGGAGCCACTAGTCACCTGCCAGTCGCACGCAATGGATGAATTCTGAATTTGGGGAATGTTGCTTAGGTCCAAATTTAAACTTGAGACTTTGTTTACTGTTTGAAAAACTACCTACTTTGTTTTGTATTGGTAAACATTAAAAATGTGCCAAGTATTTTGGATGTTGCTAGGGTAAACATTGACATGTACCCTTTTTGATAGAATGAACGGCAGGTTTTAAAATTTAAGTTTTAAGTGACATAGTTGCTACCTTTATGCGACATGCCTTCTGAATTAACAGGACAATTCTATAGCTTTTACGCAACAACAACTCTTTTATGTGACATAGATTAATTATAAAGCACAACCTAATATCTTTAAAGCGACACGGAATGCCATTTTATGCGACAACATAATCCTTTATATCAACTTTATACATGTCCTATAAAACCATTTACGCGACACGATTGACTTTATCTGACGAATGTGGGATATAGCTAATGCGACGTAATTTAATCATACGGCATATTAAATTCACGTCGCCTAAACGATTTAATGCATCGCCGTGCGCTTTAGGTGACGACTGTCGTTTAATGTTAATGCGACTAACTTGAAAAATGTCGCTTTAATTGCCACACATTAAAGCGACATACCCATTTGTGTACGTCGCTTAAACACTCATGTCACAAGGATTACACGACGTTCCTTAAGCGACGCGATGTTTGTACATAAGACTTATGCGGCAAAATTGTATATTAAGCGACGCTTTTTTTGCTGCCGCTTAAATATCAAATTGGCGTAGTGTCATAATAACATCCAAAGGTTAAAAGTACCACTTATATACCTTAAAATGTGTTTGACATGGATTACATCCCTTCACGCCTGCTTGTTCAATGATTCTTGATGCATATCTCGCTTGACATAAAGAGATACCATGCAGTGATTGCTTAACTTCAATGCCCAAGTAATATATTAATAGTCCAAGATCACTCATATTGAACACTCTCTTCATTTGTTTCTTGAACTCAATAATGTGTTGTCTCTCTGAACTTTTGATGATAAGATCATCAACATACACTCCCACCAACAACACAATAATCACCTTCTTGCTTCTTCGTGTATATAGCATGCTCAAGTGGACTAATTTCAAATCCAAGTGACACCAAGACTCTTGTCCAACTTGCAATTCCATGCTCGGGGTGCTTGTCGTAGACAATATATATAGTGCCTTCTTAAGCTTTAACACCCATTCCGGTCTAGCTTTATCAACGAAACCCGGAGGTCGCGACACATACACTTCTTGCTTATCTCTCCATTCAAGAACGATGTATTGACGTCCATGTGATTTATCTCCCATTTACTATGAGCCGCCATTGCGATGATTATTAGCCGCACAATCTCTAGTCGTGCGAACGGTGCAAAATATCTCATCAAACTCAACTCCTTGTCTTTGCACATAGCCTTTCGTGACAAGCCGAGCTTTATACTTCACTACTTTTCCCTCAGAGTCTTTCTTCACTCTGAAAATCCACTTTAATCCTATGGGTGTATAACCTGCAGGCAAGGATGTTAGTTCCCAAGTCTTGCTCTCTTTGATGGAACTCATCTCCTCTTCTTCCAACATTCTTTTTCCAGGGCCTCTTCAATATTTAATGGCTCCTCCAAAGCCACTAAACACAAACTAGCATAGCCTTGTTCCACTTCTGACGTCTCATCATAAATCTCTTGAAGAAATCGATAATTGACTAAATCTTCAGAGTTTGATGTTGGCGACGACAAATCAGGGCCCTCTGTGCTAGGTGTTGGTGTGTGTGGCGTTGACGCGCGTCGTCTGATGCGTCAAATTTAATATTTATATCTCCTGCTAAAAGCTAGTAAAGCGGTAAGCAGAGTCGAACGCAAGAGAGCTGGTTGTTGAAGTTGTATCTGAAAACAAATAAACAAAGGGAGGTTTTTAGCAATTAAGAGTGCAAAAGAGAGAATAGCAAAGAAGAATTCGATCAGAGAGAATATTCAGTTTAGGATTTCTATTGTGACATGTTTATCATTGACTGCTAAATATCAAATCTCAAGTTTCTAAGTGTGAAATTCCGACAAAGGTAATATCCTAAAGTATCCCAACAAAGGTGATACACCACAATCTAACCCGACAAAGGTGTTAGACTTCTACTTCTTTCCTAAACAAATAATCCGACAAAGGTATTATTAAATCTAGGTGTTACGATCTACATTTACGACAAAGTTTCCAGTAGATATTAATGATAATAATTAATTGTTTGATTAAACTTTGCGACAAAGCTTCCACTTAACCTCAAAAATTAATTCATGGGATGAAGCACAAGAACTAGAGAAACAAGAAATTGCATTAAGTAAAAAGTCTCAAAACATGTGTGAAATTCTATTCCCTGTTCAAGCTAGTGTTCAAGGTACAGTTAAGACAGACCTAGAACTCCTTTCACAATGATCCAGCAGTCAGAGAAGATAACTGAGACACACACTATTAACTAGTACCGAACTCTACCAGGTAGTGTTCCAACAGTTGATTAAACAGTTTATCAAGCAATACCGGAAAATAAAGGAGAACAGGAGCACGCACGATATGTTACCCAGTTCGGCCTCGCCTACTCTGGGGGGTTTCCCACACCCTAAAATGGGACACAAATCGTATTACGAGATGAGAGCTACAAGTAATCTTACTCTTACACAACCCCGTGTTTGTAATCGCCTAGCCTCTAACTCTCCGTCTCTCGGATTTGCAATCTCGGTTCACCGCAGCTCCCCTCGATCCCCTGTGGGTAGGACGAGACTTCCCTCTCGGCCTAGTCTTGGACTTCTCGGAAGTCCAGCCGCCTTCTCTCAAAGACGTAGCTTGATAGCTGTGTGTGTGTACCACGTTGTTCCTCAAGCACAGCCTGAACACCACACCGATCAGACTGTTGCTTTGGCGCCGATATTCCGATGTGGAATGGCCAACCGTCGCTTCTCCCCCAATCTCACGAACTCTCGTGTTTATCTTTTTTCACAGGAAGCGACACCCAATCTGGACGCCCTACCCTTCTTTATATAGGTGTCAGTAGAGTCCAGATCCAATCTGAATATCCTATCAAATATTTCAGAGATACTCCTAAATATTTGTAGAATATTCAATCTTTATCCAATCTTCAAAGATGACTTCCACCCCAAGCCATCCGATATTCTCTCAGCCAATCTGCATATGTTTGATCGCTAATCTGATCTTTGGTGATATCTGATCTTTGGTGATGATTTGTCGATTGGCTCTAATCAAATAACTTCGTCGACATCTTCGGGACTTCAATCAATGATCTCGTCGTCAACATCTTCATGAGATATCTTCTTCGGCAAGTTAGTCAGGCGGTCTTCAATTTTGGTAAGGAAATATTCAAATAACCTCTCGAATATATGTGTCTTTGCTGACCGACTCCAACCGAAAAGATCTTTAGAATCATCAGAATAAACTGAATCTAGATCATGCGTCTTCTGTACGCTGTCCTTTTGTTCCAGTTATGTGTGTGAACTCCAGCTTGAATTGTCTGAAGCCGTTTTGCCAAAGACATGCCAATCATGGGAACATCAATGTGCCACAACGAGCGAAATCCTAAACTGAATTGAGAGTTTAGCTACACATCATTGAAATAAGAACACAAATATTCATGATGAAAAATAGTAGAAAAATCTCTTCTCTCGTCAAAGCTTTGCCTTCTCCTCCAGAGCTATCTTCAAACTTCGTAGAATGATTGATGATGAAAACTCTAACCTAAACCTTTTATTTATAGCAAACTTAGATTTCCAAATTTGTTTTGGGTTGAATTATCAAACTTGGTTTCCAAATCTATTTTTGGGCCCGAATTATCAAATTTCGGACTGTTGATGTCATCATGCTCTCCCTGCATTGACGTTAGCACCGCGCCCAAAGTTGACGTTATCAATGCGCTAATGTCTTCCTTGGGCGCGGTCTACACTGTTTCCCGACTACGACTCTTGATTTGACCATCCAAAGGACATCGGATGCTCTCGGTGTGAGCTAAAGAGTTGTGGAGAATTGAGTCAGCTACGTAATGACATGTAGTTTGTATTTTTCTGATTAGTGGTAAATTCCCAGCACTCCGTCAAAGCTCCGAAGGTCTAATCTGCCATTGTGGTCTTTTTGGCATGAAATGCCATCATTTATGCGCGTTTCCTCCTAGAGCTTCCGAAACACCTGAAATGAAAAACAACACTAAAAATTAACTGTTCACATATAAAAATGTTGAAATAAATGGGATTAACTGATTCGATGAATCGTATAAATACGACTCATCAAACCACCCCACACTTAAACTGGTTCGTCCCGAACAAGAACTAAGTCATAGAAGGAAAACTAATATGACATCACAATTTCTTCGACGTACTGAATAGATGCATATGAATATGAGTTGCTAGTCTAAACTCGCTTTTCTAGAATAACTCAATCATTACACAAATCATCATGCTCCACACAGAATTAACTCGATACATGTTACCTAGCTTTGAGCTGAAATTCAAACCAATTCAGATGAATGGGAGATAGTCCTCTTCAGACCCATGATCTGCATTTTCTGTTCCGAACTCTAGCTATATGGTTATACTTCATCGCTTCTTCTCACACGTGATTCATTCGAGCTTCAAGGTATTTGAGCTTTCTTTCTTCTTTTGGACAGCTTTTGATGTAGTGAACTTTCTTTGGCATTTGGCTCTTGATGTATGAATGACGTAATTCACTTTTCTTTGAATAAACCTCACAATTTGGCTGATTTTTTTTCTTGAGCTTTGCTCCTTTGTTGTGAACAGCTTGTCTCTTTTTTTTCCTTTTTCTTCTGAAGGAGGTTCAATCATCGCCCGCGAGCATATGTAAATACCTCCCCGCTCTTTTTCATCCTCGACCTTTTTGACGCGAGTCAAGATGAGGGTCACTCACCTCTTTCCGGTTATTTCAGACTAGAGATAGGACGGTCTAGTTTCCCATCCCGCCTACTTACATAAACGCTGCAGTGGCGGAGCCAACTCTCAACCATCAAATCTCGAAGTGCTAGCCTCCCCGAAATCCATATAACCATATAACTGGAAATCTGGTCCTTTGAATTCTTCGTCAAGTCTCTCTAGGACATTTCTATCAACTCCACATCCCTGTTTATCTCAACTCAAAAGACACGTAGTGGGTTAAATACACATGTAAAAGCACAATTCAAATTTCATGAGAGAAATTCAATATAATCGACATCATCTATTGCACATCATTAACATCCAATACTGCATATCCAGGAAATATAGAGAAATTCCATACTTTTCAATTTTTTTCCAAAAGGAAACGTACTGACACAGTACATATGCAAGAAAAATAAACGTGCAGACACAACGGACTGACTGACTCTCCCACCCCACACTTTTGAATCAAGTCGTGTCCTCACGGTACAACTTAAGTTCAAAGACACCAACAATGCAAGACACACAAACATAGGGAAAAAGTAAATAGAGAATAAAGGTGAATAGGTACTCCCATCGTTTCGCCGCGTGATGGTGTAAATTTTGGTCAATCGAGTCGGTCAACACTGGTCAATAGTCAACCTCACCCAGTGTAGACGTTGGCGGCGTGGTCAACTCTTAATGTCTCTATTTGGCGCGACACTAATGTTGCATGTGGGTGCGCCTCTAATGTTAATGCTCGTCGCGATCCGCACTGAGTTGCACCTATTTCCTGCATGAAAAACATCTCTTTTCCGAAAAGACAATGTAAAAATTATAACTCAAGACTCAAACAAACATAAACGACATAAAAAAATGAAAAACACAAAAATTTGCCAGGCTACCTCCCTGCGAGCGCCTTTGTTTTACGTCGTTGGCTCGACGATATCTCTTTAGGGTCACAAGTTAGGATCCCATGGGCGTGTGAGGTCAAACTTTGCCCCAGCTACTCTTTCATTCTGCCCATATCTCTCATCGAGTGGTGCTCTCGTGTCTTTCCATCCTGGTTTCCATCCAAATGTGTCATGTTTCGATGGCTTCCTCATGTATTGATGGTCGGCATCCTTGTAAATATGGAAGTTCGATGTCTTGCCAGCAAACGCAAGTGACAACAAGCATGTTCCCATGTCAATCTTGGTCTCTATGGCAAAGAGGAATGGTCCTCCCAAAATAAGTGCTGGAGGATCGTTATCTCTAGCGTCTCCCATCTGCAAAACATAAGAGTCTGCAGGAACCACAAGATCTCCAACATGAAGTATTAGATCCTCAAGTAAACCAACAGGACGAATACACTATTTATCTCCCAACTCTAGCAACAGTTTAGGAGGTTTTAATTGTCCTAGTCTCAGCGAACATTACAGAGAATATGGCATAACATTATTAGCAGCACCCAAATCGATTAAACAGTGGTCTATGAGAGTCTCACCAACACCACAGGTGACTTGAAGGCACCTGGGTCCTTACACATTTCAGGCAGAGCTTCTTGACTTGTAGCACGTGGGTGTTCCACCATTGGCTTTTCTGGCTCATGCTTCGCCTCCAACTCATCTACCAGCTCATCATTATCGATCACATGGTCTTCGGGTACTCCCACCTACACAGAAAATGGGAGCAGAGTGTTAGTTTTGGAACATGTATCAGTGCAGGTCACGCCCGCTTCACACGTTACGGCCGCACCCGGTATAGACATTAGTGGCGCGTCCGCTTTAGACATTATCATCGAGCTAACATCTACTGTGGGCGTGATTGGCTTTGACTCTGAGTCATTTTCTTTGTTTTTTGCACCTGATTTGTCTACGACTGACAATGTACTGATATTTCCTCTCGAGTTAGGAACTGTTGTGCGTAAGGTTGTAACGGAGGTGTTGCATGTGATGTCGTGCACAATTTGCACTGAATCGACTTCTACTGTCTGGGACTTATCATCCATTTTGTGCATCTGACCCTGTCTCGATCTCTGTGCCATATCATCTATCAGGTCCCAGATATCATAAATGTGTAAATCCATTACTGAACCTCCTGCAGCAGCATCAAGCATAGAACGCCCTAGTGGAATCATCCCATCAAGAAAGCTTTCAAGAAGAAATAAATCTGTTAATCCCTAGTGTGGACAGCTTCCCTGAAGGTCATCGAAGCGCAAATAGTACTCATATTATGTTTCGCCCTAGAATTGCTCAATGGTAGAAATTTTCTCACGAATTCCAAATCGAAAGGATGGCGGAGAAAACTTCTTTAGAAACCGGGCTCATAGATCCACATAATTACTTTCACAATCTGCAGATGATGAGTAATACAAAGATCTTGCAGAGTCAGTTAAAGAAAAGAAAAATATTTTTAACTTAAACCTCTCTAATGATTCTTCTTTAGGATTTATGCGGCAATAGACGGAGTGAAACGTTTTTACATGTGTCACAGGGTCTTCTCCAATGGCACCTCCAAATTTGGGGAGACGCCGAATCATCCAACACTTAACCTCGCTGCAATCATCTTCCTCATCGTCTTTGTCATCACAAATTGCTCCACTATAATAAGAAGACATAGTGAATCACAAAAAACTGGAAAAAAAGTACTGGAAATAAAAAAAAGAAACAACTTCACCGAAGCACAGCTCCCAGGTAATGGCGCTAAAATTTGACGCGCGTCGTCTGACGCGTCAAATTTAATATTTATATAACCTGCTAAAAGATAGTAAAGCGGCAAGCAGGGTCAAACCCAAGAGAGCTGGTTGTTGAAGTTGTATCTGAAAACAAATAAACAAAGGGGGGGGGGGGGTTTAGCAATTAGGAGTGCAAAAGAGAGAATAGCAAAGAAGAATTCAATCAGAGAGAATATTCAGCTTAGGGTTTTTATTGTGACATATTTATCATTGACTGCTAAATGTCAAATCTCCAGTTTCTAAGTGTGGAATTCCGACAAAGGTAATATCCTAAAGTATCCCGACAAAGGTGATACACCACAATCTAACTCGAGAAAGGTGTTAGACTTCTAGTTCTTTCCTAAACAAATAATCCGACAAAGGTATTATTAAATCTAGGAGTTACGATCTACCATTACGACAAAGTTTCCAGTAGATATTAACGATAAGAATTAATTGTTTGATTAAACTTTGCGACAAAGCTTCCACTTAACCTCCTAAATTAATTCATGGGATGAAGCACAAGAACTAGAGAAACAAGAAATTGCATTAAGTAAAAAGTCTTAAAACATGTGCCACAACGAGCGAAATCCTAAACTGAATTGAGAGTTTAGCAACACATCATTGAATTAAGAACACCAATATTCATGATGAAAAATAGTAGAAAACTATCTTGTCTCGTCGAAAGCTTCGCCTTCTCCTCCAGAGCCGTCTTCAAACTTCGTAGAATAGTTGATGATGAAAACCCTAACCTAAACCTTTTATTTATAGCAAAATTGGGTTTTCAAATCTGTTTTTGGGTTCAATTATCAAACTTGGTTTCCAAATCTATTTTGGGCTTGAATTATCAAATTTTGGACTGTTGACGTCATCAAAACGCGTTACTGATGTCATCGGACGCGCTTAGCATTGACGTTAGCACCGCGCCCAGAGTTGACGTTATCAATGCGCTAATGTGTTCCTTCAGTGCGGTCTGCACTGTTGCCCGACTTCGACTCTTGATTTGACCATCCAAATGACATCGGATGCTCTCGGTGTGAGCTAGAGAGTTGTAGAGAATTAAGTCAGCTACACAATGACATGTAGCTCGTATTTTTCTAATTAGTGGTCATTTCCAAGAACTCCGTCGAAGCTTTGAAGGTCTAATCTGCCATTGTGGTGTTTTTGACACGAAATGCAGTCTTTTATGTGCGTTTCCTCCTAGAGCTTTTGAAACATCTGAAACGCAAAACAACACTAAAAAATAACTGTTCGCATATAAAAGTGTCAAAATAAACGGGATTAATTGATTCGACGAGTCGTATAAATATGACTCCCCAAGCATCGGGGCCGAGAAAGGTATATCTCTTTGTGCCACGACTGCTTTAGTAGAATCCACCTCATGCTCAACAGCATGTGTTGGTGATGGAGCTGGGGACATAGGCTCTGTTGTATCCTCAAGCCTTCGTTTGAGCCTACATCATGGTTAGAATCATATTCAATTGAAAATGTTTCGCCACCTCTCCTGATGCATGGCTTCCATGGCTTCCATGGCTTTTATAGCTCATACTACTTGTACGGCTCCAACTCCATTCTCTTTCCTCTTCAAAGATTACATCACGACTCACCACCAATTTTTCAGTAATTGGGTTTAAGAATCGGTAAGCTTTTGAACCGGATTCATACCCTATGTGTTGCATTTAGTGAGCTGAGTTCCGCTCTGTTGTAATTATCTCAGCCCAAACCATGTCAGCCAAAGTCAGTAGGCTTCTGCATCTCAAGCCTAATATGATCCGGCCCAAAACCCACCATATAAA
The DNA here is from genome assembly GCA_033675215.1 of Rhodiola kirilowii. NCBI lineage: Eukaryota > Viridiplantae > Streptophyta > Magnoliopsida > Saxifragales > Crassulaceae > Rhodiola > Rhodiola kirilowii. Next base: position 30,196,691 of record CM066194.1, on the reverse strand, counting down.
AGCTGCATTTCCAGATGCATCTCATTTGATCATCCTAGGGTTTTGAGTGAGAAGCGAGAACGAGGCAGTCGGTGACGAACGGAGAAGCTTTGCTGTGGTGGAATTCATCTGTTCTTCTGGGATTCTTTTGAGTGCTCTCTTCATCTCTGAGGATCGTGACTTCAAGTGAGGATAGACGGTTCTCCTATCATGCGAGTAGGAGTGTTAGCAGTGAAGAGAGTCCATGCGTTGGATGAACTGAGTGATACACTGTAACTCTGATACAAATGCTGGTGTACAAAGAACTGAAGATCTAGCGCATTTACCAAGCAAGCCCCAAGCTCAACGTGGATTACCCCTATTTTTGGGTGAACCACAGGCCTTAAAAGGTTGTGTCGTTCTGTTCTTTAATTTTTCAGTTTGTGCAAGCGTAGATCTAGTATTCAATTGTTTGAATCTGTGCTGATATTTGTTCGACTAGAATATGTCTAGTTCCTACAATGGTATCAGAGCTTGGTTGTTAGATCAATTCAAGATTTGCTCCGATCTGAGTCGAATTTCTCAGGTCGGCGCAGATGTGAAGTAAGCACAAAGATAGAATATGATCGATACTTGATCTGGTTATTTTCTCGAACCTCAGCTGCACTAATTATTTTCTTGTGGTTTTCTTGCGAGGTAAATGATGGCTACTTGAGTGGATGTGTCCCTGTTTGATAAGAAAGGTGATTTTGGAATCTAAAAATAAAGACAAAACCTCTGCTCTCCCATCATAAAGTCAGTATCGCGCTGGAAGAAGAGGAAACGAAATGGTCTGAGGATCAGAAAAAAAGAAAGGTAGAAATAAATGAGGAGGCCTTTAACCTTCTCATACTTAATCTGTCAGACACAGTCATCAGAAAGGTCAGTACAACTAAGACTCCTCTTGCACTATGGTCTAAGTTAGGCTCACTGTATTCGAATACTGTTGCACCATCTTGCCTATCTTAAGGCTTTAGTGTTTACATATAAGATGGATAGTAGGAAAAGCATTGATGACAATCTTGATGACTTTCTGAAAATGACTTTAATGCTTGTTGATATTCCACATGCTCTTGATGACACTAGCATAATCATGATACTGTTGAATGCTTTGCCTAAAAGTTATCAAGTTGTTAAAGATGTATTCCAATATTCTGGTACTGTGCCTGAGTATGACTTGATGTGCTCTGCCCTTAGGACTTGAGAAAATGAGTTGAAAAAACCAAAAATCCAAGTCTAGCTCTAATCTTTTTGCTAAAGGAAACCCCGCTTTCAACAATTTTAACAAAAATAAACACACTATTTCTGATAATAAAAACAAGCAAGACAAGAAAAAGGTTTCTAAAACTCAGCGTGAAACAAGAAAATGTTTTCATTGTGGTGTGGCTGGTCACCTGAGGTCTAATTGTACTAAATGGATAAACATGAATAAGGGTGCAAGTAGTTCTGAAACTAATATAGCCACGATTTCTTGTGAAAATGACAGCTTTCCAGAAGTGTTGAGTGTGACTGATAAGTCAAGGATCAACTAATGGATCTTGGATTCTGACTGTTCCTTTCACATGTGCCCTAATGTTAGTTGGTTTTTCTAATTTGGCACCTATCTCGAAGGAGAAGGTGTACATGGCTAATAGTCAGTCGTGTGACGTTGTTGGAATAGGGACAAGTGAGGCTCACCCTATCCAATGACAAGTTGATTGATTTATCAAATGCAAGATTGGTGCGTGGTTTAAAAAGAAATTTGATATCATTGGGTGCATTGGATGATAATGACTGCACATACTCTGTTGCTAATGGCTGCTTGTCTATTTTCAAGAATGATAAAATTGTTTTGACCGGTACTTAGGTGTCTAGTCTGTATGTTCTTGATGGCTATTATTGTGAAACTGATTCTGAATGCCATGTTGTGACTTATCGCTTCATGACTGATACTGTTAAGTGGCATTGAGACTTGGCCACTTAAGTGGCAAAGGTCTTATGGCTCTGAGCAAACATGGCCTATTAAGTAATGCAAAGATTACTGAACTGCCCTTTTGTGAGTCCTGTATCTTAGCTAAGTGATGGATCAAATTTATATGATTCATCATGACAGTTAAACCCATCAAATTAGACGCTTTGTCTTAACAACTTTTACTTGTTAGTTTCACTTTTGTTCTACAGGCTATTTCGAGGATTAGAGATGAAACGAGCTAAAAAGGAGTTCTTAACGCTAAAAGTGGATTACAAGTCAAAACTGGCCATGCTCCGGCAGTACTCCGATCAAGCCACAACTAAATCCCAATGACTTGTTCCAACAAAGATCAAGAACTCAAGTGAATGCCCTTTGGAACAAGCCACAACCTAGCCACCCTTTGATGTCAACCAAGAAGCAACCAAGGGCAACCAAAGTCTAACCGGAGTTGGGAGGCAACCGATGGCTTTTGGGAAAATATCACAACCCACTACCTCACTTCCTCCACCTCATGGCCGGCGGCTTCCATGGGAGAGTGCCACCTGGCCGGCGGCTTTGTGGCTTGTGCCACCTATGACCGGTGACTTTTTGCCTCTCCTCTCCCCCTTTGACATGTGTTGGCTCCTCTCCTCTCCTCCTTGCCTATAAATACAACACTTCCTCTCATTTGTTCAATGGCCCAAGTTCTAGTCCTAAGTCCTTAGTTTGGGTCCTTGATCACTTGATACTTATCTCTCTAGTTTTGTACTCACAATCCTTGTAAACACTTCAATTTGATATTGAAAGCTCCAAGTTTGTTCTTGAGTTTGAGTGTGTTCTTGAGTTCAACTTTCGAAAACCTTTACTTTCCTTGTCTTTACTTTCCAAAACCTTTACTTTTCTTGTCTTTATCTCTCTAGTTTGGGAATGATGGACCATAATTATACGAATCATAAACACAGTTAAACCCACTAAATTAGACCTTTTGTCTATTTAACTTTTGCTTGTTAGTTCCGATATATTTCTACAGGGTATTTTGGACTCTAGAGAGAATACACGCTAAGGAGAGGATTTTACACTGAAAAGATATTACGAGTCAGTCCAAGGTTACGATCAGACGCTGAATGCAGAAATCTCAAGATCCTGACGTGGAATCACTCAAAACAAATCCAACCAAAGTCAGTCCGGAGCTGAAATGGACCGATGGCTTTTTGGAATGAGATCAAAAAGCCATAAACCACTCTCCTCATGCAACCTAGCCGGCGGCTCCTCCCTCACAAACTCCTCCCCTCCCTCACAAAAGCCGCCGGCGGCTTTCAGCTCTCCATGGAGAGCTTGCCATGTGTTGGCTTCTCCACCACATCTTCATCTCCTCCTCCTCCTCCCTTGGATCAAAATCATCTCCACCCTCCATTTCCTCCTCCTTAGCCTATAAATACCACTCTTCACTTCATTTGTAAATCATCCACAACATCCCAAAAATCACAATTCACTTTTCTCTCTAGAAAGTTTGGCATTTGTAAGCTTTGGTTTGAAATAATACTCCTGTTGGTTCTTGAGTATTATAACAGTTTGAAATAATACTCATGTTGGTTCTTGAGTATTATAACAGTTTTAGAGAATACTCATGTTGGTTCTTGAGTATTCAAGTAGGATTTGGGAATACTCCTGTTGGTTCTTGAGTATTCCCCTTTACTTACTATCTTTCAAAAACCCCCGAGTATTTAGCTATGATATCCTCTTCCATGGATAATCGTAGCTAAACTCTTCATTCGGTTGAAGGGGTGTACATGTATCATAAAATGTTTTAGGCAATTCTTAGAGCCTCTTCTCTGTATTCAAAACTTGTTCTATGTGCCATATATTAGGTTAGAACTTCCAAGGTTGAGTGGATGCTTGGAATGGCAAAGCTCTTCCGTGGGGTTCGTAAACATACTCGGATAAGTGGATGCTTGGAATGGCAAAGCTTATCTGAGGAGTTTGACCTTTCTAAAACACCATTTGGTTGCTCGGGAATGACTAACCAAATGGATGCACACAGGCTAATATACCTTGGAATGGGGTATTAGTCTAAGTAGAACAAGTGCTCTACGACTTTTGCAAAAGACTAGATGGTGTCGCAAGTTGAGTGCTTGGAATGGCCTCGATTCACTATCGAACACTTTTGCAAAAGACTAGATAGTGTGGCAAATCGAGTACTTGGAATGGCCTTGATGCACGTTTGAATACTTAGAAGGATCACTAAGAGCCAATGATAAACAGGCTATGATACAAGGCCCCAGAAACCGAATGCTTTCCTGAGATTCAAACCCCCTTGCATTTACTTTCTTAGTATAAACTGCTCTATCAACCGCTCACCTTCCGGAGGACTTGCCAATCACGCATCACCCGCTGTAAGTCTTCTTCCTTTTATTTTCAGTATTTACTTTTCTGTAATTTACTTTTCCGCACTAAAAACCAAAACCAACCAAAAAAAGGCACTTACTTTTCCGCACTAAAACTCAATCAACCTAAAAAACGCTCCCATCCTGTACAAATCCCTCAAAGAAAAACTTATCCCCCTAATTCCCTTGGGTTCGACCCCTACTTACCACTTGCTACCCAGTAGTAAGGTCACGAGTAGCGGAATATAAATTAGCTTTTGCACAGAGAACACCGCACCTTAACGACAGTGCGGTGGGCTCCGTCAACAGTTAATAGTGGATGATTTCTCTAGGAGGGTTTGAGTGTATTTGCTTAAGACTAAGGTCGAGTCCTTTGAAAAGTTTAAGGAGTGGCAGACTCTAGAAGAAAATCAAACCGGTAAGAAACTGAAAGTGCTTAGAACTGACAATGGCTTAGAATTTTGTAACTCTGAATTTGATGAGCATTGTAGAGCCGTAGGAGTTCTTAGGCACATGACTGTTAAGTCCATCCCTCAGCAAAATGGGGTTGTTGAGAGGATGAACAGGACATTGTTGGATAAGGTTAGAGGCATGTTGATCACCTCTGGCCTTCCTAAAGCTTTCTGGGGGGGAAGCCTTGTACACTGCTGCCTACCTAGTGAACAGGTGTCCCTCTAGATCCATAGACATGAAGTGCTCTATAGAAAAATGGTCTAATAGGAAGCCTAACCTAAGTGAGCTCAGAATTTTTGGGTGTGCTGCTTATGCTCACACTAAGGAAGGAAATTGGATCTTAGAGTAGTTAAGCGTGTTTTTCTTGGGTACCAGCAGCAGCAGGGTACCAACGGCTATAGATTATGAGATATGAGTGCTAGGGGTGTGATGATTATCACCAGCAGAGATGTGGAAGTAGAATTTCCAAGGCTGAGTGGATGCTTGAAATGGCAAAGCTCTTCCGTGGAAGTTCGTGAACATACTCGGGTAAGTGGATGCTTGAAATGGCAAAGCTTATTTGAGGAGTTTGATCTCTCTCAAACACCATTTGGATAAATCAGAAAAGACAATCCAAATGGATGCACATAGGCTAGTATACCTTGAAATGAGGTGCTAGTCTGAGTAGAACAAGGGCTCTACGTTTTTTGCAAAAGATTAGACAGTGTTGCAAGTCGAGTGCTTGAAATGGCCTTGATTCACTTTCGAACACTTTTGCAAAAGACTAGACAGTGTGGCAAATCGAGCGCTTGAAATGGCCTTGATGCACGTTTGAATACTTAGAAGGATTACTAAAATGATAAAACAGGCTATGATGCAATGCCCCCGAAACCGAATGCTTCCCTTGAATTACAAAACCCCCTTGTATTTACTTTTCTAGTATAACTGCCTTAATCAACTGCACTCACCTTCCGGAGGACTCGCAAATCACGCATCACCCACTGTAAGTCTTTCTTTTTACTTTTCAGTATTTATTTTTCTGTAATTTACTTTTCCGCACTCAAAACCAAAAACAACCAAAAAAGTCACTTAGTCATAACCGCTAAAATCTTAATCAACCTTTAAACACGCTCCCTCGCTGTACAAATCCCTTAAAGAACAACGTACCCCCCTAATTCCCTTGGGTTCGACCCCTACTTACCACTTGCTACCCAGTAGTAAAGTCGCGAGTAGCGGAGATATAAATTTATTTTGCACAGAGAACACCGCACCTTAACGACAGTGCGGTGGGCTCCGTCAAGGACCAAACCAGTACCCGACAGGACAATATCAACATAAGGGACAAAATCAGTACCAAGCAAACTCAAGCAGTCAGCAAGGGCTAAACAAATCGCTTGAAGACACAATGAAGGAACTCACAGGAAGCGTAAATCAATTGGGTACTTCGCTACACCAATTCCAGGCGAAAACTGGCGGGGCAATTTTAGATTTGACCAAACAAATGTCCCAGCTCGCCACCGCAATGTCTGCACTCACTAATGAACCTGGCAGACTTCCTTCACAAACAATCCAAAACCCAAAGGCGAATATTAGCATGATAAGGAGGGCAAACATGAATGCAGCATGGGAAGAAGCAGCACGATCCACAACTTACAAACTTACGAACAAACACTTCACCCGTAGGCACCGTCCTGATTGGAATCAAGAGGAAGACCAACCCAATGATGGCAGAACGTGGGTCACGCATGCTGACAATGGACGCTATGCATTCACGGTTAGCATGACACCTCCACCGATTACACACTTTGACATATCGGCATCTGGCTGGAATGAGAATGACTCTGATGGTCTCAGATGGGATTCCCCAACTAACATCTATGCATCAGAGCAAGGTATTTACCTAGAAGATCAGGAGTTAGAAGGGCCCGATCATACAAATCTAGAACCTAAGGATGGGCAGAATGGCCCGATAATGGAAAGATCCCTCACTTCAGATCATGAGTCACAACCGGAAAGGGATAAGGACCCAGGGGCCTTCACAGTCACCTGTGGTATTGGTGAAGCTCAAATTCACAAGTGCCTAATCGATCTTGGGGCTGCCGTCAATGCCATGCCTTACTCCTTATATTACATATTAGGGCTTGGCCCATTGAAACCACCAAGGTCAAATATCGAGTTGGGAGATAAATCGTGTATCCAACCGGTTGGAGTGCTTGAAGATCTAATACTCCATGTGGGAGAGCTTGTCGTTGCTGCGGATTTTTATGTAATACAAACGGGAGAGACTAGCGAAGACGACCCTCCAACACTTATTTTAGGACGGCCTTTTCTCTTCACCACCAAGGAGTGACCCTCATCTTGACCCGCGTCAAATTTTGAGACGACATATTGTTGATGGAAATACAACGATATTTTTTTGTGACGGAATGTTGATATAATTTTGCCGAAAAAGTAACGGAACATTTTCCGTCTGCGTTTCTGGTGACGTTTTATTGACGGAATTTTGAGACGGAAATTTTTGCAAAATTTGTAGTGTTGTGTTGTAATAACTTTGAATTTGTGTGTTTTGTTGGTGCTGCGTGAGGTGTATCTTGTAATAGCTAGGCATGTGTTTTTTAATATTTGCTTAGTTTAAAGTATTCCCCACCATGCTTTTTTGAACCATAGAAAGTGATCATGGGAGATGATCAAAAAAACCATGCACCCCCAACCATGATTTTTTTGATCATCAAAAAGATCATCCCATGGTTTTTTCTAAAAAAGATCATCCCATGATCTTTTTTTGTGTTTTGATCATGAGAATGAGCCAATCGCAACGCGACACGTGTCCTGTGTAAGAAACATTAAAATTTTTATTTTGATCTTGCAATGAATATATCTTCTAAATTACAAATTAATAAAATCAAAATAAATACCAATATTCATAATTTTTTGACCTCTATAAAACGAGATACACTTTGATATATTTTTATTAATCTTAACATGTATGAGCTATAATTTATGTAGTGATGAAAGAGATTGATGATAAACTTTTTTTGGGATCATGAGTGGGGTGCATGTATTGAAAAAATCATGAGGGATGATTAGATGAGAGAGAAAAAGGATGAGAGAGATGGATGGTATGATTTTTTTTATCATGGTGGAGGATGCTCTTAGGACTCAGCTCAGGTGGAGGTTTGTTACATTCAATGAGTTGAGTTCAGCTCTGTTGTAATTATCTCAGCCCAAAACCATGTCAGCCAAAGTCAGTGGGCTTCTGCATCTCAAGCCTAATATGATCCGGCCCAAAACCCACCAAATAAAAGCTGCATTTTCAGATGCATCTCATTTGATAATCCTAGGGTTTTGAGAGAGAAGCGAGAGAGAGGCAGTCGGTGACAAACAGAGAAGCTCTGCTGCGGTGGAATTCATCTGTTCTTCTAGGATTCTTCTTGGTGCTCTTTTCATCTATGAGGATCGTGACTTCAAGTGAGGATAGACGATTCTCCTATCGTGCGCGAAGGAGTGTTAGCAGTGAAGAGAGTGTGTATGAGTGAGTCCATGCGTTGGACAAACTGAGTGATACACTGTAACTCTGATACAAACGCTGGTGTACAAAGAACTAAAGATCTAGTGCATTTACCGAGCAAGCCCCAAGCTCAACGTGGATTAGCCCTATTTTTGGGTAAACCACGGGCCTTAAAAGGTTGTGTCGTTTTGTTCTTTAATTTTTCAGTTTGTGCATGCATAGATCTAGTACTCAATCGTTCGAATCTGTGCTGGTATTTGTTCGACTAGAATAGGTCTAGTTCATACACTATTAATACAACCATAATGCTTCTGTCTTCAAGTTTCTTAAGATGTGGAGTTGTTACCTTGACATGTGCGACGCAACCAAATACTCGAAGATGATTGACATTTGGCTTCCTCTGCTTCAAAACCTCATATGGCGGTCTTGGCTTTCAAGCGTGCAGTTGGTGCTCCGTTTAATATATACACTTCTGTAGTCCGAGCTTCACCCCAATAATTTCGGGGCACCTTCTTGTTCTTCAATAGGCTTCTCGCCATACCCACAACAGTTTGATTTTGTCACTCCCACCAGACCATTTTGTTGCGGCGAATAGGGTGCTGTGAGAAACCGTCTCACTCCATGTTCTTCACAATAAGTGTCAAACTCGCGTGACACAAACTTACCTCCCCTATCGATGCGTAGGGCTTTGATCTTACTGTTTGCTTCCACCTCCATCTTTGCTTTGAGTCTTTTAAATATCGCAAATGATTCATCTTTATCTTTGAGCAACACAACCCACATGTAACATGAGTAATTATCAACAATAAGTAAAAAATACTTATTACCATCATGTGTTGCAGGGGTAATCGGACCACAAATTTCGCTATGCACTAGTTCCAATGGGCCCTCTGCTCGATATAAAGATGCTTTTGGAAATTTAGTGCATTGTTGCTTTCTCGCCAAGCATGCCTCGCACAATTGCTCAACATGATCTATATGGGACAATCCCTCTACCATCTTCGTTTGAGATAGATCTCTTAGTGCGAAGAAGTTTATATGCATGTACCGAGCGTGCCACAACCATTCCTTCGCATCATATTTCGCCACGAGCCATATCGTTCGTGTAGGATTCAACCGCAACATGTACAATCGATTCCATGACTTCTTCACTTTAGCAAATAGCTTTCTTTCCCGATCATATATGCTGAGAAAGCCATCTTCTAAAGTAGTTTTGCACCCTGCTTCATCTAGTTGGCCAATATTCACAATATTACTTCGAAGTCGTGGGATGAAATAAACACCTGTGAGTACCTTATGTTCTCCGGTCAACCCGTGAAGAAGCACATTTCCGCGCCCATGTATCTCTACCAAATAACCATCACTGAACTTGACTGATCCCTTCACCGATCTATCCAAGTCGTTGAAGACACCTTTGCAGCCCGTCGTCATGTGGTTACTAGCCCCTGAGTCCAAATACCACATGTCACTGATCCAAATCCCATCAATCCCATGTTTTGGTTTGATGTTATTTTTATATAGAAACCCAAAAACTTATAAATTAAGGTTTTAGAGAACGGTTTCCATGATTCTAGATCACATCCTAGTTTTGAAGACGACTCTTGAAGAGAACGTGAAGCTTTCGAAGAGAGGAGAATTTTTTATTTTCATTCAAGAATATTTGTGTTTTTGTTATGGCTACATGAGTAGCAAATTTTCTTATTTCAGTTCAGGGTTTCATTTATTGTGACTACGTTTTGAGACTCTTTTCTTAATGCAATTTTATGTTTCACTAGTTCTAGTTCTTTATCCCATGAATTGAATTGTTAGATTAAGTGGAAACTTTGTCGTAAAGCTTAATTTGACAACCAATTCTTACCGTTAACATCTACTGGATACTTTGTCGTAAAGGTAGATCGTAACAGCTAGAATTAATAATACCTTTGTCGGATTATTGTGTTTAGGAAAGAACTAGTAACCTAACACCTTTGCCGGGATACTTAGGGTTGTTACCTTTGTCGAAATAACCACACTTAGAAACTTAGAATTTGATCTTTAGATGTCTATGATAAACGTGTCACAATAGAAACCCTAAGCTGAATATCTTCTCTGATTGAAATCTTTATTCGTGTTTCTTTCTTTTGCACTACTTAAAAACCCCCATTTTGTTTAATTATCTACAGATACAACTTCAACAAACCAGCTCTCTTGGGTTCGCCCCTTGGTCATTTGTAAATATAGCTAAAATATTTGAATAAGAATCCAAACACTTATGCTAAGTCACGGCAATCAAAACATTTGTAATGACTCGGTTGAACCGAGGTCGAACCCAAAGGATAGGTGATTAAACTAATAGTGCTAACAATGTGATTAGAATGTCTAAGGTTGGGGGGGGGGATTTTCAATCCAAAAGTGAGATTAAAACTTACTAAACGGTGATTTACTTTCAATTAAAAGATGACTAGGGATCACTTCTCCACATAGACAATTATTGTGACAATGAAATTAGATACCAATGATGAATTCACATGCACATGTGTAGAATTTAGCTCATGCAACATTTATACTAAGTTCAACTCACGCTACAACTTAGTAAAAAGAGGTTACATCTCGCATGGCACCTCACACTCGCGCTCTATTGGCACTATAGAACATGAATGTCTAGCCTCACACTCGCGCTTTATTGACTAGATAAACATGTTCTTGTTAAGTTCAAGCCATTCTCATTAGGTTATAGAGTTATCTAACTAACTCAAAAGCTCTAATGCTTCTTCATTTAGTTCATTGAAGTCATGATGATCAACGTGAGCTACATCAAACATGAGATCAAGCAAAATTCCCATTGAGGACATGTCACAAACACCTTATGGGCAACTCTAAACATTAAGTTCAAATGAAGAAGATTCATGTGCAAAATCATTCAACATTAGCATCAATTGTATTCACAACGTCACAAACATGTCTAAGGGATCCATAATCCCCAACCAAGCTCACTACTCACTCATAGTGAGTTTACAAAAAAAATCAATAACAAGGATGAAACACCCATATGAAAAGTAGAGTTTAGAACTTCAAAACCAATATGGAGATTCAAGAGTAATGGAGGATCTTTGTTGTTGGTCTTTTTCTTCACTCAATCAACCTCGAAATCAGTGCAAATCCCCTAGAGGTTCGTGCTGGCGGCTCCTCAAAATCAGTGCAAAAAAAAATCTCCCTAAAACTCTAAAAAAAACTGGGTTTTATAACATCCGCGACGGCATGCGTTCGCATGCTTTCGGCCATGTGTTCGCATGGTCTCCTGCGGACTGGGAAGTTGAAAGAATGCGAGCGCAAGGGATTCTTATGCGTCGGGTCCGGTTTGTGCGTTCGCATGAAATAAATTGTGCGAACGCATGAATGTGGCAAAGGTTGGCAAAGCGATGAAGTAGGCGTGCATGCGAACGCACACTTTGATTCATGCGAGTGCATGCTTTGAGAAGTTTGCGCTTTGACTTTCAATTTGTGTTTCCTTGCTCCAAAATGCTCAGTTTTGCTCCAAAATCACTGCCAACTTGTGTTCTCAGCTTAAACTCTGTAGTTTGCCGGAAAAGAAGCACAAAACATTAAATAGCAAGTGAAATCGTAATAGCACAATCGAAACAATAGGCATAGAGGTCGCCTAAAATGCATATATTTTAGCGTTATCAAATCACCCCACACTTAATGTTTGATCATCCCGAGCAAACTAATCATAGAGATCAACAACCATAATGCATTTCATCATTCAGTTCAAAGAAAAACTCCATATGGTCACGAAGACTAACTAAAAACACTAAGAAACGAATCATACTTATAACTAACCACTTTCGTAGGTAACACGACTGCATTTAGCGAATGCACCAAGCCTTTAAACCCCTAGGCTACCCTAGTGGAGGAGTTGTAGTCTCCTGAGAGTTTTCAGACAAGGGAATACTCACAAATCCCACAAAAAGAACAATCATCCAATTAGGCATTTTAAATTCACAATTGTCAAAGTACTAGGCAAGGTGTTTTTCATGAAGTTCATAATGTATTCAACTAGATATGTGCATTTCAATCACTACATGAAACCTCTTCAAATCCTTATGGAAATTCATGAACTAGGACATTCAAGCAAATCAAAGCAAAGACTAATAAGTCTTTAATCAAGGATTCTAGTCATTTTCTATATTAGTGACTTCAAGAAAACAATCTAATAGTCGCAAAGAAATCTTGTTAGATCACTCACCAATGCTAGCAAGGAGGCTAGTCCATTGGCTTGTGAGCTTTGAACTCATTCTCAAGCCTAGGACGCAAAGGTCACTTAGTCGTAAGAGAAGAGGAGTTCCAACATTACAGTTTTTTGTATATTCTTGCAAGTCATATCATGCCTAAGTATAAAAGAATACGAGGTTCGTCCCTTTGTGAATTCTTGCTAGGAAGTATCAATTGCCTCATTAGTTTTCATGCTAGAGGATTGTGGAATAGCCGATTGTCAAGTCTAAGTGCTTCTTTTTTTTCTTTTTTTCTTTTTTTTCCAAATGGCCTTTGGCCTACAAATTCTTTCGAGGGGGAACTTTTCTTCCTAACCCCCGGCATTTGTATCATTTTTGAAGCAAAACTTCTCGTGATCATCGAGAGAGTTTTTAGTCGGGGCTTTGCCCTCTTTGACCATGTAATTTTCATGGCGTGCAAGGGTTTTAAAATTATAATTTATTTTTGATTTTATGCTTTCAAAGATCAACTCTTTAGTCTCAAAAAGAAAAAGCTTAGAATAAAAGATAAAGAAGTGCTAGTAGATGCTTTGATTAATCAAGTGAAATCATGCACGACTAGTTGAATTTAGAGATGAAATTTTTCGAAAATGTAGCCTTGCCTAGACTTTTTGTTTTCATTAATAATTTGAAATTTTTGGATGAATTGCATAGTAGTGTAAGTGTTTTCCATGAAACATGCGAGTTGATTGGATTCCACACATTAAAGCACGTCAAGCAAGCAAACACATCTCATGTAGTCAAAACATGTCAAAACATAGGCCACCCCACACTTAGCAATTGCTTAGTCCCTAAGCAATGAATATAATTAAAAGCAAAGAGAAAGTTAAGAAAAACTTCTCTCGTTTGGAGGTAGCCATTTCAAAGTACGAGATGTTGTTTCGCGCGCCTAGTTCTTGGGCGACTGATCTTACACAAAAGATTCGAGTTATGATTCCCCTTTTTCTTCTATAAGACACGAAACTAAGAATGAGAGTGTTAATCACACAAGGCAGGGGAAATCATCATCGTAAATGTATCAACATCATGCAAGTCAACTCAAAATTTATCAAAAGACTGCATCTGAAGGGCATGCGAACGCATGGACTGCACTGTGCGAATGCATGAAATAAGGCAGTCGCATGGATTCCGCATGCGAACGCATGAACTCATGCGACCGCAGCGTAAAGAGGAATTTAGCTGCGCATGCGAACGCATGAATGCATTGTGCGAACGCACAGAGCTGGGCAATGTAGAAATTAGGCCTGAAGATCTTTTTCACCCAATGAATTGATACGCACTTAGATGATCATACAATTTTCAACACATATCAAGAATGTAACATATATCATAAGAGTGATCAACCATGTATACATCCAAAAAGATTTTCATCAAAAAGTTCATCATTGTGAACAAATCATCATAAGCAAATCATAAGCACAATAACATGTAGAAATGCTAATCTAGTGCTATCCTCTCCTAGAACTCCTCGTTTGACGTAGAGATGCCCTCACCTGGGGTAGAGGGAGCAGTGGAAGGGTCATCAGCTCTCACATCACCGGCACGATCTATGTCGTCAATGGTGGCACCAAGCTCAACCCCCGGAGCAACTCCAAGATCACCATGGGGTACAATAATGAACTGATCAGCAGCATTGTCTTCATCATCCAAATCGAAGCTGTCCTCATCTCCACTCTTTTCAATAGTCTCACCCATGGGAATTTTGCTCACTGAATCCAAGACTTGTCGCAGACTAGCCTCCACATTTTCCTTATCTAGCATAGAAGGTTCACCGACTTTTTCTTTCCCTTTAGCACTAAGAAACAAGGGTGGAGATGAAGGCGAAGGGGATCTAGGGACAAATCGGGATCGAGGGGGCAAATCTATGCTAGAGGATAAACCCAAATGATCGGTAATAGCAAGCAGGGTCTTCTCCTCCCATTTGTTGTGCTTCGAGACATAAGAGGCAAGGAAGCTTTGATCTCGCGCCAATTTATCTTGCACTGAGGCAATGGCATCCAAGCGCGATAAAATAAGATCAAACTTCGCATCACTAGAGGGAGGAGGCACGGCATGTGAGGAGGAGGGAACATCATGGGCAGCAACCCGGTCAACCTCATCATCAAAATCATCTTCTTCCTCACCCTCATTATCTCCCTCACAATCTTTCCATTTCAGCCATTTCCCTAAAATATGTCTCGATCTCATTTGCTTAAGAGTAAGCCTTAGCTTATCACTCTCCATATCTCCAAATGTGAAGTTGAGCTTCCTTGCAATCCACCTTACGAAGGAACCAGCGCCCAATCCTTGGTTCTTTGAAGACAAGAGTTGATTATCCTTAAGTCCCCTAGTGATGCATCATAACCAATCCACTTTTTGTCCCCTCTCAATCATAAGCATGATCATCATTTCTAGCTTCGGCACAAGTCTACCATAATTAGTGCGAACAAACACAATACCCGCTAAAAATTTGTGAATAACTTTCCATATGGGTATGCGAATACTAGTGGACTTGTGTTGATCTTCCTTAGCATAATCATTCCCCGAAATCCTCTTCCAAAAATTAAACACATCATCATCAACTACCTTAGGGAATAAACCATCCCTAGGTAGTCTAAACCAATCACACAACAAATCGGCATCCACCTCCCACTGATAATTACCCATAACAAACCTCCAACAGTTCACCTTCTCCTCCTCCTCATCCTCAACAATTTTATGCGCAGTGCTAAACGAACTAAGAAATTCCATAGTGACTGCATGATATGATCCCGGATCATCTCTAAATATAAAATTTAAGCCACTAGTCCTAAGCAATTCCTTAATCTCATCAGTAATTCCCAACTTCCTCAAAGCCTCAACTTCGGGAAAAAGGAGAGGGATAGGCCATTTACCTTTGTTGGAAAGTGGCGTATGCAACACCGTATCCTTCCTATTGCTGAACCGGATTGTGCTCTCAAAGTCATACGGCTTTGGCATCGTGAATATATTTGGATCATCGGCGCTTGGTGAAGTCGGAGGTGTATCCCTCTCGAAATCTCCACCGGCTCTACTGACCGAGCTGGGAGCCATAATGTATCTCGTGGGATCCTTGGAAGTGTGGCCATTATGCCGTCCTTCAGAATCGGACTTCACAAACAAAATCCCATTTCCCTTGCTTTTCTTCCCTTTTCCTTTGGACAGTTTGGAGATTGGTGGCTTGGAGATTGCTAAGTTCTTTGAGGAGCCCTTGGAAGGTGGTTTGGAAGCTGAGGTTGCCTTGACTTTGCCCATTTCGTAATCGGAGAGAATGGCGATTTGCGATGGTGGAAAGGAGGAATTAGGTCGAAGCTTTGCTTTGAACGGGCGGAGAAGGTCGAGCGGCAAGCGGACGGATGAGGGCTGATGTCGGACGGAGCTGCGGAGGCTGGGGTTGGTCGGAGAGAGACGGCAACGGCTGGAGCGACGGAGCTGCGGAGAGTTCTGGAGAAATCGAACGAAGGGTTTGAAATGAAACTGAAATCGACTGAATTTGTTTAACCCTAATTGACTCATGCGAACGCATGAATTCTGTTGTGCGAACGCACAGGTGTGCGGACAACTGAGAATGACTGATTTTCAATGGCTATGCGAACAGATGAACAAAATTGTGCGAACGCAATGTGCTGGGCCGACGCAATGATTTTGTGTGCGAGCGCATGAGATCATGCGAGCTCAACACTTAGAATTTGAACAAAAATTTTGCTTATAATGCAAACGCAAAAAAGGGTTGTGCGAACGCATAAATGGGTACCGAGGCATAAAAACTATGTGCGAGCGCATGAGACTATGCGAGCTCAACGAAATGAAGAAAAGGCTTGCTATGCGAACGCACGAATGAAACTGTGCGAACGCATGGAATTGCGGACAAAATTTCTAAGCCAAATTCAAATCGTACATCAACACTCTTGCACAAAATTTCAACACCCCACACTTGTATTCTATCAAGGCATCAAATTCACCAAGCATATGTTAAGAAGACATCGTGCTAAAAGCATTTCAATTGCACATAGATCATCAAACATAAGCATTCACGCATGCATAGTTCATATTCTCAATTCTTGCACAAATCAATAGGAATCCAATCAAAATAGATTTACTTTGAAGATAATGGGAGAAACACTCACAAGCCTAGTTTAACGTCTTGGCTAAGACGGAGCCGATTCTTTTCATAACAAGAAGCACACTAAGAGAAGTTTTGAGCGGGATCCCTTCTCTAGCGGTATTGCGTATAGCATTCACGAGGGTGCTTCCAACATGTCTTGATTTCCATCAGCAGCATGATAGATTTTAACTCTCTGCCCATTTGCTTTGAAGACATTCTTTTGGTTGTCAACTAGCTCTAGGTGGCCATCGTTGAAAACTCTATGAATTCTATATGGTCCAAACCACCTAGACTTGAACTTCCCGGGAAATAACTTGTATCTTGAGTTGAATAGCAAGACTTAGTCTCTTACCGAGAACTGTTTCTTCAGAATGAGCTTGTCATGCCATCTCCGAGTTTTCTCCTTATAAATTCTTGAACTTTCGTAGGAGTCCAATATGATTTCATCTAACTCATTTAGTTGAAGGATTCTCTTTTCTCCCGAAGCTTTCGTATCGAAATTCAGCTCTTTGATAGCCCACATGGCTTTGTACTCGAGCTCTACTGGGAGATGGCAAGGTTTGCCATATACTAACCGGTATGGAGACATTCCAATTGGCGTCTTAAAAGCGGTCCTATAAGCCCATAAGGCATCATCAAGCTTCAACGCCCAATCCTTCCCAGATTTCCCAACTATCTTTGTCAAAATGTTCTTTATTTCTCGGTTTGACACTTCAACTTGCCCATTCGCTTGGGGATGATAAGGAGTAGAACATCTATGGAATATCCCGTTCTTCTTAAGCATAGACTCGAATCTTTTCTCCTTGAAATGGGAACCATTGTCACTTATCACCACTCTTGGCACTCCAAATCTTGGGAAGATAATTTTCTTAAACATTTTTATCACCACTTTAGCATCACAAGATGGGGAGGCTATGGTTTTAACCCATTTAGACACATAGTCTACCGCTACGAGAATAAAGCAATTTCCTTGTGAAGATGGTAGAGGTCCCATGAAATCTATGCCCCATACATCGAATACTTCAACTTCTAAGATGCCTTTCTGGGGCATTTCATCCCTTCTAGCAATGTTCCCCATTCGTTGACATTCGTTACAAGCCTTAACGAATTGATACGTCCTTGAATGCACTGGGCCAATAAAATCCCGACTGAAGAATCTTAGCCATGGTCTTGGAAGCGGATCCATGACCACCATAAGAAGAGGAATGACAACAAGCTATAATTCCTTTTGTATCTACTACGGGCACACACGTTCTATAAATCCCATCTTGGCATAGCTTGTACAAGAACGGGTCATCCCAAAAATACCTCGAAACGTCGTGCAAGAACTTCCTCTTTTGGTTATGATCAAGTCATTCAGAAGAATGTTGCACGTCAAATAGTTCACATAGTCCGCGTACCATGGGGCATCATCTTTGACACTTAGCAAATATTCTCCGATAAAAGAGTCTCCTATAGGTGTTGAGAACTTTTTGGAATCATGGAGGTCAATCTCGAGAGATGATTCGCCACTACATTTTCGACCCCTTTTTTATCTTTGATGTCAATAGTGAACTCTTGCAAAAGGAGGATCCAACGAATAAGCCTCGGCTTTGAATCTTTCTTTTCCATCAAGCATTTAATAGCGGCGTGATCCGTGTAGACAATCGTCTTGGACCCAACAAGATATGGTCTGAATTTTTCAAAGGCATACACCACGGCTAGCAACTCTTTCTCGGTGGTGGTGTAATTCAATTGAGCACTAACTAGCACCTTGCTCACATAGTAGACTACATGGAGTCTCTTATCCACTCTTTGCCCCAAAAGAGCTCCAATAGCATAGTCGCTCGCATCGCACATAAGCTCGAATGGAAGGTTCCAATTCGGTGGTTGCACTATGGGTGCCGATACAAGAGCTTTCTTGAGCTTTTCAAATGATTCTAAGCAATCTTCATCAAAGTGGAATTGCACATCATTGCATAGGAGGTGGGTTAGCGGCTTGGCAATCTTCGAGAAGTCCTTAATAAATCTCCGGTAAAAACCGGCATGCCTTAGAAAACTTCTAACTTCCTTTTGATCTTTTGGTGGTGGTAGTTGCTCAATAACTTGAACTTTTGCTTTATCAACTTCCACACCTCTTCTAGACACCAAATGTCCTAGCACGATTCCTTCTTGAACCATGAAATGGCATTTCTCCCAATTTAGCACTAAACCGGTTTCAATGCACCTAGCAAGAACATGAGAAAGGTTAGTTAAACAATCATCAAATGAAGTTCCATGGATAGAGAAATCATCCATGAAAACTTCCATGCATTTCGCAATATAATCACTAAAGATAGACATCATGCATCTTTGAAAAGTTCCCGGTGCATTGCATAGCCCAAAGGGCATGCGTCTAAATGCAAAAGTTTCATATGGACATATAAATGTAGTTTTTCCTTGGTCATTCGGCAAAATGGGAATTTGAGGAAATCCGCTATAACCATCTAGGAAACAAAAATATTCGTGTCCGGCAAGTCTCTCAAGCATTTGATCAATAAAAGGAATGGGGAAATGATCTTTCTTAGTTGCTTTGTTCAATTTTCTATAATCGATGCATATCCTCCATCCATTTACGGTTCTTGTAGGGACTAACTCTCCCTTATCGTTTTGCACAACCGTAAGTCCTCCCTTTTGGGGACGACATGGATGGGGCTTACCCATTCCGAATCCGGGACCGAATAAATGATTCCCGCATCTCTCAGCTTAGTAATTTCTTTAAAGACAACTTCGCTAAGGTTAGGATTCAATCTCCTTAGAAACTCCCAAGAAGGTTTTGCATTCTCGTCAACATTTATCCTATGCATGCATAATGAAGGGCTAATTCCCTGAAGATCATCAATAGAGTACCCCAAAGCTTTTCTATTATTTTTCAAGACATGCAAAAGTTTGGACGTTTCATGCTCATTCAAGGTTGCACCAACTATAACGGGATACGTAGAATTAGACCCAAGAAACTCATACCTGAGATTCGAAGGTAGAGGTTTTAACTCTCCTTCGAATTCCTTACCTCTCGGCATTTGGTCTCCTTCACCTTCATGAGCATCCAATAATTGTTCTCCTTCGGCCAAAGTCAAGTCACACATTTCCTCATCTTCTATATCCATTAGTGAGGTAAAAAGCATACTAGAATCATCTAACTCCATGACTTCGCTTTCAAAAGATGTTAGCTCAAGATTTTCACAAGATATATCAAGCAAATTGCATTCAAAAGATGAAGTGGGAGCTTTCATGGCATTTTTCAGAAAAAATTTCAACTTTTCATCCCCTATCTTCAATTCAATAGACCCTTCTCCACATCTAATGACCGCCTCAACGGTGTTAAGAAAACGTCTACCAAGAATAACGGGCATTTCTTGCTCAACATCCATTTCTAGCACATAGAAGTCTACGGGAATAAAGAATTTACCAACTTTAATAAGCACATCCCTAAGAACTCCCCTAGGGATTCTAGAACTTCTATCGGCTAGTTTCAATGAAATAGTAGTAGGATGGAGTTCACCCACATCAATTTGCTCAAACAAAGAATAGGGAATTAAAGAAATGCTAGCTCCCAAGTCACACAATGCTCTATCGATTTCAATCTTTCCTAAAGAGATAGGAATAGAAAATGACCCATTATCTTGCATCTTTTTAGGCATTCTACTTTGAACAATAGCACTACACTCAACATTCAAGGCTACCATGCTAGATTCTTCAATAACTCTACGATTAGACACAATATCTTTTAAGAACTTTGCATAGGTAGGATTTTGGGTGATTACCTCATGGAATGGAAGAGTGACATACAACTTCTTCAACATCTCCACAAATCGTTGGAAGTTGGCATCTAGCTTGCCTTTGTAGAGCCTTTGAGGGAAAGGGATCATTGGCACATATTTCCTTGTCAAAACCGGTTCTTCCTCCTTTTTCTTTTCTTCCATCGGAGTTTGAAGTTCAACTTCAGAATTTTCATTGGCAACTTCCGCTTCAATCTCCTTTTCATTAGAATTCGGTTTTCCTCGAGGTGTAGGCAAGACTCTTCCACTCTTTAATGTGATGGTATTGATATGCTCGGTGGAATTCACATCCGGTTGAGAAGGTAGCTTCCCAAATTGCTTCAACGCTACGGCTTGTTGAGCTACTTGATTCTCAAGCATTTCCGTTCTCTTGTTGCTCTCTTTTTGACTTTCTAGCATTTGCGCCATCATAGACATCATAGCATTATCTTGAGTGTTAGAAGGAGCTTGTCTTTGTTGATTGGAGGTCCCTTGGTCGTTCATAGGAGGTTTGGCTTGGTAGGGCCATTGATAATTCCCTTGGTTGGAATATTGGGAATTTTGATTGGAACCTTGGCCTTGATTAGAATAAGAATTTTACCCTTGATTTTGGTTAGAGCCATACCCTTGTCTTTGGTAATTCCCTTGGTAGTTGTTTTGCCCTTGAGTCTTAGAAGGGAAACCGGTGTCATTGAACATTCTCCTTTGAGGAGGTCATAGTTTCTTTGAGGAGTGGGCTCATAATTTCTGGTATAGGGACAAGGATTTGAAGCATAATTCCTTTGTTGATTGACATAATGTGCTTCTTCACAACCATCCTCATCATCTTCATATTTCCCATCGGGACAAGTGTTCGTAGCATGTTTCGTGCTAGAGCATAGAAAACAAGGTGGTTGGATAGAGTTTTTTCCTTTGTCATTCTTTGGTTCGGACACATCCAAAGCATTAACCATACTTATCAAACCATCCATTTTCTTGGCCAATTCACCAAATTGATCTTTGGTCACATAACTAGAAGAATCTTCTCTAGACTTAGCCATATTCTTGTGGTCAACTCCTTGGTATCTATCGGAATCGGTAGCAATTTTATCTATGACCTTAAATCCTTGGCTCGCTGATAAATCCATGATAGCACCGCCACTAGCCGTGTCCATTTGGCTTTTGGCATCTTTGTTCATGCTAAGATAAAAGTATCTCATAAGATCCGCCCTTCGAAAGTTATGGTGAGGGCATTCCCTCAAATAATGCTTTAATCGATCATAGGCTTGATGAAATAGCTCATTATCCCTTTGAGAGAACGTCAATATAAAATCAGTGAATTTCTTTGTCCTTGACGGTGGAAAGAGTTTGGAGAGAAAAGCATTTGCTAGCTCGTTCCAAGTCCTAAAAGATCCCGGCTCTTGGTTTTGCAACCATTCTTTTGCATCTCCGTATAGTGAGGACGGAAAGAGCTTTAAGTACACATATTCCACGGGCACATCCCTTGGCTTGTACGTACGGCAATATTCTTTGAAGTTAGCCAAATGGGTAGAAGGATTCCCAACTCCGTGGTATTGATCATGGGTTACCATATGGACTAAGGAGGACTTCACGTCAAAGTCGAATGCATCTTCATCCGGAGGCACAATGGCCGAGCCATTCCCTTCAAGAGTAGGAGTCATATAATCCCCAACGGGTCTCTCATCATCCTCTTCATCATATCTATAATTTCTGAAATTCCTTTGAGGGGCGGGAGGATTCTGCATAGGATTTTGATCATCAACATTGTTTTGTCTAGCGGGAGGGTTCTCCGCCTCATCTTCCATTCTATAATTTCTGATATTTCTTTGAGGAGCGGGAGGGTTCTCTATCTCATCTTTCATTCTAAACCCCGGTGGCAAATAATGTAGTGGGTTTAGGAGTGGAGGTGGTCGAGGTCTTGGGCCTTGGAAAGCCGGAGGAACAATAGGAGCAAGCGGAGGAGGATTCTTGCGAGGTCTACCTCTTCCTCTCTTAACGGTTGGTTGAGAAGGGTGAGAAGTATTTGAAGTTGATCCAATCACTACGTGTTTTTGCCCCTTAAATCTTGTGTTCATTCAAAAGCCTGCAAGAACCAAGGAATTCTTAGCAATGAAAGGTAAGAGAAATTGGCACAATTAAGCTCAAAACAAGCAATAACTATCAAGTAAGGAAAAGTGGACAACTAAACAATCTATTAGCACCTAGTTAATTAACCTATCCCCGGCAACGGCGCCATTTGGTCATTTGTAAATATAGCTAAAATATTCGAATAAGAATCCAAACACTTATGCTAAGTCACGGCAATCAAAACATTTGTAATGACTCGGATGAACCGAGGTCGAACCCAAAAGATAGGTGATTAAACTAATAGTGCTAACAATGTGATTAGAATGTCTAAGGTTGGGGGGGGGGAATTTTCAATCCAAAAGTGAGATTAAAACTTACTAAACGGTGATTTACTTTCAATTAAAAGATGACTAGGGCTCACTTCTCCACCTAGACAATTATTGTGACAAGGAAATTAGATACCAATGATGAATTCACATGCACATGTGTAGAATTTAGCTCATGCAACATTTATACTAAGTTCAACTCGCGCTTCAACTTAGTACAAAGAGGTTACATCTCGCATAGCACCTCACACTCGCGCTCTATTGGCACTATAGAACATGAATGTCTGGCCTCACACTCGCGCTTTATTGACTAGATAAACTTGTTCTTGTTAAGTTCAAGCCATTCTCATTAGGTTATAGAGTTATCTAACTAACTCAAAAGCTCTAATGCTTCTTCATTTAGTTCATTGAAGTCATGATGATCAACGTGAGCTAC
The DNA here is from genome assembly GCA_033675215.1 of Rhodiola kirilowii. NCBI lineage: Eukaryota > Viridiplantae > Streptophyta > Magnoliopsida > Saxifragales > Crassulaceae > Rhodiola > Rhodiola kirilowii. The sequence goes on along the minus strand of CM066194.1, from coordinate 30,173,483 downwards.
ATCAAACATGAGATCAAGCAAAGTTCCCATTGAGGACATGTCACAAACACCTTATGGGCAACTCTAAACATTAAGTTCAAATGAAGAAGATTCATGTGCAAACTCATTCAACATTAGCAACAATTGTATTCACAACGTCACAAACATGTCTAGGGGATCCAGAATCCCCAAACAAGGTCACTACTCACTCATAGTGAGTTTACAAACAAAATCAATAACAAGGATGGAAACACCCATATGAAAAGTAGAGTTTAGAACTTCAAAACCAATATGGAGATTCAAGAGTAATGGAGGATCTTTGTTGTTGGTCTTCTTCTTCACTCAATCAACCTCGAAATCAGTGCTTCTCCCCTAGGGGTTCATGCTGGCGGCTCCTCAAAATCAGTGCAAAAAAAAGTCTCCCTAAAACTCTAAAAAAATATGGGTTTTATAACATCCGCGATGGCATGCGTTCGCATGGTCTCCTGCGGACTGGGAAGTTGAAAAAATGCGAGTGCAAGGGTTCTTATGCATCGGGTCCGATCTGTGCGTTCACATGAAATGGATTGTGCGAACGCATGAATGTGGCGAAGGTTGGCAAAGCGATGAAGTAGGCGTGCATGTGAACACACACTTTGATTCATGCGAGCGCATGCTTTAGGATGTTTGTGCTCCGACTTTCAATTTGTGTTTCCTTGCTCCAAAATGCTCAGTTTTGCTCCAAAATCACTGCCAACTTGTGTTCTCAGCTTAAACTTTGTAATTTGCCTGAAAAGAACCACAAAGCATCAAATAGCAAGTGAAATCATAATAGCACAATCAAAACAATAGGCATAGAGGTCGCCTAAAATGCATATATTTTAGCTTTATCAACCCTGCTTACCGCTAGCTAGTAGTTGTTGGAGATTATAAATAATAAGTTTGACGCGTCAGACGACGCGCGTCAAATTTTACCACCGTTGCAGGGGAGCTGCGCTTCGGTGAAGTTCTTTCTTTCTTTTCTTTTTATTTTTCGTTATTTTTTGTGCTTCACTACTCGCTTTGTTACGTCTCACGAAGATAGTGAGAATGGCAAAGGTGATGATGAGATAAGGTCGTATCAGCCTACGATGAAGAAGATGTGTGCCCCGAATTTTCAGAATCAGCCTTGGTGTATCCATGAGGGGCCAAACATGCAAGAAATTGAGATCAAGACTGCTGTAGTGCAATATCTACCAAAGTTTTCGGTTGGCAAAGAGAATCAGCCACCAGGCATCTAAAAGATTTTCATGGCTTCTGCCCGACTCTCCGACCTTATGGAGTTACAGTGGAGAATTTCAAACTCAAAGCTTTCCACTTTTCTTTAACTGACATGGCTAGATCTTGATTTCTATCTCTTCCTTCAAGTAGCATCAGAACATGGGATCAGATACAGAAGAAGTTTCTTGATAAATACTACCCAGCAGCTAAGGCACGACAGGTTCATAGATAGCTGCAAGATATCGGGCAGGGGCCTAACAAGTCGATTTATGACTATCTGGAGAAGTTCAATGCCTTGGATGCCTAAAAAGCGGGTGATCAAAAATTTGCTAGATGGGTTGAAACCACTTGATAGTATGCTACTTTATGCATCAGCTGGAGGGTCTATCCTGAATTTATCTCCAGCTGGGGTACAAATTTGATCGTTGAGGTGGCCGAGAATGCTAGGTTCAGTGAAGAAGCCAATTAGCACAAGGAATTCAGCCGAACCAGAAGCATTGCAAAAGCTGAGACCCCATCAAACCAGATGATTAAGGAGCTGAAATAGATGAGGGAGATGATGCAGAAGCTCATGATGAATCCGGTGGTCCAGGTGCAGCCTTGTGAATTTTGCGGTGGAACTAACCATAAAACGAATGCTTGCCCTACTTTCCAGGAAGAAACACAGGCCAATATCAATGCTGTGGGGGGATTCCAAAACTATAATAATGGTGCACCCGAGTAACCTCAACAGCAGCACAACCGCCCACCAAGCCATCAGCAACAAGATAGCTACAACGATAAGGGCCAATATCAGCAAAGAGGGCAGAACTACAATCAAGCAGGCCTAGTAATCAAAATTCTAGCAAGTCTCTAGAAGATATGGTGAAGGAGCTGTCAGCTTGCACCTAGCAGTTAGCCACTACTATGCAACAAAACCAGGCCAAGAACGATGGAGCTTTAGCGGAGCTGGCAAAACAAATGTCTCAGTTAACCAGCACAGTTTTTGAGCTGAAGAGTGATCCGAGAAACCTACCATCACAGACCATCCCTAACCTGAGAGGAAACATCAATACACTGGCAGTGGTAGATGAACCGGGGCTGAAAATAGTGAAAATGAGCCTGAGTCAATGCCGATCGCCCACAAGGAAGACATTAGCTCAACGTTGTGTCTGAAGTGGACGCGCCTGTAATGTTTGAGCCAGGCACAACCGTAATGTCTGAGCCGGGCACGACCTGCATTGATGCATATTACAAAACTAACCCTCCACTTCTATTTTCTGTGCAGGTAAGAGCTCTTGAAGAGCATGTTATCGATAAGGATGAACTAGGAGACGAGTTGGAGGCAAGGCATGAGCTGGAAAAGCCAACGATGGAGCATGCACATGCGAAGAGTCAAGGAGAACCACCGGGAAAGTGTAAGGACCTAGGTCCCTTCACAGTCACCTACGGTGTTGGTGAGACACTAATTCATCATTGTCAAATAGACTTGTATGCAGCCATTAATGCCATGCCATACTCTTTGTATTGCTCTTTGAGACTAGTTCCATTGAAACCTACTAAGCTTTTGGTAGAGTTACGGGATAAATCTCGTGTTGGTCCAGCTTGTTTGCTTGAAGACCTAACCCTCAGTGTTGGAGATCTTGTTGTTCTTGCAGACTTCTATGTTTTGCAGATGCGAGATGCTAGAGATGATGATCCTCCAACACTTATCTTTGAACGTCCATTTCTCGTTACCACTAAAACCAAGATTGACATGGAAACAGGCTTGTTGTCACTTGCGTTTGACTTGAGACCTATATTGATTTCTGTGTTTTGTGTCAAAAAAAAAATTTGACAGGCGTCGTTGTACTCGTCAAAAATAATATTTATGATTCCGACTAACAAGTGGTAAATCGGGTCGTATCCACAGAGATCGATATGAGAATCTGTTCACTAGTACAAGAGTAACAATGGGGTTGGAAATTTCAAAAAAGTAAATAACAAACGCAAGCAAGCAACAATGATCACTTATCAAGAGAGCAATCGTCACACAAATTCAAGTATATAATATCAAAGAGTAGTGCAGGCTAGAACCTTCGACTGAGATGCAAGACCAAATCATTGACAAATCCGTTTTGATTTCTAATGTGCTACAACTTAGTCTCGCGCTAAGGTTATACTCCCCGTTCGTGTCTAGTACTTAATCTCGCGCTAACGATAATCAAGACCCTAACTCGCTAGAGTTGCATGAAGATTTAAACAAGTTGTCCTAGGGTGTTTAATCCTCATGGTATATTACTCTTGTCCTAGTTTGCTATCCCCGCTAGGTTGCTAGTAAACTTGACAATCGGAATCAACAAACAAACAAAAGCTCCCCTGCTAGGGTTACACTTATGCTAGCACATCAATTCCATAAACATTGCATAGTAATATGACACAAAACACAGAAATCAATATAGGTCTCAAGTCAAAGCATCACAATGTCAAGTTCTAGCCTACACGTATGAGTTTAGTTACTCATCGTAAGGGAATACATCATCAAGTATTTGAATAAAATGAAACAAAGTTACTGATGATGAACTCTCCACCAAGCTACAGCTCTACTCTAACACTTGAATCCCGTCACGAATCCACGCTCAAGCTTCTTCAAATTCGGAATCCTCCTCCGAGATTTCTTCTCACTTTTTCTTCTCAAACGTGTTCCCCTCTATTCCGTACTACCAAATCCTCTTTTTTTCTCCAAATGTGTATATCCAAATCTACACTACTTTTCTTCTCTTTTTATCTTCTTTTTTCACGCTGAAATCGAGAGCCAGCCACCTGGGAATATGTCTTTTCGAAATCTTCTTTTTCCTTCCCGAGATTGCAAATCCAAAATTAGGAAATTTGACTGCCAGCTGGACCCGCGGACGTCTTCTTCATTTAGCTCCCACGGAGGTCTTAATAATTATCAAAATTCTTCAGGCCAAAGCGCCTGTAATCATTCAGACATCCACGCCTTTTGCGATCGCACAGTTCAGACCCGTGGCATGAAAATCTTGTGCGTTCGCATGCCTCTGTGCGAACGCACACTTCAAGAACGTGTCCGCACACTTCAAATTTCAAGCACTTTGGACTTCATTTCTTCGACGCAAAATAGCTTCTAACAGGCTCCCTTTAGCCGATACTCCTTCCTTGGTCTCCGAATGCACCTGAGAATGAAAACTACACACAGGTAGTGAAATAATATACAGGCAAACACTAATAGATGGGGGTTTAACACAGAAAATAGTCATACAACTACGACTTATCAAACTACCCCACACTTGAACTTGTTCGTCCCGAACAAGAACAAAGCCATAGAAAGAAGTACAATGTACTAGTCATGCCAATCCTTACATCTCAATCCCAAATCCAGCCAATAATCTTATCATGCTTAAGATTCTAACAATGCGAGTAGAGATAGATTTTTTGATACTTGTTACCTCGCGAGTTGAAATCCAAATGACCTTGGATGATTGGGAGATAGTCCCCTATAGGTACCACGGACACTGCATTCTTTTCTGAGTTCTGGTCTTTTGATTGAGTCGGCGGCTTTCTCTGACACATGATTAATTCACCGCTTTCATACCGTTGAGTCTTGAATTCCTTAAATTGTATGGACTTTGATAAACGACACATCTTGCTTGAATCAATCAGATTTTGATTTTCTTCTTACTTGATGGCTTGCCTTCGGCTTTTGAAATTGTTTCTTGTCCACATAATCGTTTGCGCCCTTTAACCACTCCAATCATAGCCTCTGGATAACAGCATAGGAGTGCGTCCCGCTCTTTTCTCATCCTCGTCCTTTCTGCATGAGGCAAGGTAGGGGTTACCCACCCATTCCCAGCTACTCCGACTAGAGATGGACAGTTTGTTTTCCCTGTCCCGCCACCACTGCTAACGCATGAATAGACTTGTATAACTCGGTGACGGAGCTACTCTCAGGACTACGCTAGTGAAGCGTCAACCTCCACCACTTTTCTCAATCATCAGAACCAAAACTCAAAACTTCCTGCAACTTGCCGTACCTTTCTAGGACATTTTTGTCAACTCCACATCCCTACATATCACAATTCATTCGAACAAAGCATCGAATTTTTTTGAAATTTTGCATTTTTAGTCAAATGAGCACAATAGTCATACTAAGTTGGAAATAAGATTTCGACATATAAGACAAGCATAGCAGTACACCATCAGTTCGTCACGATCATCAAGACACATAACATGCGACATGAAAATTTAAAAATTTGACACACGGCTGACTCTATAACATCCCACCCCAAACTTAAATTTACACGTGTCCTCACGGTACAACTCAAGAGATAAGATGGACAAATAAAACAGACTCGAATAAAAATAAAAGAAGGAACTGGTACTCCCCTAATAGTCACGTGGTGGTGGCTGCCATGTACCGCGGACGTCTATTGATTTAAGTCCCTGGAGGTCTGAAGATTTAGCATAATTGTGTAGGCCTCCATGATGTAATTGTTCAGACGTGCGCCTAATCCACTGACGTTGAATTCCTTTCTTCATTCAATCACCTGAAACCACCAGAAATAAAACAAAATGCACTCGGGGCGCATTATCAAGGTACCAATTCCACTAATTAATCTACTCCTAACATGTGTAAAGTAAAAACACAGCGGGTTGCCTCCCGGTAAGCACCTTTGTTTTACGCCCTTGGCTGGACATTACCTCTTTAGGGATCACAAGTTAGGATCCCATGGCTGCTCCAAGTCAAACTTACCACTCAGCGTGCTCCTCTCCTCAGCACTTCCACAAGTTAATCGTTTCACAATGCTCCGCCCGCCATCAGGTGGCTTCGATCTCCAGTTCTTTTCTGTAGGTGCCCACCACTTTTGCGCACCCACCCCACACTTTCGTTTCTTCACTCGCTTTTCATCTGGCGGGCGTGTTTTCCTTGTTACCTTCAGCTGCTCACTGAAACCCTGAATCAAACACAACGATTCAGCAGTTATATTGTTAAAACAAGTTTTACCAGCTATCTTAGGCGGTTTCCCCGCACAAGGCTGGTGGTCATCCTCAAAGACACGAAACTCAGCCATCTTGCCACCATATTTGAGCATTATAATACCCTCTGCGACATCGATCTTCGCCGTCGTCGCAAACAAGGTAGGTCATCCTAGAATAAGTGTTGGTGACTCTTTAGTCTGGGTGTCCTCCATCTGCATGACATAAAAATCTGCAGGCACAACAACTTCTCCAACATTCAAGGTTAAATTCTCAAGCAAACCATAGGGATGAACACATGACTTGTTGCCTAACTCACTAGTTAACTTGGCCGGTTTCCCCGGTCCAAGTTTCAATGAACAGTATAGGTCATAAGGCATCACATTAATAGACGCTCCCAAATCAATCAAACAGTGGGGAATAAGCGTGTTACCAATGCCATAGGTCACCGTGAAGGCACCTGGGTCTCTAATTCGATTGGTCAACGCCCCTTGTTGCTCTCGCTCCAAGTCTTGCATTTGTGCATTGGTTCTCGTGTCCTCATACCCCTTCCATTGAATCTCAATTTTGATAGCTTTGTGACGCACAATAACCTGCATGGGAAATGGCGATGGCGCAAGAGGGTTAGAATTCAAAATCTGGAAATTGGTTACTGGGGATTCCGCGCACGTCTCTTGATTATCCTTCGCGGAGGTCTCTTCATTTTGTAATTGCTGAGGCGTCTGCGATTTAATTGGTGAGACGTCCGCCCAATTCACTGATGTTGAATCCAAATTTTACTCGTTTTTCTTTCCTTCAGCCTTCATCTCCTCTTCATCCTTTATCACAATCACACTCACATTTTGCCTTGGATTGGGGATCGTTTTCGACGGCAGCTTCCCTTTGTCTTCTGGCTTTTCGTAAACGGCGCTGGCAATTTGAGACACTTGCCTTTTTAGCTCGTTAACGTCTCCAGCTTGTTGGCCCATCTTTTGAGTGAGTTCTTTGAACATGCCTCTCTTTTCCTCTCTCAATTCTATGATCGGGTCCTCATCTCCTTGTCTGATGTGTGGTGGTTTGTACGGCTGTTTTGTAGATACGAGGATTGCTCCACATCGTAATTGTTGTTCCTTGGCCAACTACCATCATTTTGCCTAGGTTGCCATTTGCTGTTGCCTTGGTATCCATCATACCTCCTTGGTGGCAAATCTCCCTTGTTCATGTAGCCCACTATATTCACGTCTTCTGTTCTTTCCTGAAAAACAGCGTTATCATTATTCATTGAATTATAAGTGGACCTGTTTACCTTACACTCCACTTGTTGATTGCTTTGTGGTTGTTGCGTCACTATTTGAGCCATCATATTCTTCAGTTCCTACGATTCAGAATGTACATTCACGTTAGCAACTGGTGCAGGTTTATGTGTTTCTTCTAAATATCTTGTGCTCTCGGCAACTCTCTCAATCAACTCCCATATCTCCTCGGGGTACATGTCAAGGATAGACCCTTGAGCAGAGGCATCGAGCATTCTTCTTTCCATTAGAATCATCCCATCCATGAAGTATTCAAGCAACACCCTTTGTGGGATTCCTTGATTCGGACAACTCTCTTCCAATTGCCTAAACCTTTCCAAATAATCGAACAACGTTTCTCCACGTCCTTGTCTAAGCATAGAGAGCTCTGATGTTCCCTTAAGTGGCATGTATTTGGCAAAACGTAGCTTAGACAGTTTGAGCAGGTGTTCAGGGGGAGTTTGAACATATCCTAGTACTCATACACAGCGTGGAACAGACGCAAGGATATTTCCCGGAAGAATATTGGACAGCGAAGATTTCGTCAAGTTGAAGTCGGCCAGCGACTTAATCGAGCATGAGATATTCGAATGAATATCTACATTGAAGGCGGAAAAGCTCTCTTGGGCAAGAAGACGACTTCGTATATTCTTCCAACCGATTCAAAAGATATACATCAAATATCTAGGAATATTTCCTAAATATTTGATGAGATTATCTTGTGCGAATTAGGGTTTCGTCCAAGCATATAAATACAATGCTAGGGCGCCCTTATTCACGATCGCTTTCAAAGATCAAATACACACGAGCATATCCTGCTGATTGGAGAAGAAGAAAGCAACGACCGATTGTGTTTTCTCATTGGAAATACATCGGTGCAAGTGCAGTCTGTTCAAGTGCAACACAGACTGCCTGAAGCGTATCAACTGCCGCACACAATAAAGGTGAACAAGCTTTCAAGAGAAAGCATCTGAGCTTCTGGAGAAGGTCGAGAACGTTTGGACAGAAGGGCTGAACGAAGGGGATCGAGGGGAATTGCGGTGAACCTCGGTTGCAAATCTGAGAGACGGAGTATTGAGGTTAGGCTATTCCAAGGTGTAAGTGTAAGTCCCTGTGGAAACCCTATACTCGTAATAATGATTTGTTGTCCCTTTTCGGGTGTGGGAAACCCCCCAGAGTTGGCGGAGCCGAACTGGGTTATCAGTCTGTGTTCTACTGCTTTTGTCTGTTTGCTGAACTGTTGTGATTAGAGTTCAAGATCTGTCGCAACTGAACCTTGAACTGTTGTGCAAAGAGTTCTAGGTCTGTTGCAACAGTACCCTAGACACAAGCTTGAATAGGATATAATTTCAATTGGTATCAGAGCAAACACTCGACACACTGAGTGGGATCCTGAACTGTTCAAGATGACTCTGAAGGAAGGACAAAGCATCACCAGATCCCCGCTACTCGAAGGATCGAACTATGCCACCTGGAATCCTGTGATGAGATCCTTCCTGAAATCTCTAGATGAAAAGGCATGGAAGGCTGTTCTGAAAGGGTGGACGGAACCCATGATGAACAACCTCACTGGAGAACCGATTGCAAAACCAGAAGCACTATGGACAGAAGAGGAGGACAAAGCTTCTATGGGAAACTCAAAGGCTATGAACGCAATTTTCTCGGTAGTAGATGAAAACGGCATGAAGCTAATCATCAACTGTGAAGTGGCCAAGGAAGCATGGGATATCTTCCAAATAGCCTTTGAAGGTACAGACAAAGTTCACAACTCTCGCATGCAGGCTGTCACAACCAGGTTCGAAGAGATGAAGATGAAGGAGAGTGAAACCATCACTGAGTACAACACCAGAGTTCTGGAACTGTCCAACGAGGCGTCTGCTCTCGGAAAACCCATTGATGAAGAAAGATTGGCCAGTAAAGTCCTGAGATCACTCCCTCCTAGGTTTTTCATGAAGGTCACGGCCATAGAGGAAATGCACGACATTGCCAAACTGAAACTAGACGAGTCGATGGATTCTCTCAGAACCTATGAGATCAACCATGATTTTCAACCTGGGGAAGTGAAGGGAATCGCCCTCAAGGCAGACATGTCTGAAGACAAACAGGATGGTGGCTGCACTACTGAACAACTGGCCATGATGGCTCAGAATTTTGGCAGAATGGTGCGGAAAATCAACAGAAGTGGACCAGAACAGGGTCAGCCTTCATCAAATAGCTTCCGAAACTGGAAACCTGATAGGTCAAGATCCAGAGACATGAGACAAGACTCCTCTGACAAAGGAAAGGAAGAAATTCAGTGCCATGAATGCAAGGGGTTTGGACATATTGCCTCCCAATGTGCGAATACACTCATGAAGAAGAAGGCAATGGTCGCTAGCTTCAGCGACAGTGAGTCTGACGAAGAAAAAGGTGAGACCACTAATTTTGTGGCCTTTGTCACTACTCTGGGGGAGTGCAGCAACACCAGTGAAACAGTTCCATCACAGTTGGAACTCCCAAATGAAGACCTCTCAGACAGTGACAATGAAGAACTCACGCAGGATTCTCTGGCTCAGACATATAAAGATCTGTATGAGAAGTGGTTGCTTCTGATCAAGATCAACAAGAAGCTAAATGACACAGTTGCCAGCGTCACAATGGAAAAAGACAAGGTCTGCCAGGAGGTCGAGATAATGCTTACACTGAAGGTATAACTGGAAGGTACAATTGTCTCTCTGAATTCTCAACTGGCTGAGATGAAACAGGAAAGATTGGGTCTTCTTGCTCAGAGAACAGAACTCTTGGGGATTGTCTCCTCACTGAAAGTCGAAATAGAGAAGGACCGAGACACACATCCTGCAGGCATGACGGGACTAAGGAAAACCATCACAGATCTAAAGCGTAAAGAGGTGTTCCAACTGAGGAGAGTAGAACAGCTGGAACTCCAGCTAGAATCTGAAAAGATGGATCACTCAGACACTAAGAAGGACCTCAATCACCTCAAACAGTCGGTAAGGATGCTAAACTCTGGCACTAACGACTTAAATGATATTCTCAGATCTCAGAGGTTGGAAACTTGACATCGAGGCCTGGGGTTTACAAAAGAAGGTACCTCCAAAGGCAGCTCGTGTGTTAAAGCAAGATTAGTGTCTGAACACCTGCCAGAACAGAAGGTGAGATAGCACCCCAGACAGAAAATAGACTTGTCCCAAGATCAGTCCAAAGGAAAAAACCGAGCTGATCACAAGGATACGCATGGAACACTCGGTGGTGGAAAGACCCGCAGATCAACCGTCCAAAACCGTGACTATTCACAAGTGACTCAAAGGATAGATCGGCGCACTTGCTGGTACTGAAATCAGATGGGACACATCAAGATGTAGTGTCGCCTGTTTCTTGCGGAATGATGTGCTTTCCAACAACGGACCATACCACGACAGAAACAAGTCTGGGTTCAAAAGGCAGACCAAACCGTTTGCATGGTGGCCTGCTACTCCTCATGCTACACAGCGCAAGATAGTTGGCTGTTCGACAGCGGATGTTCCGCCCACATGACAGGTAACTCTCAATATCTTACCCATATTAGACCTGTTGAGCAGATGTGGTTTGTCACCTTCGGGGATGGTGGAAAGGGTCTGGTGATCGGCTGTGGGACATTGATGGTTCCGGATCTCCCTGCACTCAAGAACACCCTCCTTGTCGTCTGACAAGGAATCTTATCAGCATCAGTCAACTATGCGACGATGGACACTATGTGTCATTCTCTAGCTGCTCATGTCTTGTCCTAGACAATAATGGTGATACACTGATGAAAGGAAAAAGGGATGTCAACAACTGCTACACCATTGGAATGGGTCTGATGGAAGGATCAATGGACGTCGAGAACCATGGCCAGCAACTGGTTCCTCTAGCCTGTGCAAACGTCAAACACAGATTTCTGCGAGGGGGAGTGGATAAGACCTTGCAAACAAGATCTGATTGGAGATGCGCACAAATCCATGTTGCCGGGTGTCCCAGGAAACTGTTGCAACAGAGGGTGTCACAGTTACGGAAGGAGTTCGTACTATGTCCATAGAAATATGCCTGGAGCCGAACAAGAAAATATGAATATGGAGGGCACCAGAAGATGATAACTCTAGGGCACAGGATACGGAGTGGAACACCCAGACCCTCAGTGTGTCTATGTGGTGTCAACCACTGAAAGCATCCAACGGTGGTCAGTCATAGTCGACTCTCCAGCTGAACAGTTGGACTGACCACCTAAAAAGAGAGCTGGAACAGAATGTACAGCGCGTGAAAATCTACATTTTTTTTGAATATTCTCGAAGATTTTTCCTGCCTTTATTTGAATCAAGGGTTGTCTAATTTGGGAAGTTGAAAAGGCCGGAGGATACTTTTGAAACACAAAACAGTTGAGTGTGTTCAATAGTCTTCTCTCTCGTCCCCAAAACCCTAAGAACGGCATCTTCTCTCTCAATCGCTTCCCCCTCCACAGCAATGGTTAACACCAGAAAGTCAGCAAAATTCGGCATCCAATCCGCTGAGAAGAATAAAGAGAGCATGCAGTCTTCAAAGGCTCTGGCGGCGAAATCCAAAAATCCGAAATCGAAAGCTCCGACGGTGAAAAAGGCGTCGCCTTTACAATCCGCCATCGAATCTTTGGCCCAAGCGAAGAAGTCTACCGCTGAATTCCCTCAGTCAACCGCGGTGGACTCGTCTGTCACATTAGATGCTGGTTCATCTCAAGAAATTCGTCCCCAATCTGAGGTATTTCCAACTGCTCCTTCAGTTTCTGCAAATATTCCTATTATTGAAAAGATTGTGGAGGTTGAGAAGGCTGTTAAGTCGGTTGACGGTGATGAAGCCTGTAGGGCTGTAATTGGTGATAATGGTGGTAAGGTTGTTAGTGGGGTTAGAGCTATTGGCGTTGAAACCAATAGGGCAGTGCTTGGTGGTGATGACGATAGAAATGTTGAGAGTGGTAGGGCTGCGGCGGTTGACAAAGCCGGTAGTGCGGTTATTAAAAAGAATTCTGTCAAGAGTGTGGAAGAAGAGGAACCCAGTAAGGGGGCTGGAGGCTCAGGAACGTGGAGGGAAAAGATTTTTGCCACAGGATACATTCCTCCGAAGGCTGGTCGCAGGAAGAAGGTTAAGCGGGCTAGTGACTCTCCCAAAAAATATCTAGCCCAGATCTATGCCACTCGAGGGAGGAAGATTGCAATGTCCGATGAAGAAACAGAGAAGTTTATTAAGTCCTCGTGGAAGAGGAATTTGGTGATTAATGATGCTGATCCGTCTGAGAATCAAGGAGGAATCGCTGAAGAAGGTTCCGGTATGCATGCTGAGGCTATGGCGAAGGAGACTAATCCATCAGGGAAGTCAGATGTGTTGAAAGAATCAGACCCAGCAGAAAAGGATGAGGAGTTGCAGAAGTTGTACAAAGACATTGATGATGTCATGGAAGACTTGGAAAAGGAGAAGGATCAGGAAGTGGCAAGTCCAGAAGAAGCTCAGTGTGATCAGGCTGTTGGGGCAACAGAATCTGATGCAGAAAAAGCTACAAGTGTTCCAACTATGGAACCAAGTGTTCAGTCTGGTGTTGAGACTAGAAGAGGTGCAGAGAAAGCTACAAGCGGTTCAACTGTGGAACCATCTGTTCAGACCAAAGCTCAAACAGTGCCAGCTCCAGAGAAAGGTCTGCATAAGCAGGCTGTTGAAGCAGAAGAGTCTGCTACTGAAAAAGTCACAAGTGTTCCAACCGTGAAACAAAATGTTCAGACTGAAGTTGAGACTGGAGTTGTTCCGGAGTCATTAATGTGTGAAGAGACAGTGGCAGTTGACAGGCGTCGTTTGACCTGCAAATTTAAATTTATATTTCCTTGCGAGAGACTAGTGTAGCGGCAAGCAAGGGTCGAACCCTAGAGAGCTAGATTGGTTACTACTTTGTTCTGGAACAGGAAAGAAAGAAGAAACAGTTGTGAGAGTAAAGGTTAGTGCAGTGAACTGTAAATCACGAAAATAAGCTGGGTTGTAATTATCAGAGAGAAATATTCAGGTTAGGGTTTTATTCAATTGTGACTACGTTTATCCTTGATTTCTAAATATTTATTCTTGCTTTCTTAGGGTTACTCCTGGTCTGGTTATAACCGTTTTAATTCTAGCAAACCTAATACTCCGGGTCAGGTTATATTAGGTTTAGTGCAACTACTTATTCTAACGGGTCAGTATCAAATAAGCAGTGAATAGATAGTAGGTATTACTAGGTTAAGTTGTACCCTTTCGAATCTCCCCTTAACCCAATAATTCAAACTGATAATTTGCACAAGAACTAAATAGAATGCAATAATAATAATGAAGAACGGAATCTCAAAACATTGTCACAATTATTCAACCCTAACCCGAATAATCGGTTTAGTTACACATGGTGATAAGGAAATAATGCATGAATGAAAGGAACAAGATACTTCACTAAATAACCGAGAATACAAGGGGCAAGGTACGGCTGAGTTGTGGGCGGAGGACGGTGGACGTGTGGCTGAGCTACGGCCGTGGCAAGGAGGAGATGGGCGGCGGACGTGGTGTAGAGAGGGGAGTTCGAATGGAACTTGTGTGTCCAGTTAGAAGGCTGAATTGCACTTCTATTTATAGAGTTTTGAGAAGGCTAAAAGTTCCCAAAATAAGCCAAGAGATAATTATGGAAATATTTCCATAATAATCTTGATTTATCTTCAAGCTACTCCTTTGCTTGGGAATTATGCCATCTAGATCCTTCCTGAACGTTCCAAAACCCTAGATGAAAGTTGCCCTATTTTCACATTGATTTGGGCCGAAATTACTGTTCACGACCGGAAGTTACTATTCACGGCCCAAAACACTGTTCATCCTTTCTGCGCATCTGTTTTGACTTTGGCTCTCGATTTGACCTTCCAAACGACCTCGGATGCTCTCGGTGTGAACTAGAGAGTTGTAGGGAATTGAGTCACCTACGCAACGGCATGTGTCTCGTATTTTTCTGATCATCGGTGCATTCCCAGTCCTCCGGCGAAGCTCCAAAGGTCAATCTGCCATTGTGATGTTTTTGGCATAAAATGCCGTCTTTTATGCACGTTTCCTCCTAGAGCTTCCAAATCACCTGAAATGCAAAACAACACTAAAAAGTAACTGTTCGCATAATTAAGTGCAGAAATTGGTGGGATTTTATGACTCGATGAGTCGTATAAATACGGCTCATCAGCAGTTCAAGATGATCGTCGTAGGTATCATGTGGAGGAAGATGGCTCACCCATTCGTAAGGATGGTTCTATGTCCGCAGCAAAAGGCGTTACCCTTTCAGAAGATGACCAAGACAGTGTTCCCCAGGTCAATCTCAAAAGATCAACGAAGGGCAAGGAAAAGAAAAAGGTAGTCTTTGCTAAAACTACAAAGGAACCAGTTCAGAAAGTTGCTGAAGTCAGCAGTGGTGCAGGGGGAGCTGGCTCTTCCAAGAAAAGGAAACGCGTTGCTGCAGTTCCCATCTCTGAAGATGCTGGGAGATGTGAAGTTCCAGCCCCTGAATCTGAGACTGTCCCAGTGGGTAAGGTCAAGAAAGGAGTGTGGTTCGTGACTAAAGAAGCTGCGGTGAAATGGGACTGTGTGCTGAAAAGGAAAATTATACTTGAGAGGCTGCTAGATGCATCCAGTTACAAAGGGAAGGAAGTGGTTGAGGTGCTTAAAGAGTCGGGTCTGTTCTGGACGTTGGACAGATGCAAGCCATTCAACGAACAGCTGGTGCGTGAGGCCATGGCAAACTTGCCTCCAAAGTTTGGGGCTTTTGGAGAGGCGGAGTATGGGGCTTTCTATGTTAGAGACAGGAGGATCAAGATTGATCCAGAGCTGATCAATGTATACTTCTCCATGGACGACCCAGCTCTTGATGAAGAAGAATCGAGCTTTGAGAAGATAGTGAGCACCATCACTGCAGGCTCTGTTCGGTGGAGGCCTGTGTCAGTTGTGCATACAGCGGATCTATCTACGTTCTATTCAATGCTATTTTTCATAGCTGTCTTCAACTGGAGGCCGTCGACTCATCGCTCTACTGTCAACAAGGACATGGCCCAATGATGAGGACTAGTCGTGATTGTGCAAATCAAAGATAAATTTATAAGTCCACTACCTTTGGCTTAACTATAAAGATAGCAAGCGGCAAGTAGGGGTCGAACCCAAGGGAGTTGTAATGGCTACTATTTGTTCTCATGCAATACAAGTAACGAAAAGTGAATGCAAGTTGGGGGTTTTGGGAACAAGATGAAAGTGCGAAAAGTAAATGCAAAGTAAATGCAATGGGAAGGTGATCAAGAGATTGGTATTTGGTCTAGGGGCCTTTGTTGTGGCGCATCTCATCATTGACCTCTAATGATCTATCCTTGTATCCATAAGTGTGGGTTCGTCCTCTTTCGAGACAAAAACCCTAAAGTAAGGCATCTTTTGAGCGCATACACCACAATCCATTCCCTTTCGAGACTTGGATTTCTAGTACAAACAAGTTTAATATCCTCTTTCGAGGCTTACTTGACTAGGTGCAAGCTTGTTTCACTTTTCAATGACAACAAGCACTATGGTGGTAGTGAACCCATACGGTTAACCCTAGCCCTTTCGTAGCATCGGATTCTCCTAGGTATTCATTTCTGATCCATAGGCACATGACTAGCAAATGGAATACAAGGAAGCATTAAGGAAAGGGTCTCAAAGTTGTGCTACAACATTATTGTGGCTTGTTTATCCTTGACCTCTAATGATCATACTTTATGTCATGAGTGTGGTTCACTCTATTCCAAGAGATTACCCAAAGTAAGGCCCTTTCGAAGCTCTTACACCACAAGAACACAAAGAAGCATTAAGAATGGGGTCTCAAAACCGTTCCACCATGTTATGACCCCCAAACCGAATAGGGAGTTTAGCCACTCATATCCATGGGAAGGATATGAGGGTAATGGATGGAATGTAAATACATGAAATTAAGAACAGTAAAGTAAGTGCAAGAAAGTAAGACAAGAATGTAAGAACAAGAAAAGTAATACAAGAATGTAAGTGCAAGAGAAAGTAAAGGAGTAGAGAGATGTTGATTCCTTTCCCAAAGTAAAATACAAGAGCTTCCCCTAAGGGATTTTAGAGAGATTTTTGCATGTCATTTACAAGGGCCAAGGTGTTGCTTATATAGAGATTTGGGGAAGGTTCTAGGTCTTTGAATTGGCTTGGGCTTCAAGTTTGAGTGGAAGTAGCCAAAAATAGATTGGCATAAGCCAATTGTGAGATGCTTCTAGAATTTTTCCCGAAGTTACTGTTCACGACCAAATTACTGTTCATGCCGGAATTACTGTTCACGCCGGACTACTGTTCATCCCGGAATTACTGTTCATCCTGAGTTACTATTCACGACGAGCCAAATTGTGGACTCCAAACTCGGCTTGGGCCGGCCTTGGTTTGGTCGTGACTCGAGCTGGACTCGGCTTTGACGTTATCGGAACTGCTAATGTCTCTACGAAATGCGGTACCCACTGAGTTCCGACTTCGGCTATTAATTTGTCCATATAAAAGACCTCGGATGCTCTCGGTGTGAACTAGAGAGTTGTAGGGAATTGAGTCATCTACGCAACGGCATGTGTCTCGTAATTTTCTGATCAGCGGTTCATTCCCAGCACTCCGGCGAAGCTCCAAAGGTCAAATCTGTCACTGTGATATTTTTGGCATGAAAAACCATCTTTTAAGCTCGTTTCCTCTTTAGACTCCAAATGGCCCTAAAATCCAAAATGACATTAACAAGTAAACGTTCTCATGATCAAATGTCGTAAATGGTGTGTTTTAATGACTTAACGAGTCGTATAAATACGTCTCGTCAAATCACCCCACACTTGAACTTGTTCGTCCCGAACAAGGCCTTAAGTCATAAGAGGAACAACACATACAAACATCACAAGCCCTCTTCTCGGCCACTAGATAATATGCTAGTCTAGACTTCCCCTTTCCATGCATTCTCGATCATTACTCAAGCATTTTGCTAAAACATGAGATTCAACTTGATACATGTACCTTTGAGTCAAGATGCAAACCAATTCGGATGAGTGGGAGGTAGTCCTTTTTAGGCCCATGATCTACACTCTTGGATTCGGATCTTGTTACATGGTTATACTTGTTGCTTCTTCTAGCACGTGATAATTCAAGCTCAAGGGTTGAGTCCATTTGATACTTTTCTTGGACATTCTTGTAGTGAACTTTGGCCTTCGGCCTTTGAATAACTTTGATACTCCTTCACTTTTTTGTTTCGGGTAGGCTCTCACATGAGATGATTTTTCTTTCTTTTGAGCTTTGCTCCTTTTGTGATTTTCTTGTCCATTCCTTCTTGGGAGGTCCAATCATCGCCCTCAAGCATATGGAAATACCTCCCCGCTCTTTCTCATCCTTGTCGTTTCGTGCGAGTCAAGATGAGGGTCACTCATCTATTTTCCCGACTACTAGGACTAGAGATAGGATGGTTTGATTCCCGTCCCACCACTTGCATAAACGCTACAATGGTGGAGTCAACTACAACCACGAGTCTCAAAGCGCAGCCTCCACAAGTCCATATAACCATGTAACTCGAATCCCCGATCCTTGAGTGCTTTGTCAAGCCTCACTAGGACATTTCTATCAACTCCACATCCCCTATTTATCCCAACTCATAAGGTCACATAAGAAGTTAGATCACATGTTAGTCGCACAATTATAATTTCATAAGAGTCATGCATGTACTAGGATCCATCTATTTCGCATCATGAAAGCTCCAACTCCCCAATCCTACGCATTTGATTCACAAATCTACTCATTTTATTCAAAAAATTTAAAATTTTCAAAGGGAAACGTGCTGACTCATGCATGGCAATAAAAGTAAACGTGATGACACAACAAACTACTAAATACCCCACCCCACACTTTTGAAATGAGCCGTGGCCTCACGGCACAACTCAATCAATACAATATGCACGCAATCAATGGAAAGAACAAGGTACTAGAGTGAAACGGAACTCCCCTCGTATGCCACGAAGTGGCAAGGCGTGGACTAGCAGTTTAAGTGCATGGGAAGCTCCGGTCGGGCTCGGTCTCTCCCTCGGGCGAGCCTTGGCTTTGGGTGCGTCCCGATCTAGGACCGTCGCTGGGTTCCTCGGGCCTAAGGTCTCGGAAAGGTTTCCATGGGTCAAGCCCGGTTGGCATAAAACGCGTAGGACTAAAAGCAAAGTGCGTATCACTCGGACCCGACCTACAAAAACATCCTTATTTCTTTCCAAACATAAAAGAGGGTGAGGGTTAAAATGCAAGAAAATACTGTAAAATGCCGGGCTGCCTCCCGGCGAGCGCCTTTGTTTAACGTCGTTGGCTCGACAGTACCTCTTAGGGATCATAAGTTCGGATCCCATGGGCGGGTGAGGTCAAACTTCTTCCCAACTGCTCTCTTAGTCTTTCCAAGGCTCTCTTATCGCAGTGGGCTCGGTTCTGTCTTCAACCGCTCAGGTGGTCTTGCCTTCACATCCTTCCGAGGAGGAAGAGATCTCTTAAGCCTAGCCACTGATTCATCACGGTGTGCCCTCTTGTTTCTCCATCCGGGTTTCTATCCAAACGTTCCATGTCTCGGTCTCTTCCTCATGTATGAGCGGACGGCATTCTCACAATTTTGGAAGTTCATAATCTTGCCATCACACACAAGCGACATCAAGCTTGCCCCCATGTTTAGCCTTGCCCTCGATGCACCTTGCACCTCATTACTTGTTACAAGATCTTTGGTGGCTGTGATTTGCATAGGAGGTGAAGGAGAAGGGTCAAGTTGGGGTTCTTTGGCTAGGAGGATAGGGCATGTCTCGGGTGGCTCGGCAATGAGGATTGGGTCTTCTTCGGACAGCCCGGTAGTGAGCACCGGACATGTCTCGGCCAGCTCGGGAACGAGGTCCTCGGCCTCTGTTGGCTCCGTGGGCTCATATCTAGGCTCTTTTATAGCTGCCTCCACATCCACTACTATCCTTGTACCGATATCTTCTATCGGATTAGGAATTGTTGCGGGTAGGCTTGTAATGGAGGTGTCGCAAGCTATGTCTTTCACAACCGGCGCTGGATCCGCTTGGGCCCTCTCATCCATTTGGTGCAACTGACCCCGTTTTGTGCTCTCGGCCAAATCATCTATGAGGCCCCAGATTTCATACATGGGCAGCTTCATTACCGAGCCTTCCGCTGCATCATTAAGCATAGAATACTCCCATGGCATCATTCCACCAAGAAACCTTTGAAGAAGAAACAAGTCCGTGAACCCATGGTGCGGACAGCTCGACACAATGGAATCAAAGTACGAATAGTACTCATCCAATGTTTCATTCGGGGATTGCTCAAGGGTGATAATCTTCTTGCGGACTTCAAGTTGAAAGGATGGCGGAGAAAACTTCTTCAGAAATTAATTTGGCTCGTAGCTCCCCATAATCATCTTCATATGCCGCACATGAGTAGTACCAAGATATTGCGGGCTCAGTTAGAGAAAACTGAAAGCATTTTAGCTTAAAGCTCTCTAATGACTCATCCTTAGGCTTGACTTGGCGGCAGATGGAGTAAAATCTTTGCACATGTCTCACGGGGTCTTCTCCAAATGTACCTCCAAATTGGGGGAGATTCCGCATCATCCAAAGCATAAGCTTGCTGCCCTTGTATTTCTCTTCCTCATCATCAAAATTGCTACGGGCATGAGACATGGTTCACAAGGACCAAGCACGCAAGTAGCTTAAGAAAACAAACAGAAAACAAAAATAAGAACAACTTCACCAATGCACAACTCCCCGGCAACGGCGCCAAAATTTGATGAGCACTAGTCGTGATTGTGCAAATCAAAGATAAATTTATAAGTCCACTACCTTTGGCTTAACTATCAAGATAGCAAGCGGCAAGTAGGGGTCGAACCCAAGGGAGTTGTAATGGCTACTATTTGTTCTCATGCAATACAAGTAACGAAAAGTGAATGCAAGTTGGGGGTTTTAGGAACAAGATGAAAGTGCGAAAAGTAAATGCAAAGTAAATGCAATGGGAAGGTGATCAAGAGAATGGTATTCGGTCTAGGGGCCTTTTATTGTGGCGCAACTCATCATTGACCTCTAATGATCTATCCTTGTATCCATAAGTGTGGGTTGGTCCTCTTTCGAGACAAAAACCCTAAAGTAAGGCATCTTTCGAGCGCATACACCACAATCCATTCCCTTTCGAGACTTGGATTTCTAGTACAAACAAGTTTAATATCTTCTTTCGAGGCTTACTAGACTAGGTGCAAGCTTGTTTCACTTTTCAATGACAACAAGCACTATGGTGGTAGTGAACCCATACGGTTAACCCTAGCCCTTTCGTAGCATCGTATTCTCCTAGGTATTCATTTCCGATCCATAGGCACATGACTAGCAAATGGAATACAAGGAAGCATTAAGGAAAGGGTCTCAAAGTTGTGCTACAACATTATTGTGGCTTGTTTATCCTTGACCTCTAATGATCATACTTTGTGTCATGAGTTTGGTTCACTCTATTCCAAGAGATTACCCAAAGTAAGGCCCTTTCGAAGCTCTTACACCACAAGAACACAAAGAAGCATTAAGAATGGGGTCTCAAAACCGTGCCACCATGTTATGACCCCCAAACCGAATAGGGAGTTTAGCCACTCATATCCATGGGAAGGATATGAGGGCAATGGATGGAATGTAAATACATGAAATTAAGAACAGTAAAGTAAGTGCAAGAAAGTAAGACAAGAATGTAAGAACAAGAAAAGTAATACAAGAATATAAGTGCAAGAGAAAGTAAAGGAGTAGAGAGATGTTGATTCCTTTCCCAAAGTAAAATACAAGAGCTTCCCCTAAGGGATTTTAGAGAGATTTTTGCATGTCATTTACAAGGGCCAAGGTGTTGCTTATATAGAGATTTGGGGAAGGTTCTAGGTCTTTGAATTGGCTTGGGCTTCAAGTTTGAGTGGAAGTAGCCAAAAATAGATTGGCATGAGCCAATTGTGTGATGCTTCTAGAATTTTTCCCGAAGTACTGTTCACGACCAAATTACTGTTCATGCCGGAATTACTGTTCACACAGGACTACTATTCATCCGGGAATTACTGTTCATCCGGAGTTACTGTTCACGACGAGCCAAATTGTGGACTCCAAACTCGGCTTGGGCCGGCCTTGGTTTGGTCGTGACTCGAGCTGGACTCGGCTTTGATGTTATCGGAACTGCTAATGTCTCTACGAAACGCGATACCCACTGAATTCCGACTTCGGCTATTAATTTGTCCATCTAAACG
Organism: Rhodiola kirilowii; assembly: GCA_033675215.1. Taxonomy (NCBI): domain Eukaryota; kingdom Viridiplantae; phylum Streptophyta; class Magnoliopsida; order Saxifragales; family Crassulaceae; genus Rhodiola; species Rhodiola kirilowii. Next base: position 30,151,742 of record CM066194.1, on the reverse strand, counting down.
ACCTCGGATGCTCTCGGTGTGAACTAGAGAGTTGTAGGGAATTGAGTCATCTACGCAACGGCATGTGTCTCGTAATTTTCTGATCAGCGGTTCATTCTCAGCACTCCGGCGAAGCTCCAAAGGTCAAATCTGCCACTGTGATGTTTTTGGCATGAAAAGCCATCTTTTAAGCTCGTTTCCTCTTTAGACTCCAAAAGGCCCTATAATCCAAAATGACATTTACAAGTAAACATTCTCATGATCAAATGTCGTAAATGGTGTGTTTTAATGACTTAACGAGTCGTATAAATACGTCTCATCACCCAACTGATTTATCAGATAGGGAATAAGCTGAAGTTCAACCTGGGCAGAATAATGTTCAAACAGATTGCTGAACATGCTACATCGATGAGAACTCTGCACCAGATCTGCTTCCCGTCCGAAACTACAGCTTCTGAGGATGATTCAATTGAAGAACCGTCTGCATAAAGGTCCTCTAAAAACTATCTCCCTGAACTAGTTGTTTAAAACTTTCGTACTTAGTGCTTGTTCTGGCACATTTTGTTAACTGTTTGAACTCGGATCGCACCCCTTGCCAGTTTGTGGAAAAAAGGGGGAGAATTTTGGAGGAGCCAATTCTTGTTTCCCTCAAAGTTGTCTACTATCTAGATAGTTAGATAGACTTAGTTATCTAGTAGAGTTGGTTTTGCCAAAATGTCAAGGGGGAGATTGATGTTCCCTTAAGTGGCATGTATTTGGCAAAACGTAGCTTAGACAGTTCGAGCAGGTGTTCAGGGGGAGTTCGAACATATCCTAGTACTCATACACAGCGTGGAACAGACGCAAGGATATTTCCCGGAAGAATATTGGACAGCAAAGATTTCGTCAAGTTGAAGTCGGCCAGCGACTTAATCGAACATGAGATATTCGAATGAATATCTACATTGAAGGCGGCAAAGCTCTCTTGGGCAAGAAGACGACTTCGTATATTCTTCCAACCGATTCAAAAGATATACATCAAATATCTAGGAATATTTCCTAAATATTTGATGAGATTATCTTGTGCGAATTAGGGTTTCGTCCAAGCATATAAATACAATGCTAGGGCGCCCTTATTCACGATCGCTTTCAAAGATCAAATACACACGAGCATATCCTGCTGATTGGAGAAGAAGAAAGCGACGGCCGGTTGTGTTTTCTCATTGGAAATACATCGGTACAAGTGCAGTCTGTTCAAGTGCAACACAGACTGCCTGAAGCGTATCAACTGCCGCACACAACAAAGGTGAACAAGTTTTCGAGAGAAAGAATCCGAGCTTCTGGAGAAGGTCGAGAACGTTCGGACAGAAGGGCTGAACGAAGGGGATCAAGGGGAATTGCGGTGAACCTCGGTTGTACATCTAAGAGATGGAGTATTGAGGTTAGACTATTACAAGGTGTAAGTGTAAGTCCCTGTGGAAACCCTATACTCGTAATAAAGATTTGCTATCCCTTTTTGGGTGTGGGAAACCTCCCAGAGTAGGCGGAGCCGAACTGGGTTATCAGTCTGTGTGTTCTACTGGTTTTGTCTGTTTGCTGAACTATTGTGATTAGAGTTCAAGATCTGTCGCAACTGAACCTTGAACTGTTGTGCAAAGAGTTCTAGTTTTGTTGCAACAGTACCCTGGACACAAGCTTGAACAGGGGATATAATTTCAAGCTCCTTTCTCGTTTGAGACGCCTTCGAATGGGAGTAGAACTTGTCCATGAACTTCCTTTGCATTTGATCCCATGAAATAATCGAACCTGAAGGCAAAGACATTAACCAAGATTTAGCTTGACTTACTAAAGAAAAAGGGAATGCCTTTAATTTAAAAATATCTCCCGGAACCGATGCTGATTTCATGGACATGCAAACTCCATGAAATTCCTTCAAGTGTTTTCAGGGGTTCTCATCGGGCATTCCTCCAAACTTGGGCAAGTGGTGTATCACCCCACCCTTTATCTTGATATCTTCTGCGTCCTCATCCAACCTAATGCACCAAGGTGATTCATCAATATACGGCGCACAAACTCATCGCATAGTGCATCCCAAATCCCGACGCCTAGCTAACTGTCCATATTGGTTTCCTCCACCGAGGTATTCTCGATCCAACTCATCCTCGTAATCCTCATGTCTAGCTGCACGAGGTCTAGCTTACTCATTCACAAATCGCTGATTTCTGGGGGGTGGTACTCTTTGATTAACAGCGGGCAGTCCTTGCCTTTGTTCTTGCATGTTATCTCCTAGTACACTACTTCGCTCTTCATGATCACGTTCAATACTTCTCTTTGACATTGTTACTTAAACAGAAAATAATCAAGTGACAAAATAAAAGACAACAAAATAAAACTAAAAGAAAGAAATACTTAGTAAGATTCTTTGTTACCGATCCCCGGCAACGGCGCCAAAATTTGACAGGCGTCGTTGTACCCGTCAAAAATAATATTTATGATTCCGACTAGCAAGTGGTAAGTCGGGTCGTATCCACAGAGATCGATATGAGAATCTGTTCACTAGTACAAGAGTAACAATGGGGTTGGAAATTTCAAACAAGTAAATAACAAACGCAAGCAAGCAACAATGATCACTTATCAAGAGAGCAATCGTCACACAAATTCAAGTATATAATATCAAAGAGTAATGCAGGCTAGAACCTTCGACTGAGATGCAAGACCAAATCATTGACAAATCTGTTTTGATTTCTAGTGTTCTACAACTTAGAGCTCGCCCGCTAAGGTTATACTCCCCGTTCTTGTCTAGTACTTAATCTCGCGCTAACGATAATCAAGACCCTAACTCGCTAGAGTTGCATGAAGATTTAAACAAGTTGTCCTAGGGTGTTTAATCCTAGTGGTATATTACTCGTGTCCCAGTTTGCTATCCCCGCTAGGTTGCTAGTAAACTTGACAATCGGAATCAACAAACAAACAAAAGCTCCCCCCGCTGGGGTTACACTTATGCTAGCACATCAATTCCATAAACATTGCATAGTAATATGACACAAAACACAGAAATCAATATAGGTCTCAAGTCAAAGCATCACAATGTCGAGTTCTAGCCTACACATATGAGTTTAGCTACTCATCGTAAGGGAATACATCATCAAGTATTTGAATAAAATGAAACAAAGTTACTGATGATGCACTCTCCACCAAGCTGTAGCTATACTCCAACACTTGAATCCAGTCACAAATCCACGCTCAAGCTTCTTCAAATTTGGAATCCTCCTCCGAGCTTTCTTCTCACTTTTTCTTCTCAAACGTGTTCTAACCCGGCTGCCTGTAAGTCTGGATTGCACTTCTTCAGTGCCCAATACGCCTTGTGCTCTAACTCTACTGGCAAGTGGCACGCCTTCCCATAGACCAACCGAAAAGGTGAGGTGCCTATCGGGGTCTTGTAAGCTGTCCTGTACGCCCATAATGCCTCATCTAACCGCTGGCTCCAATCCTTCCTAGTCGGTCCTACCATTTTCTCCAGAATTCCCTTAATTTCGCGGTTGGAGATCTCCGCTTGCCCATTCGTCTGGGGGTGATATGCTGTGGAAGTCCGGTGATGAACATGGTAGCGCTTCAGTGTGGATGCCATGATGCGGTTGCAGAAGTGTGTCCCCTGATCATTGATAATGGCCTTAGGTACTCCGTACCTGCAAAAGATGTTAGTGCGCAAAAAGTCTACGACAGTTTTAGCATCAGCACATCTAGTGGCCTTGGCCTCTACCCACTTGGACACATAATCAACTGCAACTAAGATGAATTCAAAACCACATGAAGCAGGAAAAGGACCCATAAAATCTATCCCCCAAATGTCAAACACATCATTCACTAATATGGGGACCTGTGGCATCTCCTGTCTGGCCGAAATGTTACCTACTCTCTGGCATCTATCACATCTCTTACAATGATCGTAGGCATCTCTAAAAACATGCGGCCAAAAGAAACCACTATCTAAAATCTTCCTAGCAGTCCTCCTAGGGCCGAAATGGCCTCCACACTCTAATTCATGGCAAAAACTGATAACTGAAGCAATCTCATCATCAGGGATACACCGTCTAAGAATCTGGTCTACGCCTATTTTCCATAAGTACGGGTCATCCCACACATAGTATTTAGCATCATGCTTCAGTTTCAAACACTGTGCCCTAGAATATGAGGGCGGGAACTTACCTCCTACCAGGTAGTTCACTAGGGGAGCGAACCATGGCATCTTACCCGAAATAGCATATAAGTGCTCATCTGGGAACGTCTCGGTAATCTGCCCGGCATCCTCCTCTCTGACAAGACGGCTCAAGTGATCTGCGACTGTGTTCTCTATGCCCTTCTTGTCCCTGATCTCCACGTCAAACTCCTGTAGGAGCAGGATCCACCTAATGAGCCTTGGTTTCGCCTCCTTCTTCGTCATCAAGTACCTAATAGCTGCATGGTCAGAATAGACAACAACTTTAGTACATAACAGATATGATCTAAATTTCTCCAAGGTGAAAACCACGGCTAGCAGCTCCTTCTCTGTGGTTGAATAGTTCTTCTGGGCCACGTCCAGTGTCCTCGAAGCGTAGTAGATCACCACGGGCTTCTTGTCCACCTTCTGACCAAGAACTGCTCCTACAGCATAATCACTCGCGTCACACATAATCTCAAATGGCTGAGTCCAGTCCGGAGCTCTAATGATGGGCGTGCTGATGAGGGCCTCCTTTAGCTCGTCAAAAGCTACCCTGCACTGATCTGTAACCTCAAAAGGAACATCTTTCTACAAGAGGTTAGATAAAGGCAGTGCCTTTTTCGAGAAATCCTTAATGAATCTACGATAGAAACCAGCATGCCCTAGAAATGACTTAATATCACGGACTGTAGAGGGATATGGCAGAGTAACAATCAAATCTATCTTAGCCTTGTCTACCTCTATCCCCTCATGTGAGACTATGTGACCGAGTACAACTCCATGAGTAACCATAAAATGACACTTTTCATAATTGAGCACCAAATTCATAGAAACACAACGTGCAAGTACCATGCTCAAATTATCTAGACATGCATCAAAAGTGTCACCATGCACAGTGAAGTCATCCACAAACACCTCAATAAATGACCCTATCATGTCAGAGAATATGCTAGTAACCACCATCTGAAAAGTACCTGGTGCGTTACACAAGCCAAAAGACATCCGGCGAAAAGCAAATGTACCGAATGGACATGTAAAGGTTGTCTTCTCCTGATCCTCGGGTGCTATGGGAATCTGGTTATAGCCTGAAAAACCATCTAGAAAACAAAAATAAGGCTTACCTGCCAAGCGGTCGAGCATCTGGTCAATAAATGGAAGAGGAAAGTGATCCTTGCGCGTAACTGCATTCAGCCTCCTGTAGTCTATGCACATGCGCCATCCATTCTTGACTCGTGTAGTCACCATCTCGCCCTCAGCATTCTTCTCCACTGTGATCCCAGTCTTTTTCGGCACAACATGTACCGGACTTACCCACTGACTGTCTGAGATCGGGTAAATCACATCAGCATCCAGAAGCTTCTGAATCTCCTTCTGGACCACCTCCATCATGATAGGATTCAATCTGCGATGAGGTTCCCTCGAAGGCTTAGCTCCATCATCCAGCAAAATCCGATGCATACAGACAGTAGGGCTGATTCCCTTGATGTCGGCTAGTGTCCATCCAATGGCCTGTCTGTGCTCGGTCAGTACTCCAATCAACCTACGTTCCTGATCTGCCTCTAGGCCGCTCTTGATGATGACTGGCAGCATGCTGTTCTCCCCTAAGAATGCACTCTTCAAATGTCCAGGTAGAGGCTTCAATTCTACTGTAGGTGCCTGCACAACAGAAGGCAAACACACTTGTGATTTAAATAACCGAATTGCATTAACCTCGTACCTCGGTGTGAGTGGTGGGGCGATCTCTAGCTGATCTAGGGCATCCATGATCACCTCTGTATGCTCATAAGAATCCTCGGGCGAGTATACTGCCTCCTCAATGACTTCCTCTAGCGGGTCGGTCCGTCACTCTGGATGTACCTCCTGGATAAGGTCGTCCAAGGTGTCTAAAGCATGGACCGCCTCATACTCTGTGGGATGCTTCATGGCCCCGAAGATGTCAAAGCTGATCATTTCTTCCTCAACCTCCATAGTCAACGTCCCAGTGTCGCAGTCAATCTTCATTTTCGACGTTTTGAGGAATGGTCGGCCGAGTAGGATTGGTGCATGGTCTGTGGGGCTACTGCTCTCCATCTTGAGGACATAGAAGTCCGCTGGGAATACCAACTCTCCGACCTGTACGAGCACATCCTCAATCTTGCCCTCGGGTTGCTTGCATGACCTGTCCGCCAGCTGTATGGTAAGACCTGCAGGTTCTAAAGGACCAATGCGCAAGGAGGAGTATATAGAACATGGTAAAACATTAATAGAGGCACCAAGATCGAGCATGCAATTTTCTAGTCTAATGTTACCGATCATGCAGGGAATGGTATATGTGCCTGGATCACCGCATTTTGGTGGCACCTTGCGCTGAATTACCGCTGAAACATTCCTGCTCATAAGCTCCTCATCTGGCTGGGTTCCGTTCCGTCTGTTCGTGCATAACTCCTTCAGAAACTTGGAGTACCTCGGGATCTGCTTGATGGCCTCAAGGAGTGGGATGTTAATCTCTACCTTACTAAATAGTTCCCACACTTCCTTGTCCATCACATACTTCTTCGGAGCTCGGGCCTGCACTGGAAAAGGTAAAGGTACCTGGACATTAGATTTTTCGACAATGGGTACCTGTACTGGCCGAGGGGCCTCTGATGGAATCACGTCTGGGCTGATCTTTTCCTGGCTGGGGGCACTAGGTTCGGCTGCCTCCTCCTCGTTCTCTACTGGTTCTGCTGCTCTATGTCCACTCATCAGTGTGACAGCACTAACGTTCCCCTTTGGATTTTGAATGGTCTGTGAGGGAAGTCGTCCTGTGTTGTCATCAAGCCTGGAGAGAGTTGTGGACATCTGCCCTATTTGCTTCTGAATGTCGGCTAGTGCTTCGTCGGTTTTGGCCATGTACTGGTTCAGGTTTGTATTTGTCTGCTGGGCGCTAACTGCCAGATCTCTTACCATGTCCTCTAGCGACTTACTGGGGCCTTGGTTGCTCGGACCTGCCTGATAAGTGTTCGGCCCTTTCTGCTGGTACTGCCCTGGTGCATTCTGCTGGTACTGACTGTTTGGATGTCTGTACGGCTGCTGAGTCTGCTGATTCTGCTGAGGCACATTCAGTCGTGCTTGCTGAGTCTGATTTTGCTGATAGTTGTTCGTCCAGGCGCCTTGATTAGGTGCTGCTGCGCCATACTGCTTGACTGGGCCTGGTTGGTTGCCATAACTCTGATAATTGCCCACTGCGTTCACATCAGCTTGGACGTCTGTCTGTAAGGTAGGGCACTCGTCCGTCTTGTGTTCTGCGGATGTACAGAACTCACATGGCTTGGCCTGGACTGGTGTCCTTCGGACTACATGCTTCATCAGCTCTCTCATCTCCTTGAGTTCGGCGAATACAGCACTGATAGAAGGCTCAACTGTTGACACATTCTTTGTTCGGGCATACTCGTCCTCCTTCATGGTCTCATCCTGGAATCGCTCACCCTCTGCCACTGATATGATCTTCTGCTTCACTCTGGCTGGCGTCATGTTCATGAGTTGGCCTCCAGCTGAGGCCTCTAGTAACTTCATGTCCATCTTGCGAAGTCCATCCAGCATATATTCTACGACTAATTTCTCCGGGAGCTCCAGATTGTAGCAACTCTTCTCCAAGGCTAGAAATTTCTCCACGTACTCGTACATGGTCTCGTGAGGGGCTTGCTTTAGCTCTTGCAACTGTCTCCGGACTTGCGCTGCACGCCCTGCTGGATAGTACTTGCTGATGAAGTGCTTCTGCATCTGTTCCCATGTGTGAACACTGCCTGAGGGTAAAGCTAGGAACCAGTCTGTAGCTGCTTCTTGCAGTGAGAAGTAGAATGCCTTCAGTTTGAAGTCATCCACCTCTACTCCGTGTGGCCTGAGGTTCAAGCATATCCCGTGGAAACGCGTCGAGTGAGACTGGGCCGACTCTCCTTTGGATCCTGAGAACTTGGGCAGATTGTGAATGACCGCTGTACTGACCGTGATGGCTGCCATGTCTGGTCCTTCATAAATTGGCCATGACTGGTCTCTGAAGCTAGGAACCGAGAGCTCGCCCATAGTGGGTCCTTCATATTCGTCCTCATCATCCACAACTGCTTGTCTACATGGATCTTGTGGTGGGTGTTGTAGTGGTGGTTGTGGAAGGTATTGTAGTGGTGGATATGGTTGTGGATACTGAGGGTAGAGCGGTTGTGGGTACTGTGGATATGGTGGTGGAGGATATTGTTGATATGGTGGGTACTGAGGGTATTGTGGGTACTGTGGTTGGGGTTGTTGTTGGGTTTGAGGTTGTTGTTGGTTTTGAGGTTGTTGTTGTTGTTGGAACTGTTGAAACTGATCAGGGATAGCCCCCCTGATTTCGCCATGTTGTACTTGAACATTCTGGTTAACTTCTTCGTTTACGTGACTGTTGTGACTGCTGTGACTGTTGTGACCAACACTACTACCTGCGTGAGACATGTTACGAGAGTAACAGACACCGAGATAGCAAACACCGAAATAACAAAGACAGACTAGCAACAAAGGGTCCCCAGGAGATTGGAGGGGTCACAGCGGTCCCACTTAAAACCCAAAATCCTTAGACTCGTAAGTCTTGGTGACAGAACCCTCTGAGAGCTAGAAAACGAAAATCGAATAGAATGGAAAACAAAATCTCGAACAGTTGAATATGAATTCACCGAGTAACAAATTTCGAAATAGCAAGAAGAAAAATAAACGAAAAATAAAAGAAGAACAAAAGTTTCACCGTGCTTAGCTCCCCGGCAACGGCGCCATTTTGAACAGGCTGTCGTCGTACCTGTGCAAAAACAATTTATAATTTCCTTGTCCTGAACTGTGGGTTAGCACAATGGCAAGCAAGGGTCGAACCCAAGGGAGCTAGATAGCTACTAATTTGTTCGGTAATGGAGAAAAACAAGAAACTAGAATGAGAGTAACGGTTAGTGAAATAATCGAAAATTGCAAGGTTGTAAATATCAGAGAGAAGTATTCAGATTAGGGTTTGATTGTGACTTGTTTTATCATAGACTTCTAAATATTCAATTCGTGTTTTACGTGTGGTTGTCCCGACAAAGGTGATTTCCCAAGTAACCCGACAAAGGTGTTACGCCACGACCTAATTCCCCTAGGTTTAATTAACCCGACAAAGGTGTTAATTGCCCTAGTTGTACTATCTATCTAAACGACAAAGTATTAGATAGATGATTAATGTAGAAATATGCGCAACTAGATTTCACGAAAAAGTATACGTCCAGTCTAACAATATTTCATGGAATTCATGTACGAGAATTAGTAAAACATAGAATATAGCATTAAAGATCCAAGTCTCAAAAACATAGTCACAATATATTAACCCTAACCCGAATAGAAGGTTTAGTTACACATGATCATAATGAAACAATGCAAATAATAAAAGGGGATGAAATACTTCACAAAACCGAGGCAAGCAAGGGCTGGCCGTGTAGGGCTGATGAGCGGCCGTGCAAGGCTGAGAAGCGGCGGAATTGTGGCTGAGCAAGGAGGCACGGCTGGATTGTGAGGAGAGTAGCACACGGCTCAATTGTAGAATGAGGGATGATGAGATGCTTGTGGACTCCTCCTTATATAGGGTTTGAGAAACCCTTTGATCTTCTTGGAAACCCTTTGATCTTCTTGGAACCTTCCGAAAACCTATCATTTGAATGTTGCCCTGATATCACAATGTAGAATGGGCCGGCTGCTGGATTTAGGGCTTGGACTTTCTTTTTCCGAAGTACTGTTCACGGCCCCGAAATCACTATTCACGCCGAAATCACTATTCACGCCGGAATTACTATTCACGCCGGAGTACTGTTCACGACCCTCCTTTGGCTCCGTTCTTCCACTGCGATGTTTCTGGCATGAAAATGCCGTCTTTTAAGCGTGTTTCCTCCTAGAGCTTCCAAATCACCTGAAATACGAAACAACACTAAAAAGTAACTGTTCGCATAATAAAGTGAATGAAATGGTGGGAATTAACGACTCGATGAGTCGTATAAATACGGCTCATCATGTTCCCCTCTATTTCGTACTACCAAATCCTCTTTTTTCTCCAAATGTGTATATCCAAATCTACACTACTTTTCTTCTCTTTTTATCTTCTCTTTTTCACACTGAAATCGAGAGCCAGCCGCCTGGGAATATGTCTTTTCGAAATCTTCTTTTTCCTTCCCGAGATTGCAAATCCAAAATTAGGAAATTCGACTGCTAGCTGGACCCGCGGACGTCTTCTTCATTTAGCTCCCGCGGAGGTCTTAATAATTATCGAAATTCTTCAGGCCTAAGCGCCTGTAATCCTTCAGACGTCCGCGCCTTTTGCGATCGCACGGTACAGACACGTGGCATGAAAATCTCGTGCGTTCGCATGGCTCTGTGCGAACGCACACTTCAAGAATGTGCTCGCACACTTCAAATTTTAAGCACTTCGGACTTCATTTCTTCGACGCAAAATAGCTTCTAACAGGCTCCCTTTAGCCGATATTCCTTCCATGGTCTCCGAATGCACCTGAGAATGAAAACTACACACAGGTAATGAAATAATATACAGGCAAACACTAAGAGATGGTGTTTTAACACAGAAAATAGTCGTACAACTACGACTTATCAGTTTTGCAGATGGGTGATGCTAGAGATGATGATCCTCCAACACTTATCTTTGGACGTCCATTTCTCGTTCCACTAAAACCAAGATTGACATGGAAACAAACTTGTTGTCACTTGCGTTTGCTGGCAAGACATCAAATTTTAATATTTATGAGGATGCTTACCACCTGAGCTCAAAGAAGCCACCAAACATCGCGAACACATCATATCTTGGTGCCTTACTTCCTGACCTACCAGATGAGGCCAGTCATGTAACAAATAAGGTGACCAAAAGCAAAGTGTCCTCGCAGACTCAGGAGGATGTGAAGGATGACCCGCTTGATCGATGGAAAAAAGCAATGAGAGCACCACTCTACGAGGGCTATGAGCAGACGGAGAGAATTGCTGAGGAGAAGTTTTACCTTACACGTCCATGGGACCCCAACGTGTGATCCCTAATGAGGTATCGTTGAGCCAATAATATAAACCAAAGGCGCTTGTAGGGAGGGAGCCCCACAAATTTGATTTTTTCTTCATTTTCGTGTCTTTTATGTCTGTTTAAGGCTTGTTCAGTTTGTGTCATCTAACCGAGTCTATTTTAACTTAGTTTTTTTGGGAAAGAGACATTTTTTATGTAGAAAACATGTCTACTTTAGTGCGGATCACGCCCAGCCTTGACATTAGGCTCGCACCCTGCCTCGACATTAAAGTCACGCCCCATGAAAACATTAAGGCATTGACCACGCCCTTATGTGTACATTGGGTATGGTAGACTGTTGACCAGCGTTAACCTTCGTTGACTAACTTGTTTGACCAGAATTTTTACCATCACGCAACTAGGGGAGTGCCTATTCACTTTAATCTCTATTTTCTTTTTCCCTATACATGTGTGTCTTGCATTGTCTGTGTCTTTGAACTTAAGTCGTGCCTAGAGGACACAGCTTGGTTCAAAAGTGTGGGTGGGAGAGTCCGTCAGTCTGTTATGTTAGCATGTTTATTTTTTTTCTTGCATCTGCACCGTGTCGTCACGTTTCTTTAAAAAAAAGTTTTGAATTGAAGTATGAATTCCTCTCTGTTTCTTGAATATGCAGTATTAGCTATTGATGATGTGAAATAGATGATGCTGATTATATTGTATTTCTCTCGTGACATCTGAATTGTGCTTTTACATATGAATTTAACCCACTATGTGTTCTGATAAACATGGATGTGGAGGTGATAGAAATGTCCTAGAGAGACTTGATGAAACGTTCAAAAGACCGAATTTCCAGTTATATGGATTTAGTGGAGCCTAGCACTTCAAGTTTTATAGTTCAGAGTTTGCTTCGCCACTGCAGCGTTTATGTAAGTAGGCGATATGGGAAAATAGACCGTCCTAACTCAAGTCTGAAGTAACCGGGAAAAGGTGGAGGGTCCCCATCTTGACTCGCGTCAAAAATGGCGAGGATGAGAAAGAGCGGGGAGGTATTTCCAAATGCTCGCGGGCGATGATTGGACCTCCTTCAGAAGAAAAAGGAAAAAAGGACAAGCAATTCACAATAAAGGAGCAAAGCTCAAGAAAAAATCAGCCAAGTTGTGAAGTTTATTCAAAGAAAGTGAAGTTCATCATTCATACACAAGAGCCAAAGGCCAAACGAAGTTCACTACATCAAAAGTTGTCCAACAAAAGAAGAAAGAAAACCTAAAAGCCTTAAAGTTCGGATGAATCAAGTGCCAGAAATGCAATGAAATATAACCATATATCTAGAGTTCGGGACAGCGAATGCAAATCATGGGTTTAAAGAGGACTATCTCTCATTCACCGGAATCATTTGAATTTCAGCTCAAAGGTAACTTATATCAAGTTAATTCTGTGTTGAGCATGATAATTTGAGTAACGATTGAGTTATACATAGAAAAGTTAAATCTAGACTAGCTACTCATATTCATGTGCATGTATTCATGACGTCGTAGAAATTGTGGTGTTATTTTTGTTTTCCTTCTATGACTTGTTCTTGTTCGGAACGAACAAGTTTAAGTGTGGGTGGTTTGAGGAGTCGTATTTATACGACTCGTCAAACCAACTAAACCCATTTATTTCAACACTTTTACATGTGAACATTTACTTTTTAGTATGGTTTTGCATTTCAGGTGTTTCGGAAGCTCTAGGAGGAAATGCGCATAAAAGACGACATTTCATACCAAAAACACCACAGTGGCAAATCAAACCTTTGGATGTTCGACGGAGTGCTGGGAATTTTATCATTGATCAGAAAACTATGAGCTACATGTCAACGCGTAGCTGACTCAAATATCTATAACTCACTAGTTCACATCAAGATCATCCGAGGTCATTTGGAAGGTCTAATAAATAGTCGAAGTCAGAACTGCTGCGCAGAAAGAGGAAAACCAAATCAGTGGGGACTGCGCCCAAGGAAGACATTAGCGCACTGCTCAACTTAAAGCACGAAATACCATTAACTTTAACTCTGGGAGTGTCCATAACGTCTTCCATGGGCGCGGCAATGACATCATCAACGTACTTGATGATGTTAGCAGTTCCGAGAATTCACAATTTTGGCCAAAAAACATATTTAGAAACCCAAAAACTTATAAATTAAGGTTTTGGTAAAGGGTTTCCATGATTCTACATCACATACTAGTTTTGAAGATGGCTCATGAGGAGAACGCAAAGCTTTCGACGAGAGAATATAATTTTTTATTTTCATTCAAGAATATTTGTGTTTTTGTTATGGCTATGAGTAGCTAATTTTTTTGTTTCAGTTTAGGGTTTCATTTATTGTGACTACGTTTTGAGACTCTTTTCTTAATGCAATTTTATGTTTTTAGTTCTTGTTCTTCATCCCATGAATTGAATTGTTAGATTAAGTGGAAACTTTGTCGTAAAGCTTAATTTGACAACCAATTCTTAACGTTAACTTCTACTGGATACTTTGTCGTAAAGGTAGATCGTAACACCTAGATTTAATAATACCTTTTTTGGATTATTGTGCTTAGGAAAGTACTAGAAGTCTAACACCTTTGCCGGGTTAGATTGTGGAGTATTACCTTTGTCGAGATACGTAGGGTTGTTACCTTCGTCGGAATAACCACACTTAGAAACTTGGAATTTGATCTTTAGATGTCTATGATAATCGTGTCACAATAGAAACCCTGAGCTGAATATCTTTTCTGATTGGAATGTTTATTCGTGTTTCTTTCTTTTGCACTCACACTGCAAACCCCCCCCCCCCCCGTTTCTTTAATTGTCTACAGATACAACTCCAACAAACCAACTCTCTTGGGTTCGACCCTGCTTACCGCTAGCTAGTAGTTTAGGAGATTAAAAATATTAAATTTGACGCGTCAGACGAAGCGCATCAAACACTCAGAGGAAAAATGACCATAAACATTGCAATTTTAAAATTTGATTTTTGATTTATCAAACTTACGGTGAGTCTTCTTCTCATTGTTATCACCACGTCCATCACCTTGTCCACGACCCCGGCCTTGGCCAAATGTGCCCTTTGTGACTCTCTTTGTGCATTGGATGGAACTTTCACCATCTTTCTTATCGTTGGCAGTAAGCTCCTTTCACTGTGCAAGAGAGAGCATCAACTGCTCTCCATCTCTCGCTCCATTGTCGTGCCTCGTCCCCTTTAAGTTCTCCTCAAACGCTTGCAAATGCCCAATGGCCTCTATGAAGGACATCGTCATCACATGTCCCCATTGGTCGATTGTGCCGACAATTTGCATGGACTTATCTGGGACTGCGCTAAACAATTTCTCCACAACAGCACTATCCTTCATCTTGGCTCCAAGGGATCGCATCTCGCTCACCATTGAGATGAGCTTCTTTGCGAACTCAGTGATTGGCTCAGAATCCTCCATATACATCCGATCAAATTCTCTTTTCAAGTCCTGTACTCGTGCGTTCTTGACACGATCTTCTCCTACTGTCATCTCCTTATTGGCCTCCTAAGCTTCCTTTGCCAACTCCGTTGCCGTGATAGCCATTATCACGTCGTCCGGCAGAGCTTCAGAGATTGTGACAAGGGCACCCTAATCTTTCTCTTATTTGACCAGCGCTTTGCCCTCTATGGCCGTCCATACACCAAGTTGCTTTAAGATGATCTTCATTTTCACCGCTCATAAGCCGTAGTTGGTGTCGTTCAGCATTGGGTACTGAATGGGAATTCCACCACTTGTCATCACTTTTTCGACCGATGTTGTTTCAACTTCTTGCGCTTTGTTTTGTGCCATCGTCTTCACTGCCTAAGCTCGGATACCAAATGTTGGTTCAACTAGGATCAAAAAGTAGTAATTGATGGACACAGAAGAACGAAGAGATGTGCAAATGTGCTGCTTTATTCTTTTATTTTTCTTCCTATCTTTACATACAAATAACCCTATTCAAAATAGCAAGTAAATATCTCCCTACTCAACCACACGATCAATCTTGGTCCTCCATGATTTGCTCGCTTATCGATATTGAACTTGCACTAATTTGTCAACCATATCTTCATCATAATTGTACGAATCAACAAGATTAGATTCAACACATGATCTAACATATGCTAGAAAATCTTCCATTTTAGGCTTTTTAGGACAATTTCACCAAGTGTCATATTCCTAATAATCTCCCCTCACTTGGAGAAATTGTACATACACGTCTCAATAAATACGCTGCTACTAACTCGTAGCTTCGTGTTCCTGCGACCTCCTCTCTTTACCATGGATGTTGTCCAACTCTTGCGCTCGTGACCTCCCCTCTCCGCCAAGGGTGCTCTGTGAATCCTGCGCTCCTGAGATCCACTCCCCATAAGAGGTACTCTGCAACTCTTGTGCTCGAACTCTGTGATTCCTGTGCTCGCGACCTCTCCTCTCGACTAGGGGTGCTTTGCGACTCCCCCTTAACTGGAGTCTCTTAACCCATGAAACTCTATCACCCTACTGCTCTCAGTCACATCTATGTGATTTCTATAGCTCGTGATTTGCTTATTGACTTGATTGTCTCCAGTTGTGTCCCAGATTCATTTACATACTTGGTCAAGTCGCACCATGGGCTCTGATACCATTCATTAGGATTTGCTAGCCCAATTAAATCATAGCCCCTTATGACCCAAAAGCCCAGACTTGTGAGCATGGTTTTGTGATCTAATAGATGCTAGCAAATCTTCCATTGTTAGGCAATGTAGGAAAATTTCACCAAGTGTCATATTCCCAACAACATCAATATGTATACGACTGATGACGAGGTTGATGTGGTGAAACCACCAGACATTTGCACTATGCATCTTGTGAACTGGCAGGCACCTGTAGCTATCAGATGGGGGTACATCTTAGAAGATAAGGACCAAAGAGTTCACGTCACAAGACCCTCAGATGGGAGTCTGACCTTGGCAGATAAGACTTGTAATCGTAGTACACTAGATTCAAAGATCATTAGCACCTGCCTAGAGGCACTAGATAGAGATCCGAGCTGGACAAAGTAAATCGACACGTTCAGTACATTAGACTATCAAATTATTGCGATTTTGGAGATAGGAGGTGCCTATCTACGATCGCCTACAAGAAGAGTTTCCTGAATTTCCATAGGCAAGACATATCCCATACAATTTCCAAGGAAGGAGAAGAAAATAGATGAGTCTTTAGCACAACCTAACCCGACTATGGCACAAACAATAAGCTAAACAAGCAACATCAAACTAACGACACTAAAGAAAGGTACATTGAAAATGGTAATTCGAGTTTTTTATTTTATTTTCTTTTACTTTAGTGTTAGATAGTACTACTTAGATAGTTTGCATCTTGCTACTATCATGACATCTATTTTGAGTGTAGCCAATTTTGTAGGATATATGCATCTTAATATATGCGACCATCATTAATGGGGCGTAATTGTCTCCTTAATTATATGTCCCTTAGTTTTGACTAATGCCGCCTTGGCATGGTTTTAAATTTCACGAGCAAAAGAAGATGCCGACACAAAACACAAGAGAAAAGTGGCATTTAAGGACAGAAAAAACATTAGGAGCTTTGTAGAGTCGTCGTGTAGAGTCAAGAGACCCGATCTGAGCAAACTATGCCATTATGAAGGTGACTTAGCGTCATATAAATATCTAGAAGATATAAATAGTTGTTTCAAAGGGCAAGGCGTTCGAATTGGATTCTTCAGTGATAGATTAGTGACAGAAGCCCACTCCGAGCCCCTCGCACTTGAAGACCAATACAGTCTTTGAAATGTAACTGGAAACCCTAATATTATCAATAGATAGCTATAACCCTCTATTTTATATCATTCGGACGACATAGACAAAAGGAGGTTGGGGAAGTCTTGAAACGCGCGATTCAGACTTCTAATTCCCCTTTCTGTACTTAATATTGTGTTTTAGCTATCACTACACCATTTTACACCCTCCGGGACAAACTTTGAATATTGTCACAGTAACTTTGTCGCATATAAGGGATTATAGGACTACAATTTGATTAGTTTGTCGCCAAAACATGAATATGCGATAAAAGTTTACGTGACGCCAAAACTGTTGTCACATAAAGGTGTTTACCCGACTTAACTTAATGCGACACGAAAATTATGTCCTGTTACAGTGTTTATGTGACATATTTTGAAGCGACACACAAAAAATGTCACTTTAACGTGTTTTCGCGATGTCCATCTAGCGACAACTTATATTATTTCCCGTAATAATGAAAATTAGATCGACCCGCCGTAGCTAGCATTGAGACACGACTTTAACTTTAAAATTGATTCGCCATTAAAGAGACGACCTACCATTTTAGTTTTATGCGACGCTGTTATCCAAAGTATGTTGCATAAAAGAACAAAAATTAAATGCAGAACAGAACTTCAAAGTACACCCCTGTCTTCAATTTTCACCTACCTTAATGTACTAAAATTGAACATCCAAGACCCAATTTGTCGGAGACATCCTCTGCACCTCCAAGGGAGTGGGGTTTGCATATGTTTTGGTGAAATCTTCATGTGAAGCACTCTTTTGAAGGTATGAGCTCACTTTACCTAAGCCTTATTGCCTAGCCACTATCACAAGGCAAGTCTTTTACTTGGATGATCTAAAAGCTGGCGAACCATGGAAAGTGGTCAATGTTGTTTTGCATAGAGGGATATATAATGATAGTTCACTTGCACGAGACGATCAAATTGAAGATGATCCTTATCAAGAGCAAATGCCCACTAACATAACAAGTGATGTACAACCTTATGACTATTATGTGGATGAGAATGTGGAAGAACAAATTCCAATGGGCAAGGAGACAATTATACTTGGGTGAAGAAGATGATATGTTTGAAACTGATGATGAGAGTGTAGGTGATAAAGATGATGACATGATGTGGGACGAAGAAGATGATCAAGCGGAGGATGATGATGATGAAATGGATCAATCGGGGGATGTTGATGAAATGGATCAAAGTGATGAGAGTACGTAATTGATCTCTAATTTGTAGGTTGTTGTTTCTTGTTTGTAACTTTCATTTTTTTAGCAAGGATGTTGAAACTTGTTCATGTCCCATGTTTGTACTTCTTATGTTGTAAACTCAAAATTATGTATTGTCCATGTTTATATTATCACTCATGTAGGGGGCAAAAACACTTCAAAGTCAATCCTTGGGAGTGTTTTGTGTTTACAATTTTGTTTTATGCAGGGGCTAAAGCAAGTTTTTACAGATTGTTGTTTATGCAGGGGGCTAAAGAAGATTGGGGGAAAATGAATTTTTGGAGCAGGGGGAAACTAAAATTTTGTTAGAAAGTTTTAAGTGACATACATTACAAAAAATTTCGCTGAAAGGTACGTGTTTTGGCAAAAAAAAAGGCTCAGATCTAAATGATATGCCTGAATATGTTGTTTCACCCCAAATGCCAGAATCTATTTTTTTGCTAAGTGTTGTTTCCGCCGTGCCTTTGTCCTGCCTCAATCAAACCCTAACCTTTGTCATGCCTCCACCCATGCCTTCGTCCTGCCTACCTTCATCCAGATCTGAATTCGACACAAACCCTAACACATTAAACCATGGCAAAGTCGAAGAACTCCAAACCGACAAGGCGTCCGGATGAGGTGGAAGTGACAAGTCGGCGAATACATTTCTTATTAGTTAGTTGGTATATTTTACTCTTGTTCTGCCATGAATAACTGTTTGTTGGTGGATACATGTATATTTGCTGTTGGTGAATACATGTATATTTGCTGTTGGTGAATACATGTATATTTGATGTTGGTGAATACTTGCTTTTATGCGATATTATGTTTGTACATTTATTAAGCTTATGTGCTTTTATGCGATATTGTGTTCTTAATATTTTAAGCTTATGTGCTTTTATGCGATATTGTGTTTATAATTTTTTTAAGCTTATGTGTTTTTATGCGACCATTATATGTTTTAGTTTCTAAGCTTAAATTTGGTTATACGACAATTATGTGTTCAAAATTTATAGCATATGTAGTTTTATACTACTCAAACATCATATGGTTTTAAGCGTATGCAGTATAACGCAACAATTGTGACTGCTAACTTTGTCCCGTAAAACAGGTAATGTGACCATTTTTGAAAAATATGTTCATTATAAATGTAGCATACGTCATAAAGAGTACCAACTCATTCCAGTTTTATGTGACTTACTAAAGAAAATGACACATATGATTAAAACTTAACGCGACAATTGGATTTTAAAAATGTCGCTCGACATTACGCTACTAGGCTTTGGCGACAAAAATTACGCGACATGTGATTGGTCTCTTAAATGATATGCGACAAATATAGAGCATTAAGCGACGGAAATAAACCATCTCCTAATCTGCAAAATGGTGTAGTGTATGTCTACAGGTAGTCAATTCCATTAGTTTTGGTAAGGGATGTGTCACTACTATTATATATTTGAGATTTATTGTTTTTAATAAAGTTTTACTTTTTTACGTTATTTTATCAGCATGTGATTTTTTAGAGTTGCATGTAATAGCTTATGATATGATTGCCGGATGGTATAGGTCTATTTTATTTTATTTTAATTCTAATGTTAAGATCTATATTACAACATGACATGGAAAAGTAGATAATAACGCGTAAGTTAGATAATCATCTTAGCGAGCATTTGATACCTTGCGAAGGTAGAAGTGCATGCTTTATGTTCAGTGTCTGTAATTACATGCGTAGTAGTGTGCAGCTTCAGAAGTGGAGACTTCTTATAATAATAGTAATTTTCCATTTTTTACGTGATTACTTGTAACAACCCTCCCCCTGCTATTTACATTCTCACTACTCGAAAGAAACTGAGTCACAACCAGCTTCCTGTGGACCGACCTCGTACTTTTTTTAAATAGATGGGTTGTGACCATAAGGTACCAACCCTCCAAAAAATGGCGTATGCCTCTTTGAGCAACGCACACACGGTAGTCTTTAGTAAAAGGGGAAAGAATAGTTCGCTATGTGTACCTCGTACTTGTGGCTAGTTAACCTTAGTGAAGTGTCGAGCTATAAAATTAAGTTTGTGCGAACAATGACTATCACAACCTAGCCCACGTCAATCGCATCCACACTACTTTGATGATACATACGCTTGGATTTTCACTTTTAACATCTTTGTATTTGAAACCCTACTCGTATTTCTTTTTGAATACGAGTAGTGAGTAGCCCCTTACTAGTTTGGGGTCATATGAACCTTATAGATGTGTTGACTATTTGTGTAAACTGATTTCTTCTTATGGTACGAATCCTGGATGATTTTCATTTTCTGTTATTGCATTAATCCAGGCTAGATCGTTACAAATTATATGATTGATCATGCAATGAGAGTCGATGATTAAGAAGTTTGAATTTGATGCGAGACAAAAGACCGATGATCAACAAATTTTGTATGGCTTTTTAGCTCATATGGACTTGAAGAGGATAAAATCACGAAAACATTAAAAATGGACCAAAATTGACCACAAATGACTAGAGCCATCGATTTGCCGTAATACAAGTTGAAGGGTCTAGAAATCAAAGACCGTGCAGGCGCCGCCTTTGATTTTGGGACTATAAAAGGAACCTCATGGCTGATTCCAAAAATACTTGAATTTTATCGAACCACTTTCTCAAATTTGGCAAGAATGTTCCAGTAGAAGAAGCAAAGCACTCTGGAGCATTGAGGAGGCGTCCGGGCAAGGAGTTGAGAGTTGTCCCAATAATGTCAGGTTGTAAGAAGTAAGGTTGTACTGAATAACTAGCAGTGACAAAACTAGTTGTTCTTTACTCCCTTGTTTGTTGTTGACTAGCCCTCATTTTAAGATCCTAATCATATGAACTAATGCAATACTTATTTTGTTAGTAAGGTTGACTCAAATTAGCTAATTGTGACAAGATAAGCAATATCACATTGCATTAATCTGTTGCGCATTATTTTGTACCTTAGATTAGGTCAGTGTGAGTGACCTGAGTGACATCTACCTTGCATAGTGATTAGTTTTGTTCTAGTGTTTGCACATTCTATACTGTTTAGCCTATAACACAACACAACCAAACCAAAAGTGCAGTGATAAAAGATTAGTAGAAGTTCATACTACCTTAGTGTTACATGTATTTTTCTGAATGTTATCTCGTTGTGTCCCATGAGTCTGTCTGCGTGTGAGACAAGGTCTAACTTCTTTCGTTTTATCACTCTCACAGCTTCTTTGTTGGTTCATGTGTGTGCCAATGAGGCCACTTGTGAGGTTCTGAGGCTGATCAGCAGTTCTAAGGCATTTGGTCTTCATGTTCTTAGAAGGGCTCCGTGTTAGTCCGTTCAGCGTTTTAAATATCTTTTGAATGAAGCAAGATTCCTTGTGATTTACTTTTTTTTGACAGCACCCGAATTTTTGACAGCGAAATGTACTTGAATATAATGCATGTCTAATGATTATCATTGTTTTTAAGGAGTCCAGGTAAATGCTTCAGAAGAGCCTTTGATATGTAAGGGGTCGTGCGATGTGGAGCATTCTTTAAGTGTTGAGAAGATAAGGGAGCATGAATGGACATAGGTTCAAAGGAAGATTGCTAACAAGCGACATACTCATCAGAGAGTATAGCAGGTGCCACGAAGATTTCTGTCGGAGTGGCGAGCAAGACCCATGTTTCTTATTTGGAAAGTTCCAGAAAGAACATAATTTTGGAAGGACGTTATCTTCCTCTTATGGAAATAGAATACACTGGTGATGCTAAAGATGGTTAAGGCGAATCATTTCCTCCCATGCAAGATCAAGGTGATGACAATTTAGCAATTACCCAGTCGCGAGATGGCCACGTGCCTAATCACGTTATTTCCAATGAGGCGCCTAATAAATCAGATGACATAAGTCACGGGCAAGAAATTATGGGTGATTTGTTGATTAGCAATGTGACAGCGCTCCAAGAAAAACCCTCCTTTCGGTTGGTGGACAATGAGAATGTGGACCAAATTAGTAATATAGCAGCAAATATGGAGGTGGCCACTAAGAGGACTGAACGAGATGGAGAGTGCACTCTGACCATCGTTGGAACATCAGAAGGGGCCGCCAGGGGGAGATTGCGATGGTGCCGGATAGTCAACCTCAAAACAAGAGACGGGGGTTTTTAGGGCCGTACAAGTCTAACCTCAAAAAACCCAGACCAAATATTCTGATGGAGGAACTGAGAATGGTCAAGACCACGTCTTGGTTGCATGCATAAATTATTCGCTTTATGGGACAAGAGAGATCAACGGAAAGGCTGATGGTCCTCATGAATAAATTCATCTGTTAGAATGTGTGAGGGGTGGGGAATAGGAGTACAACCTCACACTTTAAGGAAATTTGTGTACTCTACAAACCGACTCTTTTAGTTCTCCTGGAGCCTAAAACTAATAATGGTGACTTGGGAGATGTTAGAAGGGTTCTCAGCTTCCCCCGCAGCATGCATGGTGGGGACGTAAACCTGCATATCTAGGTTATATGGACAGATGAGCTGCGGGTGGAAGATGTCATTTGGTCACACTACACCATTTTGTCTCTTCTGTCACTAACCTGAAATAGCCGCATAAGGACGTATTCAGTCGCATAAGACTTTATGAGACTCCAGTCGTATCACGATTATGACATAAGGTCGATTGCGACTGACTAATGTACATCAGTCGTATAAGATGTGTTAAGTGACAAACCTTTGATAGCCGCGTAAGGATATAAGTCAGTTGCGTTAGGAGATATAAGTGTCAATCTCAGACCACTATTTACTCAATTATGTTTGACGCTTAAGTAATTTGTTTGCAATGTCAGTCGCTTTAAGAAATTATCACGTAGTACAATGAGACGCATAAGGTGAATCTTTTTATTAAAGTGAGTCGTCTAAGCATAGATAATGTATTTCAATGTTCCGCATAAGTTTATTTATGTATGGTGTTGTACTATTTTGCAGTCGCATAAGTACAAATAATGGTATTGTGCGAATTCACCTACATTCAGAAATCATCTGTTTTAAGCAAATGATCTCAATCATTACACAATGCTAGAAACATTTTTGCCAGCACCCAAAGGATAACAAGTTCAACCAGTGTGACAATACATTACACAAAATAAGAGGTACTTAATATTCAAATGTCAAGCTACAGCAAACTAGACAACACCCAAACCAAAGCTCACACCATCAGAGACATTGCGTCCATGCCCAGAAACCCCCACTCCCGGTCGGACCATTTCTTCAAGCACCTTTAGCCTATCCTCAAACTCAGCATCCTTTTTGGCAGCCTCCTGTTTTGCCTTGAAGAGCTCTTCCTTCAGCTCGTGGTTAGACGCCCCACCTATAGGGCGAGGAGGCCTCCTCAGAGTACCACCTACTCCGGACACTTGAGTCCCTTTCTTTTACCCAACAGCCTTATAAATAATCTCCAGTTTTGTCTCCGTCGGTAGGGGATCAGCATCAGCAACAACGCTGTCCGGGTCATCAGAATCATGGTCATTGGTCAGCAACCTGACTTTGCCATTCATTTGCTCCGATGGAAAATTTGAAAACAATTTATAAAAAAAACACGTCATGTCTAAAAAACAATAAACTTAAATATAGTTATAAACTTTCATCTTCATGAACAATTAACAGAGCACACATTGATATATATTAATAATATAATGAAACCACATAACATTAAAATTGCATTAATCTAAATAGCTAGGCATAACACATACATTAGTAAATTGGTCTAGCAACAAATCTTTACCAGATTGACAATATGTATGTTATCATATTCATAACCAACACATAACATACAGCAAAATCGACAGTGGCATTACAGAACACCAATCCATTTTCGTAAAACAATTGAAAACAGTCCTAATATATATACTATGTCATTAACACTTTTATAACCAACTATTTGTCAATGTACATATAGTGAAATTGCAAAGCAGGATTGAGTAAGTTACCAGTAAAGGACTGCTTTCAGGCTCCTGTGAGTAAACCTCGTCAAATGCAGCAACATAGGGCGCTTTGTGTCCCTTTTCCAAGTGCTTCACCGCTTGGAAGCAGAATGGAGTTTTACCAGAATGATGGTTCATTTTTTTGAGCCTAGCACCTTTCATTCTTGTAGATATAGCCTACATAACAAAGGAATATAACATTAGGAAGACATAAAATAGTGAAGTTAATTTCAAAAAAAGTAAAGGATAAGTTATAAAACATAACCTGCTGACCAGGGTCTTAAAAGTGCTGCACAAGCCATTTCCACTCATCCTTTCTATGTATGAACCCCTTGGGGGTCTTCTCTCCATGGGCCAAATAGTGAGTGCGGCAATCTGATATCCAGTCTTTATAGCGATTGTTGGCTTTCTTTGTTATAAACTCCCACAACAAAGTGTCATTATTGGGGAGGAAGAAATGCGGCTACACAAAAAATAAAGTAAACATGTAAGTAGATCACCTTTGTAAATAAGGATTATGACTACAATGCTTAATTATAACTAAACTAATTAAACTCACGCTTAGGTAATTGCCGACTATGTCCCAGTGCTTGGGCTCCAATTCAGTTCATGTTGAGGCTACCACTGACACTTTCTCCCTTACACAACTCCCAATCTGATGAGTCGTCATGCTGCGAATCTTCACACTAACAGACCCATTAGCCTCTACCGTGCACTCCACTTTGATCCTGGTCCAGAGCATGTGGACAAGGTCTGCTATCTTGGTGCCACAAACTACACCACGACGCTTTCGCTTCTTACAATAACTGACTCTGTCCCAAGCCTGGTCTCGAGCCCGTGGACCAAGTTCATTA
Source organism: Rhodiola kirilowii (assembly GCA_033675215.1). Classification (NCBI taxonomy): domain Eukaryota; kingdom Viridiplantae; phylum Streptophyta; class Magnoliopsida; order Saxifragales; family Crassulaceae; genus Rhodiola; species Rhodiola kirilowii. The sequence goes on along the minus strand of CM066194.1, from coordinate 30,126,761 downwards.
GCGGACTCTGTCACATTTGAATCACAAATCCATATCAAAATGAATACCATTGATCATCAAATGACCACGTATATAATAAACAATAACTGACTAATTCATCAAAATAGCAGCATGATACTGAAATATTGAACTAAAATGCATAATATTACCAGTGGCATTGGACTTCTAGCAACGGATGCCCAGGGGTTCTTCAACCGGTTCATCAGGAATCATCGCTTCAATGTGCTCATCATCATCACCATCTGCTTCATGTGAGGAATCAGCAGCAGCATGGTCTGCTTAATCAGCATGGTCTTCATTGTCACCATTTCCTTCATGATATTTAGAGTCTTCATTAGCCGGGTCTTCATCAGCAGGGTCCTCATCAACAGGATCTTCATCGGCAAGGTCTTCATCAACACGGTCTTCAACTGAGGCATTCGGTTCTTTGTCCGCTGGGTCATCAATAGAGGCCACAGGCAACGGTGTAAGGGATGGATATGGGGCGGAAGTTGAACAAGGTTGGGACGCAGAACTAAGTGTACGGATAGGGTATTTAGAATTAGTGGGTGGAGCGATTTTGGGGTTTGAATCTATGGTTTGTGGTGGTATATAACTGTTAGGGTCGTGGACTCGGTGCTTCGAGGAACATTTAGGGCTACGGCGGAGTTGGAGTTGGATGGATTTAGGTTTCTTCTTTGAGTAGTGTGCTCCGCAGTGTCAAGATCTTGATTTTGGTATTCGGGCTCGGAGGTTGCAAGCGGTTTGTCTGACAGGGTCGGCGTAGTGGCTTCTTTGTGCGGCTGTTTCTATGGTGGTTTGGCAGGCTGCACTTTGGTGGTCGCTTTGCATGCCGCCTACTTCTTCCATGCAGGCTACTTCGTCACCGCTCCTTTCTTCGTTGCGGGCACTGGTGTGTGTACCTTGGCAAGTTTCCTCTTTGTAGGTGAACGCAACTTCATTGCACGGTTGCTGGTGGCTTCGACGACCTCTGCAAGGGTCTTCTTCTTTGGAGGCATGGCAAAGATTGTGTATATGGGATGGGAGGAGTGTCGGACGCAATGGAGGAAATGGAGAGCGAGATGTGGCAGATGTGAAAATGAGGAGATGGGTAAAAACCCTAAGTAAAAAATGAGGATCGATGTTTTACCTTTGCACACGTCAACCTGTCTAGGACATGTGTAAGGCTTAGATGTAAGTAGTTCCATAAGCGACTAACAAACTAACTCAGTGACATAAGATCGTAAATTCATTAACTGAAAAATTGCAATTTCAACATGGAATTTTTGTTTGTCCCACCCAGACAAATAGTTTCCCCCCTAAAAATTGTAGGTCTCTTATGTGACTGACATATCAAAACTCAGTCGCATAAGTTCTTACAGATGCTTTACAGAAACATATTTGTTTCACATTACACCCATCAATCCTTACAACACAAAACATAAAACATTCAAAACACATCCAAAATATACTGAATCACAATACTAATCAGATAGATCATCCCCATACTCCTCATCATCAACTTCATCACTTCCCTCGTAATCACTTTGGTATTCATCTTGTTCATTTTCTTCATCTTCTTCAAAATCACCTTCTTCATCTTCAAGATCCATAGCAGCATCATCAGTTTGTATGTCGAAGTCATAGTATAATGCAGAATTTGTTCGTGGCATCTCCAACCCTTCGTCATATTCATATCCATCAATATCATTTGACCTGTATGTGGGTATGTTTGTTCTATTATCTTCTTGGTACGCTTCATCTGCAACTTGTGAACTTTCATCATCCCGAGCTATACAAGAATTGCTATAAGTACCTCTTTGAGCAACGACATTGACAACTTTCCAATTATCTCCGAATTTTGGATCTTCCACATAGAACACTTGTTGTGCATGTTTTGAAAGACAATAAGGAGCATCGTCATACCAAGTGAAGGAAGTGTCAATCGAGATTATTCCATGGTCTATCTTAATATTTCCCTCTAATGGATCGGTGTTAAACCACTTGCATCGACAAATGATTACCGGTAGTACTCCTTCGGCATACTTAAGTTTGATAATTTTTTGAAGAAGCCCGTAGTAATTAACTTCTTCTGAAAAGATAATATAATGTCATGTTATTTTAAATGAATGAAATGCACACAACATGTACAACATTTACAAAATATAGTGTCATACCAGCTAGAATCAAGACTCCACTGTTTTGGATCTTCAAATCTTGATCCTTAACCCACACAACAAATTTAAGGCCATTGACAATACAATGTGTGTAACAACTATGGAACTGTGGTTTGCAAGCAAGGATGTGAAGCCCTTTGGAATATGAGTCAGATCCTTCATTGCTTAATTTAAGCATCTGTACATATGTAAATGTAGCAAGACAAAGATCAGTTGATTTATGTGATATAAAAATATGCATCATCAAATATTTAATATTATAATTAATAAGTGCTTACCAAATACAGCAAATGGGAATGGAAATCATCAATTCTTGAATCATTGTCACCAATAGGATTTCTCATGTAGAAAATGTCAACATGTCTGTTAATATACTCTCTGGCGTCCTCATAATTCTCCATGACACACCAGTGCATGACATCAATGGCATTGTTGCAAACTGCATTTTTCTAAGGTACCCCATAGGCTTTATGACATTTGAAACAACTGATATGTCCCAATAATCTTCCTCGACCTCCTCATGATTTGGTGATGCGTCCCGAATTTTCCCCATGTATAGTTTGCAATACATTACACATTCTTGGGCCACATACTACTCAGACCTTTCGGATACCGTGTGTTCCTCACATACTTCTTGTATTGACCAAGTTGCCTACAATAAAAAAAGGACCTTTAATATAAGTTTAGCAACATATATATATAAATATATATAGAGAGAGGAGCGCTCAAATGAGAACACCCTCTTAGGCTAATATGAACCAATCTCAGCCACACATCTAAACCTCCCGTGCTTTGTGGGTGCGCCACGTGTCCCACTACCAAAATCCATCAACAATAAAAAGCAAACAGTAAAATCCACTACCCAAACAGTAAAAAGCAAAATACTATTTCTACACTATTCCCTGCCACATCATCAAAATGAGTGGCTGAGATTGGTTCACACGTTCTTAGCCTAAGAAGAGTTCTCATTTGAGCGCTTCTCTATATAGGGGAGCGCTCAGCTGAGGTAGGGTTGTCAGAATGAGGTAGTGAGGCACGATCTGAGTCGTTGATGGAGTTGATCGGACGCACATGGTGAAGCCACGTGTCACAACCACCAATAGTAAAACCCACTACTTTTGCAAAAGTAGTGGGTTTTACTATTTGGACACGTGGCGCGCCACAAATGCACGGGGGGTTAGATGTGTGGTTGAGATCGTGCCTCACTGCCTCATTCTTATTTGCCCTGCCTCATTTGAGCGCTTCTCTATATATATATGTGTGTGTGTGTGTGTGTAAAAATGTAAGTAAATTACCTTTCCATGGGGTACATCCAACTATAGTGTACCGAGCCCTTCAGCAAAATCTAATCAAGTAAATGGACCATGAGATGTACCATAGTTGTGAAGAAAGACGGTGGAAAAATGCACTTTAACTGACACAAAATGTGAACTATGTCGGCATTTAGTCGATGCACCTCTTCCTTTTCAAAGTCTCTGCAATAGAGTCTCCGAAACCAGTGCGACAATGATATAAGAGGGTCAATTACATTCGTGGGTAAATAAGGTCTAATGAAAACCGGCAACAACCGCTGTAACATAACATGACAGTCATGTGTCTTCAACCCAATAAACTTTTTGTCATCGAGATTAATCTTATTCTTCAAGCTTCCTGCATATCCAGATGGATACTTAACATCTCTTATCAGTTCTAGGATCTCTACCTTCTCACTCGAAGTGACAGTGTAAGGTGCCTTACTCACCTTCTCTTTTCTCGAAGTCCCAGAGGTTGGTTAAACCACAATTTTCTTCTTACCCCTTGCTCTTCCAACCCTTTTCTTGCCTTTATATCATCATTAGTCTTGCCTTCAAGTCCAAGAATCATGCCAATTATGTTATCAGAATTGTTCTTCTCAATATGCACCACATCAAGTGAGTATGGCTGAGACAATGTATGCCAATAAAGCAACTCGTAAAATGAAGACACGTGTGTCCAACAAAGTCTCTCACTTGTAGCTCTTGGGTTAAACTGTGGATGTAAGCTAAGAGTGGGGTATTCATGACACATAATCTGATGGAATATTTTAAGTCTAGATAGCAATGTTGGTGGATCCCTAAACTCAACCTTCCCATTAAATCTATTTACTGCAAACCTCCAAGCATGATCTTTTTGGAACCATCTTCGGTGTCCCTGATATGACATCCTTCCAGTAAGATGGGTGGCATCAATTTCATCTAGACATAAAGGACATGTTTTGTAACTTTTAGTCTTAAGACCTCCCAACATCCCTAGACCCGGGAAGTCACTAATAGTCCACATAACAGCTGTTTTCATAATGAACGATGACCCATCATGCTGATCATTGGTACAAACACCATGTCCCCATAACTCCTTCAACTCATCAATAAGAGGCGTCAAAAACATTTAAGCACTTTCCAGGAGACTTCGGTCCCGAAATCAACATACAAAGTATGTTCATCTCCTTCTTCATACATGTATGGGGTGGAAAATTGTAAGGAATAAGAACAATAGGCCATGTGCTATGAGAGAGGCCCGATGCTCCAAAAGGATTAAAACCGGCAGTTGCTAATCCAAGTCTCACATTTCTAATCTCACTTGCAAACTCTGGAAATTCCTTGCCAAATGTTTTCCATGATTCCTCATCTGCAGGGTGTCTATTATACTCCTCGTCATTAACCTTTCTAACAGCGTGCCATCACATTTTCCCTGCAATGTGTGGTGTCATATATAAGCACTGTAATCTTGGAGTCAAAGGAAAATACTTCACCGTCTTTTTTGGAACCTTGGTTTTACTACCACGCTGCGCATATCTTGGCTAGCTACATACTGGGCAAATAACATGATCCTGAAACTCTTTGTAGTATAATATAAATCCATGCTCGCAAGCATGGATGATCTCATAACCCAAACCCATGTTCTTCAAAACTTTTTAACATCTTTATAAGAACCAGGGTAGATGTTTTCGCGAGGAAGAATTTCTTTCATGATTTGCAGCATTTTGTTAAACCCTTTGTCCGACAGTCGACTCTCCACTTTCATTTTCATTGCCCTCAAAATGGTTTCAAGAACATATTTCTCACAACTTATGTACAAAGAAGTATGTGCTTTGCCTATAAGATTGTTATAGCTTTCATAAGCCATCTGATGGACCATAATTATACGAATCAAAAACATAGTTAAACCCACCAAACTAGACTGTTTGTCTATTTAACTTCTGCTTGTTAGTCCCGATATATTTCTACAGGGTATTTTGGCGCTTAGAGAAAAACACGCTAAGGAGAGGATTTTACGCTGAAAAGATATTACGAGTCAATCCAAGGTCACGATCAGACGCTGAATGCAGAAATCTCAGGATCATGACTTGGAATCACTCAAACATGCTAAATCCATCGGCATTTGGACAAGAACGCAAGGCAAAAGCACCGAGCCCGGTAAAGGCCAAACAAGGGCAATTTCATCGGATTTGAGATTTCGACCATGTTCCAAGCGGAATTTGGCTTAGGTTCCTTCTTGATATCATCTTAGAATGACATTTTCATTCAAAATACACTCTCCAAAATCCAAGAAGCTCCGGACAAAGCTCCGGTCAGATCCGGTCAAACCGATGGCTTTTGTGAAGATCACAAGCTTCTAGAAGGGATGCTCCTCCTCACATGGGCGGCTCCTCCCTCACATGGTGGCTCCTCCACTCTCCTTGCTCCACTTGTCACAACCACCACCCCTCCTCCCTTAGCCGCCGGCGGCTCCTCCTTCCTCCTCTATGTGGTGGCTTCTCCTCCACACATCTCCTCCTCCTCTCTCCATGTGACAAGTGCAAGCCATCTCCACCCTCCATCTCCATAACTTAGCCACTAAGTTTCCTCTCCCATGGCTATAAAAGGAGCTCCATCCCTCCTCATTTGTATCATCCCATCCATACTTGTACACACTTTAGAGAGAGAGAGGGCTTAACCCTCCTCTCTTCATTTTCAATAAAATTGTTCTTCGCTTTGGAAATAAAGGATAGCTCCCTTGGCGCTTCAACGGTTGTAAGTAATTCTTAGTATTTATTCAACTGTTTTATTTCCTTAGTTATAATGTTTAGCGCGATGAATAGTAGCTAAACTAGTAGTTCGGTAGAAGGGGCGCACTTGTATTATAAATGTTTTAGATCTTACTCTTAGTACACCTTTGTATTCAAAACTTGTTCTATGTGCCATATATAGTCAGAGTTTCCAAGGTTGAGTGCCTGACAAGCAAAAAGCTCTTCCGTGGGAATTCGTGAACATACTCGGTAAGTGGAAGCTGTAACAAGCAAAACTTATCGAGGAGTTCGGCTTATCTAAAACACCACTTGGTCAATAACGTAACTGGGAGATCAAGTGGATGCACTTACAGCTAAGATACTTCGAAAGGAGGAATTAGTTTTGCTTAGAACAAGTGTTTTAAACGATGTTGCAAGTCTTGCGCTACGAAAGGGCCTCGATTCATCTTTGAATACTTAGCATGATCATGTCTTGCGCTAGAAATAGTTTCAATTCATCTTTGAACACTTGGTATGATCATTAGCGGTCGATGATAAACAATTATAATACAAGGCCCCTAAAACCGAATACTTTCCTCACCGTCCATTATCAATTATTGTAATTTACTTTCAGTTCCCAAAACACTCAAACCCAACCCCCAACTGTATTTACTTTTGTGACAATCCCGTAAAAACAACTAATCCACACTGACTCCTTTGGGTTCGACCCCTACTTACCACTTGCTGCCCAGTAGTCTAGTCGCGAGTAGCGGACTATAAATTTATTTGCACATTTGCTGTGACGACAAGCATCTGTCAAATTGGCGCCGTTGCCGGGGAGTTGTCCATCGGAATAGTTGTTTTGTTTTCTTTTTTCTTTTTTCTTTTTTCTTTTATCATGCAATTCACCAAGTCATACTACTACGAAATGGAACCTTGGAACAATACGGAGTTTTCCCCACCACCCTTCAAACTTGAAATCCGCGAGAAGATCAACAAAATAACGCAATCCCGGGACGAAACATTGGATGAGTACTTATGGTACTTCGATTCCATTGTGACGAGCTGCCCGCACCATGGATTCACCAACTTCGATCTTCAAACAAAGTTTCTCTGTGGAATGTTGCCACATGTGTGGGACCAGCTAAATAATGCAGCAGGAGGATCAATGTGGGACTTAACCGAGGATGATCTTTGGGAATTAATAAACGATTTGGCCGCAAGGTCAAGACCAAGCCAAGATCAGGCCGAGCCAATCGAGGACGGTATAACGGAGCTGGCATCTTGCATCCAGCAGTAGGACAACACGATGCAACAAATCAGGGCCAAAACTGAACTATGGGCGGCAGAAAAAGAGCTGGCAGCTAGCACCCATCAATTGGCCACAGACATGCAGCAATTGAGTGCATTGATGCACCAATTCACGGCTGAACCCGAGGAGCCAACTGAGGATGAGGACCCGCAAATGACCGAAGAAGAACTGCCCCAATCAGATCCGGTCCTTATCACCAATCCATCCGAGGAAATCACTGTCCTAATTACCGAACATACAGAAGTCCCGAACATCACTACCGAAGCGGCCGAAGAAATCAAGCCAGGCCCGGTCCTTGCGCTCGGAGCACCCGAGGAAGTCCCGGACCTCATTGCCGAACTGTCCAAGAAAGACCTGGTCCTCACTGTCGGAGCACCTGAAACAGACCTAGTCCTCATGGTCGAAGTGCCTCAACTTAACCCTTCGCGTTTCATGCAGATCATAACCACCGAAGATCATATAATCAATGATGATGCGGTACAAGGGGAGTTGGAGGCAGAGCATGAGTCAAAAAAGCCGACAAAGGAAATCTCTCTCGTCACAAGCCAAGAAAAACCACCCGGGAACTCAATCATTCCAAGACAACAATTCGTAGCTACCACCAAGAAGAGGCCTCACATGGGAACATGCCTGTGGTCGCCGATGTTTGAAGGCACAAAACCCAACTTCCAAACTCGCGAAAGTGCCAACTATTCCAACATGAAGAGGCGGCAAAGACGTGGGCCGAAAGAATGGAAACCCGGAAGGAGCAACAAACAAGAACGACTCATTGGACCAGCAGCTATGGCCAAGGAAACCTCACCCTCTCGGAGCAAAAGGGCTGCCGAGAAGAAGTTTGACCTCACCCACCCATGGGATCCGATCTTATGATCCATGATTGAGGTACTGTCGAGCCAACGACGTTAAACAAGTGCACTGGTCGGGAGGTAACCCGACACTATCTTACTTTCTGCACTTTAATTTTTTGTCTTTTATTTTCTGTATTTTACTTTTTCAATAAGTCTCTCTCACCCACTTGGTGCATAGAATGATTTGACTATTTAGGAATTGGTTTTTGGAGCATGATCGGATCAGCCAGGCAGCTTCCGTGAATTTACGGGGCATGCGCTGAGAGTTCAAGGCCCCTGCCGAACTCCCTCGATTATCCAGCCTCATGCCATTCGACACAATAAGGGAGTTCTGATCTTACCTTTCCTTAAGTCATTTCCTTCTCGTATAACATCTGCTTGCATGGCTTTCGAACTAAGTAGTGCTGAATGGCACGACTTCGTTCGAAAGTGTGGGGTGAGAACCGCATGTGTACATAAATAAACAACATGTTTTTTTGTGTGTATCTTTTTGAAAGTATGAACTTAAGAATGTGAAAAAGATAGACCGAAATTCATGCATTTACCTTGTGAAAATTCAACTGTCTAAAAACTTAGAACGTAACTTCTCATTTGTCCCTTTGTGCTGAGATAAACTAGGGATGTGGAGTTGATAGAAATGCCCTAGAGAGGCTTGGCAAGCAATCGAAGGATCAGATCAAACTATATGGTTTTCGAAGTCAGTGGAGGCTGCACTTCGGGTTTCAGTGAAGATTGAAGTCATCTCCGCCATGCAATGCAAAAGGCGAGGACGGGAATCAGACCGTCCTATCTCCGGTCAAAGTAGCCGAGAAAATAGATGAGCGACCCTCATCTTGACCCGCGCGAAATGACAGTCAAAGTAGCCGAGAAAATAGCTGAGCGACCCTCACCTTGACCCGCGTGAAAACGGCAAAAACGAGAGGAGCGGGGAGGTATTTCCATAGGCTTGTGGGCAATGATTGGACCTCCCAAAAAGGCTTGAGAAAATGGACTAGCAAAGTCACAAAAACGCAAAAAACTCGAAGAAGCAAATCAAGAGGCCAAAGGCCCAAAAATGTGAAGGTTTTAACCAAACAAAAGTGAAGTACTCAAAGCGTCAAATCAAAGGCCAAAGGCCGATTCACTACAAAAAGCAGTCCCTCGCTAAAAGAAAATCAAAGTACTCAAACCAGTGAAACCCGAACCGAATCACGTGCTAGAGAAAGCTACAAGAAAACCATATAGTGCGAGACGATCCCGAGGTTACAGTCCAGGAGCCTAAAAAGGGCTATCTCCCGAAACATCCAATATAATTTGCATCTCAGCACGAAGGTACACGTATCAAGTTTCTTCTATTTATTTATACAGTTCAATTTGGTAATAAGTAAGTAATGCATGAATTAGGATAAATCGATTCCCACAGTCTAATTTTCATATTTTAAAAACCAAACTTAGTGCCGCCCTTTAATAGCATTGTTCGGGACGAACAACTAAAAGTGTGGGGTAATCTGATGGACCATAATTATACGAATCAAAAACACAGTTAAACCCACCAAATTAGACTGTTTGTCTATTTAACTTCTGCTTGTTAGTCCCGATATATTTCTACAGGGTATTTTGGCGCTTAGAGAGAAAACACGCTAAGGAGAGGATTTTACGCTGAAAAGATATTACGAGTCAATCCAAGGTCACGATCAGACGCTGAATGCAGAAATCTCAGGATCATGACTTGGAATCACTCAAACATGCTAAATCCATCGGCATTTGGACAAGAACGCAAGGCAAAAGCACCGAGCCCGGTAAAGGCCAAACAAGGGCAATTTCATCGGATTTGAGATTTCGACCATGTTCCAAGCGGAATTTGGCTTAGGTTCCTTCTTGAGATCATCTTAGAATGACATTTTCATTCAAAATACACTCTCCAAAATCCAAGAAGCTCTGGACAAAGCTCCGGTCAGATCCGGTCAAACCGATGGCTATTGTGAAGATCACAAGCTTCTAGAAGGGATGCTCCTCCTCACATGGGCGGCTCCTCCCTCACATGGTGGCTCCTCCACTCTCCTTGCTCCACTTGTCACAACCACCACCCCTCCTCCCTTAGCCACCGGCGGCTCCTCCTTCCTCCTCCATGTGGTTGCTTCTCCTCCACACATCTCCTCCTCCTCTCTCCATCACTACTACAGAACAGGCATTATGCATCAGTTCAAAATTACAATAGGCATCGGTTTACAATTATGCATCGGTTTTTAATAAAACCGTTGCATATGTTTAACATTATGCAACGGTTTTATGTAAACCGATGCATATTGTTACTTTATGCATCGGTTTTCAAGAACTGTTGCATAATGGTTACTTTATGCAACGGTTTAAGAGAAACCGTTGCATATGATAAACCTTATGCAACGGTTTTATGAAAACCGATGCATAATGTGCAATAAAAGACTTAGGTTTTATTTCAAAATTCGTCAGTCCGCCTATCGAATTGCCTCCAACGCTCTCAGTCTCTCCATCTCACTGCCTCCGACGCCTACGTCTCACTACCTCCAATCGTCTTCGTCAGCCCGTCATTCCGACTCTGTCGCCTCCAATTGTCAGTCCGCCTCCGTCGCCTCGAATCGTCTCCGTCGCCATTGTCCTCCCCGCCACTCGGTCCGACGCCGCTCATTGCCATCCTCGCCATTGCTCCTCCTCCTCCTCCTCCTCTTCCAATCGGCTCCAAATCAACAGGTTAGGGCTGAGATTTTTTGCAGCACAAATGAAGTCTATCAATTGGTCGATTGAGGAATTTGGTCCTGTAATTTGTCGTTTGCCATTATTATCATAAGTAAAAATTAGCTATACTTATGCGCAAGTAGGTAGACTGCAGCAGCCCGTACATTTGCATAATGCAAAACTTGTTTAGCTATACTAATATTTTTATTTGAAAACATAGATTCGAGCGACGTTACATCTATACGGTGGAAGTTGTATACCTTGTTTATCCTCCAAACATAATATCAAGTAAGTTATTTTATTGTGTTAATTTTTTAGCTTTCGAAATTGGACATTGTTGCTCTTTCATCGTTGAATGAACCTAATAACTTGTTGAATTGAAGTATATTAATTTAATTGATGTTTTTTTGTTTAGGGTTAACATTTGCGATCTACATCCTCTTCCCGTTGGTGGTTCTTCGCTTCTTCAATTCCTGGTATTTGATGGTTATCAATCTTTTTATATTTTCCTATGAACATGGAGATTTGAATCTATTTTTCCTTGTTTACTAATTTGTTTTCGTTGTTTGTAGCTCTAGTCCGTACTTGTTGCACACCGGCCACCATTAAGATTATTCTTCGCGAGATTTTATTATAAGGTAAATCGCAAGTTTATTTATCACATTTACTACTTTTTAATTGTTGAAGTGCTTGTAATTCACTCAACTGTAATTGTGAGTTCGTGTAAATTAGTATTATGTAACTAATAATATTTACACGTTTCATGTAGTGAAATTATAATGAATCGAGAATGGGTGTCCGGTAATAGGTTGAGCGATGAGTACGAATCAGGGATTATGGATTTCTGTGCGTTTGCGTCGGCTTATGCGTCTAGAAACAACATTGAACGTGTCTTTTGTCCGTGTATGGGTTGTTGGAATTTCAAAAAGGTCAAACCGAAGAAGTTACGTAAACACCTTTTGTTAAGGGGGATTAGCCCACAATATAAGGAGTCGTATTTGCATGGCGAGGGTGAACAACGAAACTATGAGCCTCCACCCGTAGAAAGCTTGCCGGAGGATAATGATGATTGGGAAGAGGATAATCTAATTGATATGGTTAACAACGTCGCCAATGATTTTATTGATACGCCACATGTTTTGGAGTCGTTGAGGAATGACTCCGAATTACCATTGTATGAAGAATGTTCCAAATATACAAGGCTATCAGCAACGTTGAAGTTGTTCAATCTCAAAGCGAAAAATGGATGGAGCAACAAGAGTTTTACTGAATTGTTGGCGCTGGTGAAGGATATGCTTCCTGAGGGTAACACACTACCTAATCGTACTTACGAGGCTAAAAAGGTTATGTGTCCCATGGGCCTCGAGTACCAAAAAATACATGCGTGTCCCAATGACTGTATCTTATATCGAAATGATTTTAGCTTTTTAGATCTTAGTCGTTGATTAAGATTTTTTTTTCACTCTTTACTTTTTGACTAACTAGTTCTCTCTTGTTTTTTATATAGTATTGCTTTCCTAATGGAGTAGAGTCATACGATATGGACAAGTTGCTTGAAATTCGGGATGAAATCGCCAACTACATACGTGAATATGTGACCACTCATCCTGCGGTATAGGACATTATACTTAGATCACATCTGTTATGTGATGTGTATTTGTACTGAAGAGACAAGATTATATGTTGTGTATGTATGAATGACGATATTGTATTGCAAATCCAGTGTAATGATGTTTAGCATTTAAATTGTATTGCATTTGGAAGTTGGAACAGCAGAGTTTATTATTGATGTTTAATTTCAGGTGGATTTGAGCTTTTGTAGAGCCAAATCTGCCTTTTTTTTGGAGCATATGCATCGGTTTTCCAAAACCGATGCATAATGTGATTCGGTCCGAAGCCTTATGCATCGGTTTATATTAAAACCGATGCATAATATCCGCCTTTTATGCGTCGGTTTTTCTAAAAAACCGATGCATAATGTCCGCCTTTTATGCGTCGGTTCTAGAAAAAACCGTTGCATAATGTCGGAACATTATGCATCGGTTACGCTTCATTATGCATCGGAATTGAAACCGATGCATAAGACCCAAAAAAACCGACGCATAAACCCTCTTCTGTAGTAGTGCATGTGACAAGTGCAAGCCATCTCCACCCTCTATCTCCATAACTTAGCCACTAAGTTTCCTCTCCCATGGCTATAAAAGGAGCTCCATCCCTCCTAATTTGTATCATCCCATCCATACTTGTACACACTTTAGAGAGAGAGAGAGGGCTTAACCCTCCTCTCTTCATTTTCAATAAAATTGTTCTTCGCTTTGGAAATAAAGGATAGCTCCCTTGGCGCTTCAACGGTTGTAAGTAATTCTTAGTATTTATTCAACTATTTTATTTCCTTAGTTATAATGTTTAGCGCGATGAATAGTAGCTAAACTAGTAGTTCGGTAGAAGGGGCGCACTTGTATTATAAATGTTTTAGATTTACTCTTAGTACACCTTTGTATTCAAAACTTGTTCTATGTGCCATATACAGTCAGAGTTTCCAAGCTTGAGTGCCTGACAAGCAAAAAGCTCTTCCGTGGGAATTCGTGAACATACTCGATAAGTGGAAGCTGTAACAAGCAAAACTTATCGAGGAGTTCGGCTTATCTAAAACACCACTTGGTCAATAACGTAACTGGGAGATCAAGTGGATGCACTTACAGCTAAGATACTTCGAAAGGAGGAATTAGTTTTGCTTAGAACAAGTGTTTTAAACGATGTTGCAAGTCTTGCGCTACGAAAGGGCCTCGATTCATCTTTGAATACTTAGCATGATCATGTCTTGCGCTAGAAATAGTTTCAATTCATCTTTGAACACTTGGTATGATCATTAGCGGTCGATGATAAACAATTATAATACAAGGCCTCTAAAACCGAATACTTTCCTCACCGTCCATTATCTATTATTGTAATTTACTTTCAGTTCCCAAAACACTCAAACCCAACCCCCAACTATATTTACTTTTGTGACAATCCCGTAAAAACAACTAATCCACACTGACTCCTTTGGGTTCGACCCCTACTTACCACTTGCTACCCAGTAGTCTAGTCGCGAGTAGCGGACTATAAATTTATTTGCACATTTGCTGTGACGACAAGCATCTGTCACCATCCTACTTCCTAAATCACCATCTCTATTGTTGGGTTTGTTTGATGATGCATCGCACCACTACTTGATTCTCCATGTCTCTCCGCAAGCCATTGTTGTCTCAATGTGTACGCTGAAAGTTCGTTACTCTTTTCACCATGTGATGTCCAAGTATTGTATCTGTTCATAAACCCATAATTGATCAAATGCACAAACATCTCCTTTGATGCAATTCGTCCTCTAACCAACAAACACCTCCTGCAAGGACATAAATGGGTGTTTTCTCCATTTTGCTTCGCAAAATCATTCAACTCTACAATCCCTTGAATGTAACGTGGATCACCCCTTTCTAACCCCATCCAACTTTTATCCATGTTCAAAACCACCTTCATAATCATAAAACACAAAACAATAATCACTATGATGCATCTCTATTTTTTTTCTAAGCACGGATGGGAGAGGAGGAACATGATGGATGCATATATATAGATTACTCAATTTTTTTAAAGTGAAATCGATGTATTATGCTGAGAAACTTCAAAACAAACTCAAATTACAATTTGTGTGCATTTACCTGAATCTTTGTGCCGGCAAGGAGCTCCAAAAATGGTTTCAGCCGTGGGTAGACAATAGAACCAGAGAAAAGGAGGAGGAAGAAAAAGTGGGTGATGAAGTTGATTTTTGTTCATTTAATGCGATATACTTATGCGACCGAGTTTTAGTATGTAAGTCGCTTAGGACACCGATTGGTGTACATGTCTTCTTTAATGCAAATAAGGTACGGTCAACCCACAAAAAGTCAACAATTTTAAAATCCAATTACCTTACGTGGCACTTATACATCCTACTTTGTCTCAATTACATAAGACGCAGTCGTCTAAGTACTCATATGTAACAAACTTAGGCATGTGACATAAGATCTAGTCGTCTAAGAAGCCTTATGTAACGAACTTATGTCTGTCATATAAGATACAGTCGTATAAAGTTTGTTATGTCACAAACCTGTATTACTCAGTCACCTAAGTCTACTTACACGACTAGGTCTTATGTCACTAACCCAAAGTACGTTACATAAGCGACAAAATAGTGTAGTGTCAGCTCAGCGGGTATCTTTCTTGGATATTTGCAATGTCACTAACCAACAGTGTATGCAGATTGTGATCTTGATGTCTGCCACATACTGTGGGATGATGTTATTGAGGCTTATGATAATATCAATATGTCATGGCTAGTGTTGGGTGATTTCAATTCTATTTCTTCGTGGGAAGACAAGGTTAAGGGGAATAAGGAAGATGATGGGGTTATGTTGCCTTTCAACAACTTCAAGCTTGAGGGAAGGTTATCGAACGCTGGTTACAGTGTCAATGCGTTCACTTTCTCCAACAACCAAAAAGATGATAATAAGATCTGGGAGCGGCTGGATAGGGTGCTCATGATGGTCAGACCATGTGCTCTTTTCCCAACATGCAGGTGACTCATCTCGCTTGGATTTGCTCAGATTAATGTCCGTTCGTTGTTGAACCTAAGGGAAAGCATGATGACCTGACCTTTTTTCATTATCCAAACTTGTGGGAGTAGCATCCAAAATTCGTGGATGTGGTGTAAGAGTCTTGGGAGGGTAGAATGCTTTTGACTTTTACTGTCAATTTTGGGTTGAAATTGAAGTAGCTTCAAAATGTTTTGAGAACATGGAATTGGAAAGTTTTTGGTGATCTTCGGAGGAAAATTAGGGAGGTAATGATGAGGCTCTATGTGTTGGAGGCCCAACTGCAACAACGCTGGGATGAGAGTGTGGCCCAATACCTCCAAGACTGCAAAGCTTTTCATTCAGAGGGTGTCTGAGATTCATACCAGCATGCTTAACGCTAAAGCACGAATTCATTGGCTGCAAGATGGGGATCATAACTCAAATCATACCATGTGGCTATATGGTCTAGCAAATTACAAAATCAAATGCATTTGGAGATTGGCCAAGGAGGGTATACAAAAGATACAGATATAATGGGCAATGCTGCAATTTAGTTTTACCAGGGGCTCTTATGTCTTAATATTGCCCCGCCTTTGGCTGATAATTTCAATTTATTCCATTAAGCTGCTGCTCCAGCAGATAACAAGGAGTTGTGTCATTGTCCAAGTATGGAGGAAGTGCATAGGGAAATTCTCCACATGGGAAAGGAGAGCGCGCCAGGTCCAGATGGATTCCCGAGCAGATCTTGTGGAGGCCATTGAGAGTTTCTTCAAGGGCTGCAACTTCCGACTTTGTTCGCGGATAGTCATCTAACTCTTTTATCTAATGTGCCACATGCGACGTCCACTTCACAGCTTTGCCCAATATGCTTGTATAACTTTAATCATTAGATTATCTCCCATGTTCCAATGTCCTAGTTGGCTAGATAGCTGCCAAAGCTTATCAACGAGGAACATGTTGGTTTTATTAAGGGCCCGAGTATCCCCGAGAACTTTGGCTCACGATCTTGCTTATGATCTGCCCAACAAAACTGAAACCGATAATATCATAATCAAGCTTGATATGGCTAAGGCGCATGACAGGGTGTCGTGGAGCCTCATAATGGCAATGTTCTGTAGCTTGGGGTTGTCAGAACAATGGTGTGATCTCATTTTCCGGTGCATATCGACTGTCATTACTCAATGAAATGGAAAGGTCGAATATATGGTTTTTTCAAATCTTTGCGTGGTGTTCACCAAGGTGATCCTTTGTCCCTGGGACTCTTTGTTTCACAATGGAGTGGATGAGAAGGTATTTAAATGATGCTTTTGGTTGTGGAGTTATCAAACCACACATGCCCAAGATATGTGAGTTCTTGGTGATCACTTACTGTTTGCAAACGATATGCTTCTTTTGTTCAAAGTGATTGGTTTGGGTTCTTCTGGAGTTGATTGGTGATGGACCAAAATTATACGAATCATAAACACAGTATAACCCCCTTATTTAGACATTTTGTCTATTTAACTTTTGCTTGTTAGTTCAGATATATTTTTGCAGGGTAATTCAGAGCTTAGAGAGAATACACACTAAAGAGGAGCTTTTAGAGCAGAAAAGATGTTACGAGTCAATCCAAGGTCAAGATCATATGCTGACTGAAAAAATATTAAGGATCCTGACATTGAATCACTCATAACAAATTAATCAGAAGAATCAGGAGAGGAATCAAGACAGCCCGGGGAAGAAACACACTGACAGTTTTGTGAAAAGACTGCACAAAACTGTACAAAACTCACACATGGGCAAAGTGACCGGCCACTTGTTGAAGAGGTGACCAAGGGAGGAGCTCCTCCCCTTCCACCACCGGCAACCGGCGGCTCCTCCTCCCTTGACCGGCGGCTTTTGGGCTCCTCCACATGTCTCCTCCTCCTTCCTCCTCTCCTCCTCCCTTTGATCAAAAACACATGTTTCCATCTCCACCACCCATCTCCTCCCATTTTGGCTATAAAAGGAGGAGCTCCTCCCCTCATTTTCATCATCCCATAAGCAATTCACTTCTCTCTCTAAAAGTTTTGTAATTGTAAGTTTGGCTTTGGAAATAAAGGATAGCTCCCTTGGCGCTTCAACGGTTGTATGTATTATTTCTAGTATTTATTCAACTGTTTTTATTTCCTTAGTTATAATGTTTAGCGCGATGAATAGTAGCTAAACTAGTAGTTCGGTCTAAGGGGCGCACTTGTATTATAAAATGGTTTAGACTATTAACTTAGCGTCTCTCCTTAGTATTCAAAACTTATTCTATGTGCCATATATTCGGTTAGAACGTCCAAGGTAGAGTGGATGCTTGGAATGGCAAAACTCTACAGCGGGGTTCGTAAACTTGTACGGATAAGTGGATGCTTGGAATGACAAAACTTATCTGAGAAGTTTGACTTATCTTAAACACCATTTGGTTGATCGGGAATGATTGATCAAATGGATGCACATAGGCTAATATAACCGGGAATGGAGTATTAGTCTAAATAGAATAAGTGATCTACGTCCTTGGAATAGGCTAGACAGTGTACGCAAATCGAGTGCTTGGAATGGCCTTGATACACCATTTGAATACTTAGTAGAGTCACTAAAGGTCAATGATAAACAGGATATAATACAAGGCCCCTGAAACCGAACGCTTTCCTTTAATTATAAATTGTAATTTACTTTCCAGTACTAAAACCAACCAACCAACAAATCAATCAATCAATCACTTAGCTGGTAGCTTTAAAACCAACCAACCGACCTAAAACACGCTCTCTCGCTGGACAACCCCCTCAAAGAACATCTATTCCCCTGATTCCCTTGGGTTCGACCCCTACTTACCACTTACTACCCAGTAGTAAAGTCGCGAGTAGCGGACTTATAAATTTATTCTTGACGTTTGCACATAACGACTGTGCATCCATCAATTGGCAAGTTTGGACATTGGGTCAGGAGTTGAGTCTGGACAAAAGTGTTAGGGGTCGGGAGGAACTTCTCCAAATCATGGGGTTCACCCTTGGACTGGTTCTGATTCCTTCCTTTTGTTGTCCGCTTTACCGAGGGAGGGGAAACTAGAGTATTTTGATTAATGGGGGAAGCTAAACTTGGGGCACGCATTCAGAGCTGGATGAGGTTGTTTCGGAACATGGGTGGTGAGTGACTTTGGTGAATGCAGATCTTAATGTTGTAGGGGGGACACAACGTGATAGTTTTGCCCATCTCCGTCACATATGTTAGCAAGATTGTTTTCTTGATGTCAAGTTTTATTTGGACAGTGGAGGGGCAAAGAGGCGACATTGGATCAGCTGGCAGAAACTTTGCATTCCAAAAAGTAGTGGGGTCCTGGGCAAACGTGATCCCAATGATATTATGTTGGCGTTACATGGTAAATTAGCTTGGAGTTACATTAAACAAACATTGATGTGGGCTACATATGTTGAAATTAGGTTTGAAATGGGTAAAAAGGGTCGATTGTGTGGAATTCCTTTCACCATTTGACATTGGTCAATCAAGACAATTGCACTACGGTGCTTGGCAGAGGTGACACTCTCGTTAAAGACTATTTGAGAAAGCTAGGCATCCATATGACAGACGACCTCCATGAAGAAACGATACGAACTGTCTTGGAAGATATCGAGTTGTTAGTGACTCTTTTGAACCAACTACCATATAGGGAAAGACATAACTTGGAGCATTGGCCTGCGGAAGAAGTGACTGACATGTTTCGTTGGTTGGGTTCGTTGGTTGGTTGTTTTTCAACCAAAGCCTTCTAGAAGTATGGGCAAAGTAATCATCCTACTTGGCAGTGGGGGAAGGCTAATTGGAAGGCGTAGATTCCGCCGAAGTTGTCCTATTTTCTATGGGAACTGTTTCGTTGTGCAGTCCCTACTGATGAAAGCATTTGCAAGTCTGGCATTCCTTTTGTTTCGAAGTGTGTGTTGTCAATATCTTCAAGAAGAATCTGCTCAACACTTGCTCTGCAGTGGGGACTGAGACACGGAGTTTTGGAGATGGATGAAAATTATCTTTGATCGTCCCGTAGTCCAAGGGCTGAGGGCTTTTGAAAATGTTTGGTTGGCAGGGGAGCGTAAGGGCCTCATGGGTTGTCTGGCGGTGGGGTTAGCGTGTTGTGGCTTATGAGAAATCAGGAAATCTAAAAATGTTTGCATCTTTGAAGGCAAGACGGTAGACTGAAAGGTAAGCACTAACAAGGGAGCTGCCAAGCTCTCTTCTATTTTACACGAGCCTTGCGCTGTTAGTGGGGGAATGAGTTGTGTAACCATCTGTTGTGCCCGTGCTAGTGACTGATGGACCATATTTATATGATTCATTAAGATAGTTAAACCCACCAAATTAGATGTTTTATCTGTACAACTTTTACTTGTTAGTTTCACTTTTGTTCTACAGGCTATTTCAAGGAGTAAAGATGAAAACGAGCTAAAATGGAGTTCTTAACACTGAAAGTGAATTACAAGTCAGAATTGGCCATACTCCGACAATACTCCGATCAAGCCACAACTAAGTCCCGATGACTTGTTCCAACAAAGATCAAGAACACAAGTGAAATGCCAAGTATAAGTGACTTATCTTTTGATGTCAACCAAAGGGCAACCGAAGAGGCAACTAAAGGCCAACCAGAAGTCACATTTCAACCGAAGGCTTTTTGGAGAAAAGATCTCATTCCACTCACACATCTCCTCCTCCTCACCACATGGGTGGCTAGCCATGGAGAAGAAGCCATGTGGCCGGTGGCTTTGGGGGAGAGACACCTCACCACCGGCGGCTTTCTCCTCCTTCACTCCTCCTTTGCCATGTGTTGGCTTCTCCTCCACATCTCCTCTCTTCCCTTGCCTATAAATACCAAGCTCCTCTTCCCTTGTTCAATTTCCTCATACCTCATAGTGCCACACACCATAAGTTACTTATCTCTCTAGAGTTGGGCACAATCCATGTAAACACTTTACTTTGAATCAAAAGCTCCAAGTTTGTTCTTGAGTACTCTTGTCGGTTCTTGAAGTACTCAAGCATTTCCTTTACTTTACGTTGTTCTTGAGTTTACTCCTGTCGGTTCTTGAGTATTCTCCTCTTTACTTTCCTTGTTTTGATTTCCAAAAACATTTACTTTCCTGTCTTTCGAAAACCTTTACTTTTCAAGCACTTAGCCATGGTATCCACCTCTATGGATATTCGTAGCTAAACCCTTCATTCGGTTGAAGGGGTGTGCTTGTATCATACAATGTTTTAGACCCTTCTCTTAAGTACCTCTTTGTGTTCAAAACTTGTTCTATGTGCCATATATTAGGTCAGAACACTATTGGTTGAGTGGATGCTCGAAAGAGCAAAGCTCTTCCATGGGTTCGTAACTTCTGTGGATAAGTGGAGGCTCGAAAGAGCACAGCTTATCTGTGGAATTAAACCTCTTTAAAACACCATTTGGTTGATCGTAACTGAAGATCAAATGGATGCACATAAGCTAAGATACTTCGAAAGGAGGAATTAGCCCAAATAGAACAAGTGTTTTAAACGATGTGGCAAGTCATGTGCTAGAAATAGCCTTGATTCATCTTTGAACACTTAGTATGATCATTAGAGGTCAATGATAAACAGATATATGATACAAGGCCCCTGACACCGAATCTTTCCTTTAATTCAAACATCACCTGTCACTTACTTTCAGTCTTACTATCAACTGCTTACTTTCCAGTCATTTACTTTCAGTAACTTTACTTTCAGTCCATATCAACTGCTTACTTTCCGCAAGTCTTGTCCTTCAAGCAATTTCTTTCCGCAAGACTTGTCCTTCAAGCATTTACTTTCCGCAAGACTTGTCCTTCAAGCACTTTACTTTTCAGTATTTACTTTCAGTCCCGTATTTACTTTCTTTACTTTCATTCATTTACTTTTCAGTACTAAAATCATAACCAACCCACGCTACTTTCAGTACTAAAATCACAACCAACCCCCAACTGTCTTACTTTCCATCTTCGAAAGAACAACTATCCACTAATTCCCTTGGGTTCGACCTCTACTTACCGCTTTACTACCCAATAGTAGAGTACGAGTAGCGGACTTATAAATTTATTTGTACAGACTGCCTCGCGACAAGGCAACGCTCTGTCAGTGACCATTGGGGGCATCGAACCTGCTGGAGACCTATCAAGAACGACCTTACGATCAATGTCACAATGATGAATAAAGGAAGTACTCGAAGGGGAGGCGTGGTGATCCGGGACCATAAGCGAGATTTTGTAGTTGCTTTTCTTACCAACATTCTGAGTAGCGGCACTTGCGACATGTTCTGGTTTCTAGATCAAACCATGGAGAACACTATAATTAAAGGAGTGTCATGAATCCAAAGCTCTTATTTGGTGATGGGGCGGTGACAGGTCGTCGTCGGTACCTGCAAATCTAAATTTATAATGTCCACTTACTCTTGGCTTAGTATAGCTGTAAGTAAGGGGTCGAACCCTAGAGAGCTAGATGGTTACTACTTTGTTCTGTAAGAAAGGAAGGGAAACGATTGGGTGTGAGTAAACAGTTTTAGGAAACAAGTGCGAATAAGGAAATAAAGTGAGTGAATAATAATGATGAGAAGTATTCAGGCTAGGGTTTCTTAATTGTGACTTGGTTTATCCTTGATTTCTAAGTATTTTATCTTGCTTTCTTAAGTGTGGTTACTCCGGGTCAGGTTATAACCAAAGGTAGGACCGTTAAATCACTACGCCACAATCTACTCCTGGTCAGGTTATAGACTTCTAGTTCTAGCAAAACCTAATACTCCTGGTCTGGTTATATTCGGTTTTAGTGCATCTACTTATTCTAACGGGTCAGTATCAAATAAGCAGGATAAAGAGGGCAAGCATCACTAGGTTGAGTTGTACCCTTTCGGATCTCCCCTTAACCTAGCAATTCGAACCGATATAAAGTGCACAAGAACTAGTAGAATGCAAGAACAATATTTAAGTACGGAATCTCAAAACGTTCATCACAATTGTTCAAACCCTAGCCCGAATAACGGGTTTAGTTACACATAGTCATGAGAACAATGCAGAAATAATAAATAAGAACGAATGAACTTCACTAGAGCCGAGAGGGATGGATGACCGGGCCGTGAGGGCTGAGTCGTGGTGGTGCAAGGCGGTGCAAGGGGCGGAGCAAGGGCGTGTACCGAGAGAGCTAGGCGTGCGCCGAGCCAATGAGCCGAGATGAGTGAATTGAAAGATGAGCTCTCGATTCTGTGATGAGGGATGATTTGAATGGCTGAGTTGCTCCTCTATTTGTAGGATTGAGTGAGGCACGAAATCCCTCTTTGACTAGGTCAAATCGGTGGCCCAAAAGACAAATTAGGAAAAGTTTCCTAAATTGACTTTGCTTGATCTCTAAATTAACTTCTTGTGCAAGTCTTCCAGAGTCTTCTAGGGACTTCCAGAACCTTCCAGGAGCTCCTAAACCGCCAAGGAAGAAATTGGGAAATTTCCCAAAAATCACTATTCATGACCCGAATACTGTTCATCGGACACTGTTCATGTCGGAATCACTGTTCATCTCCGGGCACTGTTCATCGGACACTGTTCATGAGGCTCCTCTGGCTTCGTTCTTTAACTGCGATGCTTATGGCATGAAAATGCCATCTTTTAAGCGCGTTTCCTCCTAGAGCTTCCAAATCACCTAAGATGCAAAACAACACTATAAAGTAACTGTTTGCATAATAAAGTGCTGGAATTGGTGGGATTTGATGACTCGATGAGTCGTATAAATACGGCTCATCAAACCACCCCACACTTAAACTTGTTCGTCCCGAACAAGGACTATGTCATAAGAGGAAAATAAACAAATGCAACATCACAGAGCTTCGGCATCCTAGATATTGCTACATGAACATGATTCGGTTAATCTAGATTTCGCTTTTCTATGCTTGCTCGTTACTAATAGTCTTGTGCGAAAACATGGGTTAATGATACGTGTTACCTTCCGGCCGAGATGCAAATCAATTCGGATGTCTCGGGAGAGAGCCCTTTTTAGACCCATGAACCGCATTCTCGGATCCGAACTCTTGCTATATGGTTATGCTTCGTCGCTTTCTCTTGCACGTGATTGATTCGAGCTTCAAAGTGTTTGAGTTCTTTTCGGCCAGCTTGTAGTGTCTCGAATTGATATATCAATGGGCTCTTCACTTGGTTTCGGTGTAAAACTTTCACAATGAGTGTGGATTTGTTACTTTGTGGTGCGGATTGTGACTTGCTCGAACCTACTTGCTCTCACTCATCCTCGTTCTTTTGACGCGAGTCAAGCCAAGGGTCGCTTGTCTATTTTCTCGGCTATTTGGACTAGAGATTGGACGGTGTGATGTATTCCCATCCCAACCAACCGCAAAAGGTGCCGCAGTGGTGGAGCAGACTCGTAACTATGTCGCTTCGAAGTGCTAGCCTCAAAGAGATCCACATAACCATATATCTTGAGTTCGGCCTTTGAATGATCTGTCAAGTCTCTCTAGGGCGTTTCTATCAACTCCACATCCCTGTTTATCTCAACTAACAAAGGCACGCAATATTTTAAGGTCACATGTTAGTCGCCCAAGTCTAATTTCACTAAAGACATGCATGTAATCGGTTCTATCTATTTCACCTTATCATTATCCAATACCGCAAGCCTAGGAAATAGTGAAGAAACATGTACAAAAATTTTAAAAATTATGGGAAACGTGCTGACTCTGTGCGGGGGGCAAGAAAATAAACGTGCTGACTCGATGACTGACTCTCCCACCCCACACTTTTGAACTGACGTGTCCTCACGGCTCATCTTAAGTTCAAAGACACGACTATGCATGCAAACAAACAAAAGGGGAATAAGAAGAGAGTAAGGTTGGACAGGTACTTCTGTCGTGCGGTGCGTGACGATCAGAAACAACTGACTATTCTCCTTTGAGTACTCGAAGAGCACCATTGCGCCTACCTTCTTGTATCGCAACGTGGGTTCGTCACAAAATGAAAGGACTATGTCAAAGAAACTAAGGCAAATAGAGGATTCCCAGGAGATTGGAGGACTCCCAAACGGTCTCACTTAAAAACCAATCTCCTTAGACTCGTAAGTCTTGGTGACAGAATCCTCAAAAGCTTATGTTTCTCGACACAATTCATTCAAGGTGTGAAACTACCCCCGATGGATAGCAGTCGCAAATATCTCAGATGGCCTTGCGTGCTCGCATCTGTCCCCTGCATGAAAATCATCTCCTTTCCCAAGTACAATGTGATGAATATGACTCAAGACTCAAATAAAACACAATAAGTAAATAGACTGAAAACGTAATGCTGGGCTGCCTCCCTGCGAGCGCTTTTGTTTTACGTCGTTGGCTCGACGTTACCTCTTTTTAGGGATCACAAGTTAGGATCCCATGGGCGTGTGAGGTCATACTTCGATCCAGTGATTCCTTCAATATGCCCAAAATCATCATGGGACGATGTGCCCGGATCTGCTCTCCATTGATCGGGTGGGTTCTTCTTCACATATCCCTGAGAAGGGGAGCATTTCCTGACCATCGCTGCTGGCCTAGTCATCTGCATGGTATTCTCTGGTAGGTCCGGAACTAGGGCATCATAATCTGATGTGTGCACAATATCTGGCAGTTTTCTTGTGCATGGTCGGTCAGCATCCTCATAGACATAGAAATCTGCCTCCTTCCCACCGAATGCTAATGACAGTAAGCCTCTGCCCATGTCAATCTTGGTCTTGGTGGTGTGAAGTAATGGTCGCCCCAAAAGTAGCCCTGGCGGATTGTCGTCTCTAGCATCGCCCATCTGCAAGACATAGAAATCTGCAGGAACAATAAGATCTCCGATTCGGAGGGTTAGATCCTCCAGCAAACCAGTAGGCCGAACACAAGATTTTTCCCCTAACTCAATCGACAACCTAGGTGGTTTCAATGGACCAAGTCCCAACGAACGATATAAAGAGTAAGGCATGACATTAATAGCAGCACCTAAATCAATTAAACAGTGATGTATCTGGATCTCACCGATACCACAGGTGACCGTGAAGGCCCCTGGGTCCTTACTCTTTTCCGGCTGTGTCTCATGGCTTGTAGAGAGTGGCTGCCTCATGATTGGGTCCTTCTGTGTAGGCCGTGCTACCAATAATCCTTCTGGCTCGGTCGTGGTAAGCTGTGGGCTCGGCTCTTCCGTGCTGTATCTTGCCATAGTGTCGAGCATCTCGTCCTCCCAACATGCGGGCTTCTTTGGTGTCATGTCCACCACTCCTACCATGCTGACATTCCCCTTTGGATTCTGAATGGTTTGCGAGGGAAGTCGTCCAGCGTTGTTCGCGAGCTCCGAGACTGTCGTAGCAAGCTGAGACATCTGCTTTTTCAAGTCGGCTATTGCTCTGTTGGTCGTGGCCATATTCTGGTTCACGGTTGCTGCCAGTTCTTTTACTATGTCTTCGAGAGATTTGTTGGAGCCGTGATTGTTCGGGCCTGGCTGATTATTGTTCGGTCCTCGCTGCTGGTACTGACCTGGCGTATTCTGCTGATACTGATGATGTGGATGCCGGTAGGGTTGCTGGGTCTGCTGAGGCGTGCCCTGTCGTGCTGGCTCTCTCTGGGCCTGATACTGATGATTTGGCCCGGTTTGATGATTGTCGTTCCGCCAAGGCTGTCTATTGGCTCCCTGTTCGTTCCCGGCCGAACCATACTGTCAGGCTGGCCCGACCTGGTTGTTGTGGCCCTGGTAATCGCCCACTGCATTCACTTCGGCCTGGTCATCTTCCACTATGGTCGGGCACTCATATGTTTTGTGATCCGTTGCGGCACTGAAACCGCACGGCTTGGTCTAGACTGGTTGTCTTCGGATGACATGCTGCATCATCTCCTTGAGCTCTTTGATCTCTGCGGCTATGGTACTGGATGGGGGCTCGACCCTTGAGACGTTCCTGGTCCGGGTGTATTCTTCTTCTTTGGTGGACTCATCTTGGAACCGCTCGCTCTCGGCCACTGTCATTATCTTTCATCGGACTCTGGCTGGGGATAAGTCCATAAGATTGCCTCCAGCTGAGGCGTCTAAGAGCTTCCTGTCGAGCCTGCGAAGACTGTCTAGCATGTACTCCACGAGCAACTTCTCTAGTAGGCCTAGGTTGCAGCAGCTCTTTTCCAAGGCGATGAATTTCTCCACGTATTCGTACATGGTCTCGTTTGGTCCCTGCCTAAGCTCTTGCAGCTGCCTTTGGACTTGCATGGCCCGTCCTGCTGGGTAGTACTTGGTGAGAAACTGTCTCTGCATCTCCTCCCATGAGTAAATGCTATCTGAGGGCAAAGACAGAAACCAGTCAGTAGCGGAGTCAGTGAGTGAAAAATAGAATGCCTTAAGTTTAAAGTCATCCACTGTGGCTCCGTAAGGCCTGAGATTATGGCAACTGCCATGGTAGTGCTTTAAGTAACCTGTAGCTGATTCTCCTTTAGCTCCCAAGAATTTAGGAAGGTGGTGGACGATTGAGGTGCTGATGGTTATCTCTTCGAGTTCTGGTCCTTCATAGATGCACCATGACTGGTCCTTGAAGTCGGGGACCGAGAGCTCTCCCATGGATGGCTCCTCATCGTGATAGTATGCTTCCTCGTCCTCGTACACCGGCTGTCTGGGTCGTCTGATCGGCTGTCGGACCTGGACCTGATGCTGAACCGGGTGTTGCGGTCGGGCCTGGACCTGCTGTCGGATAGGTGCTCGCTGTTGGACTTGTTGCTGGACCTGTGCTGGTGGTCGGACGGGTTGTCTGGCCGGGACCTGCTATCGGGCCGGTCCTCCTCCTTGTTGTACTCCGGCCGCTCCTTGGCCCTGTCGGGCTGCTTCTCGGTTGGCTCGGTTCCGGTCCCTGAACAACCTCTCCGGGTCCTTGTAGACTATGGGTGGTGCTTCAGCATTGTTGTTGTTGTCGACTATTGGTGGGTTTTCGTCAAAGTTCTCTAGCTCGAACTATTCTTCCTCTTCGTCATCAATTCTACAACCTGCGCGAGACATGGCACAAGAGTAGCAAAACGCAAACTAGCAAATAAAGGATTCCCAGGAGATTGGAGGAGTCACAAATGGTCTCACTTAAAACCCAATCTCCTTAGACTCGTAAGTCTTGGTGACAGAATCCTTTAAAAGCTAGGAAATAAAAATAAAAGGAAATAAAGGCAAAAACCGAAAAAGGAAAGAACAAGTTTCACCGTGCGTAGCTCCCCGGCAACGGCGCCAAAATTTGACAGGTCGTCCTCGGTACCTGCAAATCTAAATTTATAATGTCCACTTACTCTTGGCTTAGTGTAGCTGTAAGTAAGGGGTCGAACCCTAGAGAGCTAGATGGTTACTACTTTGTTCTGTAAGAAAGGAAGGGAAACGATTGGGTGTGAGTAAACAGTTTTAAGAAACAAGTGCGAATAAGGAAATAAAGTGAGTGAATAATAATGATGAGAAGTATTCAGGCTAGGGTTTCTTAATTGTGACTTGGTTTATCCTTGATTTCTAAGTATTTTATCTTGCTTTCTTAAGTGTGGTTACTTCGGGTCAGGTTATAACCTAAGGTAGGACCGTTAAATCACTACGCCACAATCTACTCCTGGTCAGGTTATAGACTTCTAGTTCTAGCAAAACCTAATACTCCTGGTCTGGTTATATTCGGTTTTAGTGCATCTACTTATTCTAATGGGTCAGTATCAAATAAGCAGGATAAAGAGGGCAAGCATCACTAGGTTGAGTTGTACCCTTTCGGATCTCCCCTTAACCTAGAAATTCGAACTGATATAAAGTGCACAAGAACTAGTAGAATGCAAGAACAATATTTAATTACGGAATCTCAAAACGTTCATCACAATTGTTCAAACCCTAGCCCGAATAACGGGTTTAGTTACACATAGTCATGAGAACAATGCAGAAATAATAAATAAGAACGAATGAACTTCACTAGAGCCGAGAGGGATGGATGACCGGGCCGTGAGGGCTGAGTCGTGGCGGTGCAAGGTGGTGCAAGGGGCAGAGCAAGGGCGGAGCAAGGGCGGAGCAAGGGCGTGTACCGAGAGAGCTAGGCGTGCGCCGAGCCAATGAGCCGAGATGAGTGAATTGAGAGATGAGCTCTCGATTCTGTGATGAGGGATGATTTGAATGGCTGAGTTGCTCCTCTATTTATAGGATTGAGTGAGGCACGAAATCCCTCTTGGACTAGGTCAAATCGGTGGCCCAAAAGACAAATTAGGAAAAGTTTCCTAAATTGACTTTGCTTGATCTCTAAGTTAACTTCTTGTGCAAGTCTTCCAGAGTCTTCTAGGGACTTCCAGAACCTTCCAGGAGCTCCTAAACTGCCAAGGACGAAATTGGGAAATTTCCCGAAAATCACTATTCACGACCCGAAATACTGTTTCATGCCGGAATCACTGTTCATACCGGAATCACTGTTCATCCCGGACACTGTTCATGAGGCTCCTCTGGCTTCGTTTTTCAACTGCGATGCTTCTGGCATGAAAATGCCATCTTTTAAGCGCGTTTCGTCCTAGAGCTTCCAAATCACCTGAGATGCAAAACAACACTAAAAAGTAACTGTTTGCATAATAAAGTGCTGGAATTGGTGGGATTTGATGACTCGATGAGTCGTATAAATACGGCTCATCAGGCGGCTGTATGATGCAACGGAGGAAAGGCCTCCATGGGATACAATTTACGCAAGAGATCATTTTGTGCACAAGTTTGGGAAAGTCAACTGAAGAAGATTTACGCTTCTACCAACAATTGGCGATCCTTTTGTCTACATGACTGCTCGAAGCAGAGTGTACAGGGACTACCGTAACCTAGGGGTTGTGACGAACTAATTCTTTTTCACCTCTAAATAATATCAATGAAGAGAGGATCGAATGTAGTGAGTCAAAACATTTATAAGGACCGGTAAAGTACCGGATCGAACCCAAAGGAGCAAGTTAAGCACATGCACTATGTAAGATTGTGTTTCCGTCCGTCTATTCTAAACCAAAATTGTATAAAGGTGTGTATTCTCTAAATCCTATGTGGTGAGCAATTAGGGATAAAAGATATTCCCTCTGTCCCGCTTTGTTTATCCAAAAGGATAGTTTGCACGGGAATTAAGATAAGTAAATAAAGGACAATGAGAGAGGGAGAAGAGGGAAGAAAGAGGAAGAAAGTATATGTGAATGTGGATCCTGCACACGAATTATTAGTTATTTATCATTGAAAGTACAATTTTTTTAATAAAATAAATTTTTTGAGTAGGAAAGAGATGATTGATTTGATTATTGAGTTGTATATAAAAGGAAAGTGGACAAACATTAAGGGACACCCAAAAAGGAAAGTGGACAAACAAACAGGGACAGAGGGAGTAGATAAGAGGTGTTTCGAGGGATTAATCCCCTCCTTGGCAATTTCTCATTGATCATGTATATAAGAATTATGCAAATCCAAAGTGTTAAATAGTTTGGAACCTAGCTTAGACTAAGGTAGACCAATGTTCATGTGAATCTATTCCTAGCCAAGCTCTCTTAATTAGAACCTCACTTTATCAAGATATTGGTTCAATCTATATCACTATTATCCTTGAAATGTCTTCCTAAGGTAATAAGTGTTATAGGCTTAGGGGACTAGTTCACTTCCTATCCACGTATTCATTATCATAAACACTAGTTAGGATCATATTCACTACATCTAAACCATTCCTAGGGTCATTCGATACTTAGGTCAAGTTTTGGGATAAACATGTCACTTATGCATTTCATTAAACACTAAGTAGCATGTCACATATGAAGAGCATAGAGAATACGAAATTAACACCAAAGATTGTTGAATTAAATGTATATACATGATCATAGAGTACCAAGGAGGGTTACAACACCCACAAAACACAAGATCACTACTCACACATCACGGTGTGAGTAGGGTATGAAGCACACAACAAGTAGAATGGAAAAGATGTAGAGGAAGGAGGATGGTTGATGAGTCGTATTTATACGCTTCGTCGAATCAACTAATCCTATTCATTTCGACAATTTTATATGCGAACATTTACTTTTTAGTATGGTTTTGCATTTCAGGAATTTCGGAAGCTCTATGAGGAAACGCACATAAAAGATGGCATTTTGTGCCAAAAACATCACAATGGCAGATTAGACCTTTGGACGTTCAACGGA
This sequence comes from Rhodiola kirilowii, assembly GCA_033675215.1. Classification (NCBI taxonomy): domain Eukaryota; kingdom Viridiplantae; phylum Streptophyta; class Magnoliopsida; order Saxifragales; family Crassulaceae; genus Rhodiola; species Rhodiola kirilowii. Next base: position 30,096,008 of record CM066194.1, on the reverse strand, counting down.
GCGCTGGGAATGGACCGCTGATCAGAAAAACATGAGCGACATGCCGTTGCGTAGATAACACAGTTCCCTACAACTCTTTAGTTCACACCTAGAGCATCCGAGGTCATTTAAATGGTCAAATCAATAGCCGAAGTCGGGACTCAGTGGGTACCGCATTTCGTAGAGACATTAGCAATACCGATAACGTCAAAGGCAAATGCGGCCACTACCGATAAGGTCAAGGGAAAACTCCGTCGCTAATGTTAAGGTGAATCGCGGTCGCTACTGTCAGCACACGTTTTGATGACATCAACAAGCCCGAAACTTGGAAGTTGAGCCCAAAAATAGACTTGGAAACCCTAGTTTTTGCTATAAATAAGATCTTTGGGTTAAGGTTTCCAGAATCCATTATTCTACGAAGAGGAGACGGCTCTGGAGAGGAGACGAAGCTTTCGATGAAGAGAAGAGATTTTCCTACTTTTAATTATGTGTCTTTTCATGATTATGTGTAGCTAAACTCTTTATTCAGTTTAGAGTTTCGATCATTGTGACACATGTTTTGAGACTTTGTTCTTAATACTATTTTATGTTTTACTAGTTCTTGCTTCATCACATGAATTAACTTGTTAGATTAAGTGGAAGCTTTGTCGCAAAGCTTAATTGAGCAATTAATTCTTACCGTTAATATCTACTGGAAACTTTGTCCTAATGGTAGATCGTAACACCTAGGCTAAATAATACCTTTGTCGGATTATTAAGTTCAGGAAAGAACTAAAAGTCTAACACCTTTGTCGGGTTAGGTTGTGGCGTATCACCTTTGTCGGGATACTTGGGTTGTTACCTTTGTCGGAACAACCACGCTTAGAAACATGAAATTAGATATTTAGCAGTCAATGATAAACATGTCACAATAGAAACCCTAAGCTGAATATTCTCTCTGATTGAATTGTTTTCCTATTTTCTCTTTTGCACTCTCAATTGCTAAAAAAAACCCCTTTTTAATTGCTTACAGGAACAGCTTCAACAACACCAGCTCCCTTGGGTTCGACCCTGCTTGCCGCTTTACTAGCTCATAGTAGGAGAAATATAAATATTAAATTTGACGCGTCGAACGACGCGCGTCAAATTTTGGCGCCGTTGCCGGGGAGCTGTGCTTCGGTGAAGCTGTTTCTTTTTTTGTTTTTATTTTTTTATTTTTTTATTTTTATTTTTCTGTTTTTATTTTATTTAGCTATTTTTTAGTGCTTCGCTACTTGCTGCATAATGTCTCGTGCAGGTAGCCAGATTGACGATGAAGACGATGAGGAAGATGAATACGATGGCAGTGAGGTTAAGTTTTGGATGATTCGGCGTCTCCCCAAATTTGGAGGTGCCACCGGAGAAGACCCTGTGACACATGTAAAAACGCTTCACTCCGTCTGCTACCGCATATAGCCTAAAGAAGAGTCATTAGAGAGGTTTAAGTTGAAAATATTTTTGTTTTCTTTAACTGACTCCGCACAATCTTGGTATTACTCATCATCTACAGATTGTGAAAGTAATTATGTGGATCTACGAGCCCGATTTTAAAGAAGTATTCTCTGCCATCCTTTCGATTTGAAATTCGCGAGAAAATTTCCAACATTGAGCAATTCTAGGGCGAAACATTATATGACTATTATTTGTGCTTCGATGACCTTATGGAAGCTGTCCACACCATGGACTAACAGATTTATTTCTTCTTGAGAGCTTTCTTGATGGGGTGAATCCGCTAGAATGTTATATGCTTGATGTTGCAGCAGGAGGTTCGATAATGGATTTATACATTTATGATATCTGAGACCTGATAGATGACATGGCAGAGAGATCGAGACGGAGTCAGATGCACAAAATGGTTGATAAGGCGTAGACAGTATAAGCTGATTCAGTGCAGATCATTCCTGACATCACATGCAACACCTCCGTCACAATCTTACCTACAACAGTGCCTAACCTGAGAGGAGACATCAGTATATTGGCAGTCGTAGAAAAATCGGGTGTAGAAAATGAAGAAAACAACTCGGAGTCAGTGCCTATCACGTTCGAAGGAGACATTATCTTGACGCTAATGTCTGAAGTGGACGCGCCCATAACGTTAAGGCCGGACGTGCCTCTAACGTCTACAGCGGACGCGACCCGCACTGATGCGCAATCCAAAATTGACCCTCTGCTCTCATTTTCTGTGCAGGTGATAGCTCCCAAAGAGCATGTGATCAATCATGATGAGCTGGAAGACGAGTTGGAGGTGAAGCATGAGCCGGAAAAGCCAACGGTGGAACACCTACTTGAACTTGAACTTGGACTTGTTCGTCCCGAACAAGAACAAAGCCATAGAAAGAATTTACAACGTACTAGTCATGCCAATCCTTACATCTCAATCCGAAATCCAGCCAAATATCTTATCATGCTTAAGAGTCTAACAATGCGAGTATAGATAGATTTTTCGATACTTGTTACCTCGCGAGTTGCAATCCAAACGACCTTGGATGATTGAGAGATAGTCCCCTGTAGGTACCACGGACATTGCATTCTTTTCTAAGTTTTGGTCTTTTGATTGAATCGACGGCTTTCTCTGACACATGATTAATTCACTGCTTTCATACCGTTGAGTCTTGAATTCCTTAAGTTGTATGGACTTTGATAAACGACACATCTTGCTTGATTCAATCAGATTTTGATTTTTTTCTTACTAGATGGTTTGCCTTTGGCTTCTTTTTTTGAATTTGTTTCTTGTCCACATAATCATTTGCGCCCTTGAACCACTCCAATCATAGCCTCCGGATAACAGCATAGGAGTGCGTCCCGCTCTTTTCTAATCCTCGTCCTTTCTACATGAGGCAAGGTAGGTGACAGATGCTTGTCGTCAGAGCAAATGTACAAATAATATTTATAAAGTCCGCTACTCGCGACTTCACTACTGGGTAGCTAGTGGTAAGTAGGGGTCGAACCCAAGGGAATTAGGGGGATATGTGTTCTTTACGGGTTTGTCACGATAGTGAATACTGTTGGGGATTGAACAGCGAGGGAGCGTTTTTTAGGTTGATTGAGATTTTAATACTAACGTCTAAGTGATTGGTTGGTTGGTTTTGGTTTTTAGTGCGGAAAAGTAAATTACAGAAAAGTAAATACTGAAAATACAAAGAAGACTTACAGCGGGTGATGCGTGATTGTCAAGTCCTCCGGTAGGTGAGCAGTTTATACTAAGAAAGTAAAATGCAGATGGTGTTTTGAATCAGGGGAAAGCATTCGGTTTTGGGACTCTTCTTGTGACACATCTATCATTGACTTCAATAGATTTCCTTTACACTTCTACGTGTGGTTATCCCGACAAAGGTGACAACCCAAATACCCCGACAAAGGTGGTACTCCACACCCTTAACCTGTCAAGTTGTTATGTGGTTGTCCCGACAAAGGTGACAACCCAAATACCCCGACAAAGGTGGTACTCCACAACAAGTTTGACAAAGCCTTAGGTTTCTAGTCTTTTTTCTAGCTCGAATAACCCGACAAAGGTGTTACTCTAACTAGATTTCAAAGACTAAGATTGAATAACCCGGCAAAGGTGTTACTCAACCTCGATCTCCAAGACTAGAGAAGCGTAAAACAATATTGAGTGCAAAAATCTCAAGATGTTGGCACAAGGGTGTGAACCCTTAACCGAATAAAGAGTTTAGCTACGAATATCCATAGAGGTGGATACCATAGCTAAATACTCGGGGGTTTTTGAAAACAGTAAGAGGGAAAGGGGTGGAGTACTTAAGAACCAACATGAGTACTCCCAATTTCCTACTGAATACTCAAGAACCAACAGGAGTATTCCCTAAAGTATAATACTCAAGAACCAACAGGAGTATTATTTCAAAACCGAACCAAACTTACATAGTAACAAACTAAGAGAGATAAGTGTTTTTACAATTTTTGGATGATTAAAATGAGGGGAGGAGCTCCTCCTTATATAGCCAAAATGGGAGGAGATGGGTGGTGGAGATGGTGGCAAGTGTCTTTTGATCCAAGGGAGGAGGAGGGAGGAGGAGCATGTGGAGGAGGAGGAGGACAAGTGGCGCAACCCTATGGTGGGAGGAGGCGCCGCCGGTAGCCGGTGGTGGAGGAGGAGGGAAGGTGGCTTTTGCCACCTCCAAGCCAAGTAGCCGGTCATCTTGGGAGGAGGGGGGAGGAGCCGCCGGTAGGAGGTGGTGGAATGGGGTGGCTTTCCTCCCTTGGCCACCTCTTCTTCAAGTGGCCGGTCATCTTGCCCATATGTGAGTTTTGTACAGTTTTGTGCAGTCTTTTCACAAAACTGTCAGTGTATTTTGGCCCCGGGCTGACTTGATTCCTCTTCGGTTTGATTTGTTCTGATTGATTCCATGTCAGGATCCTATAGATTTCTTCAGTCGGCATATGATCTTGACCTTGGATTGACTCCTGATATCTTTTCAGCATAAAATCCTCTCCTTAGCGTGTTTTCACTTTAATCTCTAAAATGCCCTGTGGAAATATATCGGGACTAACAAGTAGAAGTTAGATAGACAAACAGTCTAATTTGGTGGGTTTAACTGTGTTTATGATTCATACAATTATGGTCCATCAGATTACCCCCCACTTTTAGTTGTTCGTCCCGAACAATGCTTTATAAGGGCGTTACTAAGTAAGTTGGTCGAAATATGAAAATAAGACTGTGGTACTAGACTTTTCCTAATTCATGCATTACTACTTGTTACTAAATTAAACCGTATAAATACGTAGGAGTAATTTGATACTTGTACCTCCGTGCCGAGATGCAAATTATATTGGATGTCTCGAGAGATAGCTCTTTTCAGGTCCAGGCTGGCATCCTCGGGATTGTCTCGCACTATATGGTTTTCTTGTAGCTTTCTCTAGCACGTGATTCGATTCGGGTTTCAGTGAGTTGAGCCTTTTTGATTTTTCTTCTTTGGCGAGGGACTGCTTTTTTGTAGTGATTCTGCCTTTGGCTTTTGATTTGATCTTTTTTGAGTGCTTCACTTTTGCTCGGTTAAAACCTTCACAATTTTGGGCCTTTGGCCTCTTTTGATTTTCTTCTTTGAGTTTTTTGCTTCTTTGTGACTTGCTAGTCCATTTTCTCAGCCTTGTTGGGAGGTCCAATCATCGCCCGCAAGCCTATGGAAATACCTCCCCGCTCCTCTCTTTTTTGCCGTTTTCGCGCGGGTCAAGGTGAGGGTCGCTCAACTATTTTCTCGGCTACTTTGACTGTCGTTTCGCGCGGGTCAAGATGAGGGTCGCTCATCTATTTTCTCGGCTACTTTGAACGGAGAGAGGATGGTTTGATTCCCGTCCTCGCCTTTGCATAGATGCTTTTTGGCGGAGATGATTTCAATTATTCACTGAACCCCGAAGTGAAGCTTCCACTGACTTTGAAAACCATATAGTTTGATTCGATCCTTCGAATGCTTGCCAAGTCCTTCGAGGGCATTTCTATCAACTCCACATCCCTGGTTATCTTAGCACAAAGGGACAAATGAAAAGTTACATCCTAAGTTTTTAGACAGTTGAATTTTCACAAGGTTAATGCATGAATTATGACTTATCTTTTTCACATTCTTAAGTTCGTATTTTCAAAAAGATAATATTACTAAGAAAAAACAGCAAGCATGTTATTTATGTACACCGGTGGTTCTCACCCCCCACTTTTGAACGAAGGCGTGCCTTAGTTCAAAAGTCATGCAAGCTTAAAACAAAATTACTGAATTTAAATGACAGAAATTAAAGTGCAGAAAAGTAAGATAGTGTCGGGTTACCTCCCAACCAGTGCACTTGTTTAACGTCGTTGGCTCGACGATACCTCGTTTGTGGATCACTGGTTTGGGTCCCATGGGTGGCTGAGGTCATACTTCTTGATTCCACCGACTTTGATTCTTGCGGCGAGTCTTCCTGATTTTTTAGCAGATGACGGGTTTGGGTCCAGTTCTGATGGTATCTCCTTCCAACGTCTGTGAGAAGGCGAGGGACCTTTCACTATCAGCTTTTCGAACTGGGTTTTCTCCTGTTTAGGGCTGCCTTGTCCAGTCATGGTGAAAGCGTGCTCCATGTAGGAGTCATTCTGCTCAGGCCCTTTTCCCATCCGCTTTTCAGCCTCTTCTTGGATCGCATAGTTCTCTACGATTTGCTTGTTGATTGATGGGAAGAGTTGGGATGGTCGCATCTTAAGGCTTGGTCCTGCCTCGTCATGTCCGTCTGTGGGGACCTGGTTGTAGATGGTCTCGGAAGCTTGGGTGAAGAAAGCTGGGTATTGCTCGGGCAGCATACTGGTGGTATTCTGGACTTCATCCATTGCTGACACGGCGTTCTGTTCCCATGAAGGTTCGTTACTCCCGAAGCTTTCTATGTCTGATACTTCCGATGGTTCTGGAGTATCTTCTGACGGTTCGGTGGTTTCTTCTTCGTCAGCCTCAGGGTCAGCTTCTTCTGTCTGCATTTCCTCGTCAGTTTGGGGTACTCGTCTTGTGGTAGCGGCCAGGCCGATTATAAGGTACCACATGTCTGCAATGGTGAAGTTTATGGCAGACCTTCTCATTGCCTCGTTAACTCTTCCCAGCTCTTCGGACCTCATCCCACGAAGAAATTTTTGGAGAAGAACTTTCTTCGAAAATCCATGGTGCGGGAAGCTTGAGATGATGGCATCATAGTTCATGTAGTATTTGTCCAAGGTCTCGTCCCGGGATTGTTGAAGGCTCATGATCTTCTCACGGGTTTGTTGGCGTAAGGATGGTGGGGAGAATTCTTTTAGGAATGGTGCGCAGAGGTCCACGAAACGTACTGCACGACTAGCGGGTGATGTGTAATACCAGATTGTTGCAAAATCCGTTAGAAAGAATTTAAAGCATTTAAGCTTAAATTCCTCTAACGTTTCATTCTCAGGTTTTATGTGGCAGCAAACGTAGTGAAAGCTCCGACAGTGTAGTACTGGATCTTCTGCATCCGTTCCTCCGAACAGTGGAAGGTGCCGTGTTATCCATGCATATGAAGGTGGTTGCGTCATGAGGTCATGGGAAGGAAAGAACAACTTATCCGATGGCTAATTCCCCGGCAACGGCGCCAATTTGACAGATGCTTGTCGTCAGAGCAAATGTACAAATAATATTTATAAAGTCCGCTACTCGCGACTTCACTACTGGGTAGCTAGTGGTAAGTAGGGGTCGAACCCAAGAGAATTAGGGGGATATGTGTTCTTTACGGGTTTGTCACGATAGTGAATACTGTTGGGGATTGAACAGCGAGGGTGCGTTTTTTAGGTTGATTGAGATTTTAATACTAACGTCTAAGTGATTGGTTGGTTGGTTTTGGTTTTTAGTGCGGAAAAGTAAATTACAGAAAAGTAAATACTGAAAATACAAAGAAGACTTACAGCGGGTGATGCGTGATTGTCAAGTCCTCCGGTAGGTGAGCAGTTTATACTAAGAAAGTAAAATGCAGATGGTGTTTTGAATCAGGGGAAAGCATTCGGTTTTGGGACTCTTCTTGTGACACATCTATCATTGACTTCAATAGATTTCCTTTACACTTCTACGTGTGGTTATCCCGACAAAGGTGACAACCCAAATACCCCGACAAAGGTGGTACTCCACACCCTTAACCTGTCAAGTTGTTATGTGGTTGTCCCGACAAAGGTGACAACCCAAATACCCCGACAAAGGTGGTACTCCACAACAAGTTTGACAAAGCCTTAGGTTTCTAGTATTTTTTCTAGCTCGAATAACCCGACAAAGGTGTTACTCTAACTAGATTTCAAAGACTAAGATTGAATAACCCGACAAAGGTGTTACTCAACCTCGATCTTTAAGACTAGAGAAGCGTAAAACAATATTGAGTGCAAAAATCTCAAGATGTTGGCACAAGGGTGTGAACCCTTAACCGAATAAAGAGTTTAGCTACGAATATCCATAGAGGTGGATACCATAGCTAAATACTCAGGGGTTTTTGAAAACAGTAAGAGGGAAAGGGGTGGAGTACTCAAGAACCAACAGGAGTACTCCCAATTTCCTACTGAATACTCAAGAACCAACATGAGTATTCCCTAAAGTATAATACTCAAGAACCAACAGGAGTATTATTTCAAAACCGAACCAAACTTACATAGTAACAAACTTAGAGAGATAAGTGTTTTTACAATTTTTGGATGATTAAAATGAGGGGAGGAGCTCCTCCTTATATAGCCAAAATGGGAGGAGATGGGTGGTGGAGATGGTGGCAAGTGTCTTTTGATCCAAGGGAGGAGGAGCATGTGGAGGAGGAGGAGGACAAGTGGCGCAACCCTATGGTGGGAGGAGGCGCCGCCGGTAGCCGGTGGTGGAGGAGGAGGGAAGGTGGCTTTTGCCACCTCCAAGCCAAGTAGCCGGTCATCTTGGGAGGAGGGGGGAGGAGCCGCCGGTAGGAGGTGGTGGAATGGGGTGGAATTCCTCCCTTGGCCACCTCTTCTTCAAGTGGCCGGTCATCTTGCCCATATGTGAGTTTTGTACAGTTTTGTGCAGTCTTTTCACAAAACTTTCAGTGTATTTTGGCCCCGGGCTGACTTGATTCCTCTTCGGTTTGATTTGTTCTGATTGATTCCATGTCAGGATCCTTTAGATTTCTTCAGTCGGCATATGATCTTGACCTTGGATTGACTCCTGATATCTTTTCAGCATAAAATCCTCTCCTTAGCGTGTTTTCACTTTAATCTCTAAAATGCCCTGTGGAAATATATCGGGACTAACAAGTAGAAGTTAGATAGACAAACAGTCTAATTTGGTGGGTTTAACTGTGTTTATGATTCATACAATTATGGTCCATCAGTAGGGGTTACCCACCCATTCCCGGCTACTCTGACTAGAGATGGACAGTTTGTTTTCTCTGTCCTGCCACCACTGCGAACGCATAAATAGACTTGTATAACTTGGTGACGGAGCTACTCTCAGGACTAGGCTAGCGAAGCGTCAACCTCCACCGCTTTTCTCAATCATTAGAACCAAAACTCATAACTTCCTGCAATTTGCCGTACCTTTCTAGGACATTTTTGTCAACTCCACATCCCTGCATATCACAACTCGCAAGAACAAAGCATCGAATTTTTTTTGAAATTTCGCAATTTTAGCCAAATGAGCACAATGGTCATAAAAAGCTGGAAATAAGATTTCGACATATAAGACAAGCATAGCAATACATCATCAGTTCATCACGAGTTCATCAAGACACATAACATGCGACATAAAAATTTAAAACAGACATGACACACGACTGACTCTATAACATCCCACCCCACACTTAAATTGACACGTGTCCTCACGGTACAACTCAAGAGATAAGATGGACAAACAAAACAGACTCAAATAAAAATAAAAGACAATAAATAGAAAAATAGTGGAGGAACTGGTACTCCCCTAATAGTCTGGTGGAGGTGCGCTCTGCGATGTACCACGGACGTCTTCTTCATTAAATCACCTGAAACCACCAGAAATAAAAATATATGCACTCGGGGCGCATTATCAGGGTACCAATTCCACTAATTAATCTACTCCTAACATGTGTAAAGTAAAAACACACCGGGTTGCCTCCCAGTAAGTGCCTTTGTTTTACGTCCTTGGCTGGACATTACCTCTTTAAGGATTGCAAGTTAGGATCCCATGGCTGCTCCAAGTCAAACTTACCACTCAGCGTGCTCCTCTCCTCATCACTTCCACAAGTTAATTATTTCTCAATGCTCCGCCCGCCATCAAGTGGCTTCGATCTCCAGTTCTTTTCTATAGGTGTCCTCCACTTTTGCTCACCCACCCCACACTTTTGTTTCTTTACTCGCTTTTTATCTGGTGGGCGTGTTTTCCTTGTTACCTTCAGCTGCTTACTGACACCCTGAATCAAACGCAACGATTCAGCAGTTATATTATTAAAACAAGTTTTACCAGCTATCTCAAGTGGTTTCCCCACACAAGGCTGGTGGTCATCCTCAAAGACACGAAACTCAGCCATCTTGCCACAATATTTGAGCATTATAATACCCTCAGCGACATCAATCTTCGCCTTTGTTGCAAACAAGGTAGGTCATCCTAGAATGAGTGTTGGCGACTCCTTAGTCTGGGTGTCCTCCATCTGCAAGACATAAAAATCTGCAGGCACAACAACCTCTCCAACATTCAAGGTTAAATTCTCAAGCAAACCATAGGGATGAACACATGACTTGTTGCCTAACTCAATAGTTAACTTGGCCGGTTTCACCGGTCCAAGTTTCAACGAACAGTATAGGTCATAAGGCATCACATTAACAAACGCTCCCAAATCAATCAAACAGTGGGGAATAAGCGTGTTACCAATGCCACAGGTCACCGTGAAGGCACCTGGGTCTCTAGTTTGATTGGTCAACGCTCCTTGTTGCTCTCGCTCCAATTCTTGCATTTGTACGTTGGTTCTCGTGTCCTCATACCCCTTTCGTTGAGTCTCATTGTTTGTAGCTTCATGACGCTCAATAACCTGCATGCGAAATGGCAATGGCGCAAGAGGGTTAGAATTCAAAATATGGAAATTGCTTACTGGGAATTCCGCGCACATCTCTTGATTATCCTCTGTGGACGTCTTCTGATTATTTTGTAATTCTTCAGGCGTTCGCGCCATAATTGGTGAGACGTCCGCCATCTCCACTGAGGTAGAATCCAAATTTTGCTCCTTTTTCTTTCCTTCAGCATTCATCTCCTCTTCATCCTTTATCACAATCACACTCAAATTTTGCCTTGAATTGGGGATCGTTTGCGACGACAGCTTCCCTTTGTCTTCTCACTTTTCGTAAACGGCGCTGGCAATTTGAGACACTTGCCTCTTTAGCTCGTTAACGTCTCCAGCTTGTTGGCCCATCTTTTGAGTGAGTTCCTTGAACATGCCCCTCATTTCTTCTCTCAATTCCTTGATCGGGTCCTCGTCTCCTTGTTTGATGTGTGGTGGTTTACACGGCTGCTTTTGTGGGTACAATGATTGCCCCACATCGTAATTGTTGTTCCTTTGCCAACCACCATCATTTTGCCTAGGTTGCCGTTTCTTATTCCCTTGGTATCCATCATACCTCCTTGGTGACAAATCTCCCTTGTTCATGTAGCCCGCTATATTCACGCCTTCTGTTCTTTCCTGAAAAACAGCGTTATCATTATTCCTTGAATTAAAAGTGGACTTGTTTACCTTACACTCCACTTTTTGATTGCTTTGTGGTTGTTGCGTCACTATTTGAGCCATCATGTTCTTCAGTTCCTGCAATTCAGAATGTACATTCACGTTAGCAACTGGTGCAGATTTATATGTTTCTTCTAAATACCTTGTGCTCTCGGCAACTCTCTCAATCAACTCCCATATCTCCTCGGGGTACATGTCAAGGATAGACCCTTGAGCGGAGGCATCTAGCATTCTTCTTTCCATTAGAATCATCCCATCCATGAAGTACTCTAGCAACATCCTTTGTGGGATTCCATGATTCGGACAACTTTCTTCCAAATGCCTAAACCTCTCCAAATAATCGAACAATGTTTCTCCACGTCCTTGTCTAAGCATAGAGAGCTCCTTTCTTGTTTGAGCCGCCTTTGAATGGGAGTAGTACTTGTCCATGAACTTCATTTGCATTTGATCCCATGAAGTAATCGAACCTGAAGGCAAAGACATTAACCAAGATTTAGCTTGACTTACTAAAGAAAAGGGGAATGTCTTTAATTTAAAAATATTTTCCGGAACCGATGCTGATTTCATGGACATGCAAACTCCATGAAATTCCTTCAAGCCTTAGGGGGTTCTCATCGGGCATTCCTCCAAACTTGGGCAAGTGGTGTATCACCCCACTCTTTATCTCGATATCTTCTGCGTCCTCATCCAACCTAATGCACCAAGGTGCCTCATCAATATACGGCGCACAAACTCCTCTCATAGTGCGTCCCAAATCCCGACGCCTAGCTAACTGTCCATATTGGTTTCCTCCACCGAGGTATTCTCGATTCAACTCATCCTCGTAATCCTCGTGTCTAGCTGCACGAGGTCTAGCAAACTCATTCACAAATTGCTGATTTCTGGGGGGTGGTACTCTTTGATTAACAGCGGGCAGTCCTCGCCTCTGTTCTTGCATGTTATCTCCTAGTACACTACTTCGCTCTTCATGATCACGTTCAACACTTCTCTGTGACATTGTTACTTAAACAGAGAATAATCAATTGACAAAATAAAAGACAATAAAATAAAACTAAAAGAAATACTTAGAAAGATTCTTCGTTACCAATCCCCGGCAACGGCGCCAAAATTTGATGGGCGTCGTTGTACATGTCAAAAATAATATTTTCTATTTCCGACTAGCAAGTGGTAAGTCGGGTCGTATCCACAGAGATCGATATGAGAATCTGTTTACTAAGTACAAGAGTAACAATGGGGTTGTAAATTTCGAACAAGTTAAATAAAATGCAAGTAAGCAACAATGATCAATTATCAATAGAGAAATCGTCACACAAATTCAAGTATAAAATTATCAAAGAGTAGTGCAAGCTAGAACTTTTGTGATGCAAGACTAAATCATTGACAAATCCGTTTTGATTTCTAATGTTCTACAACTTAGAGCTCCCCCGCTAAGGTTATACTCCCCGTTCTTGTCTAGTACTTAATCTCGCGCTAGCGATAGTCAAGACCCTAACTCGCTAGAGTTGCATGAAGATTTAAACAAGTTGTCCTAGAGTGTTTAATCATAGTGGTATATTACTCGTGTCCTAGTTTGCTATCCCCGCTAGGTTGCTAGTAAACTTGACAATCGGAATCAACAAACAAACAAAAGCTCCCCCGCTAGGGTTCCCCTCATGCTAGCACATCAATTCCATGAACATTGTATAGTAATATGACGCAAATCATAAAAATCAATAGAAGTCTCAAGTCAATACATCACAATTTTGAGTTCTAGCCTACACATATGAGTTTAGCTACTCATCGTAATGGAATACATCATCAAGTATTTGAATAGAATGAAACGAAATTACTAATGACGATTTTTCCACCAAGCTGCAGCTCAAGCTCCTTCAATTTCGTCCTCTTCAATCCTTCTTCTCTCAGCCTTTGTTTCTTCTTTTCTCCTCCAAAAACGTCTGTTCTTTTCTCCCTAAAAACCTCTATCTTTTAAAAAATTCTTACTTTCTTCACCTGCAGAAGTTGGCTCAGCCAGCCAACTTTTCTTCCACGGACCAGCTTTTCCAAACTTTCGAAATCCAAAATCCTCCAAAGATCCACCACCAAAATCGTCTCCAATTTGTCGCCCAAAAGAATCCACACCTTATTTCTGAAGTTGGCTCAGCAACCCCTCAAACGTGTGTCTTTTCGTCCCTCAAATTCATATATATACTCTCATTTTCCTCAGCTTAAATTGAGAACCAAACTCTTCAATACTGTCTCCTCTGAATATGCTTTCTTCTTCTCGAGATATGGCTCTTTGAAATCTGATTTTTTTCCTCCCGAGAATGCAAATCTGAATTTAAAAAATTATGTTTGCCAGCTGTCCCCGCTTACGTCTCTTGATTTAATGCCCCGCGGAGGTCTCAACAATTATCGAAATTGTTCAAACCTAAGCGCCCATAATTGTTCAGACCTAAGCGTACTGCACTGACTCAAATTTCCAGCACTTCGGACTTCATTTCTTTCGACGCCAAACATCTTCTAACAGGCTCCCTTTAGCCGATATTCCTTCCATGGCCTCCGAAAGCACCTGAAAACAAAAACTACTCACAGGTAGTGAAATAATATACAGGCAACCACTAAGAGACGAGGTTTTAACACAGAAAATAGTCGTACAACTACGACTTATCAACCCGCACTGATGCGCAATCCAAAATTGACCCTCTGCTCTCGTTTTCTGTGCAGGTGATAGCTCCCGAATAGCATGTGATCGATCATGATGAGCTGGAAGATGAGTTGGAGGTGAAGCATGAGCCGGAAAAGCCAACGGTGGAACACCTACTTGCTACGAGTCAAGCAGCACCACCTGAAAAGTGTAAGGACCCAGGTGCCTTCACAGTCACCCGTGATGTTGACTCTTATGTTTTGCAGATGGGAGATGCTATAGATAATGATCCTCCAGCACCTATTTTGGGACGATCATTCCTCTTTGCCACAAAGACCAAGATTGACATGGGAACATGCTTGATGTCACTTGTGTTTTCTGGCAAGACATCAAACTTCCATATTTACGAGGATGTCGACCGTCGATACATGAGGAAGCCACTGGGACATGACACTTTCGGATGGAAACCACATTGGAGAGACACGACAGCATCACTCGTTGAGGGCTATGAGCATCTGATCGGCTGTAATTTAACGTAAATATTCGAATAGAATTCAAATACTATTGCTAGTCACGGTTAATCAAAACATTTATAAAGACTCGGGAATCCGAGGTCGTACCCAAAAGATAGGTGATTAAACTAATAGTGCTAAAGATTAAATCTAGAATGTTTATGGTTTGGGGGGGTTTGTTCCTCGTAAGAGGTTGATAGCAAGGTTTTACTATCTTTATCTTAAAGGGAGATTTAATCAACGAAAAGGGTAAACAATCAATTCAAGGAAGACTAGGGATCTATTTCCCCACCTATACAATTGTTGTGACGGTGAATTGGGACACCATTGATGAATTCACATGCATACGTTTAGAATTTAGCTATGTAACATTAATACCGAGTTCAACTCGCGCTACAACTTGGTATCAAGAGGTTACACCTCGCATAACACCTCACACTCGCGCTCTATTGGTGCTATAGGACATGATTTATCTAGCCTCACACTCGCGCTTTATTGACTAAATAAATCATGCACTTGTTAAATTCGTGACATTCTCATTAGGATTAAAGCATCGCCATGTAACACAAAAACCCTAATGCTTCTTTATTTCGTTCAATTGAAATCATACTTTTCAGGGGTTAGCTACGTCAAGCATGAAATCAAGCAAAAATCCCTATTTCTAACTTGTCAAAAACATGTCATAGGTAATTCCAAAGCATTAAGTTCAAATAAAGAAGAATC
Organism: Rhodiola kirilowii; assembly: GCA_033675215.1. Classification (NCBI taxonomy): domain Eukaryota; kingdom Viridiplantae; phylum Streptophyta; class Magnoliopsida; order Saxifragales; family Crassulaceae; genus Rhodiola; species Rhodiola kirilowii. The sequence goes on along the minus strand of CM066194.1, from coordinate 30,080,990 downwards.
GCGTGTAAAATCATTCATCAATGGCATCCATATCATTCACAATGTCACAAACATGTCTAGAGGGGTTATAGACCCCCAACCAATGTCACTACTCACTCATGATGAGATTACAATCCATAACAATAGTAGATGAACAGAAAAACATGTAGAAAGTAGAGTGTTGGAGTCTAGAACCAATATGGAGCAATAGGTATGAAGGACGATCCACGATCCGAGTTGTTGATGATGATAGAAAAATATTTCTTCTTCTCCAAGCTATCTTCTCTCCAAAAACCCAGCAGAAAATCCAGAAATCCAACGAACCCGGTTGAAAAACCCTAGCTTCCTATTTATACTTTTCCGTAAAAATCCAAACTTTACGACGTCATGCGAACGCATGAATGCCTGATCGTCCGGTCTTGTGCGACCTTGGGTTGCGATGATGCGCTCGCATGGGATTCTCATGCGACAGGTCTGGATTATGCGTTCGCATGGAGTGCACTTATGCGAACGCACGGCTGGAGAAGATTGGTCCTGTGCGAGCATGCATGGTCTTCTATGCGATCGCATGAAGTTTTCATGCGTCTGGTTTGTGTCATGCGAGCGCATGGGTTGCTAGTGCGAGCGCATGAGCGGTGTTGTGCGACCGCATGGAAATTTCATGCGTCTGGTCCGATCCATGCGCGCGCATGGATGCCTTGTGCCAACGCATGCTCTTGAGGAGTTTGTGCTCCAACTTGCATTTTGCTTGTTTTCGCTCCAAAAAGCTCGGTTTGCTCCAAAATCATTGCTTGCTTGGGATCTCAGCTAAATCTCTGCAATAGGCCTGAAATGAACCACAAAGCATCAAATAGCAAGTGAAATCGTAGAGGAATGACCGAAACAATAAGCGTAAAGGTTGCCTAAAAATGCATGTATTCTAGTGCTATCAAATCACCCCACACTTAACGTTTGATCGTCCCGAGCAAACTAATCATACAGATTATCAACAATATTGCAAGTTCAACTACTAAGGATCTGTCCGAAGAAAACTCCATACGGTTTCTAAAACTAACCAGAAAATACTAAAAAGCAAAAGCTACTCTTGATAAACCACTTTCGTAGGTGACACGAGTGCATTTAGCGAATGCACCAAGCCTTTAAACCCCTAGGCTACCCTAGTGGAGGAGTTATAGTCTCCTGAGAGTTTTTCAGACACGGGAATACTCACAATTCCCATGAAGAGAACAAACATCCAAATAGGCATTTTAAACTCACAATTTTCAAAGTACTAGGCAAGGAATTTTTCATGAAGTTCATAATGTATTCAACTAGATATGTGCATTTAATCACTACATGAAACCTCTTCAAATCCTTATGGAAATTCATGAATTAAGACATTCAAGCAAATCAAAGCAAAGACTAATAAATCTATAATCAAGGATTCTAGTCATTTTCTATGTTAGCGACTTCAAGAAAATGATCAAATAGTTGCAAAGAAATCGTGTTGGATCACTCACAAATGCTAGCAAGGAGGCTAGTCCATTGGCTTGTGAGCTTTGAACTCATTCTCAAGCCTAGGACACAAAGGTCACTTAGTCATAAGAGAAGAGGAGTTCCAACATCATAGCTTTTGTAAATACTTGCAAGCCACATCATGCCTAAGTATAACAGAATACGAGGCTCGTCCCTTAGTGAATTCCTGCTAGTAAGCTTCAATTGTCTTATTGGTTTTCATGCTAGAGAATGGTGGGATAGCCAACTGCCAAGTCTAAGTGCTTCTTTTTTTTCAATTGGCCTTTGGCCTACAAAAGCTTTCGAGGGGGGACTTACCTCCCTAACCCCCGACATTTGTATATTTTGATCAAAACTTCTCTTGTACTTTGAGAAAGTTCTTAGTCCGGGCTTTGCCCTCTTTTGACCATAAGAATAAAGCATATATTTTTTGTTGGGGCCTATTTTTCGCCCTCTTTTGACCCCACACTTAGAACTTTGACAAAGGGCTAAGTGTTTAAAATGGAGCATGACAAACCAACGAGATAAAATCCACTAGATAAGCAAGGTCACTAAGGTCACCTAAAGGCAATCATGACATGCAAGGGTTTTGGAGTTATAAATCATTTCGATTTTATGCTTTCAAGGATCAACTCTTTAGTGTCAACGAGAAAAAGCTTAGAATAAAAGATAAAGAAATGCTAGTAGATACTTTGATCTTCAAGAATGAAAGTCAACAATCAAATCCATTAGTCATCTAAAGGATCAATTAAGTGAAATCATGCACGACTAGTTGAATTAGGAATGAAAATTTTCGAAAATGTAGCCTTGCCTTGACTTTTGGTTTCATTAATAATTTGAAATTTTTGGATGAATTGTGCAGTAGTGTAAACGTTTTCCCTTAAACATACAAGTTGATTGGATTTCACGCATGAAAGCACGTCAAGCAAACACAAACATCTCATGTAGTCAAAACATGTCAAAACATAGGCCGAATAACCCCACACTTAGCAATTGCTTAGTCCCTAAGCAATGAATAGAATGAAAAGCAAAGAGAAGGTCAAGAAAAACTTCTCTCATTTGAAGGTAGCCATTTCCAAGTGAGAGATGTTGTTTCGCACGTCCAGTTGAACTTGCTCGAAAGATTTGATTAATGATTTCCCTTTTTTCTATAAGACACGAAACTAAAAAGGAGGATGTTAAGCATACAAGGTAGAGAAATCATCATCATAAACATGTCAACATCATGCAAGTCAACTCAAAATTTTATCAAAAGAAAACCTTAGAAGGGCATGCGAACGCATGCTTTGTTTTGTGCGGGCGCACAGATGCGAGCAGTGGCAAGAAATAAGCGTGCGAACGCATGGAACCATGCAATCGCGGCCTGAGGTGATAGTAAGCCAAGCATGCGAACGCATGGACTGCGTTGTGCGAAACGCATGAAGAAGGCAGTCGCATGGATTATTCGTGCGAGCGCACGGGTTCGTTTGAGCCGAAACACAAGGCAGAAGTAACAGGGTATGCGAACGCACGACTTCACTGTGCGAACGCATGACACTGGGCAGTTAACTTATAAACCTGTCTACCCCTGTACATCCGCTGTCCAAAGATGATCTTACATATTTCAATACATAACAAGACAGTAACAAATAGCATAAGAGTGATCAACAATGTTACATTCCAAAAGATCATCATCAACGGGTTCATCAATGTATACAAATCATCATAATCAAGACATAAGCACAATAACATGTAGAAATGCTAATCTATTGCTATCCTCTCCTAGAACTCCTCGTTTGACGTAGAAATGCCCTCACCTGAGGTAGGGGGAACAGTGGAAGGATCATCGACTCTCACATCATTAGCATGGTCAATCTCGTCTATGGACACGCCAAGCTCCTCATCCGGGACAACTCCACTAACACCTCGAGGAGCAACAACAAACTCCCCTCCTGCAATATCTTCATCGGCCTCAACGTTGTCCTCCTCTCCAGTCTTCTAAACTCGAGAAGGCTCACCCACGTGCTCTTTGCCTTTGCTAGAAGGGAAAATAGGTGGGGGAGGAGGCGAGGGTGATCTGGGCATAAATGGGGACCTGGGAGGCGCACCGATATTGGAGGAAATGCCCAAATGAGCAGCAATGGCAAAAAGAGTCCTCTCCTCCCATTGGTTGTGCTGCGAGACGTAAGTGGCAAGGGTGCTCTGATCTCTAGCCAAGCTGTCCAAACGCGACAGAATCAGCGCAAGGCTTGGGTCAGTGGAGGGAGGAGGAGGCACGGTCTGCGAGGAATACGGCAAGTCGCGGTCCACTTCAAATCCATCAATCTCATCATCGATGTCCACATCATCCTCATCCACAACTCCAGAATCTTTCTCAAAATTCTTCCACTTCAGTCCCTTTCCCAGAATGTGCCTAGATCGCATTGTTTCCAAAGTGAGTGTCAGCTTCTCACTCTTCCTCCTTCCAAATTTAAAATTTAGCTTCTTGGCTATCCTCGTCACGAACGAACCACCTCCCAATCCTTTGTTCCTTCCAGATTCAATCTGATGTTCCTTAAACTCTTTGGTGAGGCACCACAACCAGTCCACTTTCTCCCCCCTCTCGATCATGAGCATAATCATCATCTCTTCCTTTGTCACAAGTCTACCATAGCTAGTGTGAACAAACACTGTACCCGCTAAGAATTTGTGAATAATACTCCACTTGGGTACACGAATGCTAGTAGACTTGTGCTGCTCCTCTTTGGCATAAACAATCCCCGTAATCCTCTTCCAAAATTTATGAACCTCATCATCAACTATCGTAGGGATTAAACCATCCCTAGGCATTCTAAACCAATCACATAACACATTGGCATCAACTTCCCATTGATGATCACCCATCGCAAACCTCCAACATTTTACTTTCCCTTCCTCCCCATCCTCACCACGTCTATACACTGCACTAAACGAACTTAGGAATTCCATCGTGACTTCATGATATGATCCCGGATCATCTCTAAAGATAAAGCCTAAGCCACTGTTACCAAGTAAATTCCTAATCTCATCCAACACCTCGAGCTTTCTCAAACTTTCTATATTGGGAAAAAGTAGAGGGATTGGCCATTTACCTCCGTCCGATAGTGCAGTGTGGAGGGCAGCATCCACTGGATATCTGAATCTGAGGGGGCCATCAAAATCGTACGCTTTGGCCTCAGTGAAGATGTTGTCGGCATTGGCTCGGGGCGATGGTGGAGGTGAATCCTTCTCTAAATCCCCATCGGCTCTGCTAACCGAACTGGGCGCCATGATGTATCGCGTAGGATCCGCAGAAGTGCGGCCATAGTGCCGCCCCGAAGCGTCGGATTTTACATGTAGAATCAAAATCTCCTTCCCCTTTTTCTCTTTTCTCTTGGAAATTGGAGGTTTGACGACTTTCAAATTCTTTGAGGGATCCTTAGAGGGAGGCTTGGAAGAGGGGAGTTTGAGCTTAACCATCTTGAATCGGAGAAGAATTGGCGATTTTGGAGACTTTGGAGATTGCGGGTGGAATTTTGGGGTTTTCGGTTTGCGGGTGGCGGAGGAAGAACGAACGGCTGGTTGGTCGGAGAACGGCCGAGGGACGGCGAAGGCAGGTGGAGGCTGGACGGAACTGGGCGACGGCGAAGACGGAGGAGTCGGTTGGATTTTCGATTTTAGGGTTTGAATTCGAAATTGGATTTTGATTTTTGTATTTATACTGAATCGACCCATGCGAACGCACAAATGGTTTGTGCGAACGCATGGACTGAGAATGACAAACTTTTCAAAAGGGATGCGAGCGCATGAAAGTGAGAGTGCGAACGCATGAATTGTTCCAGTCGCATGAATTTTTAATGCGAGCGCATGAGACTGTGCGAGCTTGGAAAAAGAGAAATTTGGCCAGGCATGCGAATGCATGTAGTGGTCTATGCGAACGCATAAATATATCCAGTGGCATTGATTTTACGTGCGAGCGCATGAGATCTATGCAAGCCCAACACTTAAAATTTGAACGAAAAGTTGGTTCGTGCTGTGAACGCACAGATAAATACAGTGGCATGACAGTCATGTGCGAGCGCACGAAAACAATGCGAGCACGCCGAAATGAAGAAAATGCACTTATGCGAACACACGAATGAAGCTGTGCGAACGCATGGAATTATGGACAAGAATTTCTAGGCCAAATTCAAATCGTACATCAACACTCTTGCACAAAATTTCAACACCCCACACTTATCTCCTATCAAAGTATCAAATTCATCAAGCATATGTTAAGAAGACATCGTGCTAAAAGCATCTCAATTGTACATAGATCATCAAGAAATAAGCATTCACGCATGCATAGTTCTTATTCTCAATTCTTTCACAGAGCAATAGGAATCCAATCAAAATAGATTTACTTTGAAGATCATGGGAGAAAACACTCACAAGCCTAGTTTAACGTCTTGGCTAAGACGGAGCCGATTCTCCTTTGAGGAGATAAGAAGCACACTAAAAGAAGTCCCGAGCGGGATCCCTTCTCTAGCGGTATTGCGTATAGCATTCACGAGGGTGCTTCCAACAGGTCCTGATTTCCATCAGCAGCATGATAGATTTTAACTCTCTGCCCATTTGCTTTTAAGACATCTCCTTGGTTGTCAACTAGCTCTAGGTGCCCATCTTCGAAAACTCGATGAATCCTATATGGTCCAAACCACCTAGACTTGAACTTTCCTGGAAATAGCTTGTATCTTGAGTTGAACAGTAGGACCTTGTCTCCTACAGAGAACTGTTTCTTCATAATAAGCTTGTCATGCCACCTCCGAGTTTTCTCCTTGTAAATTCTTGAACTCTCGTAGGAGTCCAACCAGATTTCATCTAACTCATTGAGTTGAAGGAGTCTCTTTTCCCCCGAGGCTTTCGCATCAAAGTTCAGCTCTTTTATTGCCCACATGGCCTTATACTCGAGTTCCACTGGAAGATGGCATGACATGCCATATACTAGCCTGTAAGGAGACATCCCAATTGGTGTCTTGAAGGCGGTCCTATACGCCCATAGCGCATCATCAAGCTTTAACGCCCAGTCTTTTCCCGACTTTCCAACTGTCTTGGTCAAGATGTTCTTTATCTCTCGGTTAGATACTTCGACTTGACCATTCGCTTGAGGATGATAAGGAGTCGAACACCTATGGTAGATCCCGTGCTTCTTTAGCATGGACTCAAATCTCTTCTCTTTGAAATGAGAGCCAATGTCACTGATTACTGCTCTTGGGACTCCAAATCTCGGGAAAATTATCTTCTTGAACATCTTGATCACCACTTTAGCGTCACAGGATGGGGAAGCTATGGCTTCGACCCATTTGGACACGTAGTCCACCGCTTCTAGAATAAATGCGTTCCCTTGAGACGAAGGTAGGGGTCCCATGAAGTCCATGCCCCAAACATCAAAGATCTCCACTTCTAATATGCCTTTTTGAGGCATTTCCTCCCTTCTAGCTATGTTTCCCATCCGTTGGCATTCATTGCAAGCCTTGACAAATTCATACGTGTCTTTAAACATGCTTGGCCAATAGAACCCCGACTGAAGAATTTTGGAAGTGGTCTTCGAGGCTGAACCATGACCACCATAAGAAGAAGAGTGGCAACAAGCTATGATCTCCTTGAAGTCTTCCTTGGGCACACAAGTTCTATATATCCCATCCGAGCAGAGCTTGTATAGGAATGGGTCATCCCAATAATACCTCGAAACGTCATGCAAGAACTTGCTCTTCTGATTCTAACTAAGGCCTTCAGGAAGAATATTGCACGTCAAGTAGTTCACAAAATCTACATACCAAGGGGCATCATCTTCGGCACTCATCAAATATTCACCAACAAAAGAGTCTTGGATAGGTGCCGAGAACCATTTTGAGTCATATAGCTCGACCCTTGAGAGGTGATCCGCTACTACGTTTTCCACCCCTTTCTTGTCCCTGATTTCAATGTTGAACTCTTGTAGAAGGAGGACCCATCGAATAAGTCTTGGCTTAGCATCTTTCTTCGCCATTAAGTACTTGATAGCGGCATGGTCCGTGTAAACAATAGTCTTCGTTGCAACGAGATAAGGCCTGAACTTTTCAAAGGCGTAGACTACCGCTAACAACTCTTTTTCTGTGGTAGTATAATTCATCTGGGCACTATCGAGCACCTTGCTCACGTAGTATATCACATGAAGCTTCTTCTCGACCCGTTGTCCCAAAACTGCCCCAATGGCGTAGTCACTTGCATCGCACATTAACTCAAAAGGGAGATCCCAATTTGGCGGTTGTACAATGGGTGCCGATACAAGGTTCTTCTTCAATTTTTCAAATGCCTCAAGGCACCCTTCATCAAAATTGAATTCCACATCGTTGCAAAGGAGATGAGTCAACGGCCTTGCGATTTTTGAGAAATCCTTGATAAACCGCCGGTAAAAACCGGCGTGGCCTAGAAAACTCCTTATTCCCTTTTGGTTTTTCGGTGGAGGAAGTTGCTCAATAACCTGAATTTTTGCTTTATCAACTTCTACTCCTCTCTTAGAGACCAAATGCCCTAGTACAATTCCCTCTTGCACCATAAAATGGCACTTCTCCCAATTGAGCACCAAATTTGTCTCGATGCACCTAGCAAGAACATTAGAGAGATTAGCCAAACAATCATCAAAAGAGGATCCATGGATAGAAAAATCGTCCATGAAAACCTCAATGCACTTCTCAATATAATCGCTAAAAATGGACATTATACAACGTTGAAAAGTCCCCGGTGCATTACATAAACCAAAAGGCATGCGTCTAAATGCAAAAGTTCCATATGGACATGTGAAAGTGGTTTTTCCTTGATCATTTGGCAATATAGGAATTTGGTAGAAACCACTATATCCATCTAAGAAACAAAAATAATCATTCCCCGCTAGCGTTTCAAGCATTTGATCTATGAATGGGATAGGAAAGTGATCCTTTTTCGTTGCCTTATTCAATTTTCGATAGTCAATACACATTCTCCACCCATTCACGGTTCTCGTGGGGACTAATTCCCCTTTATCATTTTTAACGACCGTGAGTCCTCCCTTCTTAGGGACGACATGGATGGGACATACCCATTCCGAGTCCGGAACGGAGTAAATAATGCCGGCATCTCTTAGCTTGGTGATTTCTTTAAAAACCACCTCGCTAAGTTTAGGGTTCAATCTCCTCAACATTTCCCTAGAAGGTTTCACATCATCATCTAGATTAATTCTATGCATGCAAAGAGAAGGGCTAATCCCCGTAATATCATCAATGGAGTAACCTAGGGCCTTTTTATTAGCCTTCAACACATGCACAAGCTTGGATGTTTCATCCTCATTCAAAGTGGCACCGACTATTACGGGAAATGTAGCATTAGACCCAAGAAATTCATACCTTAGATTCGAAGGTAGAGGTTTTAACTCTCCTTCGAATTCCTTACCTCTTGGCACCGGGTCTTCCTTGCTTTCATAAGCATTCGACTCTTTCTCTCCTTCATCCAAGGTAATGTCGCCCATATCCTCATCTTCCATATTCATTAGAGAGGCAAAAAGTGTACTAGAGTCGTCTAACTCCATAACTTCACTTTCAAAAGAGGTTAGCCCAAAAGTTTCACAAGAAATATCAAGCATATTGCACTCAAAGGATGAAGTAGGGGCTTTCATAGCATTTTTCAGAAAAAATTTAAGCTTTTCGTTTCCTATCTTCAATTCAATCGACCCTTCACCACATTTGATAACCGCTTCAACGGTATTTAAAAAGGGTCTCCCTAAGATGACGGGCGTCTCTTGTTCACTATCCATATCTAAAACATAGAAGTCCACGGGGATGAAAAATTTCCCAACTTTAATAGGCACATCCCTTAGGACTCCATTAGGGACTCTGGAACTCCTATCGGCTAACTTCAATGAAATAGTTGTGGGATGTAGATCACCCATGTCAATCTTTTCATACAATGAATATGGAATCAAAGAAATACTAGCACCTAGATCACATAAAGCTCTATCAATTTCAATTTTCCCTATGGATATAGGAATAGAGAACGACCCTTGGTCTTGCATTTTCCTAGGCATGCGGCTTTGCACAATTGCACTACATTCGGCATTTAAAGCTACCATGTGATGGATGCACAGTCGTTATGTGCAAACGTCAAGAATAAATTTATAATAGTCCGCTACTCGCAACTATACTACTGGGTAGCAAGTGGTAAGTAGGGGTCGAACCCAAGGGAATCAGGGGAATAGATGTTCTTTGAGGGGGTTGTCCAGCGAGAGAGCGTGTTTTAGGTCGGTTGGTTGGTTTTAAAGCTACCAGCTAAGTGATTGATTGATTGATTGGTTGGTTGGTTGGTTGGTTTTAGTACTGGAAAGTAAATTGTAATTTATAATTAAAGGAAAGCGTTCGGTTTCAGGGGCCTTGTATTATATCCTGTTTATCATTGACCTTTAGTGACTCTATTAAGTATTCAAACGGTGTATCAAGGCCATTCCAAGCACTCGATTTGCGTACACTGTCTAGCATATTCCAAGGACGTAGAGCACTTATTCTATTTAGACTAATACTCCATTCCCGGTTATATTAGCCTATGTGCATCCATTTGATCAATCATTCCCGATCAACCAAATGGTGTTTAAGATAAGTCAAACTTCTCAGATATGCTTTGCCATTCCAAGCATCCACTTATCCGTACAAGTTTACGAACCCCGCTGTAGAGTTTTGCCATTCCAAGCATCCACTCTACCTTGGACGTTCTAACCGAATATATGGCACATAGAATAAGTTTTGAATACTTAAGGAGAGACGCTAAGTTAATAGTCTAAAACATTTTATAATACAAGTGCGCCCCTTAGACCGAACTACTAGTTTAGCTACTATTCATCGCGCTAAACATTATAACTAAGGAAATAAAAACAGTTGAATAAATACTAAAAATAATACTTACAACCGTTGAAGCGCCAAGGGAGCAATCCTTTATTTCCAAAGCCAAACTTACAATTACATAACTTTTAGAGAGAGAAGTGAATTGCTTATGGATGATGATTATGATACAAATGAGGGGAGGAGCTCCTCCTTATATAGCCATGAGAGGAGGAGGAGATGGCCACAAGTGTCCCATGGTGATTTGAGGAGAAAATGGATGGAGGAGATGGACAACACATGGCGGAAGGAGAGGAGGAGCAAGGAGGAGCCGCCACCTATGGAGGAGCAAAAGCCGCCGGTCACCATGTGTGGAGGAGCCTCCGATTGCCGGTGGTGGAGGGAGGAGGAGGGGTGGCTTTGGCCACCTCTTGCCCAAGTGGCCGGTCACTTTGCCCATGTGTGAGTTTTGTACAGTTTTGTGCAGTCTTTTCACAAAACTGTCAGTGTGTTTCTTCCCCGGGCTGTCTTGATTCCTCTCCTGATTTTTCTGATTAATTTGTTATGAGTGATTCAACGTCAGGATCCTTAATATTTCTTCAGTCGGCATATGATCTTGACGTTGGATTGACTCGTAACATCTTTTCTGCTCTAAAAGCTCCTCTTTAGTGTGTATTCTCTCTAAGCTCTGAAATACCCTACAAAAATATATCTGAACTAACAAGCAAAAGTTAAATAGACAAAATGTCTAATTAAGGGGGTTATACTATGTTTATGATTCGTATAATTTTGGTCCATCAGATCACCCCACACTTTTAGTTGTTCGTCCCGAACAATGCTATTAAAGGGCTGTACTATAAGTTGGCTTTGAAATTTAGACTGTGTTACGCGATCTATCCTAATTCATGCATTGCTTACTTATTACCAAATTAAACTGCGTAAATAAATAGAAGAAACTTAATACTTGTACCTCCGTGCTGAGATGCAAATTATATTGGATGTCTCGGGAGATAGCTCTTTTTAGGCTCCTGGACTGCAATCTCGGGATCGTCTCGCACTATATGGTTTTCTGGTAGTTTTCTCTAGCACGTGATTCGGTTCGGGTTTCAATGGTTTGAGTACTTTGATTTTCTTTTGGCGAGGGACTGCTTTTTGTAGTGAATCGGCCTTTGGCCTTTGATTTGACTCTTTGAGTTCTTCACTTTTTGTTCGGTTAAAACCTTCACAATTTTGGGCCTTTGGCCTCTTGATTTGCTTCTTTGAGCTTTTCGCCTTTTTGTGGCTGCTAGTCCATTTTCTCAAGCCTTTTTGGGAGGTCCAATCATCGCCCGCAAGCCTATGGAAATACCTCCCCGCTCCTCTCATTTTTGCCGTTTTCGCGCGGGTCAAGGTGAGGGTCGCTCATCTATTTTCTCGGCTACTTTGACTGTCGTTTCGCGCGGGTCAAGATGAGGGTCGCTCATCTATTTTCTCGGCTACTTTGACCGGAGATATAACGGTCCGATTCCCGTCCTCGCCTTTTGCATAAACACTGCATGGCGGAGATGACTTCAATCTTCATTGAAAACCCGAAGTGCAGCCTCCACTGACTTCGAAAACCATATAGTTTGATCTGATCCTTTAATTGCTTGCCAAGCCTCTCTAGGGCAGTTTATGTCAACTCCACATCCCTAGTTATCTCAGCACAAAGGACAATTGAAAAGTTACATTCTAAGTTTTTAAACAGTTTGAATTTTCACAAGGTTAATGCATGAATTATGATTTATCTTTTTCACATTCTTAAGTTCATATTTTCAAAAAGATACTATTACTAAAAAAGAAAAAACAGCAAGCATGTTATTTATGTACACAGGTGGTTTTCACCCCCCACTTTTGAACGAAGGCGTGCCTTAGTTCAAAAGTCATGCAAGCTTAAAACTAAATACTGAATTTAAATGACAGAAATTAAAGTGCGGAAAAGTAAGATAGTGTCGGGTTACCTCCCGACCAGTGCACTTGTTTAACGTCGTTGGCTCGACGATACCTCGTTGTAGATTACTGGTTTGGGTCCCATGGGTGGCTCAAGTCAAACTTCGCCACCGTTCCAGTGTTGCTTCTTGCTTTGACTCGTCCTGACTTCTTACTGGAGTAAGAGCTCCATGGTTTTGGTGTTTTCTTTTTCCATTGTTTCTGAGAAGGCGGGAGACCTTTGACCATAGCTGCTGGTCTTGTTACTTTTTTGGTCTCTAATGACAGGTTAGAAAACTGTGCACCGTGATCTGAGATAGGTGTTATGTCTGGTGGTTTCTTTGTGTCCGGGCGGCTCTTATTAATGTAGAAGTGTGCAATTTTGCCGCCAAACTTAAGTGATAATGAGCCCTTGCCCACATCGATTCTTGCTTTAGTGGCGTAGAGGAATGGTCGTCCCAATATTATTGTTGGTGGGTCGTCTTCGCAGGTCTCTTCTACTGGTATTACATAGAAGTCTGCAGCAACGACAAGTTCTCCCACATGGAGTATTACATCTTCCAGTTCTCCAACCAGGCGGATGCATGATTTATCTCCTAGCTCGATATTTGATCGAGGTGGTTTCAACGGACCAAGTCCTAGTAGGTAATACAAGGAGGAAGGCATGGCGTTGACAGCATCCCCAAGATCGACTAAGCATTTATGGATCTGGGTTTCACCAATACCACAGGTGATTGTCAAGGCCCCAGGGTCTTTATCTCTTTCCGGTTGTGGCTCATGATCTGAAGTGACGGCTCTTTCTATTGTCGGGCTATTCTGCCCATTCCCTGGCTTAGGATTTGCATACTCGGACCCTTTAATATTTTGCTTCGAAGCATAAATATTAGTTGGGGAGTCCCAACCAGATGCTGGTATGTCAAAGTGTGTGATCGGCGGCGGTGTTATGCAAACAGTAAACGCGTACCGTCCATTGTCAGCATGCGTAACCCATGTTTTGCCATCATTGGGTCGGTGTTCTTCTTGATTCCAATCAGGTCGACTCCTACTGTTGAAGTGATTGTTCGTAAGTCTGTAGGTTGGGGACCGTGCTACTTCTCCTAGAGTAACCTTCATGTTTGACCTCCTTATCATGCTTTTGTTCGCCTTAGGATTTTGGACGGTCTGAGAAGGAAGTCTGCCAGGTTCAGTAGTGAGTGTTGACATTGCGGTGGTGAGCTGGGACATTTGTTTGGTCAATTCTGAAATTGCCCCGTCAGTTTTTGCCTGGTACTGGTGTAGCGAAGTACCCAATTGATTAATGTTTCCCGCGAGATCCTTCATCATGTCATTGAGCGACTTGCTTGGTTCCTGCTGATTGCTCAGGCTGGCTTGGTACTGATTTGGCCCTTTTTGGTGATATTGGCCTGCCGATGGAGCGTTCTGGTTATATTGTCGGTGGGGGGGTTGGTAGAATGACTGCGCTAGTTTAGGGACAGCTGGTTGTGTCTCCGTCTGAGGATAGCTGTTGTTGTTACGCCAGCCTGGGTTGGATGTTTGACCGTACTGTCTGTTTTGTCCAGCTCTGTCGTTGTTGTTGTTGTATCCTTGATATCCTCCCACTATATTCACTTCCGCCGGTTCTTCTTCTATTAATGTCGGGCATGCGTCAGTTTTGTGGTCTGTAGAACCACAGAACTCGCAAGGTTTTACTAGAACTGGCTGTCTACGTATGATCTCGATCATCATCTCCTTTAACTGTTTCATCTCTTCAATCATGGAGTTTACTGATGTCTCAGCTTGTGCTACCTTTTTTGATCGAGAGAATTCATCTTGACGAGTAGTCTCTTCTCTAAATCGGGCATTTTCAGCAACGTTGGCGATGAGATTCCTTATGCCACTTAATGATAGATTCATCATGGATCCTCCCGCTGAGGCATCCAAGAGCATTTTGTCTAAGGGTCTTAATCCATCAATGAGGTACTCGATGACGAGTTTCTCGGGCAATCCAAGGGTACAGCAGCTCCTTTCTAGGTGATTGAACTTTTCCAGGTAATCGTACATGGTTTCATTGGGACCTTGTTTGATTTCCTGTAGTTGCCTCCTTACTTGCATTGCTCTTCCAGCCGGATAGTATTTGTCTAAGAATTTCTTCTGCATCTGAGCCCATGTTCTGATGCTTCCGGAAGGCAATGAAAGGAACAAGTCGCTTGCCGAGTCTATGAGGGAAAAATAGAACGCCTTTAACTTGAAGTCGTCCATATTTACTCGATTGGGCTTTAGATTCTGGCAAATGCCATGTAGGCGTTGGAGGTGAGTTGTGGCAGATTCTCCTTGAGCTCCTGAGAATTTTGGCAGGCTGTGCGCCACTGATGCGTTGATGGTTATGTTTTCTAATTCAGGGCTCTCATAGATGCACCACGGCTGTGTCTCGAAATTAGGGGCATTTAACTCGCCCATAGTTGGTTCACGGTAGTAGTTATCCCCGTAGTAGTCGTCAAAAGCGGGTTCTCTTCTTGGCATGTATCGAGGTTGAGGTTGTGGTCGTGGGGGATGGATAGGAGGTTGTACTGGACCAGCTGCATTTCGGTCCTCGGGTAATTCTTGGTTTCTTCTGACTGCTTCCCTATCACGAGCTCTTCTATTTCTGATGAGTTGTTTCGGATCGTCGACGAATGGAAATGGTACCTCATCATTTTGATCGTACAGGTTTATTTCTTCGTCATCCTGGTAGTCATGGTGACTTTCTTCGCGAGACATGGTTGTTTTGAAGCGCGTAACGATTCAAAGAACTTTATCCGATGGCTGATTCCCCGGCAACGGCGCCAATTTTGATGGATGCACAGCCGTTATGTGCAAACGTCAAGAATAAATTTATAATAGTCCGCTACTCGCAACTATACTACTGGGTAGCAAGAGGTAAGTAGGGTTCGAACCCAAGGGAATCAGGGGAATAGATGTTCTTTGAGGGGGTTGTCCAGCGAGAGAGCGTGTTTTAGGTAGGTTGGTTGGTTTTAAAGCTACCAGCTAAGTGATTGATTGATTGGTTGGTTGGTTGGTTGGTTTTAGTACTGGAAAGTAAATTGTAATTTATAATTAAAGGACAGCGTTCGGTTTCAGGGGCCTTGTATTATATCCTGTTTATCATTGACCTTTAGTGACTCTACTAAGTATTCAAACGGTGTATCAAGGCCATTCCAAGCACTCGATTTGTGTACACTGTCTAGCCTATTCCAAGGACGTAGAGCACTTATTCTATTTAGACTAATACTCCATTCCCGGTTATATTAGCCTATGTGCATCCATTTGATCAATCATTCCCGATCAACCAAATGGTGTTTAAGATAAGTCAAACTTCTCAGATAAGCTTTGCCATTCCAAGCATCCACTTATCCGTACAAGTTTACGAACCCCGCTGTAGAGTTTTGCCATTCCAAGCATCCACTCTACCTTGGACGTTCTAACCGAATATATGGCACATAGAATAAGTTTTGAATACTTAAGGAGAGACGCTAAGTTAATAGTCTAAAACATTTTATAATACAAGTGCGCCCCTTAGACCGAACTACTAGTTTAGCTACTATTCATTGCGCTAAACATTATAACTAAGGAAATAAAAACAGTTGAATAAATACTAAAAATAATACTTACAACCGTTGAAGCGCCAAGGGAGCAATCCTTTATTTCCAAAGCCAAACTTACAATTACATAACTTTTAGAGAGAGAAGTGAATTGCTTATGGATGATGATTTATGATACAAATGAGGGGAGGAGCTCCTCCTTATATAGCCATGAGAGGAGGAGGAGATGGCCACAAGTGTCCCATGGTGATTGGAGGAGAAAATGGATGGAGGAGATGGCCAACACATGGAGGAAGGAGAGGAGGAGCAAGGAGGAGCCGCCACCTATGGAGGAGCAAAAGCCGCCGGTCACCATGTGTGGAGGAGCCGCCGGTTGCCGATGGTGGAGGGAGGAGGAGGGGTGGCTTTGGCCACCTCTTGCCCAAGTGGCCGGTCACTTTGCCCATGTGTGAGTTTTGTACAGTTTTGTGCAGTCTTTTCACAAAACTGTCAGTGTGTTTCTTCCCCGGGCTGTCTTGATTCCTCTCCTGATTTTTCTGATTAATTTGTTATGAGTGATTCAACGTCAGGATCCTTAATATTTCTTCAGTCGGCATATGATCTTGACCTTGGATTGACTCGTAACATCTTTTCTGCTCTAAAAGCTCCTCTTTAGTGTGTATTCTCTCTAAGCTCTGAAATACCCTGCAAAAATATATCTGAACTAACAAGCAAAAGTTAAATAGACAAAATGTCTAATTAAGGGGTTATACTGTGTTTATGATTCGTATAATTTTGGTCCATCACCATGCTAGACTCCTCAATCACCCTACGGTTTGACACAATATCTTTCAAGAACTTAGCATAAGTAGGGTTTTGTGTAATTACCTCATGGAAGGGGAGCGTGACGTACAATTTCTTCAGCATCTCAACAAATCTTTGAAAGTGGGCGTCAAGCTTGCTTTTGTTCAGTCTTTGAGGGAAAGGCACCATGGGCACATACTTCCTCATTAGAATCGGTTCTTCATGCTCCTTTTCCTCCTCTATTGGAACTTGAGGCTCACTTTCCAAGTTTTCCTTAGCCATTTCTCCTTCCACTTCCTTGCCCTTCAAACTAGGCTTCCCTTGAGGAGTAGGCAGCACTTTCCCATTTTTCAATGTGATGGCTTCAACATGTTCAACTGAATTAACATCCGGTTGGGAGGGAAGTTTCCCCATTTGCCTCAATGCTACGGCTTGTTGAGCACTCTCTTTAGAAAGTCTTTTGTTTTCGGCCGCAATTTCATCTATCTTAGCCTCCAATTTTTTGTTGCTCTCTAGCATTTGTGCCATCATCGCCATCATAGGATTATCTTGAGAGTTAGAGGAAGAACCTCCTTGCTCATTCATATTGGACTTGGCTTGATAGGGCTTTTGGTAGTTTCCTTGAGAATATTGAGAATTTTGATTCGAGCCTTGGCCTTGATTTGAGTAGGAATTCTGCCCTTGGTTTGAATAGGAGTTTTGCCCTTGATTTTGATTAGAGCCATACCCTTGCCTTTGATAATTTCCTTGATAATTGCTTTGATAATTTCCTTGTCCTTGAGGCCTTGAGGTGAAGTTAGAGTCATTAGACATCCTCTTTTGCGGAGGCTCATAATTCCTAGTGGTAGGATTCGCATTTTGATTGTAATTTCTTTGTTGGCTGACAAAATGCGCCTCCTCATAGCCATCATCTTCTTCTTCATATTTCCCTTCGGGACAATTTTTGGTAGAGTGTCTTGTACTAGAACACAAAAAGCAAGATTGTTGCGCCGAGACTCTTTCTTTTTCAGCTTTAGCCTTTGTTGCCTCAACAGAGTTCACCATACTGAACATATTCTCCACTTTCTTAGTCAAGTCGGCCATTTCTCTCTTCATTTCGGAATTTGAGGTGTCATCCCTTGACTTGGCCATCTTTTTGTGGTCAACTCCTTGATAGCTATCGGAGTTTAAAGAGATTTTGTCCACAACTTTGAACCCTTGATTAGCCGATAAGCCCATAGTAGCCCCGCCACAAGCCGTATCCATTTGGTTTTTAGCTTCTTTGCTCATTCCCAAGTAGAAATAACGCATCAAATCCGCTTTTCTGAAATTGTGATGAGGGCACTCCCTCAAATAATGTTTGAAACGATCATACGCTTGGTGGAAAAGCTCGTTATCCCTTTGAGAAAATGTCAGAATGAAATCTGTGAACTTCTTGGTTCTAGACGGAGGGAAGAACTTGTTAAGAAAAGCCGTAGCCAAATGTTCCCAAGTACGAAAAGTGCCCGGATCATGATTCTGTAGCCATTCTTTGGCATCCCCATAGAGTGAAGAAGGGAATAACTTCAGATATACGTGCTCGACCGGCACATTCTTTGGTTTATATGTCCGACAGTATTCTTGGAAGTTGGCTAGATGATTGGAGGGATTCCCAGCTCCTTGAAATTGGCCATTCGTGATCATGTGCACTAGAGATGATTTAACGTCGAAATCAAAGGCATCCTCATCGGGAGGTTGAATAACCGAGCCATTTCCCTCGAGGGTGGGGGTCATGTAATCTCCCACGGGTCTTTCATCCTCATCTTCTTCCTCCTCCTCATATCTGTTGTTTCGGTTCTCTCTTCAAGGGATGGGAGGATTCCGAATAGGACGTTGATCATCATCATTGCCATTTCTAGCGGGAGGATCTTCTATTCCATCCCCATCAATTCGACGGTTGCGGTTGTCTCTGGGTAGAACCGGACGGTTTTCATTTTCATCTTCCATAATAAGTTCTCGAGTTTGGTCTTGGATAATAGGAGGAATAGGAGGTAGAGGGTTCTTTCGAGGTCTACCCCTTGGTTTCTTGGCGGTTGGGAGAGAAGTATTAGAAGAAGAACCGATAGCCACATGTTTTTCTCCTTGATACCTTGTGTTCATTCAATAGCCTGCAAGAACAACGGAGGTCCTTAGCAATGAAAGGCAAGAGAAATAATCCACAATTTATGCACAAAACAAGCAATAACTAACGATTAAAGAAAGAGTAAACAAACTAAATAATCAAATAGCTCCTAGTTAATTAACCTATCCCCGGAAACGGCGCCATTTGATCGGCTGTAATTTAGCGTAAATATTCGAATAGAATTCAAATACTATTGCTAGTCACGGTTAATCAAAACATTTATAAAGACTCGGGAATCCGAGGTCGTACCCAAAAGATAGGTGATTAAACTAATAGTGCTAAAGATTAAATCTAGAATGTTTATGGTTTGGGGGGGTTTGTTCCTCGCAAGAGGTTGATAGCAAGGTTTTAATATCTTAAAGGGAGATTTAATCAATGAAAAGGGTAAACAATCAATTCAAGGATGACTAGGGATCTATTTCCACACCTAGACAATTGTTGTGACGGTGAATTGGGACACCATTGATGAATTCACATGCACACGTTTAGAATTTAGCTATGTAACATTAATACCGAGTTCAACTCGCGCTACAACTTGGTATCAAGAGGTTACACCTCGCATAACACCTCACACTCGCGCTCTATTGGTGCTATAGGACATGATTTATCTAGCCTCACACTCGCGCTTTATTGACTAAATAAATCATGCACTTGTTAAATTTGTGCCATTCTCATTAGGATTAAAGCATCGCCATGTAACACAGAAACCCTAATGCTTCTTTATTTCGTTCAATTGAAATCATACTTTTCGGGGGTTAGCTACGTCAAGCATGAAATCAAGCAAAAATCCCTATTTCTAACTTGTCAAAAACATGTCATAGGTAATTCCAAAGCATTAAGTTCAAATAAAGAAGAATCGCGTGTAAAATCATTCATCAATGGCATCCATATCATTCACAATGTCACAAACATGTCTAGAGGGGTTATAGACCCCCAACCAATGTCACTACTCACTCATGGTGAGATTACAATCCATAACAATAGTAGATGAACAGAAAAACATGTAGAAAGTAGAGTGTTGGAGTCTAGAACCAATATGGAGCAATAGGTATGAAGGACGATCCACGATCCGAGTTATTGATGATGATAGAAAAATATTTCTTCTTCTCCAAGCTATCTTCTCTCAAAAAACCCAGCAGAAAATCCAGAAATCCAACGAACCCGGCTGAAAAACCCTAGCTTCCTATTTATACTTTTCCGTAAAAATCCAAACTTTACGATGCCATGCGAACGCATGAATGCCTGATCGTCCGGTCTTGTGCGACCTTGGGTTGCGATGATGCGCTCGCATGGGATTCTCATGCGACGGGTCTGGATTATGCGTTCGCATGGAGTGCACTTATGCGAACGCACGGCTGGAGAAGATTGGTCTTGTGCGAGCATGCATGGTCTTCTATGCGATCGCATGAAGTTTTCATGCGTCTGGTTTGTGTCATGCGAGTGCATGGGTTGCCAGTGCGAGCGCATGAGCGGTGTTGTGCGACCACACGGAAATTTCATGCGTCTGGTCCGATCCATGCGCGCGCATGGATGCCTTGTGTGAACGCATGCTCTTGAGGAGTTTGTGCTCCGACTTCCATTTTGCTCGTTTTCGCTCCAAAAAGCTCGGTTTGCTCCAAAATCATTGCTTGCTTGTGATCTCAGCTAAATCTCTGCAATAGGCCTGAAATGAACCACAAAGCATCAAATAGCAAGTGAAATCGTAGAGGAATGACCGAAACAATAAGCGTAAAGGTTGCCTAAAAATGCATGTATTCTAGTGCTATCAGCATCACAGAGGAGTAGCGAAACTTGACCGAACACGTCCATGGGATCCTAACTTGTGATCCCTAAAGAGGTAACGTCGAGCCAACGACGTAAAACAAAAGCGCTCGCAGGGACGCAGCCCGGTAAATTTTCATTTTTTCATTTTTCATTTTGTTTTTCTATTTATTTGAGTCTTGAGTCATATGTTTTCACATTGTCGGAAAGAGATGCTTTTCATGCAGGAAACAATGCACCTCAGTGTGGACCGCGCCAGGACTCAACATTAGCTGACCGCGTTAGCCCTTAACATAAAGGTAACATCTACACCAGACGCGGCACGTAACGTCTACACAGGGCGCGGTGGACTGTTGACCAGCTTTGACCGACTCATTTGACCAGAATTATTCCCATCACGCGACGAAACGAGGGGAGTGCCTGTTCAGTTTTTATTCTCTATTTGTTTTCCCTATGTTTTTGTGTGTCTTGCATAGTCTGTGTCTTTGAATGTAAGTCGTGCCGTGAGGACACGGTTTTGTTCAAAAGTGTGGGGTGGGAGAGTCAGTTTGTTGTGTCAGCGCGTTTATTTTTCTTGCATATGCGTAGTGTTTGCACGTTTCCCCTTTAAAAAAAATTGAAAGTATGAAATTTCTCCTTATTTCCTGGATATGCAGTATTGAATTCTGATGATGTGAAATAGATGAGCTGATTAGATGCGTTTCTCTCGCGAAATTTGAATTGTGTGACTACATGTGAATTTAACCCACTACGTGTCCTTTTGGGTTGAGATCAATAGGGATGTGGAGTAGATAGAAATGTCATAAAGAGACTTGACGAAGCATTCAAAGAACCGAATTTTGAGTTATATGGTTATGTGGATTTCGTGGAGGCTAGCACTTCGAGACTTATTGATTCAGAGTTAGCTCCGCCGCTGCAGCGTTTATGTAGGTAGGCGGGACGGGAAAACAGACCGTCCTATTTCTAGTCCGAAGTAACCGGGAAAAGAGGTGAGCGACCCTCATTTTGACTCGCGTCAAAAAGGGCAAGGATGAGAAAGAGCGGGGAGGTATTTCCATATGCTTGCGGGCGATGATTGGACCTCCTTCAAAAGAAAAGAAGAAAAGGACAAGCTATTCACAATAAAAGAGCAAAGCTCAAGAAAAATCAGCCTAATTGTGATAGTTCTACACGCAATCAAGTGAAGTACATCATTGTTACATCAAGAGTCAAAGGCCAAAAAAGGTCACTACAAAAGCTGTCTAACAAAAAAAAGAAGAAGAAGAAAAGCTCAGAGAACCTTGAAGCTCGAATGAATCACGTGCAAGAAAAAGCAACGAAGTATAACTATATAGCTAGAGTTCGGAACAGCGAATGCAGATCATGGGTCTAAAGAGGACTATCTCTCATTCATCCGAATTGATTTGAATTTCAGCTCAAGAGGTAACACGTATCAAGTTAATTCTGTGTTGAGCACGATGATTTTAGTAGCGATTGAGTTATGCATAGAAAAATGAGTCTAGACTAGCAACTCATATTCATGTCGCATCTATTCAGGACGTCGAAGAAATTGTGGTGTTCCATTTATTTTCCTTCTATGACTTAGTTCTTGTTCAGGATGAACAAGTTTAAGTGTGGGGTGGTTTGATGAGTCGTATTTATACGACTCGTCGAATCAACTAATCCTATTTATTTCGACACTTTTATATGCGAACATTTACTTTTTAGTATGGTTTTGCATTTCAGGTGTTTCGGAAGCTCTAGGAGGAAACACGCATAAAAGATGACATTTTGTGCCAAATATATCACAATGGCAGATTAGACCTTTGGACGTTCAACGGAGCGCTGGGAATGGACCGCTGATGTGCAAAATATGAGCCACATGCCGTTGCGTAGATAACTCAATTCCCTACAACTCTTTAGTTCACACTGAGAGCATCCGAGGTCATTTAGATGGTCAAATCAATAGCCGAAGTCGGGACTCAGTGGGTACCGCGTTTTGTAGAGACATTAGTAGTACCGATAACGTCAAGGGTAAACAGGGCCAGTACCGATAAGGTCAAGGGCAAACGCCGTCGCTAATGTTAAAATGAAACGTGGCCACTACTGTCAGCACGCGTTTTGATGACATCAGCAAGTCCGAAACTTGGAAATTGAGCCCAAAAACTGACTTGCAAACCCTAGTTTTTGCTATAAATAAGATCTTTGGGTTAGGGTTTCCAGAATCCATTATTCTAAGAAGAGGAGACGGCTCTGGAGAGGAGACAAAGCTTTCGACGAAGAGAAGAGATTTTCCTACTTTTAATTATGCGTCTTTTCATGATTATGTGTAGCTAAACTCTTTATTCAGTTTAGGGTTTCGATCATTGTGACACATGTTTTGAGACTTCGTTCTTAATGCTATTTTATGTTTTACTAGTTTTTGCTTCATCACATGAATTAACTTGTTAGATTAAGTGGAAGCTTTGTCGCAAAGCTTAATTGAGCAATTAATTCTTACCGTTAATATCTACTGGAAACTTTCTCGTAAAGGTAGATCGTAACACCTAGGCTAAATAATACCTTTGTCGGATTATTAAGTTTAGGAAAGAACTAGAAGTCTAACACCTTTGTCGGGTTAGGTTGTGGCGTATCACCTTTGTCAGGATACTTGGGTTGTTACCTTTGTCGGAACAACCACACTTAGAAACATGAAATTAGATATTTAGCAGTCAATGATAAACATGTCACAATAGAAACCCTAAGCTGAATATTCTCTCTGATTGAATTCTTTTCCTATTTTCTCTTTTGCACTCTCAATTGCTAAACCCCCCCCCCCCCCCTTTAATTGCTTACAGGAACAGCTTCAACAACACCAACTCCCTTGGGTTCGACCCTGCTTGCCGCTTTACTAGCTCATAGCAGGAGAAATATAAATATTAAATTTGACGCGTCAGACGACGCGCGTCAATGGTTAATCCTTGAACTACCTTTAGTCGTCTCTTCTTCCCCTTAGTTGGATCTTTTGATCATTGATGACCTTGGATGAGCCTCTTTTCTGGTCTTCTACTCTCCAAAAACCTCCACTCTTTAGGTCAAAAGCCCTCTTTCTGTTTATAGCCTCGGTGGGAATTTTTAAAGCAGCAGATTTCAGTCGGTCGGCTGGACTTCCAGCTGGTCGGCTGGCTATGACCGTGGGCAAGCTTCACTCGGCTGATTTCAGCCGGTCGGCGGACTGATTTCAGTCGGTCGTCTGACACTTCCCTGGGCTTTTTCGTGGTCTTAACGTATGAATTTGGTCTTGGCATAAACTAGAAAGTTGTAGCCCTTGGACATCATATGCGATCTGGGCATGCAAATTAAGCTAGAAAGGTCAATCTGCCTAATTTTGCTCTAAATCTTCTGTTTTTCCCCGAGTTTTTGTATTTAGGCTTCGACCTTTAGGGCGTCTCATTTTCTACCTGAAACGTAGAGATAGAGGTCAAATGACATTAAAATATCGTCGGAAACGAACGAAAGCTATAGTGAAAATGGCTATTAATGAATCGAAAGCTCGACTCATCCGGTTCATAGCCGGTGGTGCATGGAGAGCGAAAAGAATACTTTTCCACACTATTGTGCATCTGGAACGTGTATTACGAAGGTTGCTTGCATACACCCCAAGCAGCCTAGAGATGACGTTGACGCCAACGGGAATTACAGGCGAGCCTTGATTTCTTGAGGCCTTAGTGAGGTTGAGAGCTCTCCTTAAGGATGACCAGGTTGTTTAGTGTTCATGTATGTTTGGTCTAATTTTCTTATACGTTTTTTGGTGTGTTTGGTTCATTGGGTTGTTGGTATTCAATTACCATAGTGTAGCAGTACAAAATAGTAGGCTAAAACGTAGCTTCTTCTAGTACTTGTCTGTGAAGCTTCAATCGGTCGTCAATGGTGGATTCTTCAATGAAAGACGTTCAAGGGAAGATTAGTGACAACAACAGATAAGATTTGAATCGCGTATTCGCTTTCTGAAATCGATATTTTGTCCCTATCCACTGCATAGGGTTACTGCGAAATCCGAAGTGAGATAAGACAAATAAATCTGATTCTAATCAAGGCTTTGATTAGAATCGTACTTTAGGATTTAAAGGAAACTGGAAATCAAAGATTCTTGTTTGGTCATTTTTCATGGGAAGTTTTGTCCTCGGATTTATATAAACAAGAAGATATGAGCAAAGGTGGCGTCCATGCATGAAACACTTCTTACACTTTAGCGACTAATGTGTAAGCTGCACCCGGACCTCTAATGTGTACTTAACCCGCGGACCTTGCTAAGAAATAAATCTCTAAAATCGCCAACATGGGTGTTACAACCAAGGACCGGCACTTGAGAGCTTTTTGGCTTAGTAGTAGATATTTGTCTCGTTTCTGATGTACTTGCCACGATTCCGACTTTTCAAACCCCTATTAATAAAAGCGCTGTCACTGCCTATCTTCATCCAAAAAAAGTGTAGTTGTTTGGATACATTTTCATCGCAATTCATTATTTGTTTTAAAACTAGATTTGATAAATTTTAAATTTTAAATTTGAAGTGTTTTTTTTTCGATTGGAAATTTAAGTGTTTAAATTTCATTTTTTTACCGGTTGTGTACTTGTGTGTATATGAGTGTACGAAATATTCGTCAAATCCAACATTATATTTTGTATGATCATACTAAATATAAACCTATCATAGTTTAATCCACCTATTTTTTTTATAGTTTAATCCACCGAGGCGAGATCTGGTGCAACTGTACAAAAGACAAAATAATTGAGACCCTTGATCAGGTAAATCCAAGGGTCCCTATTAATTAGGTAAAAACACAGTTAATTTATTTCAATCTCTATTAATAAGCTCATTAAGGGTAAAATAGACATGTTTTTTCATTTCTTTTCTCTCTCATTACTGTTCATCATCATCTACCCCGTGAAGCCCTAACCTCCAGAAAAGCTCCGATTTTTTCAGCATTAATCGATCAAATTGAAGGAATAAAACTTCATCGAACTCAGTTGTTCACACTCTGGATCATCTTCGACATCAATGGAACTCAACCTAAAATGCAATCGACAATTTTTGAAAAGAATAATTTGAAAATGGGCATGACGAACTATAAAATGTCATGACGAACTATAAAATGATACTGCCGAATTCTGACGAATTTTGGTTTACTTTTGACGAATTATAGCATTATTCGTCGAAAGTGTACTACAATTAGTCAGAATTCTTGACAAATTATAGTCCACTTTTGACGAACTATGACATAATTCGTCAAAATTGGACTATAATTCGTCGATGTTTTTCCTTATGAGATGTTGTTGTGTATGCACAATCGGATCCGGCGTTATGAGATGTGGCGTTATGAGATGTTGATGTTTATGCACTCCTGTGTATGATGAATTCTGGACGAAGGCATACACAATCGGATCCGGCGTTATGAGATGTTGATGTGTATGCACTCCTATGTATGACGAATTCTGAACGAAGGCATACACAATCGGATCCGGCGTTATGAGATGTTATAATCAAACAGTTCGAAAGCAATCGGATCCGGCGTTATGAGATCTCAGATCTGGGTTTTTTCATGGGAGGAGAGAGAGAGATTGTATACCATATTTGCCCCTAATCTAATATCAATTTGAATTTACACATATTTATTTTCATTTAATCTCATCCATCAAACTCATAAAATCAAGAGATGTGATTATTTTGTATTTTTTACAAGAATATGAGTTTTGCACCTGATCTCTTCTCTTAATCCACCTATTAATCACTGGTTTACAATGTATTTATTTTATGGCTATCCAAAATTACTCGGTAAGATAACAAAACTATTCAGGGATTTGGCTAATTGTTTAACTGTTTGGTGTCATTATTCAAGTACATATTCATCATCGTCGTTTAATTTTTAATATTAGATTTTATAAGCATTCATTTATTCGAACGGAGTGAGGATTATATGAGAACTTATAAGTTTCATGAAAAATGAGAATCTATATTAGTCGTTTGATTAAATCAATCAATGATCCAGATCAAATATTTTAATTAAATCATTTAATTAGAATTATAATGACAAAATGTTATAATCGTCATTATAATCATTAATTAAATTTCATTCAAATTAAATCGTAATCGCTTTAAATTAGGAAATCAAAATTGATTTCAAATATTTTTGGTAAGATTATATCGGAGAAAATTGCGAGAAAAAAGACATGAGAGGAAATCAGATCGATCGGTAGGTTTATGCTACAAATTAGTTACAAATATGTTACGCATTTTGACTTTAGTAACTACGAATTTTTTCATGAATCCAGAACCAATATTGTTCAGCAAAAGCTACGCATTTTAGTAACTACGAATTTTATCATGAATCCAGAACCAATGTTATTCAGCAAAACTACGCATTTTGGCTTTAGTAACTCCGAATTTTATCATGAATCTGTAACCACTGTTGTTTAAAGCTACAAATATTGATTTGGTAATTACAAATTTTAGCATGAATCCAAAACCAATGTTGGTCAGCAAAAGCTACAAATTTTGATTTAGGAACTACGAATTTTCTTAAGATTGGGTGCTTGATGTTCGAAGCCCATGGAGCTCTGATGGACCATAATTATACGAATCATAAACACAGTAAAACCCACCAAATTAGACTGTTTGTCTATTTAACTTTTTCTTGTTAGTTCCGATATTTATCTACAGGGTATTTTGTAGCCTAGAGAGAATACACGCTAAGGAGAGGATTTTACGCTGAAAATATATTACGAGTCATTCCAAGGTCACGATCAGACACCGACTGAAGAAATCTCAAGATCCTGACATTGAATCACTCAAAACAAATCCAACCGAGGAGCAACCAAAGTCAGTCCGGAGCTGAAATACACCGATAGTTTTGTAAAAACTTCACAAAACTCACACAAACTCACTCTTATCCATTGGTGACCGGCGGCTTTGGGGAGAGGTGAGCTTGGGAGGAAGCTCTCCTCCATGGATGACCCAAGACCGGCGGCTATGACCTCTCATGGAGCTCACCATGGATGAGAGCCATGTGCTCCCATCCTCACCATCCATTCCCCTCCTCCCTTCCTATAAATACAAGCCTTCCCCTCTCATTTGTATCATCCCCAAAATCATAAACACTTATCTCTCTAGAAAGTTGGCACTTTGTAAGTTTGGTTTTTAATATATAATACTCCTGTTGGTTCATGAGTATTATAGTTCGGTCTTGAGTACTCCTGTCGGTTCTTGAGTACTCAAGCTTTTCTTTATTCTCGAGTACTCTTGTCGGTTCTTGAAGTACTCACCCCTTTCCCTTACTTACTGTCTTTCAAAAACTGTAAGTACTTAGCTATGGTATCCACCTCTATGGATATTCGTAGCTAAACTCTTCATTCGGTTGAAGGGGTGTACTTGTATTATAAAATTTTTTAGACTATACTTTAGTGCTTTTTCTTTGTATTCAAAACTTGTTCTAAGTGCCATATATTAGGTCAGAACTTCCAAGGTTGAGTGGATGCTTGGAATGGCAAAGCTCTTCCGTGGAAGTTCGTAAACATACTCGGGTAAGTGGATGCTTGGAATGGAAAAGCTTATCTGAGGAGTTTGACCTCTCTCAAACACCATTTGGTTGCTCGGGAATGACTGACCAAATGGATGCACATAGGCTAATATACCTTGGAATGGGGTATTAGTCTAAATAGAACAAGTGCTCTACGACCTTGAAATGGGCTAGACAGTGTGTGCAAATCGAGTGCTTGGAATGGCCTTGATACACGTTTGAATACTTAGAAGGATCACTAAAGGTCAATGATAAACAGGCTATGATACAAGGCCCCAGAAACCGAATGCTCTCCTTAAATTTAAACACCACCTGCATTTACTTTCTTAGTATAAATTGCTCTATCAACTGCTCACGTTCCGGAAGGCTTACCAATCACGCATCACCCGCTGTAAGTCTTCGCTTTTATTTTCAGTATTTACATTTTCTGTCATTTACTTTTTCGCACTAAAAACCAAAACCAACCAACCAATCACTTACTTTTCCGCACTAAAACCTCAATCAACCTAAAACACGCTCCCTCGCTGTACAAATCCCTCAAAGAACGATTATCCCCCTAATTCCCTTGGGTTCGACCCCTACTTACCATTTGCTACCCAGTAGTAAGGTCACGAGTAGCGGAATATAAATTTGCTTTTGCACGGAGAACACCGCACCTTAACGACAGTGCGGTGGGCTCCGTCAAAACTGGCGCCGTTGCCGGGGAATTAGCAAATGGATAGTTGTTCTTTTTTCTATTATACATAATTCGCCATGTCTTCATACTATGACATAGAACCTTGGAAAAATGGGGGTAGCAACCTTATGTTTGAAATGATTAGACGTCTCCCCCAATTCGGAGGTGCTCTTGGAGAAGATCCCGTAAGGCATACACAAACGTTCCACTCCATATGCAACCACATGAGGCCTAAAAATGAATCGCTAGAGGAATTTAAACTCACATGTTTTAAATTTTCTTTAACTGACTCGGCATTAAAATGGTATTACTCATGTGCTGAGTATGAAAGTGATTATGGGGGTCTACAAACCAAATTCCTTGAGAAGTTTTGCCCTCCATCTCTCCGACTTGAAACCCGCGAGAAGATTCTCAATCTTGAGCAATTCCGGGACGAAACATTGGACGAGTACTTGGCGTACTTTGACTCCATTGTGGTGAGCTGCCCGCACCATGGATTCTCCAGAATCAATCTTATCCAAAGGTTTCTCAGTGGAATGATGCCACTTGAGCGGAAAAGACTTAACGATGCAGCGGGAGGCTCGATCATGAAGTTAACCATGTCTCAAACCTGGCGACTGATAGACAATTTGGCAGAGAGCACAAAACAAGGGCCAATACACCAAACTGAAGATAAGGTACCGACGATGGAAGTGGACTGAGTACAAAACAAGCCCGACACCACACCCATTACGAGCTTGCCCGCAACAAAGCCGAGAGAAGACATCAGTACGAGGGCAGTAATGGACGTGGAGGCAGCTCTAAAGGAGCCAATATTGGATCCCACGGAGCCAACTGAGGATGAAACCTCACAAATAACCAAAGAAGAACGG
The DNA here is from genome assembly GCA_033675215.1 of Rhodiola kirilowii. Taxonomy (NCBI): domain Eukaryota; kingdom Viridiplantae; phylum Streptophyta; class Magnoliopsida; order Saxifragales; family Crassulaceae; genus Rhodiola; species Rhodiola kirilowii. Next base: position 30,051,411 of record CM066194.1, on the reverse strand, counting down.
GCCAAATCAGGCCCAGTCCTCATTGCCAAACCAGCCGAGCCACTTGAATCGGTCCTCATCACCAATCTACCCGAAGAAGTCCCGGCTCTACTTGACGAGCCAAGAGAAGTCCCGGACTTCACTGCCAAATCAGCCGAAACATGCCCGATCCTCACTATCGAAGCACCTGAGGCAGGCCTGGTCCTCATTACCAAAATGCCCGAGACAGACCTGGCCCTTGTGGTGGAAGTCCCCCAACTTGACCCCTTGTTCTCTAAGCATATTACGGCCTCCGAAGATGATGTGGTCCATGATGATAAGGTGCTAGGCGAGTTGGAGACAAAATATGAGCCAGAAGAGCCAAAGATGGAGCACTCACTCGTCACGAGCCCAGAAAACTCACTCGTTCTAAAAGGGCCAATCATCTCTGCCACAAAGAAGAGGGTTAGCATGGGAGCATGCTTGAGGTCGCTTGGCAAAAGACTGAACTTCCAAAACTGCAAAGATGCCAACCGGCCATACATGAAGAAGCGGCAAAGGCATGGCCCCAAAGAATGGAAACCCGGAAGGAGAAGCAAGAGAGCTCGACTCGATGGACCAACAGCTATGGTCAAGGAAGCCTCAACTTCTCGGAGCTATGAAAAGAAGAACCTGCCGAACCAATGGAGAACCAAACCGAGCCCATCACTCCACAAGTTCTTTGAGCGGGATAAAAGAGCTGCCAAAAAGAAATTTGACCTCACTCACCCATGGGATCCGACCTTATGATCCATGATTGAGGTATTGTCGAGCCAACGACGTTAAACAAAGGCACTGGTCGGGAGGTAACCCGACACCTATCTTACTTTCAGTCATTTAATTTCTGTCATTTAGTTTTTTCATTCTCACCTTTCCTGTATATATTTGCTTGCATGACTTTTGAACTAAGTCTTGCTGAAAGGCACGCCTTCGTTCAAAAGTGTGGGGTGAGAACCGCTTGTGTACATAACATGTTTTTCTTTTCCTTTTCCCTTAATATTATCTTTTTGAAAATATGAACTTAAGAATGTGAAAAAGATAGATCATAATTCATGCATTAACCTTGTGAAAATTCAACTGTTTAAAAACTTAGATTGTAACTTCTCATTTGTCCCTTTGTGCTGAGATAAACTAGGGATGTGGAGTTGACATAAACTGCCCTAGAGAGGCTTGGCAAGCAATCGAAGGACTGAATTTCGCTATATGGTTTTCGAAGTTAGTAGAGACTGCACTTCGGGTTTCAGTGAAGATTGAAGTCATCTCCGCCATGCAGTGTTTATGCAAAAAGAAAAAAAGGTGAGGACGGGAATCAGACCGTCCTATCTCTAGTCAAAGTAGCCGAGAAAATAGATGAGCGACCCTCATCTTGACCCGCGCGAAACGGCAAGGATGAGAGGAGCGGGGAGGTATTTCCATATGCTCACGGGCAATGATTGGACCTCCCAAAAAGGCTTGAGAAAATGGACTAGCAAGTCACAAAGAAGCAAAAAGCTCAAAGAAGCAAATCAAGAGGCCAAAGGCCCAAAATTGTGAAGGTTTTAACCGAACAAAAAGTGAAGTACTCAAAGAGTCAAATCAAAGGCCAAAGGCCGATTCACTACAAAAGCTGTCCCTCGCCAAAAGAAAATCAAAGACCAAACCATTGAAACCCGAACTGAATCACGTGCTAGAGAATGCTACAAGGAAACCATATAGAGCGAGGCGGTCCCAAGAATGCAGTCCAGGAGCCTAAAAAGGGCTATCTCCCGAAACATCCAGAATAATTTGCATCTCAGCACGGAGGTACAAGTATCAAGTTTCTTCTATTTATTTACACAGTTCAATTTGGTAATAAGTAAGTAATGCATGAATTAGGATAAATCGAGTCCCACAGTCTAACTTTCATATTTTAAAAGCTTACTTAGTGCCGCCCTTTAATAGCATTGTTCGGGACGAACAACTAAAAGTGTGGGGTGATCTGATGGACCATAATTATACGAATCATAAACACAGTAAAACCCACCAAATTAGACTGTTTGTCTATTTAACTTTTGCTTGTTAGTTCCGATATTTATCTACAGGGTATTTTGGAGCCTAGAGAGAATACACGCTAAGGAGAGGATTTTACGCTGAAAATATATTACGAGTCATTCCAAGGTCACGATCAGACACCGACTGAAGAAATCTCAAGATCCTGACATTGAATCACTCAAAACAAATCCAACCGAGGAGCAACCAAAGTCAGTCCGGAGCTGAAATACACCGATAGTTTTGTAAAAACTTCACAAAACTCACACAAACTCACTCTTATCCATTGGTGACCGGCGGCTTTGGGGAGAGGTGAGCTTGGGAGGAAGCTCTCCTCCATGGATGACCCAAGACCGGCGGCTATGACCTCCCATGGAGCTCACCATGGATGAGAGCCATGTGCTCCTATCCTCACCATCCATTCCCCTCCTCCCTTCCTATAAATACAAGCCTTCCCCTCTCATTTGTATCATCACCAAAATCATAAACACTTATCTCTCTAGAAAGTTGGCACTTTGTAAGTTTGGTTTTTAATATATAATACTCCTGTTGGTTCTTGAGTATTATAGTTCGGTCTTGAGTACTCCTGTCGGTTCTTGAGTACTCAAGCTTTTCTTTATTCTCAAGTACTCTTGTCGATTCTTGAAGTACTCACCCCTTTCCCTTACTTACTGTCTTTCAAAAACTGTAAGTACTTAGCTATGGTATCCACCTCTATGGATATTCGTAGCTAAACTCTTCATTCGGTTGAAGGGGTGTACTTGTATTATAAAATGTTTTAGACTATACTTTAGTGCTTTTTCTTTGTATTCAAAACTTGTTCTATGTGCCATATATTAGGTCAGAACTTCCAAGGTTGAGTGGATGCTATGGCAAAGCTCTTCCGTGGAAGTTCGTAAACATACTCGGGTAAGTGGATGCTTGGAATGGCAAAGCTTATCTGAGGAGTTTGACCTCTCTCAAACACCATTTGGTTGCTCGGGAATGACTGACCAAATGGATGCACATAGGCTAATATACCTTGGAATGGGGTATTAGTCTAAATAGAACAAGTGCTCTACGACCCTGAAATGGGCTAGACAGTGTGTGCAAATCGAGTGCTTGGAATGGCCTTGATACACGTTTGAATACTTAGAAAGATCACTAAAGGTCAATGATAAACAGGCTATGATACAAGGCCCCAGAAACTGAATGCTCTCTTTAAATTTAAACACCACCTGCATTTACTTTCTTAGTATAAATTGCTCTATCAACTGCTCACGTTCCGGAAGGCTTACCAATCACGCATCACCCGATGTAAGTCTTCGCTTTTATTTTCAGTATTTACATTTTCTGTCATTTACTTTTCCGCACTAAAAACCAAAACCAACCAACCAATCACTTACTTTTCCGCACTAAAACCTCAATCAACCTAAAACACGCTCCCTCGCTGTACAAATCCCTCTAAGAACGATTATCCCCCTAATTCCCTTGGGTTCGACCCCTACTTACCATTTGCTACCCAATAGTAAGGTCACGAGTAGCGGAATATAAATTTGCTTTTGCACAGAGAACACCGCACCTTAACGACAGTGCGGTGGGCTCCGTCAAGCTCCCTTACCTCTCCAGATCCCACCGATGGTGACAACATCTCATCATCTCCAAATACAGGGAATCCACTGTTTGTCGTGTTCCGCTAAACATCAACAATTCGACTCACCTTTTCGATGCTACATAGTGTAATGACCACTGTTCCAGAAATTGGCTGATTTCTCTAAGCCGATCCGATTTGAGTAAAATCGGATGAAAAATCAGGGAGCGATTATGTGTCCGATTAATCGGCTGAATCGGCGATTAATCGGCCTAGGCAGCTAAGTGTTAAGGAATAAACTTGGAGGAATTTATTGTAATAATTAAGATTTTTTTAAATTGAAATTGAAAATTAATACTAAAGAATTTGAGGAGTAGACTTGCTTTATTGACTTGTTTATATATTTTAAGTTTAACTTAGTTTCTGTGACTCGATTTTTGTTTGACCTGTGTTATGTTATGTATTGGAACTTAGAAGTGGTATGGATTGTTTAGTTTTGACATGTACCCTGTTTTATTTTGATTACAGGTCAACAAACGCATCTATAGAAATCATTTATATAACTATTTTTCAATTATTTTTCAATCCCCGATTAATCCGCGAAGACCTTGTCCGAACGATTAGCGATTTCTGTAACCTTGGTCACGACTGGTGATGTCACATTACTACGAATTTTCTCTGGGTTGGGTGCTCGATGTTCGTTCTATCCGTCATTATTGAAGATAGGTCGCATGAGTCTGCGTAGCGTCGCAAAGCAGCAGGTCACATTCGATTGAATCACAGAGGGATTTTGTGTGTTGTTTAGGTCGTGCTAATCGAATACGAGATTACGGTTTAAGATGTGATCTTTTTTTTTTCCTAAATTTTCCATTTAGTCGTATTTAATCGTGAAAAAATTACAAATTCTAAAATTAATCTCCTTTAATCTTGGCCTAGATGTATTAGGATGGATGGATGGATGGATGGATGGATGGATGGATGGATGGATGGAGGGATGGTGAGATAATTTCTCATTTAACACCCAAACTAAGCTTCTCATGGGATTCCAACTCTGTTCGAACAATGTATACAAGTAAGCTATAGTTATTAATATTTTTACTAATCCGAATAACGATTATCTCTGGTCGACTAAAGTGTAATTTTATTTAGTGGAACAGAAATTAATTACACTTTAGTCGAACAGAGATAATCTTGGCCCTAAAGGGTTCTCAACCGAGCGATCCCCTCATACATATTACATGAATACTTGCCGAGTACATGCATGCTTATAAGGAACTGGAGGATGGGTCACGCAAATGGAACCAATTCGAATTTGGTACTTGAATTTTCCCTCTAAAGCACGGACTATGTGTGACCTCTAACTTGAAACCCAGAGCATGAGCAGAGCTCTGCGGAGGGATAGACCGAAGCAAACCACTCCTTATAAGTCGAACTGTAAGACAATATCCACCAGCGGCGGACAATAAATCCACACCTAAGCGGAATAAATCAAATATCCAAGGCGATTCGGGACGACAACGCATCATCATGGATGCTTAACATTTCTACACAAAATGTGAGAAGAAATATGCTACTTGAGAAATTTGAACCCTTAACTTAATGATAGAAAGTCAAAGGACTCCACAACTTATAGTCGCCGCGGCCACGCAACGCAAGGTGTCTTTTTGTAGTCTTTTTTGTCTATCCTTTATGAATGAAAAGCATCTTTTATTAAAAAAAAGTCGAAGGACTCCACAACTTATAGTCCCCGCGGCCACGCAACGCACCGTGGTCTTTGTGGTCACCCATGCTAATTATGCTTCGTGATTCCTTACAGGATCGCATATTTCGTTTCATCCGAAACCAATTGCAGCCTATTAGTAAACCCTTTATGGTTAAACCTGAATCATTAAGCATGTGGATGGGTAAGTTGGAAAAGGGAGTTCTGTACAACAAAATTTTTATTGCTTATGTTCGACCCCCGTACACTTACATTACACAAAAGTATGGATCGATAGGCAGCTGCTTAAGTTGGAGAAGCTAGTCTCGGATACGAAGCAGCTCTGCCGTTAGAAAGATCATTAGTACTTTTTCTTCTGTATCTGGGACCAGCACTCGAACCATGTGTTTCTTGTTGGGCCATCTGAACACCCTGGCCTTGAGGTGTTCCACTGTCATTCTGAAGTTGTTCCAACGCTGCGACTACTTGCGGCATGTGTGGCCTGAGTTTGGGTTTTACTGAGAGGCATTGCATTGCTAGAGTGGCCGCTTTCTGAACTCCAGGGACTGAGTACTGCCCTTGAATTCGGACATCCATTATAGTTAAGAACTTTCGTTTACTGTTCATGAATGGGGCTGCCCAGTCAACTAGGTTTTGCTCTCCTGAGGGACGGTTCATGTCTAGTGCTCGTCGGCCTGTAAGGATTTCGAGAAGTACAACCCCGAAGCTGTAGACGTCACTTTTAACCGTCAAGTGACCTTAACAGACAAAGGTTCATAAAATTGAATCAGATTAGGAATTCGATTTGACTTTACTGTGCCTGCAAACATCATTTTGTCACTGAAGGATTGAAATGAATGCGTACCGGTTGCCATGTATTCAGGAGCGGCATATCCGTAGGTTCCCATTATTCGTGTTGAGACATGACTTTTCTCCCCCATTGGGCCATCCTTGGCTAATCCAAAGTCGGAAAGTTTTCCATTGTAATTCTGTCAATTACAACATAAAGGTTATGACAAATACTAAGATTTAAGGAAATTCAATGCAAGTTCACAATATAAATATTTCTCACCGAGTCAAGTAAGATGTTTGAAGTTTTAAAATCACGGTATATCACTTTCACTTCATCGCTATGAAGAAATGCAAGGCCATTAGCAGCATCCAGGGCAATCTTCATTCTGTTGTTCCATGAAAGCGGCTGGAAGTACGAGTTTCCTGACGGAAAAAATATAAAATAAAGTACGGTAAAGTAAAGGGAGTAGATCAGGTACAAATCTGTTTTTATGTGAAAACTTAGAACTAACCTATACTATTTGATTGTTCATCCAACGATATTTTCAACAATTCACAAGATTATTGTTCACCAGATTTCGACAATGTTCACATCTTTGATCTATTGTTCACAATAACTGATAGTAATGTTTACAAAATAAATACTACTCACAAGACTCAATGTTCATAGGTTAAGATTGGTTCTAAGTTTTTGCATAAAAACAGGTTTGTACCCGAGCCTGCCCTAGCCCTAGACCTTCTAGTAAACGAATAATAAACTATCCAGTAAAGTAAAGGAGAAGTGGGAACTTACTCCTGAATAAATGATTTTCTAAGCTCCCACGAGCCATGAATTCATATGCAAGTAGCCGGTGCTCATCTTCTAGGCAGTAGCCAACGAGTTTGACCAAGTTAGGATGATCCAGCTGCCCCAAGTAGTTGATCTCCGCCTAAAATTAACAATAAACATTATTAAGTGATCAGGGTAAAATGAAAGATAAGTAAATGATTCCTTGCAATGGAATAACACCACTTCAGGTAAGTAAGCAACTATGAATGCATAATCAGTTAGTCAAACTTGGTCAACCTGAAATGTCACTGATATCATGAATGGTGCAACTGGTACCACTCAATATGGTAAAATAAATAAAGTAATCTAAACAAACTAAACATACGCCTATGCAAAATCACATCGAACAAGAACATCCGACTACTTGGAAGAAGATAAAGATTGTAGAATGAACAGAATTTCATTATAAGAAAGCTTGAACAAAGCAAAGAAGAACCACTCACCAGCCATTCCTTGTGACCTTGCATGCCTTCATGGTTAAGCCTCTTGACTGCGATTACCATGCCAGTCCCAGGCTTTGCTGCGGTAAAAGCCTGCTCGTCAATCCAACCTTTGAAAACACAGCCAAAGCCACCTTCCCCTACCACACTGTCGGGGCGGAAGTTCCTAGTAGCTGCTTTTAAGTCATTGAAGCAAAAACTCTTTAAATTGGATGACTCCAAGATCTCACCCTCAGTCCTAGGAGTCTGAGGAACCACCCTGTTGCTGAAGTCACTTGACTCGTTCTCATCAATCGATCGGATTCCTGCACACATGAATATTTGTACATTAGACATCCCGTTGCTGAGAGATATTTTGAAGCACATCTGTAAGTATGTCCACTACAAACACTATGAGTAACTTCAGTTCAATAACTACAGCGAAACTGTAGACTAGTGTTTCTGCCGAGAAGGACGCAGATCAGTTGGTGTAAAATCACAACTCGAAACACCCATATCAAATCTCTTCATCAAACATCCAAATTACGAAAGATTGGACAAAATACTCAGTGAAACATTTCCAACACGTGACCAAGATCTACTTATAAGACAAATACATAAACCACACAAAGCAACTCACAGAAACACAAACATATAGAAACCACCAGCAACATATGAAGACCAAAATGTCAAGAGATTAAAATGTATAAAATAAATAAATACCCAAACGAAGAGGGGTCTGGGCTTTAACACCAATACTCAAGCAAGCTCCCATGGTTTACAATCAAATTTTCAGATGTGATCTTATCTTACTTCCCAGAAAAAAAAAAAAGACCCCAAATTTGTAGAAAAGGGTGCTCCAAAAGTGATGGCCAAAGGATCAAATACACCCGTGGAAATGGAAACTAAGGAAAGCCGCCCGGTGTGAAATCAAGGAAGCCTGTTTGTTTCTCTTTCAAGAAAAAGCTAAGCAGTTCCACAAGATTAATACCACCCACCATCCCTCAACTTGAAATCTTTTCGCAGTTGAATTCCTTTTGACTATTCATCACAGGCATAGCAATCCAGGTGTAGATCTTGGTTAATAATAATATTATTATTTTATAATATACTATTAGATTTGATAATAAAAAGGAAGGTAGTGGTGGATATAAAGGTGAACCCATTTCAGATTATGTCTATGTACTACTTTTTTTTTGATTAAAATGTCTATGTACTACTTGGGAGTTGTCTTTTTGGACCTTCCCGAAGCTGTTGACTTTGGGACTTCTTGAAGCTTGTTGGATTTCTCACTTTCTAGTTATTTTTGTAAGAAACAGAAAAATACAGTGCACTTTTTTTTGGGTAAAAAAAAAGAAAATGATAAAGAAGGGTATGAACTATCACCCATTGATAAATCACGGTTTGAACTATGAAAATTGACAATTAAGGGTAATTTCAAAATATTTTGATCCATATATAACACTTAATTGATGGAATATCACTTCATCAATTAACAAAGTTAACTAAACGAATGAATTGAAAATACTTTCTTGTCCTTAACTGTCATGCACGCCATGACCGCCTCCTTGTCCACGAGTTGGGCCTGCTTTAGGTCATATTTCTTACTTGAGTAACGAGTGTTGGGCTTCCTGCTCCTCGCCCCAACTCTGGCCCCTTCTCCTGGTTCCTCCGTATAAACTTGCCCCCTCCAGATTCGACCACGTCCTCGAGGCTATACGGAGGATAGTCATGGACAAACTGCGCCCAGCCTTCCCAAGTCGCATCAACCACGTTGTCGCCTCGCCGTTGGACCTGCACCTGAGTGATTGCTTCCCCGCCCCTGACTACCACACATCGTCCCAACACTTTTTTCGGATGTAGAACTGGATGTGCCTCAGAGAATTCTTCAGGCCAACGCACTTCAAATGTGGGTTTAAACAAGACGGTGCGCCAAGAGAATTCCTCAGGTCAGCGTACTATGCGCCAGAGAATTCCTCAGGCCAGCGTACTATGCGCCAAGACGGTGCCTTGTTGCTTAAACAAATCATGTCAAAATGCGCGCATGAACACCGGATCACGGTCGGTTACGATACTGGCAGGCACCCCATGCAACCTACACACCTCACGTACAAATGCAGCAGCTACACTCTCCGCCGTAAACCCCTTTGTCAAAGGGCAAAAATGAGTATACTTCGATAACCGGTCCACCACCACCATAATCACAGTGAACTCTCAAGACTTTGGAAGGCACGTAATGAAATCCATCGTCACCGCATGCCAAACTTGTTCTGGAATGGGTAGTGGTTGCAATAAGCCTGGCGGCGCCGTGTTTAATGGCTTTACTTGCTGGCATGTGAGGCATTGCGCGACGTAAGCAGCCACGTCCTTGCATAAACCTTCCCAATGAAATAGAGCAGCCACCCGAGACATGGTCTGGCTCACCCTTGCATGTCCGCCAATCGGCGAGTCGTGATATACATGGAGTATTAAGTCTTTGATAGCTGTATCTGGTGGAACAAATAACTGCCCTTGAACAACAACAACCCATCACGAACAGAATAATGCTCATGTTGATCTGGTTCCGTGCTCACCTTCGCCATTAGATCTTGCATTACAGGATGGGTTTGGCACAATGTACGCATCGCTCTAAGCAACCCAAACACAGGTTTAGAGACACCATGTGCCGCCATACAAGTAGCCTCTGATAGCCTCAATAAAGCATCAGCTGGGCCGTTCTCCCTCCCCCGACTTGTACACTACCTCGAAATCAAACTTCCATCAACTTGCTCACCCACCTCTGCTGCTCCGGCGTATGCACTATTTGAGTTAATATCGTCCTCAAAGGTTTATGGTCGGTCTACAACATGAAGTGGTTGCCCAACAAATAATGACGCCATTTCTGAATGGCCATTACTACCACTGCCAACTCACGATTATATGTGGAGCTTTGTTGGAGAGTTTTAGTGAATTGTGATAAGTGAAATTCTTGACTAATATTCCTCCACTAGTATTAGATGTTTTGATTCGTTTCCAAGTAATTTTGATGCCAATTCACACCCTTCTTGGTCTATTAGGTCCCAAAATGCATTTCATCTCAGTCGGAGCCTCAAAGATCAAATGGAGCAAAAGTTGGATGAATTTGAGCCAAAAATGAAGTTTCGGGCAAAAATAGGACAAATCGACCTTTCTGGGTTATTTTGCATGCCTAGATCGCATACGGTGTCCGAATGGGTTGATCCAAAGCTTGTTCGAAAGCTTACTCAAAGGGCTACAACTCTTCAGTTTGACGCCGAGACCAAATTCGGATTGTAAGATATGGAAAAAGCCACCAGAAGTTAGCTTCCTCTCCAAGGTCACCCGAGCTCCACTAAGCTCGCCCGAGCTTCCGCTGCACCATGCTCGGCCTCATCTCAAGCTCGCCCGAGTCTCACTTGAAAAATCAAATTTTTGTCTTTGGGCTATAAATAGAAAGTTTGAGATCTAAATCAAAAGCGGGATTTTTGGGGAGAAAATTTGAGGGTTTTTAGAGAGATAAGTGACCAAGGCTTCAAGGGAGGATCATCCATTAAAGATTGAAGATTCCAAGGGTGGAAGAAGATCATCTACACTAGATTGGTTCATTCTTTCCTTGTATTTTCATCTTTTATGTACTCAAGCGGGATTGTTTGTCTATGAACATGATTTGTGAGTAATCTTTTGTATTCTAGGGTCGTATGGACCTTGTGTGTGTTAATACTCCTTATCTATTATGAATGAATGCTAGAATAACATGTTTTGGATGATTGTGGTTTACTTAGGATGAACGCTCAAACTATGCACTCTAGGTGTTTGAGAAAATGTCTAAGTGTATGGTTTTGATATATGACTTGAGTTAAGCACTCTAGGTGTTTGAGAAAATGCCTAGATGATTATTTCTATGGTTCTTTGGTCAAGTAGCCGAGAGGTGGAAGCCAAGGTATCTAGATAGCAAGTCATTAAGGAACTCTAGGCTAAGTAGCAGAGCAGTGGACGCCAAAGGTTCTCGAAAACAAGTAAATCACCCTTGTTAGGTGGTGATCACTAGCGTGACCCATCCTAGAATTGAGATAGGCTTGGTCTTCACCGCTCTTGGATATTGATCATTCAAATAGCGTTGATGATTGAGAAGCTTGAGTTGGACGTGAGCTAAAAATATCGAGAGATTGAAGCTCACGTGCGAGGTGCCTCTTCCTTAAATCGAATAAAAATATCTAGAGATTGAATTTGGTTTAATAGTCGCACGCCTTAATCTAATCATCTAACATAATTATCTTGCATGAAATGGAATTCTTGGAGTCTAAAAACACATATGAGTGAAGTAGTTCCCTAGAGTACACCTTTAGCCTTGGTAGCGATATTTCTCTAGATCCCTTAGATAGTTTACATTGTTTATATAGTATTACTCACCCAACCAAACCTTTCGCAATTAGAATAGACTTATCGGAACAAAATTGAATAGTCCTCATAAGTTTAGACTTGCTCCTTGGACGACCCGGTACTTACCGGTTTATAAATTGTTTTTGACCAAAGATCTTGCTTTTGAATCACATAGATTTGAAGTACATAATATTACAACGTTCAAAATGGCACCGTTGCTAGGGAGCAATGAATTAACTAGAGCATTAGAGTAGATTTTGGGAGATTCGGACTATTCTTGTAAATATTTTTCCTTCTCTTTTGTACATTATTTACAGTCATATCCCTTGCTATCTTTTGTTGTTTTTGTTTGTGAGGATGGACTCATACAACCAAAAAGTCTTGAACAATGAAGAATATTATCAAGAGGAGGAGCAACAAAACGCCTATTGGGAAGATCGTGGCTATCCGACACATTCATACCCTCCTTATCGGGATGATAGCCAATACTCATTTCAGGATGACTCCTACCCTCTATATCCTCTTAATCCTCAACCTATGGGAAATGAACTATTCTATAGAGAATTGCTAAACTCCTTGAACAAAAATGAGAAGGTTAGCCAAGAAGAAGACTCCTACCCTCCCTATCCTCTAAATCCACAACCTATGGACAACGATCTCTTCTACAAGGAATTGCTAAACTCTTTGAATGAAAGTGAGAGGGTTAGACAAGAAACTATGGCCCTTTACAAGCTTCTTATGCCAATATGCACCAAGACAACCTAGACATGCTCGGAACTTTTAGTACCTCGACGCAACAATGGGGTCAATCAAATGAAAATGGGGACTTGGATGATGAAGAAGAGGTTTCAAAAGAAGCAGTTTGATGGACCACAATTGTATGAATCATAAACACAGTTAAACCCACCAAATTAGACTGTTTGTCTATCTAACTTCGATGTTTTAGTCCCGATACATTTCTATAGGGTATTTCAGAGCTTAGAGAGAATACACGCTAAGGAAGAGCTTTTAGCACAGAAAAGATATCAGGAGACAATCCAAGGTCAAGATCAGACGCTGAATGAAGAAATCTAAAGATCCTGACTTGGAATCATTCAAAACAAATCAAACCGAAGAGAAACCGAAGACAATCCGGAGCTGGAATACACCGATAGTTTTGTGAAAACTGCACAAAACTTACAAGCCACTCTCCTCATGCCACCTAGCCGGCGGCTTTGCCCTCACAATCACCCCTTCTCCTCTCCCCTTCCTCCACATGTCACCACCTCATTCCCCCTCCCAAAAGCCGCCGGCGGCTTCCCTCTTGCCCTCTCCCCTTGTGACACTTGCCCTCCTCTCCTTCTTCCCCCATCTCCACCCTTGGATGCCAAACCACATGCCCTCATCTTGGCCCTCCATTCCCCTTCCCTTAGCCTATAAATACCAAGCTCTCCTCCTCATTTCAAACATCCCAAAATTGTGTAAAACACTTCTCTCTCTAAGTTTGTTACTTTGTAAAGTTTGGTTTGATATCAATAAAAGTTCAGTTTGTTCTCAAATACTTTAGTTCGATCTTGAGTACTCCTGTTGGTTCTTGAGTACTCAAGTTTTCAGTTACAGTTCAAGAGTTACTCCTGTTTGTTCTTGAGTAATCTCTTTCTCTTCTCTCTTTACTCCTGTTTGTTCTTGAGTATTCTTTTCCAAATCCCCAAGTATCCTAGTTATGATGTCCAACTCCATGGATATTCGTAACTAAACCCTTCATTCGGTTGAAGGGGAGTTCTTGTTTTATAAAATGTTTTACTTCGTTTAGTTTCTTTTCTCTGTATTCAAAACTTGTTCTATGTGCCATTTATAAGGTCAGACTTTCCAAGGTTGAGTGGAAGCTACGAAAGGGCAAAACTCTTCTGTGGGAAGTCGTGAACATACTCGGGTAAGTGGATGCTACGAAAGGGCAAAGCTTATCTGAGGAGTTCGATCTATCTTTAAAACCATTTGGAAACTGGACCAAAGGGACCAAATGGGTGCACAAAAGGCTAAGATACTTCGAAAGGAGGAATTAGTCTGAAGTAGAACAAGGGTTTACAAACAGTGTGGCAAATTGAGCGCTACGAAAGGGCCTCGATACACGTTTGAATACTTAGAAGGGTTACTAAAAGAATGAACAGGATATAATACAAGGCCCCCCAAGACCGAATACTTCTCTCGCAATTACAAAACCCTCCTGTCTTTACTTTTATTGTTCAATCAACTGCAACCATCAACCGCTCACAATCCGGAGGACTTGCAATTCACGCATCACCCACTGTAAGTCTCCTTTGTATTTTCAGTATTTACTTTTCTGTAATTTACGTTTCAGCAATCAAATCCGCAACCAATCAAAAAGTCACGTAGTTGTTAGCACTAAAACCTCAACCAACTTAAAACACGCTCTCTCGCTAGACAAATCCCTTAAAAGAATAACCTATTCCCCTAATTCCCTTGGGTTCGACCCCTACTTACCAAGTACTACCCAGTAGTATAGTTGCGAGTAGCGGACTATTATAAATTTATTTGCACAAATCGCTCTGACGACAAGCGGTTCTGTCACAGTTCTTGAATCTAATGCCTCAATACAAGAATGGGATCAAGCAATGGAGGACGAGTTCATGAGAGACGCGCGCCAAGCTTTTGATGAGGCATGGGATGGTGAATCTTGCACCGAGGATGAGTTGGAACATGAAAGTGAATCACCTTCCACTACTAGCACGTTTCAAGATCATTCGGTTGAGAACACACAAGATTTCACCATTCCATCAACGCCTTGGCTCTCCGACGAGGAATTTTACAACGATGACGACTCAGCATGCATAGAAGAAATATCTTTCTCGTATGAAGAAAACCTCCTCCCTCCAGCTACATTTGAACTTAAATGTGAACCCTATTTTCTTGGCGAGGATGATATAGAGGAAGAGCATATTGAGGCACGAGAACTTCAAGTGTACAAAGACTTTGTTGAGGTTGAAATTATGTCCCCTGTTCAAGCTTGTGTCCAGGGTACTGTTGAGACAGACCTGGGACTCTTTGCACAACAGTTCAACTGACAGAGGTTGAACTCGTATCACAACTGTTCAGCAAATAAACTAAAGCAGTAGAACTCACAGACTGATAACCCAGTTCGGCTCCGCCTACTCTGGGGGGTTTCCCACACCCGAAAAAGGGACAGCAAATCTTTATTACGAGTATAGGGATTCCACAGGGACTTACACTTACACCTTGTAATATCCTAACCTCAATACTCCGTCTCTCAGATTTGCAACCGAGGTTCACCGCAATTCCCCTCGATCCCCTTCGTTCAGAACCTGCAGTCCGAACGTTCTCGACCTTCTCCAGAAGCTCGGATGCTTTCTTTCGAAAGCCTGTTCACCTTTGTTGTGTGCGGCAGTTAATACGCTTCAGACAGTCTGTGTTGCACTTGAACAGACTGTACTTGCACCGATGTGTTTCCAATGAGAAAACACAACCGTTCATTGCTTTCTTCTTCGTCAATCAGTAGGATATGTTCGTGTGTATTTGACTTCGAAAGCGATGAGAATTAGGGTTGCTCTTGCATTGTATTTATATGCTCGAGCGAAACCCTAATTCGCACAAGATAATCCCATCAAATATTTAGGAAATATTCCTAGATATTTGATGAATATCTTTTGAATCGGTTGGAAGATAATCCGAAGTCTTCTTGCCCAAGTAAGCTTTGCCGCCTTAATGTAAATATTCATTCGAATATCTATTGCTCGAATAAGTCGATGGTCGTCTTCAACTTGACGAGATCTTCGTGGTCCAATATCTTCCGGGAAATATCCTCGCGTCTTGATCACGCTGTACAGGAGTACCAGGATATTGTTCGAACTCCCCCTTAACACCTGCTCGAACTGTCTAACTACGTTTTGCCAAATACATGCCACTTCAATGGAACAACAATCTCCCCCTTGGCATTTTGGCAAAACCAAATCATCTAGATAACTAAAACTAGCTAACTATCTAGACTTAGACATCTTGAGGGAACACAAAATTTGTCCTCTCAAAATTACTCCCCCTTTTTGCCATAAACTGGCAAGGGGTCCAACAAGTTCGAACAGTCAAGCAAAATAAATTGTGCCAGAACAAGCACATATGAGCAGAATGTTTGAAAAAGTTCAGAGGGTTTAGTTTTTCAATGGACCTTTAATCGAAAGCTTCTTCAATGGAGTCTTCTTCAGAGGCAGTAGCTTCTGATTCATCATCACTGGGGTAGCTGAGTGCTCGAGCAAGCCTGTTGATCCGGCGGCGCTGTTCCTTGTCCGCAGCAATGATAGCCTGGAGTTCCTTCAGTAGTTTGCTCCTCTCATCCATGCCCATTCTAGCTCCCCCTCGACTGGATTCCCCAATTTCTTTACCTGGCTTGCTCCCTCCTTTCAGATCATTCACATGCCGCCTTTTGTATAACTTGTGGTCCACTGTGAATTTGCTGGGAGCTTTAGTAAGGAGATCAGACGAGGCTTTCAAATCAGGGGCTTGATGAATAATCAGCTCATAAATCAGGGATGGAAAGTAGATCAGGTGCAAAGTTCTCATCGACGTGGCATGTTCAGCAATCTGTTTGAACATTATTCTGCCCAGGTTGAACTTCCGCTTGTTCCCTATCTGATAAATCAGTTGGGCCATGTCCTTGTTAACAGTAGAGCGATGAGTAGATGGCCTCCAGTTGAACACCGCTATGAAGAACAGCATTGAATAGAAAGTAGACAGATCTGCTGTATGCACAACTGACTCAGGCCTCCACTGAACAGAGCCTGCAGTGATGGTGCTCACTATCTTCTCAAAGCTGGATTCTTCTTCATCAATAGTTGGGTCGTCCATGGAGAAGTATACATTGATCAGCTCTGGATCAATCTTGATCCTTCTTCCTCTTACATAGAAGACCCCGTACTCAGCCTCTCCAATGACCCCAAACTTTGGAGGCAAGTTTACCATGGCCTCACGCACCAGCTGTTCGTTGAACGACTTGCATCTGTCCAACGTCTAGAACAGATCCGACTCTTTAAGCACCTCAATCACTTCTTTCCCTTTGTAACTGGATGCATCCAGCAGCCTCTCCGGTATGATTTTCCTTTTTAGCACACATTCCCATTTCAACGCCGCTTCTTTAGTCACGAACCACACTCCTTTCTTGACCTTACCGACTGGGACAGTCTCAGATTCAGGGGCTGGGACTTCACATCTCCCAGCATCTTCAGAGATGGGAACTGCAGCAACGCGCTTCCTTTTCTTGGAAGAGCCAGCTCCCCCTGCACCACTGCTTGCTTCAGCAACCTTCTGAGCTGGTTCCTTTGTAGACGTAGCAAAGGCTACCTTTTTCTTTTCCTTCCCCTTCGTTGTCCTCTTGAGGTTGACAAGGGGAACACTGTCTTGGTTATCTTCTGAAAGGGTAACACCTTTTGCTACTGATGTAGAGGCATCCTTACGAATGGATGGACCATCTTCCTCCAACTGATCCCTACGACGATCATCTTGAACTGTCATTGTTTCTTCACTCATCACTGTCTCTGGAACTACTCCAGTCTCAACTTCACTCTGAACACCTTGTTTCACGGTTGGAACACTTGTGACTTTTTCAGTAGCAGACTCTTCTGCTTCAACAACCAGGTTACGCAGACCTTCCTCTGGAGCTGGTGCTGTTTGAACTCTGGTCTGAACAGAGGGTTCCACAGTTGAACCGCTTGCAGCTTTCTCTGTAGCTCTTCCAGTCTCAGCACCAGACTGAACACTTGGTTCCATAGGTGGAACACTTGTAGCTTTTTCTGCATCACATTCTTTCAACACATCAGTCTTCCCTGATGGATTAATTTCTTCTGTCATAGCCTCAACATCCAAACTGGAACCTTCTTCAGTAATTACTCCTTGGTTCTCAGATGGATCAACATCACTAATCACCACATACCTCTTCCCCGAGGACTTGATAAATTTCTCTGTTTCTTCATCGGACATTGCAATCTTCCTCCCTCGAGTGGCACAGATCTGGGCTAGATATTTTCTGGGAGAGTCACTGGCCCGCTTCACCTTCTTCCTACGACCAGCCTTCGGAGGAATGTATCCTGTGGCAAAGATCTTTTCTCTCCACGTTTATGAGCCTCCAGCCCCCTTGCTGGGTTCCTCCTCTTCCACACTCTTGACAGACTTCTTTTTAATAACCGCACTACCGGCTTTGTCAACCATCACAGCCCTACTACTCTCAAGATTTCTATCATCTTCATCAACAAGCATCGCCCTGCTTGTTTCAACACCAACAGCTTTAACACCACCAGCATCCTTACCACCATTATCGCCAATTACAGCCCTACTGGCTTCATCACCATCAATCGACTGAACACCCTTCTCAACCTCCACTCTTACTTCTTCATTCAACACAGATTTTTCAACAACAAAGGTATTCGCAGAATCAGAAGGAATAGTGGGATTTACCTTAGATTGCGGACGAACTTGTGGAGTTGAATACACTGTGGCCGTCTGAGAAATTTCAGCGGTAACTCCTTCAGCAGACTTTTATTTGGCCAAAGATTCGGTGGCGGAGTGTAAAGGCGACGCCTTTTTCATCTTCGTAGCTTTTGATTTCAGAATCTTTGATTTCGCCGCCAACGCCTTTGAGGTCTGCATGCTTTCTTTGCTTTTCTCCGCAGATTTAGCACTGGATTTTGCTGACTTCCTGGTGTTCACCATTGTCGGTTGAGGAAGGAGCAGTTGAGAGGGAGACTTCCGTTCTAGGGTTTTCGAGAGTGAGAAGACGATACTCGGGGAATGAATTTGATTTTTCAAAAATCAAATTTTCCTATATGACTCTTCAGCTTTCCAAAATTGTCTATTCCCGCATAATCCGAAATAAAATCTTCAAGGATATTTAAAAAAAAAATTTAGGCTGTCGAGACTTCTGTTCCAGCTCTCTTTATTGGGTGGTCAGTCCAACTGTTCAGCTGGAGATTCGACTATGACTGACCACCGTCGGATGCTTTCAGTGGTTGACACCACATAGACCCCCTGGGGATCTGGGTGTTCCACTCCGTAACCTGCCATAGGGGTTGACAAAGGTATGCTGCCTCAGAGTTACCATCTTCCGTGAGCATTCATATTTTCTTGTACGGCTCCAGGCACATTTCTGTGGGCAGTGTACGAACTCCTTCCGTAACTGTGCCACCTTCTGATTCAACAGCTTCCTGGGACACCCGGAAACATTGATTTGTGCGCATCTCCAATCAGATCTTGTGTGCAAGGTCTTATCCACTCCCCCTCGCATAAAACTATGTTGGGTGTTTGCACATGTAAGAGCAACCGGTTGCTGGCCATGGTTCTCGTTGTTCATTGAATCCGTCAGACCCATCCTAATAGTATAGCAGTTGTTGGCATCCCTTTTTCCTTTCATCAGTGTATCACCATTCTGGTCTAGTACAAGACATGAGTAGCTTGAAAATGACACATAGTGTCCCTCGTCGCACAGTTGACTAATGCTGATAAGATTCCTGGTCAGTCCTTTGACAAGAAGGGTGTTCTTGAGTGCAGGGAGATCCGGAACCATCAATGTCCCACAGCCGATCACCTGACCCTTTTCACCATCCCCGAAAGTGACAAACCACATCTGCTCAACAGGTCTAATATGGGTAAGATATTGAGAGTTACCTGTCATGTGCGCGGAGCATCCACTGTCGAAGTGCCAACTATCATGCGATGTGTAGCTTGAGGTGTAACAGGCCACCATGCAAACGATTCGGTCTTCCTTTTGAACCCAGACTTGTTTCTGTTGCGGTATGGTTCGTTGATGGAAAGCACGTCGTTCGGCCTGAAACAGGCGACACTTCAGTTTGATGTGTCCCATCTGATTGCAATACCAGCAAGTGCGCCATTCTTTCCTTTGCGCTGAGTGAGAGCCGAAGTGCACCGTACCGGCCCTTCTTTGATTGGGTTGTTCTTGGTGCAAGTCTATTTTCCGTCTGGGGTGCTGTCTCACCTTCTGTTCTGACTTCTGTTAAGCGACGACCGGTTTTGTTTTAACAAACAATGTACCTTTTGAGCTGCCTTCTCCTGTGAACCCCAATCCTCTATGTCCGGACTCCATTCTCTGAGATCTGAGAATATCATTTAAGTTTTTAGTGCCAGAGTTAAGCATTTTTACCGACTGTTTGAGGTGATTGAGTTCCTCCTTAGTGTCAGAGTGTTCCATCTTCTCAGATTCTAGCTGAAGTTCCAGCTGTTGTACCCTCCTTAGTTGGAACATTTCTTTGCGCTGCAGGTCTATGATGGTTTTTCTCAGACCCGCCATGCCTACAGGATGAGTGTCCCGATCCTTCTCCATTTCGACTTTCAGTGAGGAGACAGTACCAAGGAGTTCTATTTTCTGAGCAAGAAGATCCGGCCTTTCCTGCTTTATTTCAGCCAGTTGAGAATTCAGTGAGTCAATTGTACCTTCCAGTTCCACCTTTAGTGTCAGCAGTATCTCGACCTCCTGCCATACCTTGTCCTTTTCCATAGTGACGCTTGTCACTGTGTCATTTAGCTTCTTGTTGATCTTGATCAGAAGTAGCCACTTCTCATATAGATCTTTATATGTCTGAGCCAGAGAATCCTGCGTGAGTTCTTCATTGTCACTGTCTGAGGGGTCTTCACCTGGGAGTTCCAACTGAGATGGAACAGTTTCACTGGTGCTGCTGCATTCATCCAGAGTTGTGACGAAGGCCACAAAGTTGGTGGTTTCACTTTCTTTTTCTCCATCTGACTCACAGTCGCTGAAGCTCGCCATCATCGCCTTTTTCTTAATGAGAGTGTTTGCACACTGTGAAGCAATGTGGCCAAAACCCTTGCATTCATGATACTGAATCTCTTCTTTTCCTTTGTCAGACAAGTCTTGCCTCGAATCAGTAGACCTTGCCCTGCCGGATTTCCAGTTTCGGTAACCAGTTGATGAAGACTGACCTTGTTCTGGACCACGTCTGTTGATTTTCCGCACCATTCTTCCAAAGTTCTGTGCCATCATGGCCAGTTGCTCAGTGGTGCAGCCAGAATCCAGTTTGTCTTCCGTCATATCTGCTTTGAGAGCGATTCCCTTCTCTTCTCCGGTTTGGAAGTCATGATTGATCTCGTAAGTTCTGAGAGAACCCATTAGCTCGTCCAGCTTCAGTGTGGTGATATCATACATTTCCTCAATGGCCGTGACTTTCATGACAAATCTCGGAGGAAGAGACCTCAGGACCTTACTGGCCAATCTTTCTTCATCGATGGGTTTCCCTAGTGCAGACGCCTCGTTGGATAGTTCCAGAACTCTGGTGTTGTACTCAGTGATGGTTTCACTCTCCTTCATCTTCATCTCTTCGAACCTGGTTGTGACAGCTTGCATGCGAGAGTTGTGAACTTTGTCCGTTCCTTCAAAGGCTGTTTGGAGGATACCCCATGCTTCCTTGGCCACTTCATAGTTGATGACTAGCTTCATGACGTTTTCATCTACGGCCGAGAATATTGCGTTCATAGCCTTTGAGTTTCCCATGGAAGCTTTGTCCTCCTCTTCTGTCCACAGAGCTTCTGGTTTGGCGATCGGTTCTCCAGTGAGATTGTTCATCATGGGTTCCGTCCACCCTTTCAGAACAGCCTTCCATGCCTTTTCGTCTAGAGATTTCAGAAAGGATCGCATCACGGGCTTCCATGTGGCATAGTTCGATCCTTCGGGTAGCGGGGGTCTAGTTATGCTTTGTCCTTCCTTCAGAGTCATCTTGAACAGTTCAGGATCCCACTCAGTGTGTCGAGTGTTTGCTATGATACCAATTGAAATTATGTCCCCTGTTCAAGCTTGTGTCCAGGGTACTGTTGAGACAGACCTGGGACTCTTTGCACAACAGTTCAACTGACAGAGGTTGAACTCGTATCACAACTGTTCAGCAAATAAACTAAAGTAGTAGAACTCACAGACTGATAACCCAGTTCGGCTCCGCCTACTCTGGGGGGTTTCCCACACCCGAAAAAGGGACAGCAAATCTTTATTACGAGTATAGGGATTCCACAGGGACTTACACTTACACCTTGTAATAGCCTAACCTCAATACTCCGTCTCTCAGATTTGCAACCGAGGTTCACCACAATTCCCCTCGATCCCCTTCGTTCAGAACCTGCAGTCCGAACATTCTCGACCTTTCACCAGAAGCTCGGATGCTTTATCTCGGAAGCTTGTTCACCTTTGTTGTGTGCGGCAGTTGATACGCTTCAAACAGTCTGTGTTGCACTTGAACAGACTGTACTTGCACCAATGTGTTTCCAATGATAAAACACAACCGGTCGTCACTTTCATCTTCGACAATCAGTAGGATATGTTCGTGTGTATTTGATCTTCGAAAGCGATGAGAATTAGGGTTGCTCTTGCATTGTATTTATATGCTCGAGCGAAACCCTAATTCGCACAAGATAATCCCATCAAATATTTAGGAAATATTCCTAGATATTTGATGAATATCTTTAGAATCGGTTGGAAGATAATCCGAAGTCTTCTTGCCCAAGTAAGCTTTCGCGCCTTAATGTAAATATTCATTCGAATATTTATTGCTCGAATAAGTAACTGGCCGTCTTCAACTTGACGAGATCTTCGTGGTCCAATATCTTCCGGGAAATATCCTCGCGTCTTGATCACGCTGTACAGAAGTACCAGGATATTGTTCGAACTCCCCCTGAACACCTGCTCAAACTATCTAACTCTGTTTTGCCAAATACATGCCACTTCAAGGGAACATCAGAGGTATTTATGGACACGACAAGAGAGCCACCTTGCATACAAGGAGACGAAAGTTTAACGAGGGAGATTGAGAATTGGGCACCCAAGGACATCATTAAAAAATTGAAGGATGGTGTGCCTATCAAACTAGAGGCTAGCATTGAAGATCCTTTCTTTGTCACAAAGCCTCGAGACAAGTTTTGGAGCTTCCTACTGATCAGTTGAGTTTTCGACAGATTTATGGCCATTCTTCACTATAGTTTTGGGCCGTTTCCGACATTATTTTGATGTCATTTGACCTCTATCTTTACATTTTAGGTATAAAACAAGTATCTCTCAAGGTCGAAGCCCAAATAGGAAAACTCGGGGATAAACTGAAGATTTAGAGCAAAAAAAGGATAGATTGACCTTTCCGGCTTATTTCGAACGCGTAGATCGCATACGGAGTCCAAATTGGTTGATTAAAAGCTTGTTTGCAAGCTAACTCAAAGGGCTACAACTTTATAGTTGACGCCAAGACCAAATTCGAACGGGAAGACCACCAAAAAGCCCAGGGAAGTGTCAGCCATTCGGCTGAAATAAGCCAGCCGAATGGCTGGATAAAAAACTCAGATTGGCTGCCTAAGAGCTCAGCCAGCCGAACGGCTCAAGTCCTAGCCGACCGGTTGGGCTAAAAACATAGAACTTCAGTTTCGGGGCTATAAATTGAAAGAGGGGTTTTTGACCTAAGAGTGGAGGTTTTTGGGGAGAAGAAGATTGGAAAAGAGGCTCAACCAATGTCATCAATCATCATCCAACCAAGGAGAAGTGAAGATCAAAGGGAGACATTAGGATTAACCATCCTACTTCTATTCTCTTTGTTGTTGCTATAAACACTACTCACACCATGTTGTCTTACATGATGTGTGAGTCTTTTGTTTTGAGGGTCTTATGACTATCCTTGGTACTCTTTGATCACAATATACATTGATATTCATATGGATGATTGTTGATTTCATTTTCTCTTGTGTTATGAATGTTATGCACTCTAAGTGTTTGATAAAATGCTTAAGTGACAACTTGGACTAAAACTTTAACCTATGACTTGAGAGAGCTAGGGAATAGTTCTAGGATGGAGAAAATGATCTATATCTTAAGCATGAAAGTGAACTTTAGGATATTGACGCTTGCCTAGGATTGAATGTTTGATTTATTGGAGTTGGTCATTAAGTGAATCATCAATTAATCCCATCGAATGGTGTCAAATTCATATCCACTATGCTCTTCATACATGTCATGCTACTAAGTGTTTGAGGAAATTCCTAAGTAACATGTTGAACCTTAAAACTAGACCTACGAATCAAGAGACCTTAGGGAGTTTGGATGTAGTGAATATGATCATTTCTACGGGATTGAAGTGAACTAGGTTCAACGCTATTTGACTACCATGAAATGTTTGAATATCGTGTATGTGATCATTGGGAAATTGCCAAGGAGGGGAGTAACCCCTCGAAACACCTCTTATCCATCTTTTATTTCTAATTACTCGCCACATAGGATTTAGAATATACTCACACCTTTATACATTTTAGTTTAGAATAGCCGAACGGAAACACGATCTTACTTAGTACATGTGCTTGGCTTGCTCCTTTGGGTTCGACCCGGTACTTTACCGGTTAATCTATAAATTCTTTTGACTCTACCACGATCCTCTTAATCGACATATCGGGAGGGTAAAAATAGACGTTGTCAAAATGGCGTCGTTGCCGGGGAGCAATTAGTTAGCACATCCCTAGATTAAATTGTGTGGAAGTTCCGACTATTCTTGTGAATATTTTTCCTTTTTCTTACACTTGTATTTTCTTCTTTTTCTCCCATATCCCTTACTAACTTACTCTATCTTGTTTTGCGAGGATGGACCCCTACAACCAACGAGTCTTTGCTAATGGAGAATACTACCAAGAAGAGGAGCAACCATATTCTTATTTTCAAGAACTTGGCTATCAAACAAATTATTCCACTCCAAATTGGAATGATGGCCAACGCTTTGAAGTTGAACTCTTCTACCCTCAATACCCTCAACCTCCTCAACCCTCAAGTGAGCCCTCCAATTTAGAATCCATGATTGATAGGCCTCTAGCAAGCAAAGAGAAGATCCTTGCCGACCAAGAGAAGGAGGATAGAGATAATTTGGAGATCAAACAAATCCTTTTAGCTCAACAACAAGACCTTCAAGAGATCGACGCTCAATTGGATGAATTGATAGAGAGGAGAGCTCGCTACAAAATATTTGACGCTATATTTGGGCAAAGAACAATTGAAAATGAGAACTTGGATGGGGAAGAGGCGGTATCCAAAGAAGAAGTCCTTGAATTTAATGCCTCAAGACAAGAATGGCGTACAGAAGGGGAAGATATGTTTTGGACAGTCGCGACCCAAGCTTTTAATGAAGGGCGGGACGGTGAACCTTGCAAAGAGGACGAGATGGAACACATAAGTGAATTATCCTACGCTACTAGCACATCTCAAGACCATTCAAGTGAGAATATGCAAGAGTTCACCATTCCACCAATGCCTTGGCTCTCCAATGAGGAATTCTTCAATGATGATGCCTCTTACATAGAGGAAATACCTTTCATTGATGAAGAATAATTCCTCCCTCCCGGTACAAGCGAGCTTAAATGTGAACCCAACTTCTTGATGAGGATAAGATAGAGGAAGAGCATATGGAGACAAAAGGATTTCGAGGGTATGAAGACTTTGTTGAGGTCTACATGGAAGAAACTAAAGTACAACCTCACATGCAAGAGGATACAAGCTTAGAAAGGGATATTGAGGAATGGGCACCCAAGGAAATAATTGAAAAACTCAAAGAAGGTGTGCCCATCAAGCTCGAGACTAGTTATGAAGACCCTTTCTTCACTAAAACGTCTCGAGACGAGTTTTGGAGCTTTGTGCCTTATTTTGCAAGATCTTTGGAAGGAAGCTCCCATGACCCCTTAGTTCTTAAGGGATCTTCATACTTGAAGGGGTCATACTCCCAAAGGAAAGTCCATTGTAGGCTTGATGGGAATAAATTCAAATGGGATTTAAAGGTGGATTGACACGACCAAATCCAAGGCCCCGTGAGAAGGTATCCTAGCAAAAGACTTCTCAACAAGTGATTCTATGGGGCGCTTTGCTACGTCTTTGCCAAGATGGAAAAAACTAGGCCCTCGTGGGAGGTAACTCGGTTCATAAGTGTGTCATTCTTGTTCTTTTATATGTTTAAGTGTTTGGCATGATTTTGAGTAGCTAAAGCTCTAAAGTATGGAGTATGATACGTATGATTAGTGGGTAAAATTTTAAGTGTGGAGTGAGTTCTACTCACTTTAATTCCACTTCACATCACCAAGCCCATCCATCTCACCCTAAATCTATCTAAGATAATGATGTTGCCCTTAGTGCTCATATGCATTATTGGAGTTTACTAGAGTGAACCTATTTTGTTATACCATGCTATGACTCTAGTTTCACATTTTATTGGCACTTTAGACACCTTGTGTGCATGATGGAGGATGTATATTACTTTCCTTGTTTGAACTCTATCAAACTTATGCCATGATGTTATTATGTGACTTGTGATGTTCTCTTGCTCATACTTGCGTTTTGCATGACCTTGTATGTCACTCGTTGCTTTTAACCTCTCATGTATTCTTGTTATCAAGAAAGTTATTCGCATCATATGTTATCAAGCTTAGCACAATGACGTTTTTTCTATTGATGGGACCCATCTACAAACGAGGGGAGTTCCTATGCGCCTTTATCTCATTTTCATCATTATTTACGCTTAGGGACTAAGCTATGCTTTAAGTGTGGGTGGGGTAGTCACATAGTTCACTCATTTTGTGCCATGCCTAGGCCTACCATGTTTGAATGAACACTTGCATTCATGTACCTTATCCCTAACATGAGAGTGTTTTTAACCACATATGCTTGTGACTATCGATTCTAAATCCCTATAAATCACATCTAGCCTACTTTTCATTTTTATTGGATCTTGAACTTAGAACCGACCTAGTCCCTTGAATGTGTATTCTTGTGAATCAATATCATTTCTACCCCTTGTCAATCTAATTTTCTAAGTATTTTCGTTGAAATACCTTGGATTGAGTTTTAGCAAGCACTTTTAAAATTTTCATGAAAAACTTAGACCTCTTGTATGCTCCTTGGTGACTTGAGTTTTTTCTAATATAGCGCTTTACTCTTGATTGTTTCCCGCGCATTCCATACATTCTATGAACATATTGTCAAGTTTTAAGTGTGGAGTCAAAAGAGGGCGAAAAATAGGCCCCAATAAAAAATGCTTCATTTTCATGGTCAAAAGAGGGCAAAGCCCCGACTAAAAACTTTCACGAAGTACAAGAGAATTTTTGATCAAATTATACAAATGCCGGGGGTTAGGAAGAAGGTTCCCCCTCGAAAGCATTTGTAGGCCAAAGGCCATTTGAAAAAAAGAAAAAGAAAATAAGAAGCACTTAAACCTTGACTTTATGTTCTTCCATCATTTGACATTTGCGCGTGTGCATCAATTGTATTGTGTGCTAGTTAGATTAACTCTTGGACGACCCTTGTGCTTGCACGGGAGCTATCATTTGGTCTATGCTAGTTTTCTAAGAACTCATAGTGTTGAACTCCTCTTCCCTTATGGATATGGCTTAAGCGCCTAAAACATGGGAATGAGTTTCATGTCGCGAACCAATGGCATAGCCCTAGCTAGTATAGGTGAGCGGTTCACACTCTTTTGTGCAAACTAAACTATGACTTCGTTGTATTGCCTTGAAAATGAGTAGATCGTTGGATGAGACTTTTGATAGCCCTAGTATTGATGATCTCGAATGCACAACCTCATGGGTACTCAAATGGTTCAAAAGTTCTTTTGATGATATTGTGATGGTAGTCCTAGCTTGGGGTGAGGGATTTGTTTTGAGAAATCCTCACCTTGGTTGAGCACTCTTGCATTCATTCTCATGGGGTAGGTGCATTAGGGATTTGTGACTATTCCCATTTATGAAAACTCTCACGAGACTATAACTCGTCCACTAGGGTAGCCTAGGGGTTTAAAGGCTTAATGCATACGCTAAATGCATTCGTAACGCCTATGAAAAGGAGCTAGTTAGATTGTACATACTTGTCATTTACCTCTCAATAACTTGTTTAGGAATAATGATCGAGACCTTGTGAAATCTAGTGAGGCAAATAGACGAAAAACATAGCACCACCAGCATTTCGACATTTGCATGACCTTGACACATTTTCATACTTTGTTTGGGACGAACAAAACTTAAGTGTGGAGTAATGATCAGTCGAGTTTTCGATAGATTTATGGTCATCCTTCACTATAGTTTTGGGTCGTTCCCGACATTATTTTTATGTCATTTGACCTCTATCTCTACATTTCAGGTAGAAAACCAGTATCTCCCAAGGCCGAAGCCCAAATACGAAAACTCGGGGAAAACTGAAGATTTAGAGCAAAAAAGGGTAGATTGACCCTTCCAGCTTAGTTTGAACGCCCAGATCGCATATGGATACGGTGTCCAAATTAGTTGATTCAAAGCTTGTTGGAAAGCTAACTCAAATGTCTACAACTTTATAGTTGACGCCAAGACCAAATTCGGACGGGAAGACCACCAAAAGGCCCAGGGAAGTGTCCGCCGATCGGCTGAAATCAACCAGCCGGCCAGCCGACCGGCTGGATAAAAAAATCAGATTGGCTGCCCAAGAGCTCAGCCAGCCGACCGGCTCAAGTCCAAGCCGACCGGTTGGGCTATAAACACAGAATTTCAATTTCGGGGCTATAAATAGAAAGATGGGTTTTTGACCTAAGAGTGGAGGTTTTTGGGTAGAAGAAGATTGGAAAAGATGCTCAATCAAGGTCATCAATCATCATCCAACCAAGGAGAAGTGAAGATCAAAGGGAGACATTAGGATTAACCATCCTACTTCTATTCTCTTTGTTGTTGCTATAAACCCTACTCACACCATGTTGTCTTACATGTTGTGTGAGTAGTGATCTTGTGTTTTGAGGGTCTTATGACTCTCCTTGGTACTCTTTGATCACAATATACATTGATATTCATATGGATGATTGTTGATTTCATTTTCTCTTGTGTTATGAATGTTATGCACTCTAGGTGTTTGATAAAATGCCTAAGTGACAACTTGGACTAAAACTTGAACTTATGACTTGAGAGAGCTAGGGAATAGTTCTAGGATGGAGAAAATGATCTATATCTTAAGCATGAAAATGAACCTTAGGATATGGACGCTTGCCTAGGATTGAATGTTAGTTTGATTTATTGGAGTTGGTCATTAAGCGAATCATCAATTAATCCCATCGAATGGTGTCAAATTCATATCCACTATGTTCTTCATACATGTCATGCTACTAAGTGTTTGACGAAATGCCTAAGTAATATGTTGAACCTTAAAACTAGACCTAAGAATCGAGAGACCTTAGGGATAGTTTGGATGTAGTGAATATGATCATTTCTACGGGATTGAAGTGAACTAGGTTCAACGCTATTTGACTACCATGAAATGTTTGAATATCGTGTATGTGATCATTGGATTGAAACACCTCTTATCCATCTTTTATCTCTAATTACTCGCCACATAGGATTTAGAATATATTCACACCTTTATACATTTTGGTTTAGAATAGCCGAATGGAAACATGATCTTACATAGTGCATGTGCTTGGCTTGCTCCTTTGGGTTCGACCCGGTACTTTACCAGTTAATCTATAAATTCTTTTGACTCTACCATGATCCTCTTAATCGACATATTGGGAGGGTAAAAATAGACGTTGTCACCTACCATACTTTACGAGATTATTCAAAAGGAGCTCCAATGACCCTTAATTCTAAAGGGTTCAACATTCTTGAAGGGGTCAACCATGCATTTGAAAGTCCATCGTAGGCTTGATGGAAAAATATTCAAATGAGATTTGAAGGTGGATTGACATGACAAAATCCAAGGCTCCGTGAGAAGGGATCCTAGCAAAGGTCTTCGCGCGAGTGATTCTATGGGGCGTTTTGCTACGTCTTTGCCAAAACGGGAAAAACTAGGCTCTTGCGGGGGCTAACCCGGTTTGTAAGTTGTTTATTCTTGTTTTTCGTGTTTAAGTGTTTTGCATGACTTGAGTGTAGCTTGGAGCTTAAGTGTGGAGTGAGTGAAACTCACTCCAATCCTAATTTACATCGCCTAAGCCACTCCACCTCCCTTGATTTTTCTGTGAATGGTGATGTCCCCTCTAAATGTTCATGTGCTTTATATGACTTTGTTGTATTGGAACTATTTTGTTGTTATGACTTAAGACACCTTGGGCACATTTTAGAGGATGTGATTTACCTTCCTTGTTTGAATTCTATTAAACTTTTGCCATGATGTTATCATGTGACTTGTGATGCTCTCTTGCTCATACTTGAGTTTTGCATTACCTTGTATGTCACTTGTTGTTTTTAACCTCTCATGCTCTCCTGTCATCAAGGAAAGTATTTGCATCATGAATGATAAAGCTTAGCACATTGGCGTCTCTATTATTAAGGGGACACATCTACAAACGAGGGGAGTTCCTATGCACCTCATATCTCTTTTTGTTTATTGTTTGCGCTTAGGGACTAAGCTATATTTTAAGTGTAGAGTGGGTAGTCGCATAGTTCACTCATATCATGTCATGTCTATCATTTTTGAATGGACACTTGCATTCATCATGCTTTATCCCAACTCTTTTTGAGTGTTATACTACTAAAGGCTTGTGACTATCATTTCTCAAACTTCTATAAGTCACATCTAGCTCACATTTTACTTTTACTTGATTTAGAGTTTAGAAACGAATTAGTTTTAATGAATGCACATTCTTGTGAATCAATATTCATTGATATCTTTTGTCTATCTAGCAATATAAGCTTTTTTCGCGCATGCTTTAAACTTAGTTTTTAGCAAGCACACTTTGAAACCTTCATGAAAAACTTAAATCTCTCGGTTGCTTTTAGGTGACTGTAGTTCTCTTGCTTAGTGCCTTGTTTGTGGTTGTTTCTCACACATTCCATAGTCAGATTGGGCATATTGTCAAGTTTTAAGTGTGGAGTCAAAAGAGAGCGAAAAATAGGCCCCATCAAAAAGTTTTACATGGTCAAAGAGGGTAAAGCCCCGACTAAAAACTTTCTCGAAGTACAAGAGAAGTTTTAATTCAAAAATATACAAATGACGGGGGTTAGGAAGAAAAGTTCCCCCTCGAAAGCATTTGTAGGCCAAAGGCCAAGTAAAACCCACTGAAACTTGACTTAATTCCTTTCCATCATCTCTTATATGTGTGAGTTCACCATGAACTTTGTGTGCTAGCAAGTTGAGCTTTGAGACGACCCTTGTGATTTCACGTAAGCTATTGATTGGTTTATGCTTGTTTTTTATAACTCTTGTTGTCGAACTCGTCTTTCCTTATGGATTATGACTTTAGCGTCTAAAACTTGGAAATGAGTTTTATATCATTAGCCCGTGGACTAGCCTTAGCTAGCATAGGCGAGCGATGACTTCCAGTCATCGTGGAATGTCAAAAAGTCATCCCATATCAATTTATGTGATGACTTTTACGGTTGTCGCATGTCGTTGCAATAGGTTCCCTCACAGAAAGTTTTAGCGATGACTTTATCCGGTCATCACATTTTAGTATTTATTGCGATAACCACGAAGTTATCACATAATACTTATGTGATCACTTCAACCATCACAAAAAGACACTTTTGCGACCGCTTGAGATATCACAAAAACTATTTTGCGATTACTTAAGTCATTGCAAAATAATATTTCAGCAACCACCAAGGAGGTCACAATAGGACTTACTACGACCACCGAGGTCATCACTAAAAGATATTTTTGTGACTACTTAAGTTGTCACAGTTAATGTTTTTGCAATCACTTATTTCATTGCTGATGTAAATTTCTGCAACCATCAAGGACGTCGCAATAGAATCTTTTACAACCACCGAGGTCATTGCTAAAAGATATTTCAGCAACCACTAAAGGTGGTCACAATAGAACTTTAACGACCACTGAGGTCATGGCTAATAATTTTTTTAGCAATCACTACAAACAATGCAATAATTTTCTTCTACGACCATATCGATCATGGGAACAAATTATTTTTGCAACCTCTAAAGATGTACCAATTAAAATCTGAAGATTGCAATATTAATCATTTAATAATTAAGTAACATCCTAAAATCATCACCAATTCATATAAAAATTATGTTGCTTTAAGTAAATTTAATATCACGACTGAACAAAATTGAAACTTAAGGTATTAGTTCATACAAATATAGCTTAACATGAAAGAAAACTTAAATGTAACAAAATAAGAACCCTATATTGTTTGTCACACTAGCCTTATGCTCAATCCTCTTCATATTCGTGCAAGCTTTCATCATCACAATCATCTTCTTCAATAGCTTTAACCTGCACCTTTACAAAAAATATATTTAGTCTTTATCAATGAGTAGTTCTCACTAAAGATAAAGAAACTTCAGGCATAATAGTACCACATCATTTTGATGTGTTGCTGCATCCCCGTCAAAGCTAGTAAAAGTTCTTTCATCTCACTCACTTCTGATGTTAAAAGTTTCACCTTTTCCTTTAACTCTTCATTATCTTTCTTTAATGCTTCACTAGCTTGACTTTTAGATGAAAGAAATACCACAGAAGGTCGAATCCCGCGACCATATCCGATAACCTTTCCAGATTTTGGAGGTCCACACACTTCTCTAAATCATAAATTTTCATCAGAAGATGACACACCTTGTGCAAGAGCTTCTGCCTTCTTACTTTGCACTTTTTCCTAACAAAACAAAAATATGATGAGACATAGGAAAATTATAAATTAAATTGGTATCAAAACTAAATCATACCATTAGAAATTTTACATACACTTGTTAAAATTCTAACACTGAAGTTAAAAAAAAAACTACTCACATATATATCTTCGTTGCGTTTGTTGACAAAGGTAGAATCTTTCTTCGTATAATTTTGGAACCACAAATCCAAGGGATTATTTTATTTTCCTTCAATCTCCTGTTTAATTCTAAAATATATACTTGTCAAAATATAGAGATTAAGAACACCTACATTCTTGTATCTTTGCAAAGCAAAAGGATCAGTTCTAGCAGCGTGTTGAAGCTTACTCTTCGATCGGTTTAGTTTGTTTCTTGAGCTTTTTTTCTTCCATTTGTTTCAAAAACAATTCTTAATTAGCATAAACTTATTAAAATTATGATAAATATTGATACAGTAGTAGTATTAGTAAAGTTACCTGAAAATCATCACTACTCCAATAACTAATAAGACTCATCCAGTCAGATGGTTCCATATGTTCTGGCACCATCTTCATTCGCTCAGCCAACGTCTTGAAAGGTGTAAACAAAATTTCTCGTACACGAAACATCCAGTTTGGATAGTTTTGTGCACAAAAGTCAAATAGCACTTGTTTGGCCTTCTTGTCATCAACATTAAATTCGAATAGATCCTATAACAAAATATAGTATACGTAGAAAAATCAAGTAGTTTTTTTTTTGCGCAAGGATATGATAAGATCATTAGATGGTAAGACTAAAGTTTGAGCAAGATTAAATTTACAGCATTATGTACATAATTAAAGTTTGAGCAAGATAAAGAATCATAAATGATAACAAGAATGATTGAATTCAGCCTGATCAACCTTGAGCAAAAAACTGAACAAGTTTGAGAAAAAGTCAGAAACCACACATTCAGTTTCAGCAAGTTTGAGAAACAGCCAGTTGATAACAAGAATTAGAATCAGAAATGATAATGAAAGTTTGAGCAACATCAAATGAATTCAGCTTGAATATCAAATCTTACACACTTCTACATGAGCCTAGTCAGAGACTCAAGCCACAAAGCAGGAACTGTGCATGTTTGTACAACCAAATGATCCCAAAATTAATCATATCAAGTCAATAACCATTCAAAGACATCAATCATCAACACAATAAAGGGATCTATGCTAAAAACAATATCTTTAATGCACAAGCAAGCCTTAAATCTTAATTAAGAACAACTTTTGCAACAAAACCACTGACACCATGCTGTCAGTGTCAAGGTTCGTAATTGTACTTGCTTGATCTTGAATCAGGCAAATTATGCCCCCTTGTATTCGGTGAAGTGAGCGAAAAAAAGCTTATTGTGACTTCGAAAGGTGCACTGAGGCTTCTATTCAAGTAACAGAATTCTCCAAACAGCATTGAAAAGGCAACCTTTTAGAACTCAGGAAAGCAAAAAAAATTGCTGAATGACATTAACAGTAAAATACAAACCTTGACAACAGCCCTAACTTTAAGACTACAAAACCCAACACCGCTGAATCTCAACATATAAACAAACACCAGCTGCATAAACATTATAGAATAAACAACTTTCAATTGCAAGGTCATATTCAATGAAACTGCGCATATACAATCATCATAAAATCAAACCAACATAAATCTAAAAATATGACAGGCTCACCGAAGAAAATTGAGTTGCCACTGTAGCCATTGCGATTGGGGCTGGTATGAGGATGAAGTAAATTTTACGAATGAGGATTTTTCAAAACTGTTAAGCGCTTCAACTGCGTCGAATTACTAGGGCACGAATTTAACCGGCGAAAACCGCAACTTCCTTTCACGAGAATCGCTGTTCTGGCGCAAATTAATTTGACAAAGTTTTCATTGATCTCTTCGACCGCGAATTAGTTTGATAAAAATTGCTCTTCAGCGCCGAGAGAGCGAGACAATGCGAGTGAATTCATCTATATTATGTTTTATATTCCTCCTGTTTATCTGTAAATTTTAGTTTTATTTATCATATTTATTTAAATTTCGGATGAATCAGGTAGTTTCTTTAGGAATTAGTCAATTTTTAATTGATATTAATTGCCAAAATTTGTTGGTATGAAATTATGCTTATATTAGTTTCGTTTACATCTTTATGAAATAGTCAATCTTTACGTTCATACTATAGTATTTATACCCCTTAGTAATTATATACATTCATATTGGTATTGTAATTCATACACACAGTTACCAATTTTTTATTGTAATGATTGACAAGTTGAACTAATTTGGATATAATTATCTATAAGGACAAGGGCCCGTTCTATAGGGATTAGATTTGGGGTGTTGGGAGATTAGATTAGATTGTGTTGGGTGAGATTGGGGTGTGTTGGGTGAGATTGGGGTGTATTGGGTGAGATTGGATTAGATTGTATTAGATTAGGGGCCTGTTCTATAGAGATTGATTCAATCCGATTCAATCTCACCCAACACAATCCAATCCCACCCAATCTCACTCAACACACCCCAATCTCATCCAATCTCATCCAATCTCACCCAACATAACCAAATCTAATCTAATCTCCACTCACCTAGGGCCTGTTCTATAGAGATTGAGTCAATCCGACCCAATCTCACCCAACACAATCCAATCTCACTCAATCTCACTCAACACACCCCAATCTCACCCAATCTCATCCAATCTCACCCAATACAACATAATCTAATCTAATCTCCACTCACCTAGGGCCTGTTCTATAGAGATTGATTCAATCCGACCCAATCTCACCCAACACAATCCAATCCCACCCAATCTCACTCAACACACCCCAATCTCACCCAATCTCATCCAATCTCACCCAATACAAGCAAATCTAATCTAATCTCCACTCACCTAATCTACTCTCCACTCACATATATCTAACATTTTTATAATATTATTTATAAACTAGGACCCACTCACCTAAACTACCCTCCACTCACATAATCTAAATATCTAATATTTTTATAATATTATTTTTAATGTAGGACCCACTCACTAAGGGCCCGTTCTATAGGGGTTGGATTTGGGGTGTTGGGAGATTAGATTAGATTGTGTCGGGTGAGATTAGGTGAGATTGAATTGTATTGGGGTGTGTTAGGTGAGATTGGATTGTGTTGGGTGATGTTAGATTAGATTGTATTAGATTGGGTGGGTGGAGTGAGTGGGTCCCAGTTTATAAAATAATATTATAAAAATGTTAGATTAGATGAGTGGAGAGAGAATATGTGAGTGAAGAGTAATTAGATGAGTTGAGATTATAAAAAGAAAATATATTTTATAATAAATATATTATGTGAGTGGAGAGTAGATTAGGTGAGTGGAGATTGTGTTAGATTAGATTGGGTTGGGTGAGATTGGGTAAGATTAGATTGTGTTGGGTGAGATTGGATGAGATTGGATTGTGTTGGGTGAGATTGGGTCGGATTGACCCAATCCCTATAGAACAGGCCCTAAACCTACTCTCCACTCACCTAATCTAATACAATCTAATCCAATCTCACCCAATACACTCCAATCTCACCCAACACACCCCAATCTCTTCCAATACACCCCAATCTCACCCAACACAATCTAATCTAATCTAATCTCCCAACACCTCAAATCCAATCCCTATAGAACGGGCCCCTAATCTACTCTCCACTCACATATATCTAACATTTTTATAATATTATTTATAAATTAGGACCCACTCACCTAAACACCCTACACTCACATAATCTAAATATCTAACATTTTTATAATATTATTTTTAATGTAGAACCCACTCACTTAATCTACTCTCCACTCACCTAATCTAATACAATCTAATCCAATCTCACCCAATACACCCCAATCTCACCCAACACACCCCAATCTCTTCCAACACACCCCAATCTCACCCAACACAATCTAATCTAATCTAATCTTTCAACACCCCAAATCCAATCCCTATAGAACGGGCCCTAAGTGAGTGGGTCCTACATTAAAAATAATATTATAAAAATGTTGGATATTTAGATTATGTGAGTGGAGGGTAGTTTAGGTGAGTGGGTCCTAGTTTATAAATAATATTATAAAAATGTTATATATATGTGAGTGGAGAGTAGATTAGGGGCCCGTTCTATAGGGGTTGGATTTGGGGTGTTGGGAGATTAGATTAGATTAGATTGTGTTGGGTGAGATTAGGTGAGATTGGATTGTATTGGGGTGTGTTAGGTGAGATTGGATTGTGTTGGGTGATGTTAGATTAGATTGTATTAGATTGGGTGGGTGGAGTGAGTGGGTCCCAGTTTATAAAATAATATTATGAAAATGTTAGATTAGATGAGTGGAGAGAGAATATGTGAGTGAAGAGTAATTAGATGAGTGGAGATTATAAAAAGAAAATATATTTTATAATAAATATATTATGTGAGTGGAGAGTAGATTAGGTGAGTGGAGATTGTGTTAGATTAGATTGTGTTGGGTGAGATTGGGTAAGATTAGATTGTGTTGGGTGAAATTGGATGAGATTGGATTGTGTTGGGTGAGATTGGGTCGGATTGACCCAATCCCTATAGAACAGGCCCTAGGTGAGTGAAGATTAGATTAGAATTAGATTGTGTTGGGTGAAATTGGGTAAGATTTGGTGAGATTGGGGTGTGTTGAGTGAGATTGGGTGAGATTGGATTGTGTTGGGTGAGATTGGGTCGGATTGACCCAATCCCTATAGAACAGGCCCTGGATTAGATTGGGGTGTGTTAGGTGAGATTGGATTGTGTTGGGTGATGTTAGATTAGATTGTATTAAGGGCCTGTTCTATAGGGATTGGGTCAATCCGACCCAATCTCACCCAACACAATCCAATTTCATCCAATCTCACCCAACACAATCTAATCTTACCCAATCTCACCCAACACAATCTAATCTAACACAATCTCCACTCACCTAATCTACTCTCCACTCACATAATATATTTATTATAAAATATATTTTCTTTTTATAATCTCAACTCATCTAATTACTCTTCACTCACATATTCTCTCTCCACTCATCTAATCTATCATTTTTATAATATTATTTTATAAACTGGGACCCACTCACTCCACCCACCCAATCTAATACAATCTAATCTAATACTCCCTCCGTCCCACATTGTTTGTCCAAAAGGACAATGGACACGGGAATTAAGAAAAGCAAATAAAGGACAATGATAGAGAAAAAGTGGAGGAGATTGTATGTGAATGTGGGTCCCGTACAGTAAATAAATGATAATATGAGAGGGAAAGTGGAGGAAAGTACAATTTTTTTAATAAAAATAATTTTTTTGGTAGGAAAGAGAAGATTGATTTGATTATTGAGTTATGTATATAAAAGGAAAGTGGACAAACATTAGGGGACGCTCAAAAAGGAAAGTGGACAAACATTGAGGGACAGAGGGAGTATCACCCAACACAATCCAATCTCACCTAACACACCCCAATACAATTCAATCTCACCTAATCTCACCCAACACAATCTAATCTAATCTAATCTCCCAACACCCCAAATCCAACCCCTATAGAACGGGCCCTAGATTGGGTGAGTGGAGAGTAGATTAAGTGAGTGGGTCCCAGATTATAAAATAATATTATAAAAATGTTAAATATTTATAAAAAGTTTGAATAACAATTAATTAAATTATTATATGAATTTAAATTAATTTATATATAATAATATTTTGGTACAAAATACAAACTAATCATACTCAAATTTTTGATATTTTGGTGTTTTTTTGTGACGAATTATAAAATGAAATTGACGAATTTTGTACCAAAAATTAACTATTGTACCTGATCTTAACCCTATATATATATATATATTAATATATTAAAAATAAAAGTAGAGTTCAGATTAAATACAAACCACAATTATAAATAAAAACTACAAACCCAACAAAATATTGTCACGTGTAAAAATCGACCAATCAGAATTCATCTCGTTCGGGGTTCTTTTCGTAAATAAAAAATTTACGCGGAATTATTTAAAAATACATAAAAGATACGAGGGCTATAATCGTCCTAACATGAAGTGAGAAGCCTAAGCGGAGATTTTTAGGGCATCCGCACCCGTTGGAGCATATTATCTCCTTGAGAACTTCCTCACGGAGATCTTCCTAGTACTATTCAGTGAACAGTAACAGCATTTCTGCATATTCTGTGCAGCAATGCCATCCTGCAGAGATCTTTCTACTACTATTCCTGAATAAAAAATTATTATTTTTGAAATTTTTTCCCTCCGATTTGTTCTTATGTGAATTATTGATCAATAATGTAACCAGAATTTGATAATCAATAGTTGAAGTGTGTTTGATCAATAATGATGAAACCATACATATTCATAGAACAAAGTTACATTGATGACAATTTGATTACATGCTAGAATTTGCTGTTTTGTTCTCGAGTAAAAAAACCTGTAGAACAAAGTTACATTGGTGACAAAATGATGCTTACTGCTATGGAACAATCCAAGCCACTTGAGTCTAACATCAATATCATCTTTCCCAATCTTAGACTTCTCAATTTCCTCCAATGAAAGGCCTGCATCGCTTGTCAATATGTGGAGTTTGATCAATATACTGCATCGCTTGCTGAACCATTGCAGTGACAGCCTACATTGAGAGATAATCGTAATTCATTAGAAACAGACGGAAAGAAGAAAACTAAGCTGGTGAACAAAAAAGATGAGCTTGAGTAGTTTAGCTCCTTAAACAACTTGTTGTTTGAACTGAAAAACCTTAGTATTTGTTTGGCAATTTACAGTGGCAAATAAAACCAAGAATTATCAAGGGCATCAATAAAAAAGGAGTTCATTTTCACAACAATGAACAGGCCAATTGACATCCACTATCCATATAAATTCGCCAGGAGGTATCTTCAAATCAATAACACAACCAAAAACACAACAACTGACATGTCACACATTATCAAGGGTTTGGTGTACAAACATCTATCAAGCACCTCAAATTCACATACAATATCACACTCGGCATCAAACTCACAATTAATTAAAAGATTATAAATCTCACTCAATTGGCTGCTGTAGTAAAACAGATAAAGATAATCAAACCAACTTTTCCATAAAGAGTTTTTTTCGAAGGAAAGGTGATTTCATTCAAAGGAAAACTGTACAAACTGTTGGAAAAATGTGTGTTAAAGGTTTAAAGAAAATGATGGTGCGCCACATTTGAGATCTAAAATTGAGCGTGGAGGACACCTCAAATCGTGTTGATAAAATTAGATTAAAATACCTTGAGTTAAGAGGTATGAAATCGAATGTTGAATGGCCAAAAACGAAGTTGTTGCGCGGTTCGTTTTGCCTAATTCGATTTTAATTTTGGTTTGATTTCAATTGTGAATCAAACGTGTTTAATTTTGATTTGATTTCAATTGTGAATTAAAACCGTCAACACAAGACTGAGTCAATTAAAAGATCAAATTGATTTTAAGACTGAATCAGTCTTCGAGAAGTAGTTGCTGAAATCAAGGGCTGTTGCCTTGTGATAAGTCTTGTTGAGTTGATCATGGACTGATCCAACCTCATCTCTTTCAGTTTTCAACACAGCAATATATAAGGAGCTGTTCTCCTCTGTTAAAAACACACGCAGAAAACCCTAAAGTCCCACACATATCTCGACTTCACTTTTCTTTTATTTCCGATCAGTGGTGATAGTGAAAGGTCGAATAGGTTCGAACAGTAAGGCTACGGTGCTCGCGCTTACTGTGATTCTTTCATCCTGGGAAGCTCATTGCCATCGGATCCAGCACCTACGGGAGGCAATACAGCTTTAAGGACAGCGTCGACATTGACGTGACTGAATCGACAATTTGGTTTGCTGTCCTTTTGGTTTTCACTGTTTTTAAACATCTCGCAATTTTCTAATCTGTTTTACAGATTCATAAATGTTTGCTGGATGTTAACATGATACTTACGGAATAATCTGTTTTTACAGTTTGCTCTCGGTTAGATGCAGCATGCCAATATTCTGTTTCCAGCAAAGGTGTTAGTTAATTATATAACTGCTGTTTAATTTCTGATCAGCTGTGGTTTGCTGTGAATTCATTTGATGCTGCATGAGTTGTTGTCTGTTCTGTAAATCCAGAGTTGCTACTGCTGCATGCTGCTGCATGAGTTGGTTTTGGAATTCATTCGTCACTGTTCTGTAAATCTCAGTTGCTGTTAAAGTTTTGTTAAACAGATTACTTATTGATGGACCATAATTGTACGAGTCAGAAACACAGTAAAACCCACCAAATTAGACTGTTTGTCTATCTAACTTCTGTGTGTTAGTCCCGATATATTTCCACAGGGCATTTTAGAGACTAAAGTGAAAACACGCTAAGGAGAAGTTTTTAAGCGGAAAATGAAGAACGAGTCATTCCAGGTCACGACCATGCTACACTCAAAATCAGCCTTAATATCCTTCATGGAACCGACTTGGAATCACTCAAATATTCTAGAACCGTCGGCAAATGGACAAGAACGCAAGGCAAAAGCACCGAGCCCGGTAAAGGCCAAACAAGGGCAATTTCATCGGATTTGGGATTTCGACCATGTTCCAAGCAGAATTTGGCTTAGGTTCCTTCTTGAGATCATCTTAGAATGACATTTTCATTCAAAATACACTCTCCAAAATCCAAGAAGCTCCGGCCAAAGCTCCGGTCAGATCCGGTCAAACCGATGGCTTTTGTGAAGAAGTCACAAGCTTCTAGAAGGGTGGCTCCTCCACTCTCCTCCCTCCAAGTGGCGGCTCCTCCTCCCCTCCTCCCAAAGCCGCCGGCTGCTCCTCCTCCTCCATGGAGAAGATGACAAGTGGAGGCTTCTCCCCCACTCCTCCTCCCAAGCTTGCCTTGCACTCTTCCTCCTCCACCCTTGGATGCTCCTCCACATGCCACCATCTCCACCACCCATCCTCCTCCTCCTTGGCTATAAATATGAGGCTTCTCCTCCTCATTTGTATCATCACCACAACAACAATTCACTTATCTCTCTAGAATTTTGGGCACTAATCATGTAATATTAATCATGTAATATTACTTTGGGAATCAAAGCTTGATCCTTGGCGCTTCAACGGTTTTGTAAGTCTTCTTTTATTTATTTAATTGTCTTGCTAAAACTGTTGTTTATTTCCAAGTTCATAGTTATGATAACCACTGCCATGATTAGTAGCTAAATTAATTATTCGGTTTAAGGGTGTGTACTTGTATTATAAATGTTTTAGACTTTACTCTTAGTATACCTTTATGTTCGATACTTGTTCTATGTGCCATATATAAAAGTTAGAATGTCTAAGGTCAAGTAAACCATTTGGAAATGTGACCATAGGGGTCCAAATTCGTAAGCTCTTCCTTAGATATTCATGATCACACTCGGGTAAGTACACCATTTGAAAACTGGACCAAAGGGATTAAATGGATAAACTTATCTGAAGAGGTCGACTATTCTAAAAACCATTTGAAAACTGGACCAAAGGGACCAAATGGATGCACTTACGGCTAAGATACTTCGAAAGGAGAAATTAGTTTTACTTAGAACAAGTGTTTTTAATGATGTTGCAAGTCTTGTGATAGGAATAGCCTCGATTCATCTTTGAACATTTAGCATGATCATGTCTTGCGCTAGAAATAGCCTCAATTCATCTTTGACCACTTGGTATGATCATTAGCGGTCGATGATAAACAATTATAATACAAGGCCCCTAAAACCGAATACTTTCCTTACTGTCCATTATCAATTGTTGTAATTTACTTTCAGTTCTCAAAACACACTCAAACTCAACCACCAACTGTATTTACTTTCGTGACAATTCCGTAAAAATAACTAATCCACACTGACTCCCTTGGGTTCGACCCCTACTTACCAAGTACTACCTAGTAGTATAGTTGCGAGTAGCGGACTATTATAAATTTATTTGCACATTTGCTGTGACGACAAGCATCTGTCAAATTGGCGCCGTTGCCGGGGAGTTGTGCATAGGAATAGTTGTTCTATTTTCTTTTTTCTTTTTTCTTTTATCATGCAATTCACTAAGGCATACTACTACGGAATGGAACCTTGGAACAACGAGGAGTTTTCCCCACCATCCTTCGAACTTGAAATCCGTGAGAAGATCAACAACTTGGAGCAATCCCGGGACGAAACATTGGATGAGTACTTATGGTACTTCGATTCCATTGTGACGAGCTACCCGCACCATGGATTCACCAACTTCGATCTTCAAACAAAGTTTCTCTGTGGGATGTTGCCACATGAGTGGAAAGGGCTAAATGACGCAGCAGGAGGATCAATGTGAGACTTAACCGTGGATGATCTTTGGATATTAATCAATGATTTGGCCGCAAGGTCAAGACCAATCCAAGATCAGACCGAGCCAATCGAGGACGGTATAACGGAGCTAGCATCTAGCATCCAGCAGTTGGACAACACAATGCAACAAATCAGGGCCAAAACTGAACTATGGGCGGCAGAAAAGGAGCTGGCAGCTAGCACCCAGCAATTGGCCGCAGACATGCAGCAATTGAGTGCATTGATGCACCAATTCATGGCTGAACCCGAGGAGCCGACTGAGGATGAGGACCCGCAAATGACCGAAGAAGAACTGCCCCAATCAGACCCGGTCCTTATCACCAATCCATCCGAGGAAATCACTGTCCTGACTACCGAGCCTACAAAAGCCCCGAACCTCACTGCTGAAGCGGCCGAAGAAATCAAGCCAGGCTCGGTACTTGCGCTCGAAGCACCCGAGGAAGTCCCGGACCTCATTGCCGAACTGTCCGAGAAAGACCTAGTCCTCATGGTCGAAGTGCCTCAACTTAACCCTTCGCGTTTCATGCCGATCATAACCACCGAAGATCATATAATCAATGATGATGCGGTACAAGGGGAGTTGGAGGCAGAGCATGAGCCAAAAAAGCCGACAAAGGAAATCTCTCTCGTCACAAGCCAAGAAAAACCACCCGGGAACTCAATCATTCCAAGACAACCATTCGTAGCTACCACCAAGAAGAGGCCTCACATGGGAACATGCCTGTGGTCGCCGATGTTTGAAGGCACAAAACCCAACTTCCAAACTCGCGAAAGTGCCAACTATTCAAACATGAAGAGGCGGCAAAGACATGGGCCGAAAGAATGGAAACCCGGAAGGAGCAACAAACAAGCACGACGCATTGGACCAGCAGCTATGGTCAAAGAAGCCTCATCCTCTCGGAGCAAAAGGACAACCGAGAAGAAATTCGACCTCAAGCACCCATGGGATCCCTACT
This sequence comes from Rhodiola kirilowii, assembly GCA_033675215.1. Lineage (NCBI taxonomy): Eukaryota > Viridiplantae > Streptophyta > Magnoliopsida > Saxifragales > Crassulaceae > Rhodiola > Rhodiola kirilowii. Next base: position 30,007,846 of record CM066194.1, on the reverse strand, counting down.
TATGATCCAGGAATGAGGTACTGTCGAGCCAACGACATAAAACAAGTGCACTGGTCGGGAGGTAACCCGACACTATCTTACTTTCTGCACTTTATTTTCTGTCTTTTTATTTTCTGTCTTTTAGTTTTTATCAATAAGTCGCTCTCACCCACTTGGTACATGGAAGATTTGACTACTCAGGAATCGGACTTGGGTGCAACATTAAGCCAGTCAGGGCTACGCTAAGAGTTCAAGGCCCCAGCCGAACTCCCTCGATTATCCAGCCTCGTGCCATGTCGTTCACTCGACACCTTAAAGGGAGTTCTGTCTTTCCTTTTCCTTAATAACATTTCCTTCTCGTATAACATCTGCTTGCATGGCTTTTGAACTAAGTTTTGCTGAAAAGCACGACTTCGTTCGAAAGTGTGGGGTGAGAACCACCTGTATATATTAGTTAATAAATAATATCTTTTTGAAAATATGAACTTAAGAATGTGAAAAAGATAGACCAAAATTCATGCATTAACCTTGTGAAAAATCAACTGTTTAAAAACTTAGAATGTAACTTTCCATTTGTCCTTTGTGCTGAGATAACTAGGGATGTGGAGTTGACATAAACTGCCCTAGAGAGGCTTGGCAAGCAATCGAAGGATCAGATCAAACTATATGGTTTTCGAAGTCAGTGGAGGCTGCACTTCGGGTTTCAGTGAAGATTGAAGTCATCTCCGCCATGCAATGCAAAAGGCGAGGACGGGAATCAGACCGTCCTATCTCCGGTCAAAGTAGCCGAGAAAATAGATGAGCGACCCTCATCTTGACCCGCGCGAAAACGACAGTCAAAGTAGCCGAGAAAATAGATGAGCGACCCTCACCTTGACCCGCGTGAAAACGGCAAAAACGAGAAGAGCGGGGAGGTATTTCCATAGGCTTGCGGGCGATGATTGGACCTCCCAAAAAGGCTTGAGAAAATGGACTTGCAAAACCACAAAAAAGCGAAAAGCTCGAAGAAGCAAATCAAGAGGCATAAGGCCCAAAATTGTGAAGGTTTTAACCGAACAAAAGTGAAGTACTCAAAGCGTCAAATCAAAGGCCAAAAGCCGATTCACTACAAAAAGCAGTCCCTCGCCAAAAGAAAATCAAAGTACTCAAACCAGTGAAACCCGAATCGAATCACGTGCTAGAGAAAGCTACAAGAAAACCATATAGTAAGAGATGATCCCGAGGTTGCAGTCCAGGAGCCTAAAAAGGGCTATCTACCGAAACATCCAATATAATTTGCATCTCGGCACGAAGGTACACGTATCAAGTTACTTCTATTTATTTACACAGTTCAATTTGGTAATAAGTAAGTAATGCATGAATTAGGATAAATCGAGTCCCACAGTCTAATTTGCATATTTTAAAAACCAAACTTAGTGCCGCCCTTTAATAGCATTGTTCGGGACGAACAACTAAAAGTGGGGGGTAATCTGATGGACCATAATTGTACGAGTCAGAAACACAGTAAAACCCACCAAATTAGACTGTTTGTCTATCTAACTTCTGTGTGTTAGTCCCGATATATTTCCACAGGGCATTTTAGAGACTAAAGTGAAAACACGCTAAGGAGGAGTTTTTAAGCGGAAAATGAAGAACGAGTCATTCCAGGTCACGACCATGCTACACTATAAATCAGCCTTAATATCCTTCATGGAACCGACTTGGAATCACTCAAATATTCTAGAACCGTCGGCAAATGGACAAGAACGCAAGGCAAAAGCACCGAGCCCGGTAAAGGCCAAACAAGGGCAATTTCATCGGATTTGGGATTTCGACCATGTTCCAAGCAGAATTTGGCTTAGGTTCCTTCTTGAGATCATCTTAGAATGACATTTTCATTCAAAATACACTCTCCAAAATCCAAGAAGCTCCGGCCAAAGCTCCGGTCAGATCCGGTCAAACCGATGGCTTTTGTGAAGAAGTCACAAGCTTCTAGAAGGGTGGCTCCTCCACTCTCCTCCCTCCAAGTGGCGGCTCCTCCTCCCCTCCTCCCAAAGCCGCCGGCTGCTCCTCCTCCTCCATGGAGAAGATGACAAGTGGAGGCTTCTCCCCCACTCCTCCTCCCAAGCTTGCCTTGCACTCTTCCTCCTCCACCCTTGGATGCTCCTCCACATGCCACCATCTCCACCACCCATCCTCCTCCTCCTTGGCTATAAATATGAGGCTTCTCCTCCTCATTTGTATCATCACCACCACAACAATTCACTTATCTCTCTAGAATTTTGGGCACTAATCATGTAATATTAATCATGTAATATTACTTTGGGAATCAAAGCTTGATCCTTGGCGCTTCAACGGTTTTGTAAGTCTTCTTTTATTTATTTAATTGTCTTGCTAAAACTGTTGTTTATTTCCAAGTTCATAGTTATGATAACCACTGCCATGATTAGTAGCTAAATTAATTATTCGGTTTAAGGGTGTGTACTTGTATTATAAATGTTTTAGACTTTACTCTTAGTATACCTTTATGTTCGATACTTGTTCTATGTGCCATATATAAAAGTTAGAATGTCTAAGGTCAAGTAAACCATTTGGAAATGTGACCATAGGGGTCCAAATTCGTAAGCTCTTCCTTAGATATTCATGATCACACTCGGGTAAGTAGACCATTTGAAAACTGGACCAAAGGGATTAAATGGATAAACTTATCTGAAGAGGTCGACTATTCTAAAAACCATTTGAAAACTGGACCAAAGGGACCAAATGGATGCACTTACGGCTAAGATACTTCGAAAGGAGGAATTAGTTTTGCTTAGAACAAGTGTTTTTAATGATGTTGCAAGTCTTGTGCTAGGAATAGCCTCGATTCATCTTTGAACATTTAGCATGATCATGTCTTGCGCTAGAAATAGCCTCAATTCATCTTTGACCACTTGGTATGATCATTAGCGGTCGATGATAAACAATTATAATACAAGGCCCCTAAAACCGAATACTTTCCTTACAGTCCATTATCAATTGTTGTAATTTACTTTCAGTTCTCAAAACACACTCAAACTCAACCACCAACTGTATTTACTTTCGTGACAATTCCGTAAAAATAACTAATCCACACTGACTCCCTTGGGTTCGACCCCTACTTACCAAGTACTACCTAGTAGTATAGTTGCGAGTAGCGGACTATTATAAATTTATTTGCACATTTGCTGTGACGACAAGCATCTGTCAAATTGGCGCCGTTGCCGGGGAGTTGTGCATAGGAATAGTTGTTCTATTTTCTTTTTTCTTTTTTTTATCATGCAATTCACTAAGGCATACTACTACGGAATGGAACCTTGGAACAACGAGGAGTTTTCCCCACCATCCTTCGAACTTGAAATCCGTGAGAAGATCAACAACTTGGAGCAATCCCGGGACGAAACATTGGATGAGTACTTATGGTACTTCGATTCCATTGTGACGAGCTACCCGCACCATGGATTCACCAACTTCGATCTTCAAACAAAGTTTCTCTGTGGGATGTTGCCACATGAGTGGAAAGGGCTAAATGACGCAGTAGGAGGATCAATGTGGGACTTAACCGTGGATGATCTTTGGATATTAATCAATGATTTGGCCGCAAGGTCAAGACCAATCCAAGATCAGACCGAGCCAATCGAGGACGGTATAACGGAGCTAGCATCTAGCATCCAGCAGTTGGACAACACAATGCAACAAATCAGGGCCAAAACTGAACTATGGGCGGCAGAAAAGGAGCTGGCAGCTAGCACCCAGCAATTGGCCGCAGACATGCAGCAATTGAGTGCATTGATGCACCAATTCACGGCTGAACCCGAGGAGCCGACTGAGGATGAGGACCCGCAAATGACCGAAGACGAACTGCCCCAATCAGACCCGGTCCTTATCACCAATCCATCCGAGGAAATCACTGTCCTGACTACCGAGCCTACAAAAGCCCCGAACCTCACTGCTGAAGCGGCCGAAGAAATCAAGCCAGGCTCGGTACTTGCGCTCGAAGCACCCGAGGAAGTCCCGGACCTCATTGCCGAACTGTCCGAGAAAGACCTAGTCCTCATGGTCGAAGTGCCTCAACTTAACCCTTCGCGTTTCATGCCGATCATAACCACCGAAGATCATATAATCAATGATGATGCGGTACAAGGGGAGTTGGAGGCAGAGCATGAGCCAAAAAAGCCGACAAAGGAAATCTCTCTCGTCACAAGCCAAGAAAAACCACCCGGGAACTCAATCATTCCAAGACAACCATTCGTAGCTACCACCAAGAAGAGGCCTCACATGGGAACATGCCTGTGGTCGCCGATGTTTGAAGGCACAAAACCCAACTTCCAAACTCGCGAAAGTGCCAACTATTCAAACATGAAGAGGCGGCAAAGACATGGGCCGAAAGAATGGAAACCCGGAAGGAGCAACAAACAAGCACGACGCATTGGACCAGCAGCTATGGTCAAAGAAGCCTCATCCTCTCGGAGCAAAAGGACAACCGAGAAGAAATTCGACCTCAAGCACCCATGGGATCCCTACTTATGATCCAGGAATGAGGTACTGTCGAGCCAACGACGTAAAACAAGTGCACTGGTCGGGAGGTAACCCGATACTATCTTACTTTCTGCACTTTATTTTCTGTCTTTTTATTTTCTGTCTTTTAGTTTTTATCAATAAGTCGCTCTCACCCACTTGGTACATAGAAGATTTGACTACTCAGGAATCGGACTTGGGTGCAACATTAAGCCAGTCAGGGCTACGCTAAGAGTTCAAGGCCCCAGCCGAACTCCCTCGATTATCCAGCCTCGTGCCATGTCGTTCACTCGACACCTTAAAGGGAGTTCTGTCTTTCCTTTTCCTTAATAACATTTCCTTCTCGTATAACATCTGCTTGCATGGCTTTTGAACTAAGTTTTGCTGAAAAGCAAGACTTCGTTCGAAAGTGTGGGGTGAGAACCACCTGTATATATTAGTTAATAAATAATATCTTTTTGAAAATATGAACTTAAGAATGTGAAAAAGATAGACCAAAATTCATGCATTAACCTTGTGAAAAATCAACTGTTTAAAAACTTAGAATGTAACTTTCCATTTGTCCTTTGTGCTGAGATAACTAGGGATGTGGAGTTGACATAAACTGCCCTAGAGAGGCTTGGCAAGCAATCGAAGGATCAGATCAAACTATATGGTTTTCGAAGTCAGTGGAGGCTGCACTTCGGGTTTCAGTGAAGATTGAAGTCATCTCCGCCATGCAATGCAAAAGGCGAGGACGGGAATCAGACCGTCCTATCTCCGGTCAAAGTAGCCGAGAAAATAGATGAGCGACCCTCATCTTGACCCGCGTGAAAATGACAGTCAAAGTAGCCGAGAAAATAGATGAGCGACCCTCACCTTGACCCGCGTAAAAACGGCAAAAACGAGAAGAGCGGGGAGGTATTTCCATAGGCTTGCGGGCGATGATTGGACCTCCCGAAAAGGCTTGAGAAAATGGACTTGCAAAACCACAAAAAGGCGAAAAGCTCGAAGAAGCAAATCAAGAGGCATAAGGCCCAAAATTGTGAAGGTTTTAACCGAACAAAAGTGAAGTACTCAAAGCGTCAAATCAAAGGCCAAAAGCCGATTCACTACAAAAAGCAGTCCCTCGCCAAAAGAAAATCAAAGTACTCAAACCAGTGAAACCCGAATCGAATCACGTGCTAGAGAAAGCTACAAGAAAACCATATAGTAAGAGATGATCCCGAGGTTGCAGTCCAGGAGCCTAAAAAGGGCTATCTACCGAAACATCCAATATAATTTGCATCTCGGCACGAAGGTACACGTATCAAGTTACTTCTATTTATTTACACAGTTCAATTTGGTAATAAGTAAGTAATGCATGAATTAGGATAAATCGAGTCCCACAGTCTAATTTGCATATTTTAAAAACCAAACTTAGTGCCGCCCTTTAATAGCATTGTTCGGGACGAACAACTAAAAGTGGGGGGTAATCTGATGGACCATAATTGTACGAGTCAGAAACACAGTAAAACCCACCAAATTAGACTGTTTGTCTATCTAACTTCTGTGTGTTAGTCCCGATATATTTCCACAGGGCATTTTAGAGACTAAAGTGAAAACACGCTAAGGAGGAGTTTTTAAGCGGAAAATGAAGAACGAGTCATTCCAGGTCACGACCATGCTACACTCAAAATCAGCCTTAATATCCTTCATGGAACCGACTTGGAATCACTCAAATATTCTAGAACCGTCGGCAAATGGACAAGAACGCAAGGCAAAAGCACCGAGCCCGGTAAAGGCCAAACAAGGGCAATTTCATCGGATTTGGGATTTCGACCATGTTCCAAGCAGAATTTGGCTTAGGTTCCTTCTTGAGATCATCTTAGAATGACATTTTCATTCAAAATACACTCTCCAAAATCCAAGAAGCTCCGGCCAAAGCTCCGGTCAGATCCGGTCAAACCGATGGCTTTTGTGAAGAAGTCACAAGCTTCTAGAAGGGTGGCTCCTCCACTCTCCTCCCTCCAAGTGGCGGCTCCTCCTCCCCTCCTCCCAAAGCCGCCGGCTGCTCCTCCTCCTCCATGGAGAAGATGACAAGTGGAGGCTTCTCCCCCACTCCTCCTCCCAAGCTTGCCTTGCACTCTTCCTCCTCCACCCTTGGATGCTCCTCCACATGCCACCATCTCCACCACCCATCCTCCTCCTCCTTGGCTATAAATATGAGGCTTCTCCTCCTCATTTGTATCATCACCACCACAACAATTCACTTATCTCTCTAGAATTTTGGGCACTAATCATGTAATATTAATCATGTAATATTACTTTGGGAATCAAAGCTTGATCCTTGGCGCTTCAACGGTTTTGTAAGTCTTCTTTTATTTATTTAATTGTCTTGCTAAAACTGTTGTTTATTTCCAAGTTCATAGTTATGATAACCACTGCCATGATTAGTAGCTAAATTAATTATTCGGTTTAAGGGTGTGTACTTGTATTATAAATGTTTTAGACTTTACTCTTAGTATACCTTTATGTTCGATACTTGTTCTATGTGCCATATATAAAAGTTAGAATGTCTAAGGTCAAGTAAACCATTTGGAAATGTGACCATAGGGGTCCAAATTCGTAAGCTCTTCCTTAGATATTCATGATCACACTCGGGTAAGTAGACCATTTGAAAACTGGACCAAAGGGATTAAATGGATAAACTTATCTGAAGAGGTCGACTATTCTAAAAACCATTTGAAAACTGGACCAAAGGGACCAAATTGATGCACTTACGGCTAAGATACTTCGAAAGGAGGAATTAGTTTTGCTTAGAACAAGTGTTTTTAATGATGTTGCAAGTCTTGTGCTAGGAATAGCCTCGATTCATCTTTGAACATTTAGCATGATCATGTCTTGCGCTAGAAATAGCCTCAATTCATCTTTGACCACTTGGTATGATCATTAGCGGTCGATGATAAACAATTATAATACAAGGCCCCTAAAACCGAATACTTTCCTTACAGTCCATTATCAATTGTTGTAATTTACTTTCAGTTCTCAAAACACACTCAAACTCAACCACCAACTGTATTTACTTTCGTGACAATTCCGTAAAAATAACTAATCCACACTGACTCCCTTGGGTTCGACCCCTACTTACCAAGTACTACCTAGTAGTATAGTTGCGAGTAGCGGACTATTATAAATTTATTTGCACATTTGCTGTGACGACAAGCATCTGTCACTTATCAATACTTGTTTTCTGTTTTGTTTTATTCAAACAGCATGAAATATGTTTTGTCTCTGTTTTAAGCTGCTCAGATTTGTTCCTATATATGATACCAGTGCTCACTGTTTTAATGTTCAGATTATAGAAAATAACCAACACAAACAAACAAACCGACAGCCAAATCAACGCAAACAAGGCACACAGCCCCTGCTGCAGCAACAGAACAATGACAAAACTAAGGCTCACTGCCCCTGCTGCACCAACAAAACAAGAACGCCAGCACCGAGCAAACCAAAAAAGACTAGCTACTCTAAGAACCCCAAAACAATTCCTAGCAGAGACTAACAAAACTGAGCATCAGCTCCACCTCAACCTGTTCATCCAATTCCTGTCATGTAACACTGTAACTTGCTAATGTTATTATACAAGCCTCCAATTTTAACTTTCAACCCCCAAATGATGGTTCTGCTAATGGTTTCCGGAACAATGCTATGTCCTCTAAAGAGTTAAAGAGACAATTATGGCTGACAAAATCAAACTAATCATACCTGCTTGAGCTGCCGGCGCCGCTTAGACAACACAATAATTTGATCATTTAAGGTTTTCCACGCCCCAGCCTCAAAACACAACTGCAGTATATCAGTAGCTGCCTTCTTCGTTCCAGCAACATCACCTGAATTCCTAGCCTGCTTCTCCACATTCAACAAAGCCTCAACTTTCGCTTCCAAGTCACCTCCACTTGCCTGCAAAATCGCAAATTTCAAATCACAATCAGCAACCCAAACACACTGCGAACCTATTTCAGATCTCACAAACCGGACATTCAATTTTTGTCAAAACTCACCATATTGAATCGAAACCGTCGGCTACCTGATCGGCTACCGATCAAATCTTCACCCGATCGGCTACCGATCAAATCCCTGTTCACCCGATCGGCTACCCGATCAAATCCTTGTTCACCCGATCGGCTACCCGATCAAATCCCGATCGGCTACCGATCAAATCACTTGTGTTGGCCGTTGGGCATTGATTTCGTTACTTATGACATCACAAAAATATATGATATTTTACATTCAAAATTATGACCAGTTTGCAAAAATAATAATAAAAATAAATATAAGATATTTTACATAAGATATTCGGTAGTTCGGCATTGACCAGATCTGTCGACATTCATCAGACCCGACCTTCCTCATCACGCTTCAGATCTGCCGATTTCGGACTCCATCAGTGACCGTCTTCTTGTTCGGCAACGACCTCCATCAGCGACATCCATCAGCGACCTCATCGCGTTCGGCAGGTATGTCATCTTCGCAATTTGACTGTCATCTCCATCAAATTGTTGAATCGTTCTTCTCCGATGTGTTGTTTTTGTTGCCAATGTCAGTTGCAGTCACTTTCCTCTTGTGTTTCTTCTTTTCAGACTTCTTTAGGTCAGCCAATGGAATCGAATCCTGATCTTCCTCCTGAACTCCATCCTCTGGCATCTCCTGATGAGCTTCTTCCATTACAACATCCTCATCGGCTGGCTCTTCCATCTCGTTCTGTACAACTGAATCTCCAATCACCTTTTTAGTCACTCTATCCGCTGAGCCACCATCCAAATCCAGTGGCACGAAGCTTCTCCTTTGAGAATTTAGGTCCATCTACAGCACCAATTCCAGCCTTACCAGGTTCAATGTCCTCCACAACTTCATTCACTATAGTTACCGTTATCCACCCCCTTTGAGACCATCATAGATTCGACTTTCTCATGTATCTAAATACTAGTTTTCTTTTCCTTAGAAGGTTCAGCACTACCAATAGTAGGAATTGGAATTGTAGTATGAGGATTAGGGTTTCCCTTATAAGTCAATTTGTCGGTCTTCTTTGTAATTTCTTTGCTGATTTCATAAGTTGTAGATTTAGGGTTCGGCTGCAACCTCTTCGTGGCCGCTTTCTTCTCTTTTGGCACAGCATGCTCATCTCCCTTCTGTTTCTCCTTTCCAATCTTTGGGTTTGCTGAGTCTGTCACAACTCACACCACACCACTCCACTCCACTCCAATTTGGCCTCTTCCTTTGATTTCTCACTCTATGTTGCTCTTTTTACAAGTCTTCTTCTGCTTCATCATCTTGGGTTTTACCGCTTCTGGAATTGTGGATTCACCATCGGAACTACTGAAGCAACGTCGTCTGATGATTTCTTCTTTTCTCCCTTTGGTTCAGGCGAGGCTTTGACTGCGTTCTTGGCTTTCTTGTGTGTGTTCACCATTGTTCCTGATTGATAGATGCTTGGAAGAATTTTGAAGCTAGGGTTTCAGAAATCTTTGGAGAGGACGAGCAACTGTCGAATATTTGATTTTCAAATATTCAGTATACTGAACTCAAAAGAAAATCGCAAATATTCTTGGCAACAAAGTTCGGGCCAAGATACGTGAGAAAGTTTTGGTGACTCCAAATTTTGTATCCTCGTTGATGAAGCTCTTGATGTGGCAAATAAAGAGCAAATGGCAATCATCCTTCATTTTGTGGATTCCAAGCGATTGATTAGAGAACACTTTTTTAAAGTGATTAATGTCGTTGACACATGTTCTCTTACTTTGAAAGATCAGATATCTAGAGTCCTTGCTTAATATGATATGAAAGTAAAAGACATACGTGGTTAAGGGTATGGCGGTGCAAGTAATATGCGTGGTCAATTTAATGGCTTGCAAGCTTTATTTCTAAGAGAGTGTCCATATGCATATTATGTGCATTGTTTTGCTCATCGTTTGCAGTTGTCGTTAAATGGTGCAGCTAAAGGAGTGCCAGATGTGTGGCAGTTCTTTTCTACACTGGTTACGATTGCAAATTTTGTTGATTCATCAGCAAAAAGACATGGAATGTTAAAAGCTTATAGAGAAGCGGAAATTCTGGATTTAGTGGCTGTTGGTTCACTTGAGACAGGTTTAGGTATGAATCAAGCTTCCACTTTACAATGGCATGGGCCACTCATTGGGGTTCACATTTTTGATCCATTTCAAGTTTGATCAAATTGTTTGGAGCTACTTGGGCAACTGTTGATGATTTGTATGAGAATGGATTAGACAAAGTCCAAGGAGAAGCAAAAGGTATCGTTAAAGCTTTAAAGTGATGAAAATTACTAAGATTCTTTCTCAAGATTTTCAGAAGAAAGACATAGACATTGTGAATGTCGTGGAATGTATAACTGTGACAAAAGGAGAACCTCAAGCGATGAGAGATAATGGTTGGGATGATTTAATTACAAAGCTTGCAGCATTCTCTTGTGAGCATCATATTATTATGCCAGACATGTCTTCTCCTTACAAGAAAGCCGCGAGAAGTAATGAAATTAACATCACAAATGAGCACTATTTTCGTGTCAATGTACTTAATGCCTTGATTGACAGCCAGATGGTGGAGCTTGAAATAAGTTTATAGAGAGTTCTATGGAGCTGGTGATATTTATACGTACTTATTGGTGCCTTTGAACAACAGCATATTTAAAATACACTTTAACTAAATTGTAAGCACTCTTGATGTCAAAGATAACGGATGATTAAACTTTGAAAGTAAGTTACCGGCGTTAGGGGTCGTTGCTGCGTCAGGCTTGAGTAACTCAAGGTATTTGACAATACTTCTCCAACAGCTAGAAAGGTTGATAGAATTCTTAGCAACTCACGCACAGGAGGTGGAAACAACTAACGTGGCAAGAAGGATGTGTGGGGATAAAATACCCTCCCAAAGTGTAACGCCCCAAAATCATAATGCTCCAAAATGCCGTCACAAAGGTATAGCAAGTTTCCTAAAACCACAAGCGGAGCGTACGAAGCTTGCATATCTTTTAATGAACATAAATTTTATATAATCTAAATAATACATATTATCTAAAAATTTAGATGATTAATTAAATCTAAGCATGGGAATATTTAATATCTAACAAAAAATAATAATTCTATTTTATGCTTGAACTAAATTATCTAAGTGTCATCACAGTCAGACACTTACCCCATCTAAGCTAATTGTCCACACCTCAAATAAAAATAATTATGGAAGGGGTGAGTTTCATGGCTCTATAAGGAAGAGCAAGCCAAATTAGCTGGATCATGAGTGTGACATAGATGTAAATCATTCCGATAGAATACAATACGGAGGTTGTGCACGGAATACTTTCATCACAAAACAGTTTAGGACTCTATTGAATTTTTTTTGACAAATATGTCCTTATACACGAACACTGTAACAAAGATGACACGAGGATAGTTCGAGACTACATTACTTTATAAGAAACAAGATGACAAAATTCTTTTACTTAGAACGAGGCAAAATTTTAAGGGCACTTATGACTGAGGCTTTTGAAAATCATTTTCTAAGGAGAGTAGAAAAGAAAATCTTTTTATGGAGATTAGAAAAGTAACTAGAATAGATCTATATTACTTACCTCAAAAGCTTGTCGAAATGGTGACAGAGTTGGTAAAAAATCAACACAAATACCTCAGGAGAAAGATGACATGCTACTTGACTCGATGAATCGTATTAAATGCATGGAGTACGACTTGCACACAGAAAAAAAAGAGTAAGAAGTCCAATCTGATGGTGCCTCATTAACACGCCTTTGTTTGAACTTTGTTGTCCAAATGTATTTGTAATCTATTTTTGACCTTTCCTCACATTTGTAAAAAGTTGATCTCAATTTGTTAGTGTTTTATTTATTGAGCTTGTAAGGTTATTATGTTAATGATTTGTGCTTGGGAAATAGCGAGAAAGGCATGGACGCAAATTGGGAAGTTTGGCTCAGGTACTACGGCGTAGTTTTAGATGGATGTCGAAGTGTGGTGCTAAGGCTGCAACGTCGTCGATTGAGCTCGGGTTAAAAGAAGAAGCACGGATTGGGATAGCAAACTATAACAAGGGATACGGTTGGATTTCCCAAGGGACCAAGGGGTCAAGTAACCTGATCTGGGGAAGGATTTCAAGTAGGAGGCCATTCGTATCAGATGCGGCAATCGGTGAAATCTCCAAGCCGCTATGTAGGATTATTCACTTCATCCTCGTCAACTCACTGGATGCACGCTGAGACTTGGGGGGACTGTGACAAGTGAGGAGTGCGACGCCATTGTCAAGGTGTACTGCAATTAGCTCTTGGACATTTCAGTATCCTATCTAAGAGATTCGAGAACTATCAGGACCCAAGAAAAGTTCACAACAACATATGCGGTGGGTCCTTCCTTACAAGGCTAGCAAAAGGGCTGGGATATATATTCCATCAACCAGATTGCCCGGTAGCAAGGAAAGTCGTAGTGAATGTTAGGGTAATCTAGGATGCAGTCTAGTCTAGTCAACCGCGGTAGTCAGTCCAGTCTAGTCGAGTCTAAGTTCTTTTCAGTGCTTCTTTGTTTTAGGTGTTGCAGGGCTCTGCCATTTCTGAATGGAAAATTTTCCATTTCGCTGCTTGTTTGTGCATGAGTAAAATTGCGAGAGTCGCGTTTCATTCCCCTATTACACTCGAAGGGAACTGCCTCGTTCGAGGCACTTTTTGAGTGTCATATTTGTAACAGGAGCATTCCGATATATCGGAATGCATAAAACCCCCTAAACTATTTTTAATTCAAAAACTATGACATGAGTGGTGCTTTTTTAAACGATGCCTTGCATTTTGGCCGTCCCCTAATCTTAAACCCCCATGGGAGGATTTTGCCGAGTGACGCCAGGAGAGGGGAGACGAAAATTAAACGACCAGTTTGGAAAGTAGATATACATCTAAATTCTTTTCAAATATCCAACCCTAGCATCCCAAACCACCTCGACCTCCCTTCGTTTAGACCATCCGTGACCTGTATTAGACTCACCTCACTGCTGAAGGAACATGGTCTGAACAAGCAACAACACCGTACTACAGCCCGCATAATCCAAAACTCGAGACAAAGACTTAACCAAGACAACCATGAGGAAAGATTTGCCCAAAAAGATAAAATCAAAAGGCACTTGCAAAACCTCAGTGGAAACTAAGTAAGATAGAACGAAAACAACCACAGCTAAAGTTCCCCCAGTCACCGACCGAGGAGCGCAAGTTTTCTGCCAGAGCTCAGTTGCCGCTCTGCCTCCGGCTCCAGGCAAGCGGATCCAAGCTGTCGCCTCGGAACCACTGGAGAAGACCCATAAAAATAAGAGACCAGCAATCTCTCATACCAGTGCGGCTAAGGACACTAATAAGAAATAGAAAATGCTGGTAGAAAAGGAAACCGCACCTCAATGAGAAGAGATACATCACTTGTCGTAGAGGATATTCACATTGATCAAACCGACACAGGATACTTGCATTGACCAAGCTGACACAAAAATCCATTTCCCTTTCAAGATACCCAGGTATTCCAGTACAAATGGCACGACGAGAACCACGTAATGTTCATCAATGAAAAAGAGGGAAGCTCTCCCCATATTGTACCCCGACGCTAAGTCCCTTAAAACTCTGGAAGTCATGAAGTATGTGCACCCCAAGCTGAGGCGCTGTGGATTAGGCATCCTGTTCATGGAGGACCCGTGTACATATACCCGACTTGTTATGGAATTCTTAGTGTCCTTTGAGGCAGTGCGCGATCAGAAAAGAATTATAACACACTAAAAATATCAGATGGGTCAAAAGCCACACTCAAAAGACATAGCCAACATTTGCCCATGGTTTGGGTTCCCAAACGTGGGTAACCTACCCAGCCCCTCAGAACTCAGCGTTACGACTTCTAGAAAAAGATCTCAGGCCGAGATGAATGGTTTATATCAGGATACAATGCCTTGGCAACCGTAAATCCAATCTGGAAGGTGATCCATAAGGTAGTAGCCATGTCAGGAAATAGATGAAGGAAAGGGACGATTATACTCTTACCTGACCTCGACCTTACGATTGGCGTCAAGAGATAGACCTCGTGACATATTATGTGGAAAGATTTGAAGGGTGCTTGGTACCAAAATCTACGAATAAGATGCTTGGGGGAGTTCATTGATTACACTAATCGGGGTGAACTCAGGTTTTTCTACGGAGATGGAGGAAGACATAATTCTTGAAGCAGAAAAGAAGGCCTTGGATAACCCAACCATGTGATCATTACACATGACAGACAAGAACAACCTGAAGTGGATTCACAAGATAGAGGATCACACAAACAAGCTGTGTGTCAGGGCTGAGAAGAAGCGCATAGCGAACAAAACTATGAGGCGGGTGGCAGCCTTGATCACAGAACAACAACTACCGAACATCGAAGAGTCAACTGCCGAACCCACCGCTCAAAACCTCTCGTACCTAGCCCTAGTCGAAGAAACACCTGCCTTCAACTGCTCACCCAGCATGAGTTCATCTCATCGCAGAGAGACAATGCAGACTGGCAGAATGAAACGCTCCTCCGACTTTATCAAGCACAGAATCTCGTCCCTGAATTTGCACCCCCTACTTTCCCAGACAATCTCGTAGAAAACGCAGACAAGGAAGCTTCAGCGGAAGACACCAGGGAATGAACCAACAAGTTTAGAGGAGATGAATCCACAAATTGTTTGATTTATATTTTGCAACTATGTCCTTAAGAACTTGTGCTGTCTTAACAACCTCAGCTGATTTTACCTTTTTTTAAAAAAACTTATCTTCCTTATGATGGTATAAAACTGTGCTATTCTAATCAGATTATTCTCTTTCATGCACTAATGGTTCATTTCGTCAAAGAGAAATCTAGCAGGTCACTCTGCAGTCGCAAGCAGATGGCGGGGTTTGGGTGGAGCTACTCCAGAGGGAACACTTCCACGAACAAGGAGAGTTCCTTTTGCACCTTATGCCTTATTTCATTATATCATATGTGCTTATGGACTAAGCTTACTTTAAGTGTGGAGTGGTAGGAACAAAAATTTATTGTTTAAATGCCATGATCATGAGATAGGAACTTGCAACTGTCTGATGAACCCTTAACATTGGAGTAACTAGTAGGGCTCGTGATTTCATTCATAACTCCCAAAAAACCCCATTCTGGCTCTGTGCCACACCTGAACTAGAGAACTCAGACCCAAATTAGGTCTAATGATCATGCATTCTCTCAAATCTGTATTCTAACTACCCTTGGTCTACCCAATTACCTAAGTTTTCTTTTGTGGATATTGAGCACTGGTCGAAAGCTAACTTCTTTGCATTAAATTTTTCCTCGCAATCTTTCTTGGGTAACCCCTATTTTCCTCCTCTATTTCCTTTGCATAAAGGCATCATTCACACTTTCCTCATATACCTTAAGCCGTTGTCAAGTTTTAAGTGTGGAGTTACAAAGAGGGTAAAACTGAACCCCATCAAAAAAGTTTACATGGTCAAAGAGGGTGAAAAGCCTAGCCCCGACCAAGAACATAGCTTCAAAAAGAAGTTCGTTCACAAATTCATACAAGTGCCGAGGGTTAGGAAGAAAACTTCCACTCGAAAGTACTTTTAGGCCAAAGGCAAAGTAAAAATACACACTGGACAACGTGTTTTCCACCATTCTACACATGTGTGAGTGAGCCGAGTGCTTGGAAGCCAAGACTTGGGACTCAAAAACCACATTGAACAATCACTGCTTGGTTGCATGGACTGTTTAGATTACCGTCTTTGTGCCAAACTTCGCTTCCCTTATGGAGTATGATGAACATGATATGAGACTTGGGAATGAGTTAAGTCATTTAGCCCGTGGACTAGCCTCTTTGCTAGCACAGGTGTACGGCTGGCACATCCATGGTAACCTGAAAACCTTGCACAACCATCGTAACATAAAACAAATAGGTACTTGGGTTAGATTTTGGATAGTTCAAGCACTGACCTTGATTGAATGTTTTGACTCATGTGACTCTAAATGACTCAAAAGTGATCTTGTTTAGGGTGGTCAGAGCTCTTACGTGGAGTAACCAGGGTATGTTTGAATCATCGTAACCCAATTAGTATACACTTAAGATTTCATTTACCTGTGTTGATCACACGAGGGATTTGTGAGTATTCTCTTTCCTGAAAAGTCTCACTAAACTACAACTCATCCACTTGGGCAGCCTAGGGTTTAAATGCATAGTTTATACGTGAAATGCACAATAAACAACTTGTTTTCCTTCTAGCTCGCTCTAATTGTTTGCTCTGGACGTTCAAACCTTAAGTGTGGAGTATTTTGATAAGTCAAATTCTTGACTATTATCTCTCTACATTTTCCCTAAGGTTTTGACTCAATCCCGTATATTTTAGGCCAATTGACACTCTTTTGCCTATTCAGGTACAATATTATTGCAAGCAATGATCAGACCCCTTAGAGAAAGAATTAGTTGAAACGAGGCAAAAAAGAGTTGAAAGTGAGCTATTCGCAACTAAGTTGTCTCGACAGCTCTGAGCAAATGTCTCAAAGGCATTGTGCCCCGAATCGCCTAATTCAGATCAGACAACCCCAAAGGGCACCTCCTTCTCGTACCAATCCCAACAGTGTCATTTTGACCAGACCACAAAGCATGCATACTCCGTAACCCAGTCACTCGAGGTGCACAATGGCATAAAAGAGGAATCTTTAGCCCCTATACCTATAAATAGAGGCACACTAAGATTTTAGCAAGAGAGTTTCCATACGGAGAAGGGTTTTAACAAAAACCGATCATCCAGCTCGGGGAGCTGCTAGAGGGGGACGATCATCCATTACATCTTTCCCTCTTGTGTTCCTCTACTTTTTGATTGATTTTCCAGTATTATTTCCTTGGAAATGAGTCGTAAGTAGTCCTTTTTATTTCAGGGGTCCTATGGAACCCTCCGATGTATGCGACTTGTTTATGATCTGAATAATCTATAAATGGTGTTGAGTTTCATTCAGAGTTGTATTTCACTTGCTCTTATGCTTGTACTATGCTCATAGGCAACCAAAGGGATCACTATCAGTAAAGGACAAGAGTCATTGGATATGAACTCGAGGGGGTGTTATCGATGACCTTGGAAAACCAAGTGGTTATACCATTACATGATGGTGTTCAAGAGGATGACCCATTTTCAATAGCGATAGGCCTAGTTTACCAGACCGCAAGGATTGACTGTCTAACGTGGGTTGGTGGTTCAGAGATGTGAAGCTGGACATGGACCAATACACCAAGGGGTTAAGGTCCATGTGTGAGATACATCTTCCTCTGAGCACGAGAAGTAGCCGAGGGGTGGTATTTGTCCTGATAGACGTATAGGCCTGAGTCGATCCTGATAGAAACTCACACTATTGTGGTTTCGAGTGAATAGAGTCGTATGCATTGGAGGGGGAAATAGTTACCCTGGGAAACGTTTCTTTACACTGATTAAACCCCCACTTTACTTCATTTAATCTGTCTAGTTCATTAAACAACTTTACAACCAACTCGTAAATTGAAAAGCAGACAGATCGACATAAAATCGAACAGTTGAATCGAGTTTTGGTTTACTCCTTGGGCGACCCGGTACTTGCCGGTTTATAAATATTTTAGACCACTTAGTAAGCACACCACCTGTTTGCTGCAACGTAATCTACTCTTTCTTATGTTACGATAATTGTGCAAGGTTTTCAGACTACCACGCCAGCTGTGCACCTCTTCTAGCAATGGGGCTAGTCCACGTGCTAACGACTCAACTCATTCCCAAGTCTCAGATTGTATTCATTGTTAGCCATAAGGGAAGTGGAGTTCGGCACAAGATGGTATCTAATCAGTCAATGCAACGAAGCAGTGATGGTCCAATGCTATTTCCCGAGTTCTAACTCATTAGCTCATTGACAGCACTGCCTTGTCGCGAGGCAATGTGTACAAATAAATTTATAAGTCCGCTACTCGCGACTTCACTACTGGGTAGCAAGTGGTAAGTAGGGGTCGAACCCAAGGGAATTAGGGGGATAAATCGTTCTTTGAGGGATTGTACAGGCGGGGAACGTGATTTTAGGGTTGATTGAGGTTTTAGCGCGAATAACTACATGACTTTTTGGTTGGTTTTGGTTTTTTGTGTGGAAAAGTAAATAACAGAAAAGTAAATACTGAAAATAAAAGGAAGACTTAGAGCGGTTGTTGCATGATCGGCAAGTCTTGCGGAACGTCAGCAGTTGATAGTGCAGTTTATACTAAGAAAGTAAAGTGCAGGTGATGTTTTAAGTCAAGAAAAGATTCGGTTTTAGGGGCCTTGTATCATAGTTGTTTATCATTGACCGCTAATGATCATACTACGTGTTCAAAGATGAATCGAGGCTATCTCTAGCACAAGACTTGCAACATCGTTTAAAACACTTGTTCTATTTTAGACTAATTCCTCCTTTCGAAGTATCTTAGCCTTATGTGCATCCATTTGATCTTCAGTTACGATCAACCAAATGGTTTTTGAAATAAGTCTAACTCCTCAAATAAGCTTTGCCCGTTAAAGCATCCACTTACCCGAGTATGTTCACGAACCCCACGGAAGAGCTTTGCCCGTTAAAGCTTCCACTCAACCTTGGAAGTTCTAACCTGATATATGGCACATAGAACAAGTTTTGAACACAGAGCGGCACTAGGTGCAGGGTCTAAAACATTGTATGATACAAGTACACCCCTTCAACCGAATGAAGGGTTTAGCTACGAATATCCATGGAAGAGGACATCATAACTAAGTACTTGAAAAGGTTTTTGAAAAGACAGTAAAGTAAAGTTTTCGAAAGTAAAGACAGTAAGGGAAGGGGGTGAGTACTCCAAGAACCGACAAGAGTACTCAAGAATAATAAAGTAAAGCTTGAGTACTCAAGAACCTACAAGAGTACTCAAGAATGATCTACAATAATCAAGAACCAACAAGAATATTATAGATTGAAAACCAAACTTACAAAGTACCAAAACTAGTAAGTGTTTTTGAGATTTGAGGATGATTTTTAAAAGTGAGTTTGGCTTGTATTTATAGCCAAAATGAAGGGAAATGGAGGGCTAAGATGGCTTTCATCCAAGGGAGGAGGAGGAGGAGATGAAGATGTGGAGGAGAGGAGGACAAGTGTCAAGCTCCCATGGTGGAGCCCAAAGCCGCCGGTTGGAGGTAAGGGGAGGAGGAGCCGCCGGTCATGGAGGGAAGGGGAGGGGAAAGCCACCCCATGAGTCATCCTTCTTCACAAGGTAGCCGGTCATGGAGGAGAAGGAGTGAGTTTTGTGACTTTTGTGCAGTCTTTTCACAAAACTATCAGTCCAATTCCGCTCCGGTCTGACTTTGGTTGCTCCTCGGTTGGATTTGTTTTGAGTGATTCAATGTCAGGATCTTGAGATTTCTTCATTCAGCGTCTGATCGTGACCTTGGAATGACTCGTAATATCTTTTCAGCGTAAAATCCTCTCCTTAGCGTGTTTTCTCTCTAGAGTCCAAAATACCTTGTAGAAATATATCAGAACTAACAAGTAAAAGTTAAATAGACAAAAGGTCTAATTTAGTGGGTTTAACTGTGTTTTTCATTCGTATAATTATGGTCCATCAGATCACCCCACACTTTTAGTTGTTCGTCTCGAACAATGCTATTAAAGGGCGGCACACTAAGTAAGCTTGTAAAATATGAAAGTTAGACTGTGGGACTCGATTTATCCTAATTCATGCATTGCTTACTTATTACCAAATTGAACTGTGTAAATAAATAGAAGAAACTTGATACGTGTACCTTCGTGCTGAGATGCAAATTATTTTGGATGTTTCGGGAGATAGCCCTTTTTAGGCTCCTGGACTACATTCTCGGGACCGTCTCGCACTATATGGTTTTCTTGTAGCTTTCTCTAGCACGTGATTTGGTTCGGGTTTCGATGGTTTGGTCTTTGATTTTCTTTTGGCGAGGGACAGCTTTTTTAGTGAATCGGCCTTTGGCCTTTGTTTTGACTCTTTGAGTACTTCACTTTTTGTTTGGTTAAAACCTTCACAATTTTGGGCCTTTGGCCTCTTGATTTTGCTTCCTTGAGCTTTTTGCTTCTTTGTGACTTGCTAGTCCATTTTCTCAAGCCTTTTTGGGAGGTCCAATCGTCGCCCGCGAGCATATGGAAATACCTCCCCGCTCCTCTCGTCCTTGCCGTTTCGCGCGGGTCAAGATGAGGGTCTGACGAAGCACAGTCGTCGTGTGCTAAGGCAAGAATAAATTTATAGTCCGCTACTCGTGACCTTACTACCGGGTAGCAAGTGGTAAGTAGGGGTCGAACCCAAGGGAATTAGGGGGATACGTTATTCTTTGAGGGAATCGTGCAGCGAGGGAGCGTGTTTTAGGTTGAATGAGGTTTTAGTGCGGAAAAGTAAGTGATTGGTTGGTTGGTTTTGGTTTTTAGTGCGGAAAAGTAAATGACAGAAAAGTAAAGTACTGAAAATAAAAGTAGAAGACTTACAGCGGGTGATGCGTGATTGGCAAGTCCTCCGGAAGGTGAGCAGTTGATAGAGCAGTTTATACTAAGAAAGTAAATGCAGGTGGTGTTTGAATCTAAGGAAAGATTCGGTTTCAGGGGCCTTGTATCATAATCCGTTTATCATTGACCGCCAATGACCATACTAAGTGTTCAAAAGTGAATCGAGGCTATTCCTAGCACAAGACTTGCCACACCGACTAGTCTTTTGCAAGACGTAGTACTCTTGTCTAATATGTGCATCCCTTTGACCATCATTCCTGATAAATCAAATGGTTTTTGGAAGAGGTTGATCTCCACAAATAAGCTGTGCTCTTCCGAGCCCCCACTTATCCACGGAGGTCACGAGTTCATGATAGAGCTTTGCTCTTCCGAGCATCCACTCTACCAATGAAGTTCTGACCTAATATAAGGCACTTAGAACAAGTTGAGCACAAAGAGGCATTAAGAAAAGGGTCTAAAACATTTTATGACACAAATACACCCCTTCAACCGAATGAAGGTTTTAGCTACGATTATCCATGGAAGAGGATATCATAGTTAAGTATTTGGAAAGTAAAGGTTTTGTAAGACAGGAAAAGTAAAGGCTTTGAAAGTAAAGACAAGGAAAGTAAAGTTTTTGAAAGTAAAGACAAGGAAAGTAAAATTGCAGTTTTGAAAGACAGGAAAGTAAAAGCTTTGAAAGTAAAAGACAGTAAAGGAAAGGCTCAAAAGGTAACACGTAGCAAGTTAACTCCATGTTTGAGCATGATACTTTGAGTAATGATAGAGTTATGCATGGAAAGGGGAAATCTAGACTAGCAACTCATATGCATATCTAGGATGCCGAGAAGGTCTTGTGGTGTTTCTTTTATCTTCCTCTCGTGGCCTAGACCTTGTTCGGGACGAAGAAGTTTAAGTGTGGGGTGGTTTGATGAGCCATATTTATACGACTTACCGAGTCAACAAAACCCACCAAAAATGACACTTGATCCTATGAACTTTTACTTGTTAGTGTCATTTTGTATTTCAGGCATTTTGGGAGCCTAAAGAGGAATCGGGCTTAAAAGATGGCATCTTAGGCCAAAATCACCACAATGCATTATTGGCTCAGACTCAAGTTCCAAGCCCAAACATAGCCCACTTGCAAAATCTTGATGATTCTAGAAGCATCTCATCATTTGGCTCCTACCAATCCATTTTGGCTACTTCCAGAGCAAGAGTGCCTTGATGATTCTAGAAGCATCTCATCATTGGCTCATGCCAATCCATTTTGGCTACTTCCAGAGCAAGAGTGGTGGCCAAGTTAGACAAAACTCTAATCCATTTCCTATAAATGAGACCTCTTGGCCTAGGGTTTAGACATCATCCATAGTCCGAAATTGTTATTGCTTGGAGCTTCTCTCTCTTGTTATTCTCTTTGGCAATGAAAAGCAATCCTTTACTTTTCCTGTATTTACTTTCCTGTATTTACTTTTCATGTATTGCTATTGTATCCTCCCCATGGATATGAGTAGCTAATCCCCTATTCGGTTTAGGGTTCTACATTTGTGAACACATTTTGAGGCTCATGTCCTTAATGCTATTTTACATTTCACTAGTCCTTGTGCTTAATCCGATGGATCGAAATGCAAAACCAAGTGGATGTTTTTTCACAAAGCTTGGTTAAGCGATTGATCCTTATAGTTAATATCAATTGGAAGCCTTGTAGCCAAGATAGATAGTAACATCTAGATTGAATAACTCCTTATCAAGCTTAGTTATGGAGTTATCACTTTTGTCGGGATACTAGGGTATAACACCTTGATGGATTGTTTGATCAAGGAAGGGACTAGAAGCCTTAAGCCTTTGTCAAGCTTAGTTGTGGAGTATCACCTTTGTCGGGATACTAGGGTGTCACCTTTGTCGGGACATCACACAACACCTTGATTGGCTAAGGGTGTGGAGTATCACCTTTGTCGGGATACTTGGGTGTTTCCTTTGTCGGTTAATACCACACTTGGAAATGTGAAATAGATCATCTTATGCCTATGATGAATGTGTCACAAAAGTGAATCCCTAAACTGAATACTTACTCTCATTGAATCTTCCTTGTCATTTACTTTTGCTCTAGTCTTTTAAACCACTTCAAAACCCCCAAACTGTCTTTACTTTCTTTTCTGTTTTCCGAGAACAACAAGTAGCCACTACAACTCCCTTAGGTTCGACCCCTACTTGCCGCTTTACTAATCCATAGTAAGCCAAGAGTAGTGGAAATTATAAATGTAAATTTGAGAGGTCACGACGACGGCCTGTCAGTACGCATCGCTAATGAAGTGTTCGGTGACGACTACACTTCCGTAGTGGGCCCAGATGACGTCCGTGATATATATGCATTGGCACCGTTGTCGAACTCACATTGTGATTTATATATATGGTAATACTCTTTTCATTACTTGTTCATCATTTGTTGCAGGAGGTCTAACTTTACAAGTTTTTCATTTTGCAGTTCTTTATGAAATCAAATGATTGATTCAGAGGTTCGATTTGGGTTCTTCAATCACACGGACGTGAGCCCTTCCAATCACATAAATGAGAGGATGGAGGCGTTTGTATCAAGACTTCATATGCCAGACAAAGATCGCAATTATTGCTACTTTATGCCTTATATAAATCATGCAGAGTAAGTACATAAATTACTTGTCCTATATTACCTGTTTTTTAAAATATGGGTTGTATGAATTTAGTTTGGTTATGTAGGTTTCTTTGGATGTTGTGCGTTATCTTCCCCAACCAAGGTGTAGTCCATTGGTTTAACTCCTGGCCATATCAGACCGTTATACACAGCGATGCGAAAGCTTTAGTGGACTCGTAAGTTTCCATCTTACTATTATTTTGTCACTTGCATTGACAGTCACTAATTACGTATTGTTATTTATTTTAGGGGGTTGCAACGATACTATCAAGGATGTAATCCGAGGATTGATCGTCGAGTCGAATGGAAGATAGTGACGGTATTCATAGACAAAGCATTCCTTTAATATATTCTTGTAATTTTCATTAATAAAGTGTTAACTGAGATTGCTTATAATGCAGTGTCCGAAACAACCCGATGATACTAATTTATGCGGTTATTATGTTTTGATATTTATTCGGGACATAATGGAATTTGTTCGTGCTAATAACGGTGCATATGTGGAGAACTTTGACCAAGTAAGCATACTAGTCTCGTCTTACTCTATTAGAATGGTGACAAATGTTCTAATTAGGTTTGTTCTTAAAGCATGTTCTACCTACGTTTATTCTAAATCTATATTGTTCTAGTTAGGTTTGTTCTAACTCAATTTTTTGTATATATTCATGTTTATTGTATTCTTATTTGTTATAGGTTTTTCGTAAGGGGACACGAGCATATGAGTTGGGGAAGGTACAAGACGTGCGAGATGAGATCGCCGCCTACTTGTACAACTACTTATTCGAACATAGTGTTTACATGTGAATATTATTTATCTATGTGACGTTTGTATAAATCAATGTATATATGGATGGACTTGTATGAATGGTTGTATTTTGAGTGAAATGAAAGTGTTTCCATGTTTGGAAATGTGTAAAAGCAGGGTACTAAATTTGGTTTAGAATTTGTATTCAATTTTCAGGGGGATTTTGAGCTAAAACAACTGAAACCTGCCCAATTTTTTCCATATTTTATGCAACGGTTGCATAAAACCGTCGCATAAAAGCAACACTTATGCAACGGTTTGAGCACCAAAACGGTTGTATAATGGTTGATCTTATGCGATGGTTTTGTGTTGGAACCTGATGGACCATATTTATATGATTCATTAAGACAGTTAAACCCACCAAATTAGATGCTTTATCTTGACAACTTTTACTTGTCAGTTTCACTTTTGTTCTACAGGCTATTTCAAGGAGTAGAGATGAAACGAGCTAAAAAGGAGTTCTTAACGCTAAAAGTGGATTACAAGTCAGAACTGGCCATACTCCGACAATACTCCGATCAAGCCACAACTAAGTCCCAATGACTTATTCCAACAAAGATCAAGAACACAAGTGAAATGCCAAGTCTAAGTTCCTCACCTTTTGATGTCAACTAAGAAGCAACCAAGAAGTAACCAAAGGGCAACCAAAGGGCAACCGGAGTCATATGGGAAGTGATGGCTTTTGGAGGCAAAAGATCTCATTCCACTCAAACTCACTCCTCCTCTCCTCCTTTGCCACAAGGGCGGCGGCTCATGGCTTCTTGCCACCTTGGCCGGCGGCTTTTGGAAGCCTCCTCCCCCCTCTTGACATGTGGATGGCCTCTCCTCCACATCTCCTCCTTCCCTCCTACTCCCCTTTGCCTATAAATAGAACATCTCCTCCTCCTTTGTTCAATGTCCTTTGGTAGTCCCAAGTTCTAGTCCTTAGCCCATAGTCCCATTTTGGTTCCAAAGTCACAAGTTGTAGTTTCATGTTCTAATCCTTTGATCACTTGTAGCTTTGGTAGAAAATCTCTCTAGAATCCATCACCCAATCCTTGTAAACAATTGACCTTGATATTGAGAGCTCCAAGTTGTTCTTGAATTTTCCTTTGTGTTCTTGAGTTTTTACTTTCAAAACTTTACTTTCCTTGTCTTGATTTGCAAAACCCTTTACTTTCCTGTCTTTCAAAACCTTTACTTTACTCAGCACTTAGCTATGATATCCACCTCTATGGATATTCGTAGCTAAACCCTTCATTCGGTTAAAGGGGTGTGTGACAGAACCGCTCGTCGTCGAAGCGATTTGTACAAATAAATTTATAGTAGTCCACTACTTGCGACTATACTACTGGGTAGTACTTGGTAAGTAGGGGTCGAACCCAAAGGAATCAGGGGAATAGATGTTCTTGAGGGGGGTTGTTTAACGGGAGAGCGTGTTTAAGGTCGGTTGGTTGGTTTTAAAGCTACCAGCTATTTTGATTGATTGATTGGTTGGTTGGTTGATTTTAATACTGGAAAGTAAATTACAGTTTATAATTAAAAGAAATGTTCGGTTTCAGGGGGCTTGTATTATATCATGTTTATCATTGACCTTTAGTGAATCGTCTAAGTATTCTACGGTGTATCAAGGCCATTCCAAGCACTCGATTTGCGTACACTGTCTAGCCTATTCCAAGGACGTAGAACACTTAATTCTATTTAGACTAATACTCCATTCCCGGTTATATTAGCCTATGTGCATCCATTCAATCCCTTTGGCCCAGTTTTCAAATGGTTTTTCTGATAGTCGACCTCTTCGAATAGTTTATTCATTTAATCCCCTTGGCCCAGTTTTTAAATGGTTTATTTATCCGAGTGTGATCACGAATATCTAAGGAAGAGTTTACGAATTTGGACCCCTATGGTCACATTCCCAAATGGTTTACTATACCTTAGACATTCTAACTTTTATACATGGCACATAGAATCAGTGTTGATTACTAATTCGAGACACTAAGTTAATAGTCTAAAACATTTTATAATACAAGTGCGCCCCGTCTACCGAACTATTAGTTTAGCTACTATTCATCGCGCTAAACATTATACTAAGGAATTAAAGACAACAGTTGATTAAATAAATACTAAGAGATACTTACAACCGTTGAAGCGCCAAGGGAGCTATCCTTTATTTCCAAAGCAAGATTACAACGTTACAAGTATTACAACTTCTAGAGAGAGAAGTGAAATTGAGAATTGGTGTGTGAAATGAGGAGGAGGAGCTTCCTATTTATAGCCATGGAGGAGGAGGAGGAAGGGTGGTGATGGGTGGCAAGTGGTGGTTTTTGATTGGAGGAGAAAATCAAGGGAGGAGATTGGTGGCATGTGGAGGAAGGGGAGGAGGCCGGCGGCTTTTGGGTGGAGGAATGGGGTGGCGCCAAGTGGAGGAAGGGAAGTGGTGGAGGAGGAGAGGTGTTGAGCCGCTGGTTGCTCCTCCTTCAGCCGCCGGTCGCCGGTTGCTCAAGGGGGAGGAGCTCCTCCTTTGGCCACCTCTTGTGCAAGTAGCCGGTCACCTTGTCCCAATGTGAGTTTTGTACAGTTTTGTGCAGTCTTTTCACAAAACTGTCAATGTGTTCCTTCCCCGGGATGTCTTGACTTCACTCCTGATTTTTCTGATTAATTTATTCTGGTCAATTTGACGTCAGGATCCTTGACATTTCTTCAGTCGGCATATGATCTTGACCTTGGATTGACTCTTGTTATCTTTTCAGCTTAAAATCCTCTCCTTAGCTTGTTTTCACTTCAGTCTCTAAAATGCCCTGTGGAAATATATCGGGACTAACACGTAGATGTTAGACATACAAACAGTCTAATTCAAGGGGTTTTACTGTGTTTCTGACTCGTCTAACTTTGGTCCATCAGAATACCCCCCACTTTTAGTTGTTCGTCCCGAACAATGCTATTAAAGGGCGTAAGTTCTAAGTCTGGCTTTGGAATATGAAAATTAGACTGTGATACTCGATCTATCCTAATTCATGCATTGCTTACTTATTACCAAATTGAACTGCGTAAATAAATAGAAGAAACTTAATACTTGTACCTCCGTGCTGAGATGCAAATTATATTGGATGTCTCGGGAGATAGCTCTGTTCAGGTTCCTGGGTTGCAGCCTCGGGATCGTTTCTTACTATATGGTTTTCTTGTAGCTTTCTCTAGCACATGATTCGATTCGGGTTTCAGTGAGTTGAGCCTTTTTGATTTTCTTCTTTTTTGGCGAGGGACTGCTTTTGTAGTGAATTGGCCTTTGGCCTTTGATTTGACTTTTTTGAGTGCTTCACTTTTGCTCGGTTAAAACCTTCACAATTTTGGGCCTTTGGCCTCTCTTGATTTTCTTCTTTGAGTTTTTTGTCTTTTTGTGACTGCTAGTCCATTTTCTCAAGCCTTTTTGGGAGGTCCAATCTTCGCCCGCAAGCCTATGGAAATACCTCCCCGCTCCTCTCGTCTTTGTCGTTTTGCGCGGGTCAAGATGAGGGTCGCTCATCTATTTTCTCGGCTATTTTGACTAGAGAGAGGACGGTCTGATTCCCGTCCTCGCCTTTGCATAGATGCTTCTTGGCGGAGTTGACTTCAATTATTCACTGAAAACCCGAAGTGCAGCCTCCACTGACTTCAAAAACCATATAGTTTGATCTGATCCTTCGATTGCTTGCCAAGCCTCTCTAGGGCATTTCTATCAACTCCACATCCCTAGTTATCTCAGCACAAAGGACAAATGGAAAGTTACATTCTAAGTTTTTAAACTGTTGAATTTTCACAAGGTTAATGCATGAATTATGATTTATCTTTTTCACATTCTTAAGTTCATTTTTTCAAAAAGGTACTATTACTAAAAAAAAGAAAAACAGCCGCATGTTATTTATGTACACAGGTGGTTCTCACCCCCCACTTTTGAACGAAGGCGTGCCTTAGTTCAAAAGTCATGCAGGCTTAAAACTAAATACTGAATTTAAAAGACAGAAATTAAAGTGCGGAAAAGTAAGATAGTGTCGGGTTACCTCCCGACCAGTGCACTTGTTTTACGTCGTTGGCTCGACGATACCTCGTTTGTGGTTCATTGGTTTGGGTCCCATGGGTGGCTGAGGTCAAACTTTGCCACCATTCCTGTGTTGTTTCTTCCTGACTTCTTGCCGGATGTTGTGTTTTGGTCAGGACTCCTTTGTTTCGGGATTTTTTCCTTCCAATACCCCGGAGGGGGTGATGGGCTTTTCACTACTAGCCTTTTGAAGTTTTTGTATTTGGGACTGCCTAGTCCAGTTGCGGCATAGCAATGCTCCATCGGGGGGTTACTCTGCATAGGTCCTTTTCCCATCCGCTTTTCAGCCTCTTCTTGGATCGCATAGTTCGCTGCGACTTTCTCATTGATCAAGGGGAAAAGTCGGGAAGGCCTCATGAGGCTTGGTTCTGCCTCGTTATGTTAGTTCGTGAAGAACTGATCGTAGATAGTCTCAGCTGCCTGGGTAATGATAGTCGGGTATGGAATAGGCAGCTCGTCGGTAGTGTTCTGGACTTCTACTTTGTTGCTTCCGGTGCTTTCCATGTCTGATTCCTCGGATGGTTCGGGAGTCTCTTCTGACGGCTCGGTGGTTTCTCCTTCATTAGCCTCTGGGTCAGCTTCTTCTGTCTGCATTTCCTCGTCGGCTTGGGGTGCTCGTCTTGTGGCAGCGGCCAGGCCGATTATAAGGTACCACATGTCTGCAACGGTGAAGTTTGTTGCAGACCTTTTCATAGCTTCGTTAACTCTTCCCAGCTCTTCAGCCCTCATCCCACGAAGGAATTTTTGGAGAAGAACTTTCTTCGTAAATCCATGGTGCGGGCAGCTTGAGACGATGGCATCGTAGTTCATGTAGTATTCGTCCAAAGTCTCATCCCGGGATTGTTGAAGGCTCATGATCTTCTCACGGGTTTCTTGGCGTAAAGATGGTGGGGAGAATTCTTTCAGGAACGGAACGCAGAGGTCTACGAAACGTTCTGCACTGCAAGCGGTGGATGTGTAGTACCATATCGTGGCGAAGTCGGTTAGAGAGAATTTGAAGCATTTCAGCTTAAATTCCTCTAACACTTCGTTCTCAGGTTTGATGTGGTGGCAGACGTGGTGGAAGTTTCGGCAGTGCTGTACAGGGTCTTCTCCTTCCGTTCCTCCGAACAGGGGTAGAAATCGTGTTGTCCATGCATGCGTAATGGGTGCTGTCATAGAGAAAAGAAAGAAAAAAGAAAGGGGAGAGAAAGAACAACTATCCGATGGCTGATTCCCCGGCAACGGCGCCAATTTGACAGAACCGCTCGTCGTCGAAGCGATTTGTACAAATAAATTTATAGTAGTCCACTACTTGCGACTATACTACTGGGTAGTACTTGGTAAGTAGGGGTCGAACCCAAAGGAATCAGGGGAATAGATGTTCTTGAGGGGGGTTGTTTAACGGGAGAGCGTGTTTAAGGTCGGTTGGTTGGTTTTAAAGCTACCAGCTATTTTGATTGATTGATTGGTTGGTTGGTTGATTTTAATACTGGAAAGTAAATTACAGTTTATAATTAAAAGAAATGTTCGGTTTTAGGGGGCTTGTATTATATCATGTTTATCATTGACCTTTAGTGAATCGTCTAAGTATTCTACGGTGTATCAAGGCCATTCCAAGCACTCGATTTGCGTACACTGTCTAGCCTATTCCAAGGACGTAGAACACTTAATTCTATTTAGACTAATACTCCATTCCCGGTTATATTAGCCTATGTGCATCCATTCAATCCCTTTGGCCCAGTTTTCAAATGGTTTTTCTGATAGTCGACCTCTTCGAATAGTTTATTCATTTAATCCCCTTGGCCCAGTTTTTAAATGGTTTATTTATCCGAGTGTGATCACGAATATCTAAGGAAGAGTTTACGAATTTGGACCCCTATGGTCACATTCCCAAATGGTTTACTATACCTTAGACATTCTAACTTTTATACATGGCACATAGAATCAGTGTTGATTACTAATTCGAGACACTAAGTTAATAGTCTAAAACATTTTATAATACAAGTGCGCCCCGTCTACCGAACTATTAGTTTAGCTACTATTCATCGCGCTAAACATTATACTAAGGAATTAAAGACAACAGTTGATTAAATAAATACTAAGAGATACTTACAACCGTTGAAGCGCCAAGGGAGCTATCCTTTATTTCCAAAGCAAGATTACAACGTTACAAGTATTACAACTTCTAGAGAGAGAAGTGAAATTGAGAATTGGTGTGTGAAATGAGGAGGAGGAGCTTCCTATTTATAGCCATGGAGGAGGAGGAGGAAGGGTGGTGATGGGTGGCAAGTGGTGGTTTTTGATTGGAGGAGAAAATCAAGGGAGGAGATGGGTGGCATGTGGAGGAAGGGGAGGAGGCCGGCGGCTTTTGGGTGGAGGAATGGGGTGGCGCCAAGTGGAGGAAGGGAAGTGGTGGAGGAGGAGAGGTGTTGAGCCGCCGGTTGCTCCTCCTTCAACCGCCGGTCGCCGGTTGCTCAAGGGGGAGGAGCTCCTCCTTTGGCCACCTCTTGTGCAAGTAGCCGGTCACCTTGTCCCAATGTGAGTTTTGTACAGTTTTGTGCAGTCTTTTCACAAAACTGTCAATGTGTTCCTTCCCCGGGATGTCTTGACTTCACTCCTGATTTTTCTGATTAATTTATTCTGGTCAATTTGACGTCAGGATCCTTGACATTTCTTCAGTCGGCATATGATCTTGACCTTGGATTGACTCTTGTTACCTTTTCAGCTTAAAATCCTCTCCTTAGCTTGTTTTCACTTCAGTCTCTAAAATGCCCTGTGGAAATATATCGGGACTAACACGTAGATGTTAGACATACAAACAGTCTAATTCAGGGGGTTTTACTGTGTTTCTGACTCGTCTAACTTTGGTTCATCACTTATGGCAAGGGGTGGCCAAGGGAGGAAAACCTCCCCATTTTAAGACTTGTAACCGGCGGCTATGGGGAGAAGCCACAAGAAGTTGACATGTGTGGCCTTCTCCTCCACAAGCTCCTCCCCATCTCCTCCTCCCTTGGATGCAACACCACATGCCACCATCTCCACCCTCCATTCTCCTCCCCTTAGCCTATAAAAGGAGCCATCTCCTCCTCATTTCAATCATCCAAAAATCATAATACACTTCTCTTTCTAAGTTTGTTACTTTGTAAGTTTGGTTTATGAAATAATACTCTTGTTGGTTCTTGAGTATTATAACGGTTTGAAATTATAATACTCCTGTCGGTTCTTGAGTATTATAATACTGTAGAGAATACTCATGTTGGTTCTTGAGTATTCAGTAGGAATTAGGAATACTCCTGTTGGTTCTTGAGTATTCCACCCCCTCTCCTCTTACTGTTTTCAAAAACCCCGAGTATTTAGCTATGGTATCCACCTCTATGGATATTCGTAGCTAAACTCTTTATTCGGTTAAAGGGGTGTACTTGTATTGTAAAATGTTTTAGACCCTGCACCTAGTACATCTTTGTGTTCAAAACTTGTTCTATGTGCCATATATAGTCAGAATTTCCAAGGTTGAGTGGAAGCTGTAACAAGCAAAGCTCTTCCATGGGAATTCGTGAACATACTCGGTAAGTGGAAGCTGTAACAAGCAAAACTTATCTGAGGAGTTCGACTTATCTTAAAAACCATTTTGGGAAATCGTAACAGAAGATCAAATGGATGCACATAAGGCTAAGATACTTCGAAAGGAGGAATTAGTCTTAAGTAGAACAAGTGTTTTAAACGATGTTGCAAGTCTTGCGCTTAGAAATGGCCTCGATTCATCTTTGAACACTTAGTATGATCATTAGTGGTCAATGATAAACAATTATGATACAAGGCCCCTGAAACCGAATGTTTTCCTTGAATTACAAAACCCCCCAGTATTTACTTTTATAAATTGCTCGATCATCTGCAATCACCAACCGCTCATCTTCCGGAGGACTCGCAAATCACGCATCACCCACTGTAAGTCTTTCTTTTTACTTTTCAGTATTTATTTTCTGTAATTTACTTTTCCGCACACAAAACCAAAAACAACCAAAAAAAGTTACTTAGTCATAACCGCTAAAATCTCAATCAAACCTAAAAAACGCTCCCATCCTGTACAAATCCCACAAAGAACAACCTATCCACCTAATTCCCTTGGGTTCGACCCCTACTTATCACTTGCTACCCAGTAGTGTAGTTGCGAGTAGCGGAAAATATAAATTTATTTGCACAGAGAACATTGCACCTTAACGACAGTGCAGTGGGCTCCGTCAATACCCATCATCTATTAAGGGCAACAAAGAAGAAAATGCAACAAATAAACCTGAAGTCAGCAAGAAATCAGGTACATGTTGCGAAAAATTATAAAATAGATGGAAAACACTTAAAGCATGACAGTTAACATTTATTGTGATGTTCCCATGGTTGGCATGTCTTTGGCAAAACATCTTTAGACAGTTCAAGCTAGAGTTCAATCAGATATTGGAACAGAAGTACAGCGTACAGAAGACGCATGATCAAGATACGGTTCATTCTGAAAATACGAAAAGATTGAGGATCTTTCCAGTTGGAGTCGGTCAGCATCGTCACAGATTTCCTTACCAGAATTGGAAACCACCTGTCTAACTTGGGAAAGAGGATATCGTATGAAGAAGATGTGACGACGAGATTAAGTGATTAAAGCTTATCATTCAACGAAGTTATCTGATTGGAGCAAATCGACAGATCGTCATCAAAGGTTTGTGCGATCAAATATACGCAGATTCGCTGGGATAATATCGGATGGCTTGGGGTGGAAGTCATCTTCGAAGATCAAATATATATTCAGCAAATATTTCACAACATCTCCGAATTATTTGGCGTCATATTCTGATCGGATTAGGGTTTCGTCCAAGCATATAAATACAATGCTAGGGCGTCCTTATGTGTGCGACTTCCGAGAGAAAAAGCTAAACACGAGAGTTCGTGAGATTGGGGGAGAAGCGACGGCTGGCCATTCCACATCGGAATATCAGCCCTTAAGCAACCGTCTGTTCAGTGTGGTGTTCAGGCTGTGCTGGAGGATCAACGAAGTACACACACACAGCTATCAAGTTACGTCTTTGAGAGAAGGCGACTGGACTTCCGAGAAGTTCAAGACTAGGCCAAGAGAGAAGTCTCGTCCTACCCACAGGGGATCGAGGGGAGTAGCGACGAACCGAGATCGCAAATCCGAGAGACGGAGAGTTAGAGGCTAGGCGATTACAAACACGGGGTTGTGTAAGAGTAAGACCACTTGTAGCTCTAATTCTCGTAATAAGATTTGTGTCCCATTATAGGGTGTGGGAAACCCCCCAGAGTAGGCGAGGCCGAACTGGGTAACATACCGTGCGTGCTCCCGTTTCTTACTTTGGTTCCCGGTATTGCTTGATATACTGTTTAAATAATCTGTTGGAACACTCTCTGGTAGAGTTTGGTTCCTGTTAACTGTGTGTGTGTTTCAGTTATCCTCACCAACTGCTGGATCTTTGTGAGAGGTGTCCAAGGGCTATCTCAACTGTACCTTGAACTGTCAGTTGAACTGTTGTGCAAAGAGTTCAAAGTCTATCGCAACAGTACCTTGGACACAAGCTTGGACAGGGGACATAATTACAAATGGTCCAACTTAACCATAATTACAAATGGTCCAACTGGACCAAATTCTGACTTTCAAGAACCTGACATGGAATCACTCAAAACAAGTCCAACCGAAGGGCAACCCGAGTCAGACCGGAGCTGAAAGGACCGATGGCTTTTGGGGAAAAGATCACAAAGCTCTCACCCACTCCCCTCCACCTCACATGGCCGGCGGCTTCAAGGAGGAGATAACACATGGGGGGCGGCTCTCCTCCCCTCCACCTCACTCTGGCGGCTTTCTCCCCTCCACCCTCCTCTTGCCAAGTGTCTTGCTCTCATCCACATCCATCCCTCTCCTTAGCCTATAAATAGAGCTCCTCCTTCCCTTTGTAATCTCATTCCAACATCCCACAATCACATTCCAAAATCCCACAACAATCATCTCATATCACAAGTTACTTATCTCTCTAGCTTTGTGGGGACAATCATGTAATCGCTTTACTTTGGAATCAAGGCTTGATCTTTAGCACTCTCAACGGTTTTTGTAAGTACTCTCTTCTTTACTTTACTGTCTTTTCAATTCAACAAGTTTACTTTCCTATCTTTACTTTCGAAAACTTTACTTTCTGTCTTTCAAAACCTTTACTTTTCCAAGTACTTAGCTATAGTATCCACCTCTATGGATATTCGTAGCTAAACCCTTCATTCGGTTGAAGGGGTGTACTTGTACCATACAATGTTTTAGACCCTACTCTTAGTGCCTCTATGTGTTCAAAACTTGTTCAATGTGCCACATATTAGGTTAGAACTTCCAAGGTTGAGTGGATGCTTGAAATGGCAAAACTCTTCCGTGGGGTTCCTGAATATACTCGGGTAAGTGGATGCTTGAAATGGCAAAGCTTAACTGAGGAGTTCGACCTCTTTAAAACACCATTTGGATTGATCGGAAATGATTGATCAAATGGATGCACATAGGCTAGTATACCTTGAAATGGGGTGCTATTCGAAATAGAACAAAGTGCTCTATGACCTTGAAATGGGCTAGACAATGTGGCAAGTCGAGTGCTTGAAATGTCCTTGATACACTTTTGAACACTTAGTATGATCATTAGAGGTCGATGATAAAAAGACTATGATACAAGGCCCTTAAAACCGAATACTTTCCTTTAATTGTAATATCAACTGTTACTTTACTTTTCAGTACTAAAACCAAAACCAACCCCCCAACTGTTATATTTAATCCCCCCATTCGAAAGAACAATTAATCCACTAATTCCCTTGGGTTCGACCCGTACTTACCACTGACTACCAAAAATAGTTAAGTCGCGAGTATCGGAGATATAAATTTATTTTTGCACAGAGAACATCGCACCTTAACGACAGTGCGGTGGGCTCCGTCAGGTGTTCAACAAGCGCACATGATCAGTCATGGAATCTATAAATGTCAAAGTAAAGGATGAAGTGTTCATACAGGAGGTCCCGGACGACGCTGAAGACAGTACTAGCACAGCACCGGTAACACAACCATCATCCCAGCAGACAGAGCATGACCCGTCTGAAGGCACCTCTGACAACTCCCCTGAAGATCATCCATCTGACGACGCTGTTACTGTCGTATTGCCAGGGATCACCCAAGAAAACGTCACTACGCTACAACCCTCTCGACGAATTGCCAGGGATCCCCCAATCTCTGAAGTTATTGGTTCACCTAGTGATGGAGTTCAAACTCGCAGAATCCTGAGCAACTCCAGAGAATTGTCTGCCTGCTCGTGTTTCCTCTCATCAATCGAGCCAAAAAACATAAAGGAAGTGTTACTCGATGAGTATTGGGTCCTTGCTATGCAGGAGGAACAGGAAGAATTTGCTCGAAACGATGTATGGGATTTAGTTCCAAGACCTGATGGGGTCAACGTTATTGGTACAAAATGGATCTTCAAAAACAAGTCCGACGCATCGGGGAACATCACAAGAAACAAAGCTCGCCTCGTGGCACAAGGATATACTCAAATAGAAGGGATAGACTTTGAGGAAACCTTTGCTCCGGTCGCACGTCTTGAAGCCATTCGCCTACTGCTTGCTCTGGCATGTCACTTAAAGTTTTGACTGTTCCAGATGGATGTCAAAAGTGCCTTCCTAAACGGATTTCCTAATGAGGAGGTTTTCGTCGCTCAACCGAAAGGGTTTGAAGATCCGCATCACCCAGCATCGGTGTACCACTTGAAGAAAGCCTTATACGGTCTTAAACAAGCACCCAGAGCGTGGTATGAGCATCTCACAGTGTTCCTCGTCGATCATGGATATGTGCGAGGGGAGTGGACAAGACCCTGTTCGTTAAACACACAAGGTCAGACTTTATTATCGCACAGATCTATGTTGACGATATTGTGTTTGGGTCCAATACCCAAAAACTGGTGGATCAGTTTGTTGAACAGATGCAGAAGGAGTTCAAGATGAGCATGGTTGGGGAAATGAACTACTTTCTAGGACTCCAGGTGACTCAGAAGGAAGACGACATTTTCATCTCTCAAAGCAAGTATGCCAAGAATCTGATACAGAAATTTGACCTTGAGAAAGCAAGTCACAAACGAACTCTGGCTGCTACTCACATAAAGATAACCAAAGACGAGGCTGGAACAAAGGTCGATCAGACGCTGTACAGGAGTATGATTGGAAGCCTCCTATACTTGACAGCTAGTAGACAAAATATAGCATATGCCGTTAGCGTTTTTGCAAGATACCAGGCAGACCCCAAGGAAAGTCATCTCTTACAAGTTAAGAGAATCATAAAGTATGTATGCGGGACTATTGATTTTGGAATCTGGTATACCAAGGACACCAACCCACATCTGGTTGGCTACTGCGACGCAGACTGGGCAGGGAACGCTGAAGATCGAAAGAGCACATCTGGAGGATGCTTTTTCTTAGGAAATAACTTGGTCTCGTGGTTCAGCAAAAAGCAAAACAGCATCTCACTGTCTACGGCTGAAGCAGAATACATAGCAACAGGAAGCAGATGCACTCAACTTCTATGGATGAAGCAGATGCTGTCAGAATACGGAGTGAAACAAGAAGAAATGACCTTGTACTGTGACAATATGAGCGCAATCAGTATCTCAAAGAACCCAGTGCAACACTACAGGACGAAACACATAGACATCAGACATCACTTCATCCGAGAGCTGGTGATGGACCACAATTGTATGAATCATAAACACAGTTAAACCCACCAAATTAGACTGTTTGTCTATCTAACTTTGATGTTTTAGTCCCGATACATTTCTACAGGGTATTTCAGAGCTTAGAGAGAATACACGCTAAGGAAGAGCTTTTAGCACAGAAAAGATATCAGGAGACAATCCAAGGTCAAGATCAGACGCTGAATGAAGAAATCTAAAGATCCTGACTTGGAATCATTCAAAACAAATCAAACCAAAGAGA
Organism: Rhodiola kirilowii; assembly: GCA_033675215.1. Classification (NCBI taxonomy): domain Eukaryota; kingdom Viridiplantae; phylum Streptophyta; class Magnoliopsida; order Saxifragales; family Crassulaceae; genus Rhodiola; species Rhodiola kirilowii. The sequence goes on along the minus strand of CM066194.1, from coordinate 29,970,350 downwards.
AACCGAAGACAATCCGGAGCTGAAATACACTGATAGTTTTGTGCAAACTGCACAAAACTCACAAACCACTCTCCTCATGCCACATGGACCGGCGGCTTTCTCCTCACATCCATCCCTCCTCCTCTCCCACACCACCACATGTCACATCCTCCTCCATCCACACCAAAAGCCGCCGGCGGCTTTGCCCTCTCCCTCTCCCCTTGTGACACTTGTCTTCCTCTCCTTCTTCCCCCATCTCCACCCTTGGATGCCAAACCACATGCCCTCATCTTGGCCCTCCATTCCCCTCCCCTTAGCCTATAAATACCAAGCTCTCCTCCTCATTTCAAACATCCCAAAATTGTGTAAAACACTTCTCTCTCTAAGTTTGTTACTTTGTAAAGTTTGGTTTGATATCAATAAAAGTTCAGTTTGTTCTCAAATACTTTAGTTCGATCTTGAGTACTCCTGTTGGTTCTTGAGTACTCAAGTTTTCAGTTACAGTTCAAGAGTTACTCCTGTTTGTTCTTGAGTAATCTCTTTCTCTTCTCTCTTTACTCCTGTTTGTTCTTGAGTATTCTTTTCCAAATCCCCAAGTATCCTAGTTATGATGTCCAACTCCATGGATATTCGTAACTAAACCCTTCATTCGGTTGAAGGGGAGTTCTTGTTTTATAAAATGTTTTACTTCGTTTAGTTTCTTTTCTCTGTATTCAAAACTTGTTCTATGTGCCATTTATAAGGTCAGACTTTCCAAGGTTGAGTGGAAGCTACGAAAGGGCAAAACTCTTCTGTGGGAAGTCGTGAACATACTCGGGTAAGTGGATGCTACGAAAGGGCAAAGCTTATCTGAGGAGTTCGATCTATCTTTAAAACCATTTGGAAACTGGACCAAAGGGACCAAATGGGTGCACAAAAGGCTAAGATACTTCGAAAGGAGGAATTAGTCTGAAGTAGAACAAGGGTTTACAAACAGTGTGGCAAATTGAGCGCTACGAAAGGGCCTCGATACACGTTTGAATACTTAGAAGGGTTACTAAAAGAATGAACAGGATATAATACAAGGCCCCCCAAGACCGAATACTTCTCTCGCAATTACAAAACCCTCCTGTCTTTACTTTTATTGTTCAATCAACTGCAACCATCAACCGCTCACAATCCAGAGGACTTGCAATTCACGCATCACCCACTGTAAGTCTCCTTTGTATTTTCAGTATTTACTTTTCTGTAATTTACGTTTCAGCAATCAAATCCGCAACCAATCAAAAAGTCACGTAGTTGTTAGCACTAAAACCTCAACCAACTTAAAACACGCTCTCTCGCTAGACAAATCCCTTAAAAGAATAACCTATTCCCCTAATTCCCTTGGGTTCGACCCCTACTTACCAAGTACTACCCAGTAGTATAGTTGCGAGTAGCGGACTATTATAAATTTATTTGCACAAATCGCTCTGACGACAAGCGGTTCTGTCAAATTGGCGCCGTTGCCGGGGAATTAGCCATCGGATAAGTTGTTTGAATCAATACGCACTTCAAAACAACCATGTCTCGCGAAGAAAGCCACCATGACTACCAGGATGACGAAGAAATAAACCCGTACGATCGAAATGATGAGGTTCCATTCGTCGATAATCCGGAACAACTCATCAGAAACAGAAGAGCTCGTGATAGAGAGGCTGCCCGAGGAAATCAAGAACCACCCGAGGACCGAAACCCAGCTGGTCCAGTACAGCCCCCTAGATACCCACCATACCCTCAACCCCGACAAATGCCTAGGCAAGAACCTGTCTTCGACAACTACTATGGGGACAACAACTACCGTGAACCTACTATGGGAGAATTAAATGCCCCTAATTTCGAAACACAGCCGTGGTGCATCTACGAGAACCCTGAATTAGAAAACATAACCATCAACGCGACAGTAGCCCACAGCTTGCCAAAATTCTCAGGAACTCAAGGAGAATCCGCCACAACTCACCTCCAACGCCTGCATGGAATTTGCCAAAACCTAAAACCCAATCGAGTGAATATGGACGACTTTAAGTTAAAGGCGTTCTATTTTTCGCTCACAGACTCGGCAAACGACTGGTTCCTTTCATTACCTTCCGGAAGCATCAGAACATGGGCTCAAATGCAGAAGAAATTCGTAGACAAATACTATCCGGCGGGAAGAGCAATGCAAGTAAGGAGGCAACTACAGGAAATCACACAGGGTCCCAATAAAACCATGTACGATTACCTGGAAAAATTCAATTACCTAGAAAGGAGCTGCTGTACCCTTGGACTGCCCGAGAAACTCGTCATCGAATACCTCATTGATGGATTAAGACCCTTAGACAAAATGCTCTTGGATGCCTCAGCAGGGGGATCCATGATGAATCTATCATTAAGTGGCATAAGGAATCTCATCGCCAACGTTGCTGAAAATGCCCGATTTAGAGAAGAGACTGCTCGTCAAGATGAATTCTCTCGATCAAAAAAGGTAACACAAGCCGAAATATCAGTAAACTCCATAACTGAAGAGATGAAACAATTAAAGGAGATGATGATTCAGATCATACGAAGACAACCAGTTCCTGTAAAACCTTGTGAATTTTGCGGTTCTACGGAGCATCAGACTGACACATGCCAGACATTAATAGAAGAGGAACCTGCAAAAGTAAATGTAGTGGGAGGATACCAAAGATACAACAACAGCAACAACAATGACAGAGCCGGACAAAACAGACAGAACGGTCAAGCAACCAACCCAAACTGGCGTAACAACAACTATCCTCAGAAAGAGACACAACCAGCTATCCCTCAACTAGCCCAATCATTCTATCAACCGTACAACCAGGACACCCCAGCAGACCAATACCAACAGGGGGAGTCAAACCAGTACCAAGCAAGCTCAGGGAATTATCAAGGGGCAAACAAATCACTTGAGGATATGATGCTGCAATTAACTGGAACTGTGCAACAGTTGAATACTACTATGCATCGAAACCAAATCGAAACAAAAGAAGAATTATCAGACTTGAAGAAGCACATCGCCCAACTCGCTGCATCAGTATCCGCACTCCCTAGTAAACCCGGCGAACTCCTATCCCAAACTATTCAAAGCCCGCAGGAAAATATGAATGCCGTAACTCTTAGGAGTGGAAAAACGATTGTCGGCAAAACTGTGGAGCAAAAAGAAGAAAAAGACCCAAGGTTACCCAAAGAAAAACAAACAAGGCCCGAGCCTCTCGAAACTCTAGAGGAAGAAGCAACCGATAAAGACGGCGACATAATTGAGGAAGAACGGGACGCGTCCGAAGAAGAAGAGAATACGTCCCAGGAACACGGGCCTGACCTGATACCCAGAACCGAAAATCCTAGAATTACCACAACACTTCCATTTCCAGTACCTACACGCGTGCAAAAACAATATGTCATGGATAAGGAAGTGTTGGAGTTGTTCAGCAAGGTTGAAATCAACATCCCCCTCTTGGAAGCCATCAAGCAAATTCCTCGGTATGCCAAGTTTTTGAAAGAACTTTGTATCAACCGGAGGAGGAATACTGGAAACGATTAGGAGCTGATGAGTAGGAACGTATCGGCAGTCATGCAACGGAAAGTTCCCCCTAAATGTGGAGATCCTGGAACTTACACCATTCCGTGCAAAATTGGCAACATCAGAATCGATAACTGCATGCTAGACCTAGGGGCATCAATCAATGTTCTTCCCTTCTCTATCTACTCATGCCTTAAGATTGGACCACTCAAACCCACCGGTCTCACTATTCAATTAGCTGATCGATCATGCAAACAGCCCGAGGGCAAAATTGAAGACGTCCTGGTTCAAGTAGGCAAATTAGTATTTCCAGCAGACTTCTACGTCTTAAAAATGGAGAATGGCGGACCTACTGATCATGCACCTATTCTTCTCGGTCGTCCATTTCTGAAAACAGCAAAAATGAAGATAGACTGTGGAAGTGGGATGCTCTCAATAGAAGTAGAAGGAGAAGTCTTCAGCTTCGACATATTCCAAGCAATAAAGCACCCTATGGATTTCGAGGAAGTTCACGCTCTCGATGCTTTGGACGATCTGGTCCAAGAAACTCAATCAGAACCAAGGGCAGATCTCTTAGAAGCCGTACTCAACGGAGCCGAAAGCTCATTAACTGAAAACTTGCATGAAATGGTGGCCCACTTAACGATCTCGGAGCCTCTCACACTAGAATATGAAGTCAACGAGGTAAAATTATTCAAATCAAATACTTTCATGCCCTCGGTAATGCAACCCCCCAAAATAGAGTTAAAGCCCCTTCCTGGACATTTAAAGTACGCCTTCCTAGGAGATAATGACACTCTCCCAGTAATTATCAAGAGTGGCTTGGAAACAGGACAAGAACAAAGCTTGATAAAAGTGCTGAAACAACACAAGCTGGCTATCGGATGGACACTGGCCGATTTAAGAGGAGTCAGCCCGGCCGTATGCATGCACCGTATTCTACTTGAAGATGGAGCAAAACCATCAAGAGAGCCTCAACGACGACTCAACCCAATCATGATGGAGATCGTCCAGAAAGAAATACAAAAACTACTAGACGCGGACGTTATCTATCCCATTTCAGATAGCCAATGGGTGAGTCCTGTCCACGTGGTTCCCAAAAAAAGTGGGATCACAGTCGAAGAAGATGCCAAAGGAAACATGGTGACAACAAGGATCAAGAACGGCTGGAGAATGTGCATCGACTACAGGAAATTGAACGCCGTCACAAGAAAAGACCATTTCCCTCTACCATTCATCGATCAAATGCTGGACCGGCTGGCAGGCAAACCATATTTTTGCTTCCTGGACGGGTTCTCAGGATATAATCAGATCCCCATAGCACCTGAAGACCAAGAAAAGACAACATTTACCTGCCCATTCGGTACTTTCGCCTTCAGAAGAATGTCATTCGGCCTATGCAATGCTCCAGGAACTTTTCAAAGGGTTGTGACCAGCATTTTTTCAGACATGATCGGAGAATTTATTGAAGTCTTCATGGACGACTTCACCATCCATGGAGACACATTCGACGCGTGCTTAAGCAATCTGAACACAGTTTTAGCACGATGTGTGTCCATGAACTTAGTGCTCAATTATGAGAAGTGCCACTTCATGGTCACACATGGAATAGTCTTAGGACATGTCGTCTCGAAAGAAGGTATGGAATTAGACAAAGAAAAAATCGACCTGATCAAGACTCTACCATACCCATCCACGGTCCGAGACATCCAATCATTCCTTGGCCATGCAGGATTCTACCGACGATTCATCAAAGACTTCTCCAAAAAGGCATTGCCCCTATCCTCTCTCCTACAAAAAGAAGTTCCGTTTGAATTCACCGACGCATGCAAAAAAGCCTTTGATGATCTAAAGAAAGCCCTCACTAGCACACCTATCATCCAAACACCAAATTGGGAACTACCATTCGAAATCATGTGCGACGCAAGCGACTTCGCTGTGGGGGCAGTTCTCGGCCAAAAAATTGAAAAGAAATCAGGTGTGATCTACTACGCCTCACGAACCCTAGATCCTGCCCAACGGAACTACTCCACCACCGAAAAGGAACTCTTGGCAGTAGTTTTCGCTCTAGAAAAGTTCAGACCATATTTGCTTGGAGCAAAAGTAATAGTTTATTCTGACCATGCTGCCATCCGCTACCTGATGAAGAAAAAGGAAGCCAAGCCAAGACTCATACGGTGGATATTACTGCTGCAAGAGTTCGATGTAGAAATAAGGGACAAAAAAGGAATTGAGAATACGGTGGCCGACCACCTAAGTAGGATTGTCCGAAAGGAAGAAGAAGGGCACATAACCGAGTCATTTCCAGATGAGCACCTATACGCCGTTTCAACCAAAGTACCATGGTATGCTTCAATCGTCAACTACCTTGTGGGAGGTACGTTTCCTCCCTCTTTTACTAAAGCACAATGCATGAAACTAAACATGAGGCTAAACAATACTTATGGGATGATCCTTATTTATGGAAAATAGGACCAGATCAAATACTTAGGAGATGCATCCCTGATAATGAAATAGCTTCTGTTATTAGCTTCTGCCATGAGTTTGCATGCGGAGGACATTTTGGGCCTAAAAGAACCGCTAGAAAAATCCTAGATAGCGGCTTTTTCTGGCCAGGAATATTTAAAGATGCCAATAAAAAATGTAGAAAATGCGATAAGTGTCAAAGAGTAGGAAATGTGTCAGCTAGGAATGAAATGCCTCAAGTACCCATATTAGTCAACGATGTCTTCGACGTTTGGGGTCTTGATTTTATGGGACCATTTCTAGTTTCATGTGGTTACACATACATCTTAGTTGCTGTGGATTATGTGTCGAAATGGGTAGAAGCTAAGGCTACAAGGTGCGATGATGCAAAGACTGTCATAGAATTTTTGCGCACTAATATATTTTGTAGGTACGGGGTACCCAAAGCCATAATAAGTGACCAAGGAACTCATTTCTGCAACCGCATGATGGCTGCTACCTTAAAACGATACCATGTCCACCACCGAACATCTACGGCATATCATCCCCAAACCAATGGTCAAGCGGAGATCTCCAACCGCGAAATCAAGAGTATTCTAGAAAAGATGGTGAAACCAGGTAGGAAAGACTAGAGTCAGAGACTGGACGAAGCTCTTTGGGCTTATCGGACAGCGTACAAAACACCAATTGGAACCTCCCCCTTTCGGCTTGTTTATGGAAAGGCATGCCACCTTCCGGTAGAATTAGAACATAAAGCCTATTGGGCGCTCAAAAAGTGCAATCCAGATTTAAAAGCTGCCGGACTGGATAGGAAGCTTAAGCTATGCGAACTTGAAGAATTGCGGCTTGAAGCCTATGAAGAGCAAACAGACTACAAGGCACGGACGAAATTATATCATGACAAATTCATCCTCCGCCGCTCATTTAAGGAAGGACAACAAGTACTACTCTTTTCCTCACGGTTGAAGTTAATGCCTGGCAAACTAAAATCAAAATGGACCGGCCCTTATACTGTGACTAAAGTATACAACCATGGAAGGCTTGAGTTGGAAAGCATGGACAATAAAAGTAAATTCACGGTAAACGGGCAACGAGTCAAACATTACCACGGCGAAGCCAGCATAGCCCCACAAAAATTCAACTTGAGCCACCCATGGGATCCCAACCAATGATCAAAAGCAAGGTACTGTCGAGCCAACGACGTTAAACAAGTGCACTGGTCGGGAGGTAACCCGACACTATCTTACTTTTCTGCACTTTTAATTTCTGTCATTTAAATTTCCAATAAGCGCTCTCACCCACTTTTTGTATAGAAGGAATATCTTTCATGTAGGAATTAAGTTTGGAGCAAGACCGGATCAGCCAGGCAGCTTCCGTGAATTTACCGGGCCTGCGCTGAGAGTTCGAGGCCCCAGCCAGACTCTCTCGATTATCCAGCCTCATGCCATGTCATTTCCACGACACAGTAAAAGGGAGTTCTGTTCTTCTTTTTCCTTAATGTCATTTCCTTCTTTTGTATATATTTGCATGACTTTTGAACTAAGGCACACCTTCGTTCAAAAGTGTGGGGTGAGAACCATCTGCATGTTTTTCTTTTCTTTTTAAATAGTATCTTTTTGAAAATATGAACTTAAGAATGTGAAAAAGATAGATCATAATTCATGCATCAACCTTGTGAAAATGCAAACTGTTTAAAAACTTAGAATGTAACTTCTCATTTGTCTTTTGTGCCGAGATAAACTAGGGATGTGGAGTTGATAGAAATTGCCCTAGAGGGGCTTGGCAAGCACTTGAAGGATCAGATCAAACTATATGGTTTTCGAAGTCAGTGGAGGCTGCACTTCAGGTTTCGGTGAATAATTGAAGTCAACTCTGCCTTGAAGCATCTATGTAAAAGGCAAGGACGGGAATCAAACCGTCCTCTCTCTAGTCAAAATAGCCGAGAAAATAGATGAGCGACCCTCATCTTGACCCGCGCAAAACGACGAAGACGAGAGGAGCGGGGAGGTATTTCCATATGCTCGCGGGCGATGATTGGACCTCCCAAGAAGGCTTGAGAAAATGGACTAGCAAGTCACAAAGACGCAAAAAGCTCGAAGAAGCAAATCAAGAGGCCTCAGGCCCAAAATTGTGAAGGTTTTAACCGAACAAAAGTGAAGAACTCAAAGCGTCAAATCAAAGGCCAAAGGCCAATTCACTACAAAAAACAGTCCCTCGCCAAAAGTAATCAAAGTACTCAACTCACTGAAACCTGAATCGAATCACGTGCTAGAGAAAGCTACAAGAAAACCATATAGTGCGAAACGATCCCGAAGGTGTAGTCCAGGAGCCTGAAAAGGGCTATCTCCCGAAACATCCGAAATAATTTGCATCTCAGCACGAAGGTACAAGTATCAAGTTTCTTCTACTTATTTACGCAGTTTAATTTAGTAACAAGTAGTAATGCATGAATTAGGAAAAATCGAGTACCACAATCTTATTTTTATATTTTAACCAACTTACTTAGTAACGCCCTTATAAAGCATTGTTCGGGACGAACAACTAAAAGTGTGGGGTTATCTGATGGACCACAATTGTATGAATCATAAACACAGTTAAACCCACCAAATTAGACTGTTTGTCTATCTAACTTCGATGTTTTAGTCCCGATACATTTCTACAGGGTATTTCAGAGCTTAGAGAGAATACACGCTAAGGAAGAGCTTTTAGCACAGAAAAGATATCAGGAGACAATCCAAGGTCAAGATCAGACGCTGAATGAAGAAATCTAAAGATCCTGACTTGGAATCATTCAAAACAAATCAAACCAAAGAGAAACCGAAGACAATCCGGAGCTGAAATACACTGATAGTTTTGTGCAAACTGCACAAAACTCACAAACCACTCTCCTCATGCCACATGGACCGGCGGCTTTCTCCTCACATCCATCCCTCCTCCTCTCCCACACCACCACATGTCACATCCTCCTCCATCCACACCAAAAGCCGCCGGCGGCTTTGCCCTCTCCCTCTCCCCTTGTGACACTTGTCTTCCTCTCCTTCTTCCCCCATCTCCACCCTTGGATGCCAAACCACATGCCCTCATCTTGGCCCTCCATTCCCCTCCCCTTAGCCTATAAATACCAAGCTCTCCTCCTCATTTCAAACATCCCAAAATTGTGTAAAACACTTCACTCTCTAAGTTTGTTACTTTGTAAAGTTTGGTTTGATATCAATAAAAGTTCAGTTTGTTCTCAAATACTTTAGTTCGATCTTGAGTACTCCTGTTGGTTCTTGAGTACTCAAGTTTTCAGTTACAGTTCAAGAGTTACTCCTGTTTGTTCTTGAGTAATCTCTTTCTCTTCTCTCTTTACTCCTGTTTGTTCTTGAGTATTCTTTTCCAAATCCCCAAGTATCCTAGTTATGATGTCCAACTCCATGGATATTCGTAACTAAACCCTTCATTCGGTTGAAGGGGAGTTCTTGTTTTATAAAATGTTTTACTTCGTTTAGTTTCTTTTCTCTGTATTCAAAACTTGTTCTATGTGCCATTTATAAGGTCAGACTTTCCAAGGTTGAGTGGAAGCTACGAAAGGGCAAAACTCTTCTGTGGGAAGTCGTGAACATACTCGGGTAAGTGGATGCTACGAAAGGGCAAAGCTTATCTGAGGAGTTCGATCTATCTTTAAAACCATTTGGAAACTGGACCAAAGGGACCAAATGGGTGCACAAAAGGCTAAGATACTTCGAAAGGAGGAATTAGTCTGAAGTAGAACAAGGGTTTACAAACAGTGTGGCAAATTGAGCGCTACGAAAGGGCCTCGATACACGTTTGAATACTTAGAAGGGTTACTAAAAGAATGAACAGGATATAATACAAGGCCCCCCAAGACCGAATACTTCTCTCGCAATTACAAAACCCTCCTGTCTTTACTTTTATTGTTCAATCAACTGCAACCATCAACCGCTCACAATCCGGAGGACTTGCAATTCACGCATCACCCACTGTAAGTCTCCTTTGTATTTTCAGTATTTAATTTTCTGTAATTTACGTTTCAGCAATCAAATCCGCAACCAATCAAAAAGTCACGTAGTTGTTAGCACTAAAACCTCAACCAACTTAAAACACGCTCTCTCGCTAGACAAATCCCTTAAAAGAATAACCTATTCCCCTAATTCCCTTGGGTTCGACCCCTACTTACCAAGTACTACCCAGTAGTATAGTTGCGAGTAGCGGACTATTATAAATTTATTTGCACAAATCGCTCTGACGACAAGCGGTTCTGTCAGCTGGTTGAACAGAAGGTGGTTACTCTTACGCATGTTACAACAGACAAGCAATTGGCGGACATATTCACCAAACCACTTGATGCCGCTCAGTTTGAAACACTCAGATCCTCCTTGGGTCTGTGTGTTATCAAGAACTAAGTGTTCCAAACAGGGTCAGTCACAGGCAGAACACCAGTTCAAACAGTTGGGCTGACCACCTATCAACAAGGAGCTGGAACAGAAGGAAAAGAAGGAAGCATCTACCCAAAATGAGGAGAGTGTGCATACTGCGATGGAAAATCAGACGATTTCTCGACCCTAAATGAGGCAATCTCCTCTGCTCACCCAAGGCTTGCTCTCATACTGCCAAGAAGGAAGTACAAACGATGGGTCAAGCTTCAGTGAGCTAAAGGTGACAAAGCGGTAAATAAAAGCCGAATGTATTGAATCCTACTGCAGATTATGTGACCGGTTCTGCAAAAGAAGGGTAAGTCTGCAGGGCGAAGAGTGTGATCCAGATAAGCAGGAGAACGAGAATGCTAGTGGAGAACTGCAAGTGAAGCAATTGGGTAATGTGATGGAAGAATCCCATACACCCTTCAAGAATGAAGATCTGGATGCGCCGCTCAAGGATATTGATGAGCTTCTAAACAAGAAGATTTCAACTCTTGTCGAGACAAAAGGTGACCAGTTTTTCAGAAGCCCAGGGCGTAGATATGGAGGCAAGTGTGGCAGATGATGCAGTCTCAATTATGCAGTAAGGTGGTGAGAAAAATGTTGTCTCAAGAGTCGTCCAGCTCTTGTCCAGAGAAAAATTAAGGGACCGAAAGGTTGCCTGATGAGCTTACGAAGGATGCCCTTGTGATAGTGGATCCGCCAGCTTCTCCTGACTTGATGTCAAAGGTATGAGAATGCTTCAATATGATTGAGGATCAGAAGTTTCAGACCCCTCTGAGAAAAATGACGAGGCTAATGGTCAATGACCCTGATAAGGCTGTCCAAAACTCGCACAAGGAAGGGACTATCACTCATGCAGGAAATGAGCTTGTCAAGTTTCCAGAAAAATCCGACACCGATAAGGCAGCTGAGAAGACATCTGTTGAAGCAATGTGTCGATGACTGGAAATCAGGTAATAGAGTTTTCAAAGGGAACCGGAACTCAGTATCACTGGCTGAACTAAAAAGAGTACTGAAAAGGAGAAACCAAAAGAAGAAAGTAACCATCCAATCATACTTGACTGAAGTATCCCCCCCCAGAGGAATAGCACGAGTACAGATGCTAGGGGAACAAATACATCCAAGAAAAGAAAGAGGAGTGCTCCAGGATCTGCTCCACCCAGGGTATCAACTGAAGCATCTGAGCATGAAATGTGGTTAGTCGGTACAGATGCAGCAGCTAAGTGGAAGGGAGTGTAGAAGAAGGTCATCCCTAAAAGTCTACAGAATAAGACGTCGGACCCAAGGGAGTCATCCCAAACAACAGCTCTGACTATATTCTACTAAAGGATGTAGAGATCATTCAGGGGTTCGAACAGCCGCTAAGACGTGTTGGTCCGACAGTCTCACGGTATGTGTCCCTATCCTAGGCCATGTTCGAGGGGGAGTTGACCAGATTTCAGATACCGAAGAGTCGTAAGTGCTCCCTCAACTTGCGCTGATTAATTGGCTGGTTGCAACCCGATTGGACCCCTTGCCAGTTTGTGGCAAAAAGGGGGAGTAGTTCTGTCGTCTAAAGATAGATTCGGTTTTGCCAAAATGCCAAGGGGGAGATTGATGTTCCCATGGTTGGCATGTCTTTTGCAAAAACATCTTTAGAGAGTTCAAGTTAGAGTTCAATCAGATATTAGAACAGAAGTACATCGTACAGAAGACGCATGATCAAGATACGGTTCATTCTGAAAATACGAAAAGATTGAGGATCTTTCCAGTTGGAGTCGGTCAGCATCGTCACAGATTTCCTTACCAGAATTGGAAACCACCTGTCTAACTTGGGAAAGAGGATATCGTATGAAGAAGATGTGACGACGAGATTAAGTGATTAAAGCTTACCATTCAATGAAGTTATCTGATTGGAGCAAATCGACAGATCGTCATCAAAGGTTTGTGCGATCAAATATACGCAGATTCGCTGGGATAATATCGGATGGCTTGGGGTGGAAGTCATCTTCGAAGATCAAATATATATTCAGCAAATATTTCGCAACATCTCCGAATTATTTGGCGTCATATTCTGATCGGATTAGGGTTTCTTCCAAGCATATAAATACAATGCTAGGGCGTCCTTATGTGTGCGACTCCCGAGAGAAAAAGCTAAACACGAGAGTTCGTGAGATTGGGAGAGAAGCAACGGCTGGCCATTCCACATCGGAATATCAGCCCTGAAGCAACCGTCTGTTCAGTGTGGTGTTCAGGCTGTGCTGGAGGATCAACGAAGTACACACACACAGCTATCAAGCTACGTCTTTGAGAGAAGGCGACTGGACTTCCGAGAAGTTCAAGACTAGGCCGAGAGAGGAGTCTCGTCCTACCCACAGGGGATCGAGGGGAGTAGCGACGAACCGAGATCACAAATCCGAGAGACGGAGAGTTAGAGGCTAGGCGATTACAAACACGGGGTTGTGTAAGAGTAAGACCACTTGTAGCTCTAATTCTCATAATACGATTTGTGTCCCATTATAGGGTGTGGGAAACCCCCTGACAGAACCGCTTGTCGTCAGAGCGATTTGTGCAAATAAATTTATAATAGTCCGCTACTCGCAACTATACTACTGGGTAGTACTTGGTAAGTAGGGGTCGAACCCAAGGGAATTAGGGGAATAGGTTATTCTTTTAAGGGATTTGTCTAGCGAGAGAGCGTGTTTTAAGTTGGTTGAGGTTTTAGTGCTAACAACTACGTGACTTTTTGATTGGTTGCGGATTTGATTGCTGAAACGTAAATTACAGAAAATTAAATACTGAAAATACAAAGGAGACTTACAGTGGGTGATGCGTGAATTGCAAGTCCTCCGGATTGTGAGCGGTTGATGGTTGCAGTTGATTGAACAATAAAAGTAAAGACAGGAGGGTTTTGTAATTGCGAGAGAAGTATTCGGTCTTGGGGGGCCTTGTATTATATCCTGTTCATTCTTTTAGTAACCCTTCTAAGTATTCAAACGTGTATCGAGGCCCTTTCGTAGCGCTCAATTTGCCACACTGTTTGTAAACCCTTGTTCTACTTCAGACTAATTCCTCCTTTCGAAGTATCTTAGCCTTTTGTGCACCCATTTGGTCCCTTTGGTCCAGTTTCCAAATGGTTTTAAAGATAGATCGAACTCCTCAGATAAGCTTTGCCCTTTCGTAGCATCCACTTACCCGAGTATGTTCACGACTTCCCACAGAAGAGTTTTGCCCTTTCGTAGCTTCCACTCAACCTTGGAAAGTCTGACCTTATAAATGGCACATAGAACAAGTTTTGAATACAGAGAAAAGAAACTAAACGAAGTAAAACATTTTATAAAACAAGAACTCCCCTTCAACCGAATGAAGGGTTTAGTTACGAATATCCATGGAGTTGGACATCATAACTAGGATACTTGGGGATTTGGAAAAGAATACTCAAGAACAAACAGGAGTAAAGAGAGAAGAGAAAGAGATTACTCAAGAACAAACAGGAGTAACTCTTGAACTGTAACTGAAAACTTGAGTACTCAAGAACCAACAGGAGTACTCAAGATCGAACTAAAGTATTTGAGAACAAACTGAACTTTTATTGATATCAAACCAAACTTTATAAAGTAACAAACTTAGAGAGAGAAGTGTTTTACACAATTTTGGGATGTATTGAAATGAAGAGGAGAGCTTCCTTTTATAGGCATGGAGGATGGAAATGGAGGGCCAAGATGAGGGCATGTGGTTTGGCATCCAAGGGTGGAGATGGGGGAAGAAGGAGAGGAAGACAAGTGTCACAAGGGGAGAGGGAGAGGGCAAAGCCGCCGGCGGCTTTTGGTGTGGATGGAGGAGGATGTGACATGTGGTGGTGTGGGAGAGGAGGAGGGATGGATGTGAGGAGAAAGCCGCCGGTCCATGTGGCATGAGGAGAGTGGTTTGTGAGTTTTGTGCAGTTTGCACAAAACTATCAGTGTATTTCAGCTCCGGATTGTCTTCGGTTTCTCTTTGGTTTGATTTGTTTTGAATGATTCCAAGTCAGGATCTTTAGATTTCTTCATTCAGCGTCTGATCTTGACCTTGGATTGTCTCCTGATATCTTTTCTGTGCTAAAAGCTCTTCCTTAGCGTGTATTCTCTCTAAGCTCTGAAATACCCTGTAGAAATGTATCGGGACTAAAACATCGAAGTTAGATAGACAAACAGTCTAATTTGGTGGGTTTAACTGTGTTTATGATTCATACAATTGTGGTCCATCAGATAACCCCACACTTTTAGTTGTTCGTCCCGAACAATGCTTTATAAGGGCGTTACTAAGTAAGTTGGTTAAAATATAAAAATAAGATTGTGGTACTCGATTTTTCCTAATTCATGCATTACTACTTGTTACTAAATTAAACTGCGTAAATAAGTAGAAGAAACTTGATACTTGTACCTTCGTGCTGAGATGCAAATTATTTCGGATGTTTCGGGAGATAGCCCTTTTCAGGCTCCTGGACTACACCTTCGGGATCGTTTCGCACTATATGGTTTTCTTGTAGCTTTCTCTAGCACGTGATTCGATTCAGATTTCAGTGAGTTGAGTACTTTGATTACTTTTGGCGAGGGACTGCTTTTTGTAGTGAATTGGCCTTTGGCCTTTGATTTGACGCTTTGAGTTCTTCACTTTTGTTCGTATAAACCTTCACAATTTTGGGCCTGAGGCCTCTTGATTTGCTTCTTCGAGCTTTTTGCGTCTTTGTGACTTGCTAGTCCATTTTCTCAAGCCTTCTTGGGAGGTCCAATCATCGCCCGCGAGCATATGGAAATACCTCCCCGCTCCTCTCGTCTTCGTCGTTTTGCGCGGGTCAAGATGAGGGTCGCTCATCTATTTTCTCGGCTATTTTGACTAGAGAGAGGACGGTTTGATTCCCGTCCTTGCCTTTTACATAGATGCTTCAAGGCAGAGTTGACTTCAATTATTCACCGAAACCTGAAGTGCAGCCTCCACTGACTTCGAAAACCATATAGTTTGATCTGATCCTTCAAGTGCTTGCCAAGCCCCTCTAGGGCAATTTCTATCAACTCCACATCCCTAGTTTATCTCGGCACAAAAGACAAATGAGAAGTTACATTCTAAGTTTTTAAACAGTTTGCATTTTCACAAGGTTGATGCATGAATTATGATCTATCTTTTTCACATTCTTAAGTTCATATTTTCAAAAAGATACTATTTAAAAAGAAAAGAAAAACATGCAGATGGTTCTCACCCCACACTTTTGAACGAAGGTGTGCCTTAGTTCAAAAGTCATGCAAATATATACAAAAGAAGGAAATGACATTAAGGAAAAAGAAGAACAGAACTCCCTTTTACTGTGTCGTGGAAATGACATGGCATGAGGCTGGATAATCGAGAGAGTCTGGCTGGGGCCTCGAACTCTCAGCGCAGGCCCGATAAATTCACGGAAGCTGCCTGGCTGATCCGGTCTTGCTCCAAACTTAATTCCTACATGAAAGATATTCCTTCTATACAAAAAGTGGGTGAGAGCGCTTATTGGAAATTTAAATGACAGAAATTAAAAGTGCAGAAAAGTAAGATAGTGTCGGGTTACCTCCCGACCAGTGCACTTGTTTAACGTCGTTGGCTCGACAGTACCTTGCTTTTGATCATTGGTTGGGATCCCATGGGTGGCTCAAGTCGAATTTTTGTGGGGCTATGCTGGCTTCGCCGTGGTAATGTTTGACTCGTTGCCCGTTTACCGTGAATTTACTTTTATTGTCCATGCTTTCCAACTCAAGCCTTCCATGGTTGTATACTTTAGTCACAGTATAAGGGCCGGTCCATTTTGATTTTAGTTTGCCAGGCATTAACTTCAACCGTGAGGAAAAGAGTAGTACTTGTTGTCCTTCCTTAAATGAGCGGCGGAGGATGAATTTGTCATGATATAATTTCGTCCGTGCCTTGTAGTCGGTTTGCTCTTCATAGGCTTCAAGCCGCAATTCTTCAAGTTCGCATAGCTTAAGCTTCCTATCCAGTCCGGCAGCTTTTAAATCTGGATTGCACTTTTTGAGCGCCCAATAGGCTTTATGTTCTAATTCTACCGGAAGGTGGCATGCCTTTCCATAAACAAGCTGAAAGGGGGAGGTTCCAATTGGGGTTTTGTACGCTGTCCGATAAGCCCAAAGAGCTTCGTCCAGTCTCTGACTCCAGTCTTTCCTACCTGGTTTCACCATCTTTTCTAGAATACTCTTGATTTCGCGGTTGGAGATCTCCGCTTGACCATTGGTTTGGGGATGATATGCCGTAGATGTTCGGTGGTGGACATGGTATCGTTTTAAGGTAGCAGCCATCATGCGGTTGCAGAAATGAGTTCCTTGGTCACTTATTATGGCTTTGGGTACCCCGTACCTACAAAATATATTAGTGCGCAAAAATTCTATGACAGTCTTTACATCATCGCACCTTGTAGCCTTAGCTTCTACCCATTTCGACACATAATCCACAGCAACTAAGATGTATGTGTAACCACATGAAACTGGAAATGGTCCCATAAAATCAAGACCCCAAACGTCGAAGACATCGTTGACTAATATGGGTACTTGAGGCATTTCATTCCTAGCTGACACATTTCCTACTCTTTGACACTTATCGCATTTTCTACATTTTTTATTGGCATCTTTAAATATTCCTGGCCAGAAAAAGCCGCTATCTAGGATTTTTCTAGCGGTTCTTTTAGGCCCAAAATGTCCTCCGCATGCAAACTCATGGCAGAAGCTAATAACAGAAGCTATTTCATTATCAGGGATGCATCTCCTAAGTATTTGATCTGGTCCTATTTTCCATAAATAAGGATCATCCCATAAGTATTGTTTAGCCTCATGTTTAAGTTTCATGCATTGTGCTTTAGTAAAAGAGGGAGGAAACGTACCTCCCACAAGGTAGTTGACGATTGAAGCATACCATGGTACTTTGGTTGAGACGGCGTATAGGTGCTCATCTGGAAATGACTCGGTTATGTGCCCTTCTTCTTCCTTTCGGACAATCCTACTTAGGTGGTCGGCCACCGTATTCTCAATTCCTTTTTTGTCCCTTATTTCTACATCGAACTCTTGCAGCAGTAATATCCACCGTATGAGTCTTGGCTTGGCTTCCTTTTTCTTCATCAGGTAGCGGATGGCAGCATGGTCAGAATAAACTATTACTTTTGCTCCAAGCAAATATGGTCTGAACTTTTCTAGAGCGAAAACTACTGCCAAGAGTTCCTTTTCGGTGGTGGAGTAGTTCCGTTGGGCAGGATCTAGGGTTCGTGAGGCGTAGTAGATCACACCTGATTTCTTTTCAATTTTTTGGCCGAGAACTGCCCCCACAGCGAAGTCGCTTGCGTCGCACATGATTTCGAATGGTAGTTCCCAATTTGGTGTTTGGATGATAGGTGTGCTAGTGAGGGCTTTCTTTAGATCATCAAAGGCTTTTTTGCATGCGTCGGTGAATTCAAACGGAACTTCTTTTTGTAGGAGAGAGGATAGGGGCAATGCCTTTTTGGAGAAGTCTTTGATGAATCGTCGGTAGAATCCTGCATGGCCAAGGAATGATTGGATGTATCGGACCGTGGATGGGTATGGTAGAGTCTTGATCAGGTCGATTTTTGCTTTGTCTACTTCCATACCTTCTTTCGAGACGACATGTCCTAAGACTATTCCATGTGTTACCATGAAGTGGCACTTCTCATAATTGAGCACTAAGTTCATGGACACACATCGTGCTAAAACTGTGTTCAGATTGCTTAAGCACGCGTCGAATGTGTCTCCATGGATGGTGAAGTCGTCCATGAAGACTTCAATAAATTCTCCGATCATGTCTGAAAAAATGCTGGTCACAACCCTTTGAAAAGTTCCTGGAGCATTGCATAGGCCGAATGACATTCTTCTGAAGGCGAAAGTACCGAATGGGCAGGTAAATGTTGTCTTTTCTTGGTCTTCAGGTGCTATGGGGATCTGATTATATCCTGAGAACCCGTCCAGGAAGCAAAAATATGGTTTGCCTGCCAGCCGGTCCAGCATTTGATCGATGAATGGTAGAGGGAAATGGTCTTTTCTTGTGACGGCGTTCAATTTCCTGTAGTCGATGCACATTCTCCAGCCGTTCTTGATCCTTGTTGTCACCATGTTTCCTTTGGCATCTTCTTCGACTGTGATCCCACTTTTTTTGGGAACCACGTGGACAGGACTCACCCATTGGCTATCTGAAATGGGATAGATAACGTCCGCGTCTAGTAGTTTTTGTATTTCTTTCTGGACGATCTCCATCATGATTGGGTTGAGTCGTCGTTGAGGCTCTCTTGATGGTTTTGCTCCATCTTCAAGTAGAATATGGTGCATGCATACGGCCGGGCTGACTCCTCTTAAATCGGCCAGTGTCCATCCGATAGCCAGCTTGTGTTGTTTCAGCACTTTTATCAAGCTTTGTTCTTGTCCTGTTTCCAAGCCACTCTTGATAATTACTGGGAGAGTGTCATTATCTCCTAGGAAGGCGTACTTTAAATGTCCAGGAAGGGGCTTTAACTCTATTTTGGGGGGTTGCATTACCGAGGGCACGAAAGTATTTGATTTGAATAATTTTACCTCGTTGACTTCATATTCTAGTGTGAGAGGCTCCGAGATCGTTAAGTGGGCCACCATTTCATGCAAGTTTTCAGTTAATGAGCTTTCGGCTCCGTTGAGTACGGCTTCTAAGAGATCTGCCCTTGGTTCTGATTGAGTTTCTTGGACCAGATCGTCCAAAGCATCGAGAGCGTGAACTTCCTCGAAATCCATAGGGTGCTTTATTGCTTGGAATATGTCGAAGCTGAAGACTTCTCCTTCTACTTCTATTGAGAGCATCCCACTTCCACAGTCTATCTTCATTTTTGCTGTTTTCAGAAATGGACGACCGAGAAGAATAGGTGCATGATCAGTAGGTCCGCCATTCTCCATTTTTAAGACGTAGAAGTCTGCTGGAAATACTAATTTGCCTACTTGAACCAGGACGTCTTCAATTTTGCCCTCGGGCTGTTTGCATGATCGATCAGCTAATTGAATAGTGAGACCGGTGGGTTTGAGTGGTCCAATCTTAAGGCATGAGTAGATAGAGAAGGGAAGAACATTGATTGATGCCCCTAGGTCTAGCATGCAGTTATCGATTCTGATGTTGCCAATTTTGCACGGAATGGTGTAAGTTCTAGGATCTCCACATTTAGGGGGAACTTTCCGTTGCATGACTGCCGATACGTTCCTACTCATCAGCTTCTGATCGTTTCCAGTATTCCTCCTCCGGTTGATACAAAGTTCTTTCAAAAACTTGGCATACCGAGGAATTTGCTTGATGGCTTCCAAGAGGGGGATGTTGATTTCAACCTTGCTGAACAACTCCAACACTTCCTTATCCATGACATATTGTTTTTGCACGCGTGTAGGTACTGGAAATGGAAGTGTTGTGGTAATTCTAGGATTTTCGGTTCTGGGTATCAGGTCAGGCCCGTGTTCCTGGGACGTATTCTCTTCTTCTTCGGACGCGTCCCGTTCTTCCTCAATTATGTCGCCATCTTTATCGGTTGCTTCTTCCTCTAGAGTTTCGAGAGGCTCGGGCCTTGTTTGTTTTTCTTTGGGTAACCTTGGGTCTTTTTCTTCTTTTTGCTCCACAGTTTTGCCGACAATCGTTTTTCCACTCCTAAGAGTTACGGCATTCATATTTTCCTGCGGGCTTTGAATAGTTTGGGACAGGAGTTCGCCGGGTTTACTAGGGAGTGCGGATACTGATGCAGCGAGTTGGGCGATGTGCTTCTTCAAGTCTGATAATTCTTCTTTTGTTTCGATTTGGTTTCGATGCATAGTAGTATTCAACTGTTGCACAGTTCCAGTTAATTGCAGCATCATATCCTCAAGTGATTTGTTTGCCCCTTGATAATTCCCTGAGCTTGCTTGGTACTGGTTTGACTCCCCCTGTTGGTATTGGTCTGCTGGGGTGTCCTGGTTGTACGGTTGATAGAATGATTGGGCTAGTTGAGGGATAGCTGGTTGTGTCTCTTTCTGAGGATAGTTGTTGTTACGCCAGTTTGGGTTGGTTGCTTGACCGTTCTGTCTGTTTTGTCCGGCTCTGTCATTGTTGTTGCTGTTGTTGTATCTTTGGTATCCTCCCACTACATTTACTTTTGCAGGTTCCTCTTCTATTAATGTCTGGCATGTGTCAGTCTGATGCTCCGTAGAACCGCAAAATTCACAAGGTTTTACAGGAACTGGTTGTCTTCGTATGATCTGAATCATCATCTCCTTTAATTGTTTCATCTCTTCAGTTATGGAGTTTACTGATATTTCGGCTTGTGTTACCTTTTTTGATCGAGAGAATTCATCTTGACGAGCAGTCTCTTCTCTAAATCGGGCATTTTCAGCAACGTTGGCGATGAGATTCCTTATGCCACTTAATGATAGATTCATCATGGATCCCCCTGCTGAGGCATCCAAGAGCATTTTGTCTAAGGGTCTTAATCCATCAATGAGGTATTCGATGACGAGTTTCTCGGGCAGTCCAAGGGTACAGCAGCTCCTTTCTAGGTAATTGAATTTTTCCAGGTAATCGTACATGGTTTCATTGGGACCCTGTGTGATTTCCTGTAGTTGCCTCCTTACTTGCATTGCTCTTCCCGCCGGATAGTATTTGTCTACGAATTTCTTCTGCATTTGAGCCCATGTTCTGATGCTTCCGGAAGGTAATGAAAGGAACCAGTCGTTTGCCGAGTCTTTGATGGAAAAATAGAACGCCTTTAACTTAAAGTCGTCCATATTCACTCGATTGGGTTTTAGGTTTTGGCAAATTCCATGTAGGCGTTGGAGGTGAGTTGTGGCGGATTCTCCTTGAGTTCCTGAGAATTTTGGCAAGCTATGGGCTACTGTCGCGTTGATGGTTATGTTTTCTAATTCAGGGTTCTCGTAGATGCACCACGGCTGTGTTTCGAAATTAGGGGCATTTAATTCTCCCATAGTAGGTTCACGGTAGTTGTTGTCCCCATAGTAGTTGTCGAAGACAGGTTCTTGCCTAGGCATTTGTCGGGGTTGAGGGTATGGTGGGTATCTAGGGGGCTGTACTGGACCAGCTGGGTTTCGGTCCTCGGGTGGTTCTTGGTTTCTTCGGGCAGCCTCTCTATCACGAGCTCTTCTGTTTCTGATGAGTTGTTCCGGATTATCGACGAATGGAACCTCATCATTTCGATCGTACGGGTTTATTTCTTCGTCATCCTGGTAGTCATGGTGGCTTTCTTCGCGAGACATGGTTGTTTTGAAGTGCGTATTGATTCGAACAACTTATCCGATGGCTAATTCCTCGGCAACGGCGCCAATTTGACAGAACCGCTTGTTGTCAGAGCGATTTGTGCAAATAAATTTATAATAGTCCGCTACTCGCAACTATACTACTGGGTAGTACTTGGTAAGTAGGGGTCGAACCCAAGGGAATTAGGGGAATAGGTTATTCTTTTAAGGGATTTGTCTAGCGAGAGAGCGTGTTTTAAGTTGGTTGAGGTTTTAGTGCTAACAACTACGTGACTTTTTGATTGGTTGCGGATTTGATAGCTGAAACGTAAATTACAGAAAAGTAAATACTGAAAATACAAAGGAGACTTACAGTGGGTGATGCGTGAATTGCAAGTCCTCCGGATTGTGAGCGGTTGATGGTTGCAGTTGATTGAACAATAAAAGTAAAGACAGGAGGGTTTTGTAATTGCGAGAGAAGTATTCAGTCTTGGGGGGCCTTGTATTATATCCTGTTCATTCTTTTAGTAACCCTTCTAAGTATTCAAACGTGTATCGAGGCCCTTTCGTAGCGCTCAATTTGCCACACTGTTTGTAAACCCTTGTTCTACTTCAGACTAATTCCTCCTTTCGAAGTATCTTAGCCTTTTGTGCACCCATTTGGTCCCTTTGGTCCAGTTTCCAAATGGTTTTAAAGATAGATCGAACTCCTCAGATAAGCTTTGCCCTTTCGTAGCATCCACTTACCCGAGTATGTTCACGACTTCCCACAGAAGAGTTTTGCCCTTTCGTAGCTTCCACTCAACCTTGGAAAGTCTGACCTTATAAATGGCACATAGAACAAGTTTTGAATACAGAGAAAAGAAACTAAACGAAGTAAAACATTTTATAAAACAAGAACTCCCCTTCAACCGAATGAAGGGTTTAGTTACGAATATCCATGGAGTTGGACATCATAACTAGGATACTTGGGGATTTGGAAAAGAACACTCAAGAACAAACAGGAGTAAAGAGAGAAGAGAAAGAGATTACTCAAGAACAAACAGGAGTAACTCTTGAACTGTAACTAAAAACTTGAGTACTCAAGAACCAACAGGAGTACTCAAGATCGAACTAAAGTATTTGAGAACAAACTGAACTTTTATTGATATCAAACCAAACTTTACAAAGTAACAAACTTAGAGAGAGAAGTGTTTTACACAATTTTGGGATGTATTGAAATGAGGAGGAGAGCTTCCTTTTATAGGCATGGAGGATGGAAATGGAGGGCCAAGATGAGGGCATGTGGTTTGGTATCCAAGGGTGGAGATGGGGGAAGAAGGAGAGGAAGACAAGTGTCACAAGGGGAGAGGGAGAGGGCAAAGCCGCCGGCGGCTTTTGGTGTGGATGGAGGAGGATGTGACATGTGGTGGTGTGGGAGAGGAGGAGGGATGGATGTGAGGAGAAAGCCGCCGGTCCATGTGGCATGAGGAGAGTGGTTTGTGAGTTTTGTGCAGTTTGCACAAAACTATCAGTGTATTTCAGCTCCGGATTGTCTTCGGTTTCTCTTTGGTTTGATTTGTTTTGAATGATTCCAAGTCAGGATCTTTAGATTTCTTCATTCAGCGTCTGATCTTGACCTTGGATTGTCTCTTGATATCTTTTCTATGCTAAAAGCTCTTCCTTAGCGTGTATTCTCTCTAAGCTCTGAAATACCCTGTAGAAATGTATCGGGACTAAAACATCGAAGTTAGATAGACAAACAGTCTAATTTGGTGGGTTTAACTGTGTTTATGATTCATACAATTGTGGTCCATCACCCCCCAGAGTAGGCGAGGCCGAACTGGGTAACATACCGTGCGTGCTCCCGTTTCTTACTTTGGTTCCTGGTACTGCTTGATATACTGTTTAAATAATCTGTTGGAACACTCTCTGGTAGAGTTTGGTTCCTGTTAACTGTGTGTGTGTTTCAGTTATCCTCACCAACTGCTGGATCTTTGTGAGAGGTGTCGAAGGGCTATCTCAACTGTACCTTAAACAGTCAGTTGAACTGTTGTGCAAAGAGTTCAAAGTCTGTCGCAACAGTACCCTGGACACAAGCTTGGATAGGGGACATAATTACATATTGCCTTGACAAGACTAATTATATTTACTTTATTTAGCTGGAAAAAAATATGTCACAAAAGATGCATGACACTAAATCCAAGATCGATGATGATTTCATGCTCGAAACTTCGCGGGGTAAGGCTCAAGGCAAGGCAAGGCAAAGAAACTATCTCCACCAGGTAATGTACAAGGTTCACATTAGCAGTAATTTATAAAACTAAGCAATTATAATTCGTATCAAATTGATTAAAATTCATAGCTGCCTGTTTGCTTATGCGTTTACATTGAAGAAGAGACAGAAAGCTCAGAATCCAGCGAAGATGAAGCCAGTGAAACTGAAGATGGCAACAACTTTAAAATAGTGTTGTCTAATGGTAACCCACAACCCAAAAATCAATCCAAAACAGATGGTCAAAAGAAAAGATACCATGGATTTGAAACAAGGACCACACCAAATACTCTACCAGAAGCAATAAGGACCCATACTGATCCACAGAGGGTAGCAGTGGGTTCGATGGGTTTGGACGGCATGTTACACTTGAGGATCACCAAGGTGCCTACCCAATTTGCAAAGTGGCTGCTGAAATCATTCAACTCCAAGACTTGCAAGTTAGAGACTCCACGAGGGGATGCTGAGATATTGCCAAAGGATGTCAATTTTACACTAGGACTACCAATGGGCAGCCGTCCGATAAAAGTTCATCTAAGAATGATCCCTGATGCCCTACTTGTCCAGACGTTCCAACCCCAATATGGTGGTCCACGGGCCAATAAAGTCAAGTGCACAGAAGTATCAAAGATGATACAAGCATCAAATGAAGCTAACGATGCCTTTAAGCTGATTTTTCTAGTGATGTTCTACTCGACAATAGTGGATAGCACAAAGACGCGCAAAGCCAACCAAAGTATTCTCAATGCCATAGAAGGGATAGATGATATCCGTGCTCTTAATCGGGGCGAGTTTATGATCGAAAGGCTACGACATTCAAAGGACGAATGGGAGAAAAGCAAAGGAAATCCATACACCACGCCCATGCCACTTCTGGTGGTAATTTTCTTGTAAAAATTCGTAACATCATGCACATAATTCGTATAAATAATATGCAGTAATTTGATGAGTCGAGTTTTCGACTCGTTAATACCCGTTTTCACTATAGCTTTAGTTCGCTTCCGACGATAATTCGATGCCATTTGATCCCCTTTTTGTGCATTTCAGGTACAAAACAAGATGTCTCAGTGTCAAAACCCAATAGAAGGAAAATCGGGAAAAATCGGAGAATTAAAGGCAGACGTGGACTGAACGTGAGCTCAGCCGACCGGCTGGATGGAAGAAACAGACTCAATGGCGAAGAACACATTCTCAGCCGACCGACTGGCCTCATCAGCCGACCGGCTGGCTAGAGTTCTCAGAAGGTCCCTTTTTCCAAGAAGATTCTCAGCCGAGCGGCTCAAACTGACCAGCCGACCGGCTGGCCAAGCATCTCAGAAGTAGGCTGCATTCTCCCTGCTCCAGCCGACCGGCTGGAATCTAACAGCCATTCTCAGCCGACCGGCTGAACCTGTTTCAGTAGAGGATTTTCACCCGAGGCTATAAATAGAAAGTGGTAAGTTTGACCTAGGCACTTGGCTTCTTTGGGGAAAAAGACAAGGAAAAGTGAGCATAATCAAGGGATCCATCATCATCTAATCAAGGAGGATTGAAGATCAAGGGAGGTCATTAGGACTAATCATCCTACTCTATTCCCCTTCTTTTCTCTTAGTTTTTGTTAGAAACCCTACTCACATAATGTTGTCTTACATGATGTGTGAGTAGTCCCCCTTGTGTTTTGAGGGTTTTATGATCCTCATTGGCACTCAATGATCAGTGTATACACATTAACATGGATTTTATGAAGTTGATTTCATTTTACTATGCTCTTCATTTGAGACATGTTGCTAAGTGTTTGATAAAATGCCTAAGTGACATGTTTGTGTTAGAATCATGATCTAGGTATTGAGAGACCTTAGTGATGGTTTGGATGATTTAAAAATGAACTTATCCAACATTTATGAGAGTAAATGCATGGTGAGAGGCTAACTAGAACTTCATGCATATAGCATTTATGACAATAAATGTTATATGGTGGATCAATACATTTAATTAGTGAGATTCTACATATGATGGCTTGACTAGGATTAGACTTGCATGATAGTTTGTCTAATTTTAGCCTAAGCTAGGTTTTAAACCTATCAACTCTTAAATAATTAAAACTCTTGTATGCATGATCATTGGAAAATTGCCGAGGGGATTAATCCCTCGAAACTTGCTTTAATTGAATTAATTCCCCTAAAACCATTCATTACTTGTTTTCATCATTGGTAATCATAATCATACTTGAATTGAAGGAATAGCCGAGTTAGAAATTGATAGACTTAGCATATAATCCGTTTGCTCCCTTGGGTACGACACCGGTCTTACCGGTTAAAATACAAATTGTTTTTGACTACATGCTAAAATCTACACGTCAAAATGGCGCCGTTGCCAGGGATCAATAGCTAGATTATCCCTAGGAAAATCATTTAGTACTCCGACTATTCCATGTTTTCCTTTATTTGCTTTGTTACTCTTGATTCTTGAGCTTATTCACTATTCTCACTTGTCTTGATTGTTTTCCCCTTGTAGGTGCATCTCGTTTATGCCACCAAAGACAAAGAAGCTTACCAAAATTGTGGATAGAGATTTGAATCAACCCATAAAAGAATTCGTGAATCCTCACCTTACAAGGAGTAAAACAACGAAGGAAAAAGGATCAACCTCGAACGTTCAAGAAATCACTCATCAAGTCATGGGAGATAGAGATAATAGACTTCCTCCTCCACCTCCCCCGCCTCAAGGTCAACTACCACAAGGCCCTCAAGCTAGAAGGGTTCTCAAGGATTATGCCACTCCTACGGCCTACGGATATCGTTCCCCAATCCTTGTACCGACGGTTCATGACCGAGATTTTGATTTGAAGACTTCCACAATCCAAATGGTCCAATCCAACCAATTCTTGGGAAGGGACAATGAGGACCCTAATTCTCACTTGACTACGTTTCTCGAAGTGTGTGCCACCTTCAAGATCAATGGGTTCTCGGAAGATGCTACGCTTTTAAGGTTATTCCCCTTCTCCCTCACGGGAAGAGCTAAGGATTGGTTAAGGAGTCAAACGCCGGATAGCTTCACCACTTGGGAGGAGCTCACCGTAGCATTTCTCAACAAGTATTTTCCTCCTTCCAAGACGGCCTACTATAGGAATCAAATTACAAATTTCTTCACAATTGGATGGGGAAAACCTCTATGAAGCATGGGAAAGATACAAAGAGTACCAAAGGCTTTGCCCCCATCACAACCTCGACGATCTCCAAGTCTTCCACACCTTCTACCACGGTGTCGATAGTGCCTCACGACTTGCACTTGACACCGCCTCGGGCGGAGCTCTTATGGAACTAGGACCACATGAAGGGTTTGCGGTGATAGAGAAAATCACGAAGAACTACTTCATGTGGGGAAGTGAAAGAGGAAATCCAAGAAGGAGACATGAGAGGCATGAAGTAAAGGCGGTTAGCACGAGCGATTATGATGCCTTGAGGAAAGACTTTGATAACCTCTCGGATGAAGTCTTCAAGTTGAAACACCCGGAGAAGGAACCTTCAACAAATCAAGGTTGTGATATTTGTGAGGTCTATGAGCATGAGACAAATTCTTGCCCCTTGGTCCAAAGGGATGTGCAAAGGCAAGGGTATGAAGACGTGAATTTTGTGGGAGGAAATCAAGGAAGAGACTATGGAGGTAGTGCCAATCAAGGGCAAAACTCTCAAGCAAATTACACTACACCAAAGTTCTCCTCGGGATGGAGAAATCACCCCAATTTCTCCTACAAAACCACAAGACCCACTCGTCCCGACTTTGGATCCACACCTCCCGGATTTGGTCCCAAACCTACTCAATCCAATCAAACGTTCCAACCTAGGAACCAATATCAAAGTCAAGGACCAACTTTGCTCCAAAGGAACCAAGGGCATCAATACCAAACTCAAGCTCAAAAACCATACCAACAAGTTGACCCTCCTCCACAACCTTCTAATGAACTCTCCGGCGTTGAGGCAATGTTTGCAAAGCTCCTAGCAAACCAAAATGAGATGAGGCAAGAGTTGAATAAGGTTAAACAATCAAATCAAAGGTTGGAAATCCACAACAAGATGCTTGAAACCCAAATAGCTCAACAAGCCAAGGCATCTACAAGGGCACCGGGCAAGTTACCGGTTAGACCCGATCAAGTGAATAGAGAGCATTGCAATGCGGTGACTTTGAGAAGTGGAAAGGAGCTAGAGAGTGAACTACCAAAGAAGAAGAGGGTTTCTTTCGATCTTGGAGGCCAAGCTAGTGCCGAAATTGAAGAGTTGGATGAAGAGGTCCCCAACCCTCAAGCTCAAAAGGAAAGTGAGGTAGAAAAGGAGAAAGATGAACCAAGAGTATACACTCCTCCTATTCCCTTTCCCCAAAGGCTAAAGAAGAAGAGCAACGACAAGCAATTCTCCAAGTTTTCCGAGATGATGAGGAAGCTCTATGTCACGATGCCCTTCACCGAGGTAATCACCCAAGCTCCATCTTATGCAAGATTTCTAAAAGATGTTATTACTTGCAGGAGGACAATCGAGGATGTTGACACGGTGTCCCTCAATGGAGAATGTAGTGCCATACTCCAACCGTGCATGCCACCAAAGCTTGAGGATCCCGGTAGCTTCTCCATCTCTTGCTATATTAATGATGTTAAAATTGAGCGTGCTATGTGTGATTTGGGTGCAAGCATATCTTTGATGCCCTATTCTTTATGTAAGAAACTAAACATGGGTGAACCTAAACCAACACAAATGATTTTAAGGCTTGCGGACCATTCCTCAAGATTCCCTAAGGGAGTTCTTAAGGACGTCCCGGTTAGAGTAGGGAATTTCTATATCCCGGGTGATTTTGTTGTGTTGGCTATGGAAGAGGAAAAGGAGATCCCTATTTTTTTGGGAAGACCTTTTCTCTACACCGCGGGGGCTATCTTTGATACTACTAAGGGTTCAATTACCATGAGGGTAGGAGATGAGGAAGTTGAACTTAACTTAGAGAAGGCATAAAAAGGTCCTAATTCTACCATGAGTTGCAATTATCTAGACCTTGTTGATTCTTATGAGCTATATGATGTGCCTAACTTGATTGTGAATGAAATTGACCTTGATAATGAGCTTCCCGAGCATGTTGATTGTTGGGCTATCTTGGAGGAAGAAAGTGAAGAAGATACTCAAAGAGACAAAGGTAAGGAGTCTTGTTCGGTAGAATTAAAAGCTCTACCAACAAGCCTAAGGTATGAGTTCTTAGGCCCTAATTCTACCTTGCCTATCATTGTGAATGCTTCGTTGAATGCCAATGAAACCTTGAAATTGCTTGATGTGGTTAGAGAACATAAGGATGCTATTGGCTACTCTATTGATGATTTGAAGGGGATAAGTCCCAACTTGTGCATGCATGAAATCAATCTAGAGAGTGATAGTTTGCCATCTAGGGAGAGAGCTAGGAGATTAAACCCTATTGTGGGAGAGGTAGTAAAAAAGAAGTTTTAAAATTGCTAGTTGCGGGAATCATTTTCCCCGTTGCGGACTCCAAATGGGTGAGCCCCATTCATGTAGTGCCCAAAAAGGGGGGAATGACGGTGATTAAAAATGCTAAAAATGAATTGATTCCCACAAGGACCGTAACCGGTTGGCGTATGTGTGTGGACTATAGGAAACTCAACCAAGCCACTAAAAAGGATCACTTTCCACTCCCTTTTATTGATCAAATGTTGGAAAGACTAGCTAAGCATGACTACTTTTGCTATCTTGATGGATATAGTGGATTTTTCCAAATCCCTATTCATCCACAAGATCAAGAGAAAACCACCTTTACATGTCCATATGGAACATTTGCCTATCGGCGAATGCCCTTTGGACTTTGTAAAGCACTGGGTACCTTCCAAAGATGCATGATGGCTATATTTTCGGAATTTATTGAGGAAATCATGGAAGTGTTCATGGATGACGTTTCTATTTATGGTTCCTCTTTGATGATTGCTTAGCCAAATTGGCAAAAGTGTTGAAAAGATGTATTGAGACGGACCTTGTGCTTAATTGGGAAAAATGTCATTTCATGGTGCAGGAAGGCATAGTGCTTGGACACTTGGTCTCAAAGAGAGGGATTGAGGTGGACAAGGCTAAAATAGAGGTTATGGAAAAATTGCCACCCCCGAAGGATGTCAAAGGGATAAGGAGCTTTCTAGGCCATGCCGGGTTCTATAGAAGATTTATCAAGGATTTCTCGAAGATTGCAAAGCCTTTAACAAACCTATTATGCAATGACACCAAGTTCAGGTTTGATGAAGAATGCTTGGTGGCCTTCGAGAAGTTGAAAAAGGCATTGGTGTCGGCTCCAATTATTCAACCTCCAAATTGGGATTTACCCTTTGAGCTCATGTGTGACGCAAGTGATTATGCCGTTGGGGCGGTTCTTGGACAAAGGGTGGACAAGAAACTCCATGCCATTCACTACACAAGCAAGGTTCTAAATGGAGCTCAATTGAACTACACTACAACCGAAAAAGAGCTCCTAGCTATTGTGTATGCATTTGACAAGTTTCGTTCATACCTAGTGGGATCAAAGACTATTGTGTTCACCGACCACGCGGCGATCAAGTACCTTTTGGCAAATAAAGACTCCAAGCCGAGATTGATAAGGTGGATTATATTACTCCAAGAATTTGATATCGAGATCAAAGATAAAAATGGGGTGGAAAATGTGGTTGCCGATCACCTATCGAGGCTTGACGGAAATGAAGAGTTTGAAAAGATACTAGGCCCGTGGATGACTCATTCATTGGAGAGCAACTTATGAGAGTTGAGGCGGAGGCCCTCCCATGGTATGCGGACTTAGTGAACTTCGTGGTTTGTGGGATTATTCCTCACGACATGAACCACCATCAAGAAAGGAAGTTCCTATCCGAGACAAAGAGATATTATTGGGATGAGCCCTACCTATATAGGGTATGTGCGGATGGATTATATAGAACTTGCGTTGCCGAAGAAGAAATGAGAGATATTCTATACCATTGTCATTCATCACAATATGGGGGACATGGTAGTGGAGCAAAAACGGCGTCAAAAGTTCTAGAAAGCGGTTTCTATTGGCCTACCCTCTTTAGTGATGCATATGAATTCGTAAAGGCTTGCGATCAATGCCAAAGGACAGGAAATATCTCCTAGAGGCATGAAATGCCCCAACAAAGCATCCTCCCGGTTGAGATATTTGATGTTTGGGGTATTGACTATATGGGCCCCTTCCCGTCCTCATATGGGAATCAATATATATTGGTCGCGGTCGACTACGTCTCTAAATGGGTTGAGGCCGTCGCTTCCCCTACTTGCGATGCTAAAGTTGTCACCAAGCTATTCAAGAAGATTATTTTTCCAAGATTTGGAGTTCCTAGGACCGTCATTAGCGATGGCGGTTCACACTTTAAGGAAAAACATTTTGAAGCCTTACTTCGCAAGTATGGAGTAAGCCACAAGGTTGCGACACCGTATCACCCACAAACAAGTGGGCAAGTGGAAATCTCAAATCGGGAAATCAAGGCCATTCTAGAAAAGACGGTGGAAAGCTCGAGGAAGGATTAGTCATCGAAGCTAGATGACGCACTATGGGCTTATCGTACGGCTTTCAAAACTCCTATCGGGATGTCCCCCTACCGCCTCATATATGGGAAACCATGCCATTTGCCAGTTGAAGTGGAATATAAGGCAATGTGGGCAATTAAATTCTTGAACATGGACATACAAACGGCGGAAGACAATAGAGTCCTTCAACTCCATGAGCTAGAAGAGATAAAGAATGAAGCCTATGAAAGTGCTAGACTTTACAAAGAGAAGACGAAGAAATGGCATGACAAGAGAATCTTTCGTCGTGAATTCAAAAAAGGAGAAAAGGTCCTACTCTTCAACTCTAGGCTCAAACTATTCCCGGGAAAATTAAGGAGCCGATGGAGTGGCCCTTTCACGGTTCACAAGCCTCACAAGGATGGCCATGTAGAAGTACTAAACAATGACGGAACCATCTTTACGGCAAATGGACAAAGGCTCAAGCACTATAGAGAACAAATTCGGGATGAGCACAATGCAACCTATACTTTGACCGACCCATGAGAGAGCTTCAATCCGCTTGAGGAGGGATCCTAGCAAAGGACTCCTCAAGTGTGTTTTTTAAGAAAAGATTCGGCTCGGTCTTT
This sequence comes from Rhodiola kirilowii, assembly GCA_033675215.1. NCBI lineage: Eukaryota > Viridiplantae > Streptophyta > Magnoliopsida > Saxifragales > Crassulaceae > Rhodiola > Rhodiola kirilowii. The sequence goes on along the minus strand of CM066194.1, from coordinate 29,938,312 downwards.
GCCAAGACGTTAAACTAGGCCCTCACGGGAGGTACCCCGGTTTGTAAGTTGTCCATTTATGCACAATTATTTTCATTTATGTTTGGCATGTGAACGTTGAATTTTATATGAGAGCACGGTGCTAGGGTGGTTTAAATTGCATGATTTGGTGTGCGTGGTGAGGAATTGTGCTTGCATGAACTATCTAGGTGACGGTTGTGTTCCAAGTGTGGAGTCAAAAATCATATATATGCTAGTTAGGACCGGATTCGTGTGGGTATTGAGTTTTGTTACTTGTGATGCGGAACATAATGCCAAATATTGAGAATGGGGATCATGGAAATATCAGTGAATATTTGGAGTAAAAGCCTACAGCAATCTCATTGAAACAAATCCCAGCCGACCGGCTCGCCATACCAGCCGACCGGCTCGCTTCACTCTCAGAACAACTCCTATGTTCGACCGATCCAGCCGACCACTTGGCCCTTTACAGCCGACCGGCTGAAAATCCCTTAACCAAACCAACAGTCTTCTCTTTCGTTTCATTCGCACCCTCAGCCGAAAACCCTAACTCCTCCACCAAATCTAATCCGACTCCGGCCAACCTCTACCACTCGTCCGCTCCGCATCCGACCACTGTTCGACCAGCGCCGTCGCCTCCAGCCCTTCCCAGTCAGCGTCGCACCCGCAAAACTCACCGCCCCCATTTCCGATCAGAAACGCATCCGACCTCCGATCTCCTCATCCGACCGCCCATTCCTCCCGTTTCCTCCATCAAAACACTTCCCTTGCCCCCGCCTACAAATCCCTCCGATCAATTTTACCATCCAAGACCTCCATCAAAACCCCAATTTTCAACCCTTGAAAATCGACCCCAGCCGACCGGCTGAGTTCACTGTCTTCCCAGCCGACCGGCTGAATTTCGTGCTGTTCAATTCTCAGTTTTCCTTTTGCAGTTCAATCATGCCTCGAACCGGATCTTTGTCCAAATCCAAAGCAAAAGGCAAGGGGATTGCCTTTGAGCCGACAAGGGACGTTCAGGTCGAAGAATCGTCCGATAGTGAGGAGGACGACGTGCCTCTCATCGCTCGTAAATGGAAGCAATTAAGGGCTTCGCTGAGAGATTCCAGCAAGAGAGAAGATGTGGAATCTCCCCCACCTTCGCCTCCACTGCCTAAGAAGGGAAAGTCCTCAAAAGGAGCTTCCTCCACTACCAAAAGGCCTACAAAGAAAGCCCCGGCTCCTCCCGCTCCTCGAGTACCCCCTGCACCTCCCATTGCGCGAGCACCATCACCCTCACCTCCAGCATCTTCCACCACCGCACTTGCCCTATTTGTACCGGGTGATGGTTCATTAGAGGATCCCCTACCTCTTCCCACCCCCTTCCCCTTCGACGAGTGACGGAGCCCACCGCACTGTCGTTAAGGTGCGATGTTCTCTGTGCAAAAATAAATTTATATCTCCTCTACTCGCGACTTCACTACTGGGTAGCAAGTGTTAAGTAGGGGTCGAACCCAAGGGAATTGGTGGATTAGTTGTTCTTTAATGAAGCTTATGCATTAAATGCGATTGGGGTTGGGTCTGGGTGTGCTTTGAGAACTGAAAGTAAATTACAACAGTTGATAATGGACTGTAAGGAAAGAATTCGGTTTAGGGGTTTCATATCATATCATCGTTCATCATTGACCTCTAATGATCATACTAAGTGTTCAAAAGTGTATCAAGGCCATTTCAAGCACTTGACTTGCCACACTGTCTAGCCCATTTCAAGGCATAGAGCACTTGTTCTATTTAGACTAATACCCCATTTCAAGGTATATTAGCCTTTGTGCATCCATTTGATCAATCATTTCCGATCAACCAAATGGTGTTTTAAAGAGGTCGAACTCCTCAGATAAGCTTTGCAATTTCAAGCATCCACTTACCCGAGTATGTTCACGAACCCCACGGAAGAGTTTTGCCATTTCAAGCATCCACTCAACCTTGGAAGTTCTGACCTAATATGTGGCACATAGAACAAGTTTTGAAACACTAAGTAGCATTAAGCATATAGTCTAGAACGGTTTATGATATAAATACTCCCTCTACCGAATACAAGCTTTAGCTACTTGTATTCATGTCAAGAAATACAAGCAAACCATGGCTTTGAACAAGGATACCGAAAAGGAGAGTAACTTTAAAGTAAGAACAATATATATGGAAAGTAAAGGACAAGTCAGGGAAAAGAAAGCCGTGGCTTTTGTACGTACAATAAGTGGAGGAGAGGAGCTCCTAAGCAAGATCCAAGCAAGGAAAAGTAGCTCCAAAATGAAGAACAAAATGTGTATTGAAAGTGAAGAGAAGAGGGTTAAGCCCTCTATCTCTCTAAAGAACTTATGGATTGTGGGATACATTTACAAGGAGAGGGCATCTCTATTTATAGGCTAAGGGGAGGCAAGGGTGTGGATGAGAAGAGAGACACTTGTCACAAGGGAAGAGGGAGAGCAAAAGCCATCGGGGTGAGTCATCCCCTCCTCTAAGCCGCGGCCCATGTGGCAAAGGAGGAGTATATGATGGCTTAGCCGCCGGCTAGGTGGAGGAGGGGGAGTGGTGGAGTGAGTGCAATGTGATCTTCTACAAAAGCCATCGGTCCTTTCAGCTCCGGTCTGACTCTGGTTGCCCTTTGGTTGTACTTGTTTTGAGTGATTCCACGTCCGGTTCTTAAAAGTCAGAATTTGGTCGTGACCTGGAATGACTCGTAATTCATTTTCAGCTTTAAAACTCCTCCTTAGCCTGTATTCTCTCTAGACTTCAAAATATCCTGTAGATAAATATCGGAACTAACAAGCAAAAGTTAAATAGACAAAGCGTCTAATTTGGTGGGTTTAACTGTCTTAATGAATCATATAAATATGGTCCATCAGATCACCCCACACTTTTAGTTGTTCGTCCCGAACAATGCTATTTAAGAGATGCGCACACAATCCAAGTAAAAACTTCAAATATAAAAGTGAGACTGTGGGACTAGATTTATCCTAATTCATGCATTACTTACTTATTACCAAACTAAACCGTGTAAATACTTAGAAGAAACTTGATACTTGTACCTTCGCGCCGAGATGCAAATTAATTCGGATGTTTCGGGAGATAGCCCTTTTCAGGCTCCTGGACTGCATTCTCGGGATCGACTCGTACTATATGGTTTCCTTATAGCTTTCTCTAGCACGTGATTCGGTTCGGGTTTCACTGAGTTGAGAATTTTGACTTCTTTTTGGCTAGGGACAGCTTCTGTAGTGAATCGGCCTTTGGCCTTTGGCCTTTGATATTGAGTTAGAGTTTCTTCACTTTTGTTCGGTTAAAACCTTCACAATTTTGGCCTTTGGCCTTTGATTAGCTTCTTTGAGCTTTTGCTTTTTTGTGACTTGCTAGTCCATTTTCTCAGCCTTTTTGGGAGGTCCAATCTTCGCCCGCAAGCATATGGAAATACCTCCCCGTTCTTTCTCATCCTCGCCGTTTCGCGAGGGTCAAGATAAGGGTCGCTCATCTATTTTCCCGGCTACTAGGACTAGAGATAGGACGGTTTGATTCCCGTCCCGCCTCTTGCATAAACGCTGCACGGTGGAGATGACTTCAATCTTCACTGAAACCCGAAGTGCAGCCTCCACTGACTTCGAAAACCATATAGTTAGATTCGATCCTTCGAGTGCTTGCCAAGCTTCTCTAGGGCATTTTCTATCAACTCCACATCCCCTGTATATCTCAGCACAAAGGGACAAATGAGAAGTTACATCCTAAGTTTTTAAACAGTTGAATTTTCACAAGGTAAATGCATGAATTTAGATCTATCTTTTTCACATTCTCAAGTTCATATTTTCAAAAAGATAATATTAAGGGAAAAGGAAAAGAAAAAGCATGTTAACTAACTATGTACACAGGCGGTTCTCACCCCGCACTTTTGAACGAAGGCGTGCCTTTCAGCAAGACTTAGTTCAAAAGTCATGCAAATATATACAAGAGAAGGAAATGACATTAAGGAAAAGAGAAGAACTGAACTCCCTTTTACTGTGTTGTCACATGTCATGGGACGACATGGCTCGGAGCTGGATAATCGAGGGAGTTCGGCTGGGGCTTTGAACTCTCAGCGCAGGCCTGGTAATTCTCGGAAGCTGCCTGGCTGATCTGATCTTGCTCCAAAAACCAATTCCTACAAGGAGTCATTTCTTCTATACAAAAAATGGGTGAGAGCGACTTACGGTAAAAACTAAATGACAGAAAAGAAAATTACTGAAAGTAAGATAGGTGTCGGGTTACCTCCCGACCAGTGCATTTGTTTAACATCGTTAGCTTGACAGTACCTCATTCCTGGATCATAAGGTTGGGTCCCATGGGCGTGTGAGGTCGAATTTCTTCTCGGCTGCCCTTTTGCTCCGAGAGGGTGAGGCTTCATTGACCATAGCTGCTGGTCCAATGAGTCGTGCTCGCTTGTTACTCCTTCCGGGTTTCCATTCTTTTGGCTCATGTCTTTGCCGCTTCTTCATGTTTGAATAGTTGGCACCTTTGCGAGTTTGGAAGTTTGGTTTTGTGCCATTAAATGTAGGTGACATTAAGCATGCGCCTCTGCCAATCTTCTTCATTGTGGCAGTGATGGATGGTTGTCTTGGAACGAGTGAGAGTTCCTTTGTCGGCTTTTTTGGCTCATGCTCCTCCTCTAACTCCCCTTGCACCTCATCATTATTGATTATATGATCTTCGGTGGCTATGATCGGCATAAAACACGAAGGGTTAAGTTGGGGCACTTCGACCATGAGGACTGGGTCTGTTTCAGGTGCTCCGACAGTGAGGACCAGGTCTTTCTCGGACAGTTCGACAATGAGGTCCGGGACTTCCTCGGGTGCTCCGAGCGCAAGGACCGGGCCTGGCTTGATTTCAGAAACGATCGATGGAGTATGGACGATCTGGAATGCCTAGGGTTTAGCGCATGAATAACTGTTTGCGTACGAATGACGACATCGATTATCGAAAAAATTGGATCGAATCAGTGGAATTGCGTACGATTGATTTTTTCTATTTCGATTTTACCCTTTAACCATAATTAACATTTAATTAAATGCCTAATATGTTGTTTATTAACAACCGTTTGATCTCAAATCCAACGGCTGATTTAAATTCTCATTTCTCACGCAAATACGCACTTCCCATATGATCTCATTCCTGACTGAGTAATCTTTCACAATAATCAGTTTATTTAATTTCTGTTAGAATTAAATATTCTTATGATACCTAGTTTTTTATGTTTTGGGAACTTATTACTTGTCTCGTTAATATAGGTTGATTAAGTCAGTCTGATAAAATCTACGATTGTTTCCTATCAAAATTTTACGTAGCCTTTGAAAAGTTTGGTTAGAAAATGTTATAGATAGGTATACTGTAGATGAAAAGAGCAATTTGAAAAAATTTCTACATATAATTCAAAAAAATTATAAGGTCTTAAGTAAAAGTCCTATCAAAAAAAAGTTTTAAGTAAAAGTATGTTGTGGTTTTGCACCACCAATATGTTGGCTTTATGAGAATAAACGAGTAAACTCTTAGTGTGAAAGATAAGGGTCTAGATGTGTGCATAAACAGATCCACTATTTCTTTAACATATATTTATGTTTTCATAAAATGAAATGATTTTTGGTTCTTTCATCGAATGAATACACACACTAAATAGATACGATTTTGTTAGTTTTATGGCATGTAGTTTGGCAAAACTTAGTTTAGTTGTTCAAGCTGTTGTTCAAGACTGGAAGAGACAACTGTCCTGGAACAATTTGAAGCAGATGCAATGTTTCCTAATTTAGATTAGGAAACACAGTTGACAGTTGGAGATCAAGGCGGTCACACATGGAAGGACAGAAGTTAAAAATTTCCTAATTCAGATTAGGCAACTTGTTTCAACCAGCGTGGAACAACTCAGACGCAGCAGAGATTTCCTAAGGCAGTTTAGGAAAGTCGGTGTTGTGGCATATTAAAGATATGATGCAGATCTTGGAGTCGGTGGACGTAAATATGTTCATGCATATCAAGAAGTCGGTTGAGAAGAATTAGGGATGACTTGCGCTTGAAGTTATCTTGCCGAAGAAGATAACTAAACAAAGAAGATAATCGAAGGTTTCCTAAACGGAGTTGAAGATATTTGGAGAATTATCTACAAGAAGATATGCGCAAGGATTTAGGAAAGATTTCCTAAAAGATTAGGAAACATTTCCTAGTGATATAGGCGGTTAAGATTAGGAATCCTATTTGATTTAGGGTTTCTACCATCCTATATAAGCAGTGCTAGGCTTGTCAATTCTGCATCGATCATTAAGCTAAACGCAGATACACACTCAGAGAGGAGAGAGATCGATCGGCCTTGAGTTCATCATTCCGGTGAACCCACGGCGGTGCTGTCCAGTTGTTCCAGGTTGATGTTGCAGACTGGCGGTTGAACAAGTTGCAGAATTCAGCACTGTTGGAGATATTATTCACGCTGATATTCATAGAAGGGTTGGAGGAGGTCATCGGTGTTAAGTTCATTATTCTGGTGAACTGTAACACGACGGATTCAGTCTGTTCTGGTGCTCGGCAGACTGGTCATAGAACAACTTGACGATACACGCATTGTTGCTGTTACTGCGCATTCGGGAGAAGGCGCTGGTTCTCACGGAGAATCATATTGGTGGATACGGAGCGGGAGCAAAGATCTAGGGGGAGACCTAGAGTGCAATTGCTAGAGTGTCCGAGGCTCAGGTAGTTTAAGAGGGATTCTGTAAACGGTAATTCCTGTACTCGCAATACTCAACATTAGTGAATTGCTATCCACCGGGCTGAGTCAGCCCCCCAGACGTAGGCTCGTTAACGCCAAAATGGGTAACAACTTTGCGTGTCATTTATTTTCCGCACTGCATTTATTATTTGCATAAGTTGTTCTAGATATTGTTCTGCACCCGACCAGAACAACATCTCATCTACCACGGGAAGATTTCAATTGATATCAGAGCAAATACTCAACACACAGAGTAGGATCCAGAGGTATTTGAGATGGATTTGAGAGAAGGGCAGAACATCACGCGACCTCCACTACTTGAAGGGAACAAATATGGATATTGGAGAGTGCGAATGAAGGCCTTCCTAAAGTCACACGATGAATCAGTTTGAGAAGCTGTTGAAAACGGGTGGACACATCCAGTGACTACTAAAGCTGGCAAAGTCAATCTCCTTGCTAAAGATAAGTGGACCGAGATACAGAAGAATACTGAAGTCGCAAACTCCAAAGTAATGAATGTCATATTCTCAGGAGTTGTTGGGAAGAATTTCAAGATGATATCAACCTGTGAGGTTGCGAAGAAGGCTTGGGACATATTGCAAACGGCTCACGAAGGTACGACAAAGGTCAAAATATCCAGAATGGAGATGGTCAAGTCAAAGTTCGAAAATCTAAGAATGCAGGAGGACGAGACTATAGCTGACTTCAACACAAGGGTACTTGACATCTCTAATGAATCATTTGCACTTGGAGAGCCCATGAGCGAAGAGACGCTGGTAAGGAAGGTGTTGCGGTCTCTACCAAAGCGGTATGCAATGAAGGCACTCGCTGTCAAGGAAGCACACGATGGGAGGACCATGAGGCTAGATGAACTGATGGGATCCCTACAGGCTCATCAGATGGAGATGGAGATGGAGATGGATGAAGAGGAACAACACAAGAAAGTCAAGTGTGTTGGTCTGCAATCTGAAGTTACTAATGTTCTAGACAAAGAAGGGGAGATGTTTGAACAACTGTATGTCATGATGCCAAGGAACTTCATGAGAAGCCTGAACAATGAAGGTTCAGATCCAGGAGAATCATCCAACTCAAGAATCCAGAAGGAAGGGAAGTTTCAGAGAAAGTATAAGTCTGGAGATTATGGTCAGGACAACAAAGGCAAAGGGATCCAATGTAAAGAATGTGAAGGCTATGGACACTTTCAGGCGGAGTGTGTTAACACACGCAATAAGAAGAATGCATATGCCATTAAGTGGAGTGACAGTGAATCTAATCAGGACGGTGAGTCCAATAACTATGTAGCCCTTCCTAGCTGTGTCAATCTGAAAGGAGAACGAAGTAAAGGTGTAGAGTCAAAGTTATCTTCTGAGGATCACACACAGTACTCAAGCTACAGTGATGATGAAGAAATCACTGAAGAAGATTTTGTTAACAATTACAAGGAGTTGTTCAAGCAGTTTCTGATTGAAGTTGAGCAGAACAAAAAGCACCGCAGTAACTTGGTAGATCTGAAAGAAGAAGCTGCTGTCTTAGTAGCTCAGAAGGTGGAATATCAACAGACAATCACTGACCTTAACTCCCAGTTGATTGAAATAAAGGATGAACGAGCTGAACTTGTTGCACAGAAGGCCGAGCTACTGGAGGTTGTGTCGTCTCTGAAGTTTTAGATTGAAACAAGCCAAGGCGAACATCCAGAAATAATAGATGATCTAAAGAAGGAGAATGATGCTCTACGACAAAGAGAGGTAAATCTTCTTAATATTATGGATGCTTTGAAATGTGAGATTGAGACAGAAAAACTTGTTCATGCCGAGACACTAGAAGAGCTGAACAACCTGAAGAAGTCTGTCAAGATGCTTAACTCTGGAACTAAAGATCTAGACAATATTCTAGAAGCTCAAAGGACGAGTGGCGGTTACAAAGGGTTAGGGTTCACTGGTGCATCTAGCTCTGGAAAGACAACATTTGTGAAAGCCAAGCAACAATCGCACATTATACCAGCTGAGCATCTCCCGCGAAGAAAAACAACCTGGTATCCCTCAAGAAAGCAAAAACAGAACGATGTACGGAGAAGAGATGGAAGAATCTGCTACTACTGCAACAAAAGGGGACATATCAACCCAAGATGTTATGAGTTCCTTGCTTGTCTTAGGAAGTTGAAGCAGAAGCCTGTTCCTCAGGTCAGACAAGTTTGGAGAGTAAAACAGAAGGAGGAAGTCTGTCTAGCTGCATATTGTTCGACCAGTCACTTGAAAAGGGGACGATGGTACTTTGACAGTGGATGCTCAGCCCACATGACTGGAGATCCTAACTTCCTAGCCAATATCAAGTTGTTCAAGGGTCATTCTGTAACATTTGGAAACAGAGTAAAGGGCAAGGTGATCGGAAAGGGGACTTTGAAGGTTCAAGGTGTACCACAACTCGAGAGTGTGCTTCTTGTTGATGGATTGGAGGCGAATCTAATCAGTATTAGTCAATTGTGTGATGAAGACCATCATATAAAGTTCACCCAAGATACTTGCCAGGTGCTGAACAAAGAAGGAGAATGCATGATGCAAGGTAGCAGATCGTTGAACAACTGTTATCTATTGGAGATTGGTCAAATACCACCTGAGACAACCTGGATAGAGTCTATATATGTGACTCTACGAGACAATGTGGATGCACTTCTTGTTCAAGGTAATGATGAAGATAGAGCTGTACGAGACCCTGAACAACAACCCTCACCAAGTCACGTTGTGCAAGAAGTTGTGTTAGAAAAATCACCTGAACTACCTGTTGAGGACGCTGCATCAAACGGAGATCCACCAACTTGTCACCTGAAGTTTAGGTTGTTCCAGATGGATGTCAAAAGTACCTTTCGGAACAGTTTGCTGAGTGAAGAAGTCTATGTAGCGCAACCAAAAGGCCTTGAAGATCCCCACCATTCTGACCATGTGTACCAGCTGAAGACAGCTGTATATGAACTCAAGGAGGCACCCAGAGCATGGTATGAGAGGATGACGAGGTTCTTAATTGACCATGGCTATGTGCGAGGGGGAGTAGAGACGCTGTTCGTCAAACACACAAGGTCAGACTTTATTGTTGCTCAAATTCTTATGGATAACATGGTGGATCAACTTGTGAAACGAATGAAGAGTGAACTTATGATAAGCAAGAAGCAGAACAACATATCCCTTTCCACTGTTGAAGAAAAATATATCGCCGTTGGATGTTGTTGTACCCAGATGTTGTGGAAGAAGTCAATGCCCGAAACAATACAGGGTAGAACAAGATGTGTTAAAGTTGGGAGCATACATCTTCACCAAAGCCGTGGACAACCTACAGTTCGAGACACTTAGATCTTCACTGGGTCTGTGTGTCATTGGCAACTAAGTTGTTCCAGAACAAGGTAGTCAGCCAGAGCTTAAACAAGATATTCTTTGAAAGGCTGGCATAAGAATGATGGAGCAAGGTGATGTTATTCTGGTGCTGATGATGAAGAGTCACAATATGATGGTTAAAAGGTTGGTCCTGTTATTGTTGAGAAGACGGACTTCATGAAGTTTGAGGAACAAGCTATTGTTCCAGATAATGATGAGGCTTCACAGAATGAATCTATCAAAAGAAGATCCGGTTGTAGTTGAACATGCTGCTCATAACAAGCTACCTCAAAAGAAGAAAAAGACCAACCAATATAAGTTGTTGAACCAGCAGTTGTACCAGCTAAGCAGATGGTTGTTGATCAAGCTGAGGATGGTTCACATGAGGTGAAGTACTTGCTGCACAAAGACAAGCAAGGTTGCAGGGGGAGAAAAGACTGATAGAAAGAGGAAAGCAGTTGTGCTAGGAGTTGTTGATGAAGGAGTCTGGTTCGTGTCAGAGGAACAAGCCTAAAAGTGGGACGTTGTTTAAAGAAGATCTTTTGTTCTTGAAAGGATCTTGGAAGCTGACAAGTTCTCAGTCAAGGAGATTGTGAGCTTGCTTCAAGGAGTTGGATTTATTTCCCTCAGTTTCTATGGCAAAGCTTTCGTGGAACATATTCTGAGAAAAGTCATAGCAAATCAACCAGGAGGTCTTAACCGAGTTGTTCTAGAGACGTCCCTGTGAAGTGCCAGCACATCTATCAGCTTTGCAACAGTCACATCGAACACAGTGATAAATGATCTGGAGGAGTGGTAGTCAGTACCAATAACATGGTACTCCAATTGGTTGCACGGAGAAAGAAGGTCAGGAGTCGTAGCACTAGAGGTTGACAAAGATGAGGATGTTGAGTTCGTCACCTGCTGCTCTGAGGTATTTTTCTTGAACGCTACCTTTATGTTGTTGAACCCTCCTTGCTCATTTGTGGCAAAAAGGGGGAGAAGTTTTGGGAGTTTGAAATCTCCTTAAAAGATTCGTTGTGCTTTTATTGTGTTCGGAGTTTGAAATCTCCTCAAAGATTCAACTGTATTAGTAGTACAGGTAGATTACAGTAGGTAGTTTTTCCAAAATGCCAAGGGGGAGATTGTTAGTTTTATGGTATGTAGTTTGGCAAAACTTAGTTTAGTTGTTCAAGCTGTTGTTCAAGACTGGAAGAGACAACTGTCCTGGAACAATTTGAAGCAGATGCAATGTTTCCTAATTTAGATTAGGAAACACAGTTGACCGTTGGAGATCAAGGCGGTCACACATGGAAGGACAGAAGTTGGAAATTTCCTAATTCAGATTAGGCAACTTGTTTCAACCAACGTGGAACAACTCAGACGCAGCAGAGATTTCCTGAGGCAGTTTAGGAAAGTCGGTGTTATGGCATATTAAAGATATGATGCAGATCTTGGAGTCGGTGGACGTAAATATGTTCATGCATATCAAGAAGTCGGTTGAAAAGAATTAGGGATGACTTGCGCTTGAAGTTATCTTGCCAAAGAAGATAACTTAACAAAGAAGATAATCGAAGGTTTCCTAAACGGAGTTGAAGATATTTGGAGGATTATCTACAAGAAGATATGCGCAAGGATTTAGGAAAGATTTCCTAAAAGATTAGGAAACGTTTCCTAATGATATAGGCGGTTAAGATAAAGGAATCCTATTTAATTTAGGGTTTCTACCGTCCTATATAAGCAGTGCTAGGCTTGTCAATTCTGCATCGATCATTAAGCTAAACGCAGATACACACTCAGAGAGGAGAGAGATCGATCGGCATTGAGTTCATCATTCCGGTGAACACACGGCGGTGCTGTCCAGTTGTTCCAGGTTGCTGTTGCAGACTGGCGGTTGAACAAGTTGTAGAATTCAGCACTGTCTGAGATATTATTCACGCTGACATTCATAGAAGGGTTGGAGGAGGTCATCGGTGTTAAGTTCATTATTCTGGTGAACAGTAACACGCACGGATTCAGTCTGTTCTGGTGCTCGGCAGACTAGTCGTAGAACAACTTGACGATACACGCACTGTTGCTGTTACTGCGCATTCGGGAGAAGGCGCTGGTTCTCACGGAGAATCATATTGGTGGATACGGAGCGGGAGCAAAGATCTAGGGGGAGACCTAGAGTGCAATTGCTAGAGTGTCCGAGGCTAAGGTAGTTTAAGAGGGATTCTGTAAACGGTAATTCATGTACTCGCAATACTCAACATTAGTGAATTACTATCCACCGGGCTGAGTCAGCCCCCCAGACGTAGGCTCGTTAACGCCGAACTGGGTAACAACTTTGCGTGTCATTATTTTCCGCACTGCATTTATTATTTGCATAAGTAGTTCTAGATATTGTTCTGCACCCGACCAGAACAACATCTCATCTACCACGGGAAGATTTCAGATTTAAATCATACAAATGAAAACGAGTTCTTACTAAACCTTGAGATGACTGGAATAGTTAAAATTTGATATCTAAATAGAATTTGATGAATTTCATGTTGTATTAACTAGATTGATGATCTATCAAGTATGACACATGTACTTTAACAATAACAACTATACCATTGAAAGTATTTCTAAATTTTAAACCAGACATTTCAGGAACCAAAAGCAAAAGACAAACTAAAAGCATGAATATATGATGAGCATGAATTTGTACTATATTTATGCTCCAAATTTAATCGATTTTCAATCATTTGCCTTATTTATACGAGCTCTCACTTTTTGTTTTGATGCTTTTTAGGTGAAAACCGTATTCAATGCGAAATAAGTGTTTTGTGTGAATTTGGGTGAAAATAGTGCAAGAATGGGTGGATTGAACTCCCTACTTGTCGCACGCGCCCATATCTCATACAATGCCCGAATTCATTAATCTTTGGCTTGTCAAGAAGCTGAGAACAAGGGCTACAACTTTGTAGTTCGGACCAAGATCAGATCCAGTTGTTAAAGGGGTCATAATTGGAGTAAAAGAGCCATTATCACTATACGCCAGTGTCGCCTATTTAAGTGACATTTGTGATACTTGCCAGAAAAATTCAGCTCTCTGGTTTTTCTAGTGTCACATTTTAGGTGATACTAGTGATACTACTTACACAAGCCAGATGGGCAAAAATGCAATTTTGGCTAAGTTTGAAAAAATGCAAAAAGGCAGATTTTTAACAAAAGGAAAAAAGGAGTCTTCAGCCGTCATTCAGACTGGTTTTTTCTTAGAGTCGATCAACAAGGGAGGAGCACGAAATTCTACTCAAGGGAATCGATTGTAGTCAAAGGGATTACAAATCGAAGAGGAACAACATCATCATCTACATCAAGGTTGTGATCGTTCTTCATAAAATTTGTAATTTTAGTTTCGAACATAAACATGAGTTGTATGTTTACTTCCATGGATAGTGAGTAGTGACCCTATTTTGGGGTCTTACGAATCTTATCTAACTATGACTCGTTGAATACAACAAATATTTGCGTGAATTGATCGTCTTATTAGATTTGTATTTTACTTATTGGTGCTTAAACTCAAGTGATGCATACTAGGTGTTTGACGAAATGCCTAAGTGTATTGCGTTGAGATATTAAGTCAATAGCGCCAAAAGAGGGGACTTAGTATCCGACAATTAAGTAAAATACACGTTATAAACTCGGTGACAACGAGAGTGGCCCGAGGTTGTAACGGGAAAGGCTAGTTTTATGATAAGGACTCCCCATATTTACACGAGAGAGTTGGTAAACATCAGCTAGTTACTTGATTCAAACCAATAGCGCCTAAAGGGCGAGGTTCGTAGTTTAAGGTACATTTCCAATATAAGCCAATAGCGCCGAAAGGGTGAGGTTCATACTTGGAGTGTACGGCTATTTTTCAATCATCATAGGCAAATCCATGCACGCTAGATAACAAATTCGATTCAAATTGTTAGATAAGTGAAGTAGTTCCCAAAAATATCTCTTGAAATCGACAAAAACCTTTCTTACTTTTGTTTATTTTAGATTATAAAACCAAACAAAAACTCTTTTCGGACTAGGATAAATAGAAACACAACCTTAAATAGTGCATAAGTTTACACTAGCTCCCTTGGACGATCCGGTTCTTACCGGCTTATAAATTGTTTTTGACATACAAAATACCACACGTCAAAATGGCGCCGTTGCCGGGGAGCAACGCATTAACTTGTCATTAGCCTAGGATGTGATTTCAACTAGTCTTGTAAATATTTTGTTCTTTCTTTTGTATATTCTCTACTTATATCCTTTACTAACTTTTGTTCATTTTGTTTTGCAAGGATGTATTCATACAACCAACAAGTCTCGTACTATGGAGAATATATCCAAGAGGAGGAGCAACAAAATGTTTAATGGGAAGATCATGACTATCCAAAACATTCCTACTCATTAAATTGGGATGATAGACAATGTTCATTCGAAGAAGACTCCTACCACCAATATCATCCAATTCCTCAACCTAACGGTGGACTCTCTGACATGGAAATGCTAGCCATTATTGCAGCTAATCAAGAAAATATCTTTCAAAGATTGGACGAACTAGCCACTCACAACAAGATATTGGAGACCGAAATAGCACAACGAGCAATTGAAAATACAAACTTGGATGATGAGGAAGAGGTTTCTAGCGAAGAGATCCTTGAACCTAAAGCCTCAAAGCAAGTGTGGGACCAAGCAATGGAGGGTGAGTTCTTGAGAGTTGCTACCCAAGCTTACAACGAGGTGTGGGATGGTGAATCTTGCATAGAATAAATATATTTTTTGCATGAAGAAGACCTCCCCCTTCCTGCTGAAAGTGAGCTTGAAGATGAGGTTGAATGTGTTGTTGAAGAGGAGATAAAGAATGAACAACTATGAAGATTTGAAGTGTATGAAGACTTTGTTGAGGTTTACATGAATGGTACAAGAGAACAACCTCGCATACAAGGGAATTCAAATTTTGAGAAGGAGCTAGAGGATTGGGCATCCAAGGAAGTTATCCAAAAACTAAAGGAAAGTGTACCCATCAAGCTAGAGACAAGTTTTGAAGACCCGTTCTTCATCACGCCGTCTCGAGACAAATTTTGGAGTTTCCTACCACATTTTACAAAATCATTAGAAAGGAGCTCTGATGGACCATAATTGTATGAATCATAAGCACAGTTAAACCCACCAAATTAGACGCTTTGTCTATTTAACTTTTGCTTGTTAGTTCCGATATTTATCTACAGGGTATTTTGAAGTCAAGAGAGAATACAGGCTAAGGAGGAGTTTTAAAGCTGAAAATGAATTACGAGTCATTCCAGGTCACGATCAAATTCTGACTTTCAAGAACCGGACGTGGAATCAATCAAAACAAGTCCAACCGAAGGGCAACCAGAATCAGTCCGGAGCTGAAAGGGAGCCGATGGCTTTAGGAAAAGATCACAAAACACACTCCACCACTCACCCTCCTCCACATGGCCGGCGGCTAAGAGAACTTCCCCTCCCCTCATGACATGTGGCCGGCGGCTTTTGGAGGGGTGAGTCACCTCCGATGGCTTTCTCCTCCTCCATGGATTCCATGCCAAGTGTCTTCATCTCCTCCACATCTTCTCCTCTTCATGGCCTATAAATAGAGACCTCCATTGCCCTTGTATCCATATCCCATCTCATTCCAACATCACAAGTCCTCAAGTGACTTATCTCTCTAGCTTTTGTGGGCACAATCATGTAAACACTTTACTTTGGAATCGAAGTTGGATCTTGAGCACTCTTATCAGTTTTTGTAAGTACTCTTTTCTTTACTTTACTGTCTTTCAAAGTACTTTACTTTTCTATCTTTACTTTCGAAAACTTTACTTTACTATCTTTCAAAAACCTTTACTTTTTCAAGTACTTAGTAATGATGTCCTGTTCCACGGATATTCGTAGCTAAACCCTTCATTCGGTTGAAGGGGTGTACTTGTACCATACAATGTTTTAGACCCTACTCTTAGTGCCTCTATGTGTTCAAAACTTGTTCGATGATCCACATATTAGGTTAGAACTTCCAAGGTTGAGTGGATGCTTGAAATGGCAAAACTCTTTCGTGGGGTTCGTGAACATACTCGGGTAAGTGGATGCTTGAAATGGCAAAGCTTATCTGAGGAGTTCGACCTCTTTAAAACACCATTTGGATTGATCGGAAATGATTGATCAAATGGATGCACATAGGCTAGTATACCTTGAAATGGGGTGCTAGTCTAAATAGAACAAGTGCTCTATGACCTTGAAATGGGCTAGACAGTGTGGCAAATCAAGTGCTTGAAATGGCCTTGATACACTTTTGAACACTTAGTATGATCATTAGAGGTCAATGATAAACAAAAATATGATACAAGGCCCCTGAAACCGAATCTTTCCTTTAATTGTAATATCAACTGTTACTTTACCTTTTAGTACTAAAAACCAAAAACAACCCCCCAACTGCTTTATTTAATCCCCCTTTTCGAAAGAACAACTATTCACCTGACTCCCTTGGGTTCGACCCGTACTTACCACTGAATACCCAAAATAGTTAAGTCGCGAGTATCGAAGATATAAATTTGTTTTTGCACAGAGAACATCGCACCTTAACGACAGTGCGGTGGGCTCCGTCTAAACTGGCGCCGTTGCCGGGGAGTTGTGAAACGGAATAGTTGTTCTTTTTGTTTTTGTTCTTGCAATCCACCATGTCATTGTACTATGAAAACGACCCTTGGAACGATAAGGAGTTTTCCCCACCACCCTTCGAACTTGAAGTCCGCGAGAAGATCAACAACATAGAGCAATCCCGGGACGAAACTTTGGACGAGTACTTATGGTACTTTGATTCCCTTATAACGAGCTGCCCGCACCATGTATTCACCAACCACGATCTTCTTCAAAGGTTTCTCAATGGGATGATGCCACAAGAGTGGAATTGGCTTAATGACGCGGCAGGAGGTTCGGTAAATAACTTAAACATGGATGATCTTTGGAAATTGATAAACGATTTGGCCGTGAGGTCAAGACCAAGAGAAGATCAGGCCAAGCTACTCGAGGACGTTATAACGGAGCTGGCATCTAGCAACCAGCAGTTGGCCAACATGGTACACCAAATCCAGGTCGAAAGCGACGAATCATGGGTGGCTCAAAAAGAAACATCAAACCAGCTCTGGGACCTCATTAACAAGCTGCCCAAATCAGTACCGGTACACATTTCTGAAATGCCCGACGAAGCCCAGGTCCACATTGCCAAGTCACTCGAGGACAAGGAGGAAGAATTGGCAGCTAGCATCCAGCAAATGAGTGCCCCGATACACCAAGACGGGGTCGAAAATGAGGAATTCTGGGCGGCTTTACAGCTGATCTGGGACCGCATTGCCAAACTGCCCAAATCATTTTTGGTCCTAACTGAAGAGTTACCCGAGACATACCCAGACCTCAGTGCCGAACTGCCCAAAATAGACCCTGACCTCAGTATAATTGCCCCCGGAGACCATATGAATGACGAGGGTGAGGACCCATGGTTGCCTGAAGAAGAACTCCATTCAGATTATCCCTGGGAGTTAGAAGAAGAACTGTCCAAATCAGGCTCGGTCCTTATCACCAATCCATCTGAGGAAATCACAGTCCTAACTGCCGAGCCAACAGAAGCCCAGAACCTCACTGCTGAAGCGGCCGAAGAAATCAAGCCAGACCCGGTCTTTGCGCTCGAAGCACCCGAGGAAGTCCCGGACCTCATTGCCAAACTGTCCGAGAAAGACCTGGCCCTCACTGTCGGAGCACCTGAAATAGACCCAGTCCTCATGGTCAAAGTGCCCCAACTTAACCCTTCGTGTTTTATGCCGATCATAGCCACCGAAGATCATATAATCAATAATGATGAGGTGCAAGGGGAGTTAGAGGAGGAGCATGAGCCAAAAAAGCCGACAAAGGAACTCTCACTCGTCACAAGCCAAGGAAAACCGCCTGAAAACTCACTCGTTCCAAGACAACCATCCATCACTGCCACAATGAAGAGGATTGGCAGAGGCGCATGCTTAATGTCGCCTACATTTAATGGCACAAAACCAAACTTCCAAACTCGGAAAGGTGCCAAATATTCAAACATGAAGAAGCGGCAAAGACATGGGCCGAAAGAATGGAAACCCGGAAGGAGTAACAAGCGAGCACGACTCATTGGACCAGCAGCTATGGTCAATAAAGCCTCACCCTCTCGGAGCAAAAGGGCAGCCGAGAAGAAATTCGACCTCACACGCCCATGGGACCCGACCTTATGATCCAGGAATGAGGTACTGTCGAGCTAACGACGTTAAACAAATGCACTGGTCGGGAGGTAACCCGACACCTATCTTACTTTCAGTCATTTAATTTCTATCATTTAGTTTTTTCATTCTCACCTTTTCTGTAAATATTTGCTTGCATGACTTTTCAACTAATCCGTGTTGTGAGGCACGCCTTCGTTCAAAAGTGTGGGGTGAGAACCATCCTTTGTACATAGTTAATTAACCTGCTTTTCCTTTTCCTTTTCCCTTAATATTATCTTTTTGAAAATATGAACTTGAGAATGTGAAAAAGATAGATCTAAATTCATGCATTTACCTTGTGAAAATTCAACTGTTTAAAAACTTAGAATGTAACTTCTCATTTGTCCCTTTGTGCTGAGATATACAGGGGATGTGGAGTTGATATAAACTGCCCTAGAGAGGCTTGGCAAGCAATCGAAGGATCGAATCTAACTATATGGTTTTCGAAGTCAGTAGAGGCTGCACTTCGGGTTTCAGTGAAGATTGAAGTCATCTCTGCCGTGCAGCGTTTATGCAAGAGGCGGGACGGGAATCAAACCATCCTATCTCTAGTCCTAGTAGCTGGGAAAATAGATGAGCGACCCTCATCTTGACCCGCGCGAAACGGCGAGGATGAGAAAGAGCGGGGAGGTATTTCCATATGCTTGCGGGCGACGATTGGACCTCCCAAAAGGCTGAGAAAATGGACTAGCAAGTCACAAAGAAGTAAAAGCTCAAAGAAGCTAAGCAAAGGCCAAAGGCCAAAATTATGAAGGTTTTAACCTAACAAAAGTGAAGAAACTCCAACTCAATATCAAAGGCCAAAGGCCGATTCATTACAGAAGCTGTCCCTCGCCAAAAAGAAATCAAAGTGCTCAACTCAGTGAAACCCGAACCGAATCACGTGCTAGAGAAAGCTACAAGGAAACCATATAGTGCGAGTCGATCCCGAGAATGCAGTCCAGGAGCCTGAAAAGGGCTATCTCCCGAAACATCCAAATTAATTTGCATCTAGGCGCGAAGGTACAAGTATCAAATTTCTTCTAAGTATTTACACGGTTTAGTTTGGTAATAAGTAAGTAATGCATGAATTAAGTTAAATCTAGTCCCACAGTCTCACTTTCATATTTAAAAGTTTACTTAGATTGTGTTCCGCCCTTAAATAGCATTGTTCGGGACGAACAACTAAAAGTGTGGGGTGATCAAATGGACCATAATTGTATGAATCATAAACACAGTTAAACCCACCAAATTAGACGCTTTGTCTATTTAACTTTTGCTTGTTAGTTCCGATATTTATCTACAGGGTATTTTGAAGTCTAGAGAGAATACAGGCTAAGGAGGAGTTTTAAAGCTGAAAATGAATTACGAGTCATTCCAGATCACGACCAAATTCTGACTTTCAAGAATTGGACGTGGAATCACTCAAAACAAGTCCAACCGAAGGGCAACCAGAATCAGTCCGGAGATGAAAGGGAGTCGATGGCTTTTGGAAAAGATCACAAAACACACTCCACCACTCACCCTCCTCCACATGGCCGGCGGCTAAGAGAACTTCCCCTCCCCTCATGACATGTGGCCGGCGGCTTTTGGAGGGGTGAGTCACCTCCGATGGCTTTCTCCTCCTCCATGGATTCCATGCCAAGTGTCTTCATCTCCTCCACATCTTCTCCTCTTCATGGCCTATAAATAGAGACCTCCATTGCCCTTGTATCCATATCCCATCTCATTCCAACATCACAAGTCCTCAAGTGACTTATCTCTCTAGCTTTTGTGGGCACAATCATGTAAACACTTTACTTTGGAATCGAAGTTGGATCTAGAGCACTCTTATCAGTTTTTGTAAGTACTCTTTTCTTTACTTTACTGTCTTTCAAAGTACTTTACTTTCCTGTCTTTACTTTCAAAAACTTTACTTTACTGTCTTTCAAAAACCAATACTTTTTCAAGTACTTAGTTATGATGTCCTGTTCCATGGATATTCGTAGCTAAACCCTTCATTCGGTTGAAGGGGTGTACTTGTACCATACAATGTTTTAGGCCCTACTCTTAGTGCCTCTATGTGTTCAAAACTTGTTCTATGTGCCACATATTAGGTTAGAACTTCCAAGGTTGAGTGGATGCTTGAAATGGAAAAACTCTTCCGTGGGGTTCGTGAACATACTCGGGTAAGTGGATGCTTGAAATGGCAAAGCTTATCTGAGGAGTTCGACCTCTTTAAAACACCATTTGGATTTATCGGAAATGATTGACCAATGGATGCACATAGGCTAGTATACCTTGAAATGGGGTGCTAGTCTAAATAGAACAAGTGCTCTATGACCTTGAAATGGGCTAGACAGTGTGGCAAATCAAGTGCTTGAAATGGCCTTGATACACTTTTGAACACTTAGTATGATCATTAGAGGTCAATGATAAACGAAAATATGATACAAGGCCCCTGAAACCGAATCTTTCCTTTAATTGTAATATCAACTGTTACTTTACCTTTCAGTACTAAAAACCAAAAACAACCCCCCAACTGCTTTATTTAATCCCTCCTCGAAAGAACAACTATTCACCTGACTCCCTTGGGTTCGACCCGTACTTACCACTGACTACCCAAAATAGTTAAGTCGCGAGTATCGGAGATATAAATTTGTTTTTGCACAGAGAACATCGCACCTTAACGACAGTGCGGTGGGCTCCGTCAAGCTCCCACAATCCCTCCATCCTAAAGGAAACAACACTTTTGAAGGGGTTAAACTCACATTTAAAAGTCCATCGTAGGCTTGATGGACGAAAGTTCAAATGGGATTTGAAGGTGGATTGACGCCTCAAGCATCATGTGCCCCTCGAGAAGTTATTTGAGTAAAGGACTTCTCCAAAGCGAATCCATGGGGCGCTTTGCTAGTCTTTGCAAGACGTTAAACTAAGTCTTCGATGGAAGTAAAGCCACTTGTAAGTTGCCTTATCAAATTTATTTTGCGCTCACATCATCACTCGCTATATGCTTTTTGAATCAAGTGTGGAGTCCCTCCTATGATTACACATTATACTTGTGACATGTACTAATAATTTCTATGTAGTTGTCACTTATTTGTTTTACATATTTTAATGTCATACGTGGGAAAGGAATGAGCAATCTATGTATCACACACTATGAGCTACACTTTCAGGAAGCCCTTTGCACTACACTTTTGTTTTCAAATATTTGTCGCTTAGGGACTAAGCTTCATTTTAAGTGTGGAGTGGGTGTGCTATGCATTCTATTGAAATTATTCATGTCTAGACACTTGCACTTTTAATGCACTAGCTTACATTTGAGTACTCGAATTTCCAAGGCATTCGCATTACCCCATTACTCGACTATCTAGTTTCATTGCTAATCACTTGATTTTGAATCTAGAATCACCATGACTTTTATGAGTGCATATTTCCTAGTTGTCAATGTTGTTGTTATCTTGTGTCTATCTAATGATTTAGGCAACCATTTTGCATCACTTGAACTTGAAATTTGCAAGCAGGAAAATACTTTTCTTCTCTTTGAAAAGTAGTCATTGCTCTTAGGTGGTCTTTATTCTTTCACATTGTATGCGCACACCATTTATATTCTAAGTAAATTGTCAAATCTTAAGTGTGGAGTCAATTTGGGTGAAAAAATGACCCCAACAAAAATATTTTGTATATGCAAGCACAAGCCAAAATAAGGCAAGCTACAAAAAAAAGAGAAAAGCAAAAAGTTTTTACAAGCACAAGCCAAAATAAGGCACGCTATCAAAATAAAAATTCGTGAAGCATATCGTGGGCAAAATGCCTTAAAGAAAAAAAGAAAGAAAAAAATGAGGCACACACTTAAGTTTGGAAATGACCTTTCCATCATTCCTTTTAGTGTGTGTACATTGTGATTTAAGTAGAGGGATGACCCTTGTACTAGTATACGTGAGAATGACATTCTTCGAGATAGTTTTGAAAATGAAGTGTCAAACTCCTCTTTCCTTACTGATTATGGACTTAGCTCCTAAAACATGGAAATGAGTTTTGTATTGTAGCCCATGGACTATCCTTCTTGATAGCATAGTCGCACGATGAGCACGTTTTTTTGTGTTTCTAAGGATCATGTTTCGAGTATCTTATAAAAAGGTTGAACGAATTGTTAGGTTAGCCATTTGATAACTCTAATTTTGATTATCTTTGAATGTGCATCTTTGTAAGGTCATTGGTGGTTCGAAATTCTTTGAAGAGGACTCAATCTTTGATTACTATTTTAGTTGTTGTGCTTGGGGAATTTGTTACGCATTGCCTAGATAATTGAAGTACTACCATGATCATGCATATAGCTAGTTGCATTTGGGGATTTGTGAGTATTCTCTTTTCTGAAAACTCTCATGAGACTACAACTTGTCCTGTAGGGTAGCCTAAAGGTTTAACGGCTTGGTACATTTGGGGATTTGTGAGTATTCCCTTTTCTGAAAACTCTCACGAGACTACAACTTGTCCTGTAGGGTAGCCTAAAGGTTTAAGGCTTGGTGCATATGCTAAATGCAATCGTGTTCCCTACGACAGTGGTTAGGATTTTAGTTCATGTTTGTTCGGGACGAACAAAGGGTGGAGTGTTTTGATGAGCATCAATTTTTACTATATTTATGCTCCACATTTAGTCAATTTTCGATCATTCGCCTTATTTATATGAGCTCTCACTTTTTGTTTTGATGCTTTTTAGGTGAAAACGAATTCAAGGCTAAATAAGTGTTTTGTGTGAATTTGGGTGAAAACAGTGCAAAAATGGGTGGATTGAACTCCCTACTTGTC
This sequence comes from Rhodiola kirilowii, assembly GCA_033675215.1. Classification (NCBI taxonomy): domain Eukaryota; kingdom Viridiplantae; phylum Streptophyta; class Magnoliopsida; order Saxifragales; family Crassulaceae; genus Rhodiola; species Rhodiola kirilowii. The sequence goes on along the minus strand of CM066194.1, from coordinate 29,915,153 downwards.
GCGCATGGCCAGATCTCATACGGTGTATGAATTCATTGATCTTTGGCTTGTCAAGAAGGTGAGAACAAGGGCAACAACTTTGTAGTTCGAACCAAGAGCATATCCAGTTAGTTAAAGGGGGGGTCATAATTGGAGCCAAAGAGCATATATCACTATGCGCCAGTATCGCCCGTGTCGCATATTTAAGTGACACTGGTGATACTTGCCAAAAAAATTCAGCTCTCTGGTTTTTCTCGTGTCACATTTTAGGTGATACTAGTGATACTACTGACACAAGCCAGACGGGTAAAAATGCAATTTTGGCTAAGTTATGTAAAAATGCGAAAAGGCAGATTTTTAACAAAAGAAAAAAAGGAGTCTTCAGCCGTCATTCAGACTGGGTTTTTCTTGTAGTCGATTAACAAGGGAGGAGCACAAAATTCTACTCAAGGGAATCGATCAGAATCAAAGGTATTACAAATCGAAGAGGAACAACATCATCATCTACATCAAGGTTGTGATCGTTCTCCATAAAATTTGTAATTTTAGTTTCGAACATAAACATGAGTTGTATGTTTACTTCCATGGATAGTGAGTAGTGACCCTATTTGGGGTCCTATGAATCTTATCTAACTATGAATCGTTGAATAAAACAAATATTTGCATGAATTGATCGTCTTATTGAATTTGTATTTTACTCGAACCCAAGCGATGCATACTAGGTGTTTGACAAAATGCCTAAGTGTATTGCGTTGAGATATTAAGTCAATAGCGCCGAAAGGGTGAGACTTAGTATCCAACAATTAAGTAAAATACACGTTATAAACTCGGTGACTACGAGAGTGGCCTGAGATTGTAACGGGAAAGGCTAGTTTTACGACAAGGACTCCCCATGTTTACGCGACGAGAGTTGGTAAACATTAGCGAGTTACTTGATTCGAACCAACAACGCTGAAAGGGTGAGGTTCGTAGTTTAAGGTACACTTTCAATATAAACCAATAGCGCCGAAATGGTGAGGTTCATACTTGGAGTGCTCGACTATTTTCCAATTATTATAGGCAAATCCATGCATTCTAGATAACAAATTCGATTCAAATTCTTAGACAAGTGAAGTAGTTCCCCAAAATATCTCTCGAAGTCGACAAAAACCTTTTCTTACTTTTGTTTATTTTAGATTATAAAACCAAACAAAAACTCTTTTCGGACTAGGATAAATAGAAACACAACCTTATATAGTGCTTACACTTGCTCCCTTGGACGATCCGATTCTTACCGGCGACATACAAAATACCACACATCAATAGACCAGCCACTAAAGATGTACAATGGCTACTGGTTACATAACTATAACCATAGAAATGCTCGCTTCTGACTTCAAATTATCTAGCACTTCTGACTTGGGAATACAAGGAAAACAACAAAACAACTATAAAAGGAACCAGCACAAACGCCACGCAGGGCACTGAACAAATGAAAAGAAAAACACTGACGACACTAAGTGATTTCACCACAATAAGAAGGCATACTCCTCTGAACTTGCAAATATAAGGGAATAGATCTCAGGTCTTACCAATTCCAGTGCTCTCTCCTAGCTCTTTTTGCTAGGTAATCCACCGAATGATTGCCCTCCCTCAATACATGAGACAACCTCCACCTGGGGTGCCTCCCCAGCAGTTCCACTCCAGCCAAAAAGTCGTGGGCATTCCCACCATCTTCAAAGACACCAACCTGGAAAGACCAGATAGCTTCAGTGCTATCAGATAAGAATATAGCCGAGCTCCAACTACTGTTCTTAATACGGATTTCATTTCACCCAAAGATAACTCTCAAAAGACCACTAAGAACACAGTATCACCACATAAAACAAAATTTGAGCAAAATAATATAGAAGAAAAGCAGACTAACATCAAACTCACTGTCTATCAAAAAAAACATCAAACTCACTGAATGAATAATGAAAATTATAGAAAAATCTAACAAGTTAATATATATCATCAAAACCATCATTATTATCATTGACGTCATCGGCATCTTGAATAGCTTTCTCTAACCAATACTCCCGAACTACTTGAAGTGGGTTTTGTCAAGTCACCACACTTGAACCTATAACCATTACAAATACAGGACTTAAATGGTATGACAAGCCTTAGTGGACCTTTAATTAGCTCATCAAACCTTGTTAAAAGGATTGGATCCGCTTCCACCTGAATTAAGTAGTATACATACTTGTAAAATCTAAAAACGACGCATTAAATTAAATTAAATAATAAACAAATACAACCCTTTTTTCAACCACCGCCTGAATTTCCTTTTCGTAATTGATTCCATCTCTTCGCCACTGGTATATGGATGTGACGCAATTATCCCAGCTTCAAATGTCCTGCATATAAATTCATGTCAAATCCTTTACAAGCATGTTGAGAAAAATAAAGTTTAATAACTTACTCAAGAAATGGTTCAACTTCTGGCATGTTTAGAAGCACATAGTTTTCAATAATTTGCAGTTCATCATCATCCAAATATCTATCCTTCTCGTGGTTGTATACCTTTACCGGATATGTATATGCCTCCAATAAATTAGAATCGGTTACTGAACTTACAACTTCGTTGCGTCGCAATTGATTATCAAATGCTCTCAAATAAACATTGATGTCTTTTGTTGGACTTTTTTCTCCCGTTATGAGGACTGTCATGAACACGTAAGGATCCTTCATATACATTGAAGGAGGAAGATTGTACACAACCATTATAACAGGCCACACAAAATACTGTTTGGAATAGCCATTATGAAAACGACAAAATCCATCTGTCGCTAGACAAAGCCTGACATTCTAAATCTCTTTCGTAAATGATGGGTGCATAAGGTCAAAACGTTTCCATTCTTCTCCATCAGATGGCTGAGTCAACTCCCCTGCTTGCTTATTTCTTGTTTTATACCATTTCATATGTCCCGCTGTATGTGATGACATGAATAACCTTTGTAGCCTAGGAATAAGAGGAAACTATCGAAGAATTTTTCGAGGTATAATCTTATGTTCCTTTGTTGTTCCATCTTTATAACGACTGACACCACATATATCACACTGCGACTTATCAAAGTTGTCTCCGTAAAATAGCATACAATCATTTTCACATGCATCAATCTTTTGATATCCCAAATTCAAGCGTTGTACCATTTTCTTCAACCTCGTAGTAAGATTTCAATAACTACTGATCTTCTGGTAAAATATTACCAATAATTTCAAGTAGTTCATCAAAACCCCTCACTACAAATTTCGGGCAAACTTTACGATAACACGAATTTATCGTACAGTTATCGCATTTTTGCTTAATACGATAACTTTACGTTAAAAATTGATGTTATCGTAAAATTGCTTAACGTAAAAAATTTACGATAACTTAACGATAACATTTTACGACAACTCTGCGATAACCGTACGATAATATAATATTGTTATCACAGAGTCATCGTACAGTTATCGTAAAATTTATACGATGACTTTACGATAACTATAAAATAATAATATAAATATTATATTTCACATATTATAATCATTTTGATTTATTTTTAAATAATTAAATTAAATAATTAAAATTAATCGACAATTAAATGATGAAATTTATGTTTTCATTTCAATAAATGAATTGTTTTCAACAAATACAATAAAATATTCAAAAACGTATACAAAAAATGTAATACAAATATTATGAATTTCTATGTTTTCTAATACTAAGAGATGTAGTAATCCCCACTAAAAAGAACATCTCTGGGCGCTCCTTCATCAGATCTTTTCCATCCATTTTAATTGCCAGCACTTTGCCTGCATTTCAGAATCCAAAATAATTACTAAAAATCTGTTGCATAAAAAAAATAAAATGATAAGAAAGGTGCGAATACACAGCATATGCTAACAAGTTTGAACCATTCACAAAAGCCAACAAATAAAAGTAGCCACTTTCGTCACCTGAATTTCAGAATCCAATAACAGGAAGCTAGTATACTTCAACACAGGTATTTCTAGAAGTAGACGACCTAAACAAAGATGTATAAAGGGTCACTAAGATGATGTAAAACAGATTCATAACATCAGATTCATAACATCAGCAAACAAACTAGGACAAACTAACTAATTGATATCAACCTCATAATGAAGCATGGATACCACAATGGGATAACGGATAACCACTCTACCAAGCAGACAAAGTGATGAAGAATATGAGGTACCAAGTTGTGTACAAATTGATGCATAGGAATTTCTCATAATCACAAAAAAAAAGTAAAGATAATTAATCACCTCATGAGCCAACCAAGACCAAACCACTGGAAGTCCATAATTGGACAGAGAACTTAATGTTATTTCCTGTACACAAAAATGTTATTAATGTGAAACAAAGTGTCAAGTGGATCACAGGGATAACAACTGGAACTTTGATGTATACGATTAAATTATCGAATAGACTGTGCTTATTATCATCAATTACCGCTTTCTCTGCTGCACAATCAAACAAAAAGTTCCATCTGGCTTTTTTCAGCCTTTAAGACATGTCATGGCAGTAAACAACCCTTCGTCGAGCAGCCTCCTGTAAAAACCGTGCAGAAAACACTACTAAGCCCCTTAATTATACAATAACCTGAAGAAAAAAAATTAAATAGCCAGTGACACTTACTATGAATTCGAGCTTCTATACCGTGTCGCTTCAACAATCTCAGCCCCTCTGCACTCCTCGCGTGTCGCATATGGTACCACCCATCGTTGAGCTCACATGTTCTTGAGATGAACCAGCTTGATCCATGTCTTAAAGACGTACGCTCACACATGTTGCATAAAACTTAATGTTCAGAATTGAACATATAGCAGAGAATTAGCATCATAAACTAATACTTAACCTTACACATAAACAAAACATGTCTTAAGCTTAAAGACGTACGCTCACACAAATCTTCATAATACATACTTACCTCAACTCAAGTGCATCGCGTATGGCAGCATTAGGATTCTTAAGCTTTATGTAGACGTCGAATGTTGTGATATATCACATTGAAGGTTAGATTACTTTCCACGAAGACAAAGTAAGCAGATTTACTTTGAGTAATAATAACCTGCAACCAAAATACAACAAGAGAGGTATGGGAAAAAAATAAGATAAGTGATGCAACAATAGCGGAAAAACTTCCTTTATCAGCAGAATCCATTTTTATCCAAGCAAGCATCAATGAAAACAACTTTGAAGATTAAATCACTATCAATCAGCAGTTATCTTTTAATAACTTTTCATCAGCATCATTGAAAGCGTAATGATAGAAACGCACATAACAAGCATATTTGATAAATATTTTATAATGAGAGTAAGGCTACCACTTCGTGACAAATCACAATGAATAAGCAGAAGAGCCATCAAGTCAACGAGAGATACAAAACTCTAGTTGAGCAATGCAGCTGCAGAAAATGTAGAAGGCGGAATGACCAAATCAGTAGCCATCACGAATTAAACAAACTGTAGCTACCGAAGCTTAAACTAAGTCACCAATGGATGTATCAATGAGCTAGAAAATTCACCTATGCAGAGTAGTAAAGGCAGCACAAACTCAAACGGAAAGTTCCTCATATAGCTGATTCCATCGCCTCATCCCCCCCCCCCCCCCCCCCGTTCATTCGCTCGCCCCCACGTTCGCTCGCTCGCCCCCACGTTCGCTCGCTCGCCCCCACATTCGCTCGCTCGCCCCCACGTTTGCTCGCAGAAGAGATACTTAGATGACGGATAAGAGGAAGACTGGAAAGAAGAAGAAAGGGAAGAGGAAGGATGTGTGATTAAACACCTATCTTCGGTTGCTATTTTTCTAAGATTAACCTTCTAATTTCATCTCGGATTAAACATGAAAGTTATAGAACATTCAATTAGCTTTCTATCCATATATAGATCATCTTCAACGGACAATGCATGACGCCTCTATGAGCTTCCGAAAGTTGGCTCGGACCCCCTTGATTTCGGCAAACTTCAATCAAACATCTAGTTTTGGTCACTGTTTTTAACAGCTTAACCTCAAATTTCATCTTTAAGTAAACATGAAAGTTATAGAACATTCTGTTAGCTTTCTATACATATATAGATCATGTTCAACGGACACCAGATGATGCCTTAATGAGCTTCAGAAGATTGGCTCGAATCCCCCCAATTTCGGCAAATTTCAACTAATTGTCTATCTTTGATCATTGTTTTTATCAGCTTAACCTCCGAAATTCATCTTGCATTAAACATGAAAGTTATAGAAAATTCAATTAGCTTTCTATCAATACATAGATCATCTTCAACGGACACCGGATGATGTCTTTATGAGCTTCAAAAAGTTGGCTAATCATTAGCGGACTTCAAACATATGTCATGTTTCGACTTAGTTTTCAGTCACCTTAACATTAGACTTGTGCCTAGATGTAAGTATAGAAGTTGTAGCCCTTATCGTCAGCTTCATGCGCAAGGTGATTGATTTCTCAAGTGGTGCTCAGTCTACCTGTTATATGTTAAAGTTGTTAAGGTTGCATGTGATTGACTATGTACACTTGTTATGCGTTCTTACTTTACTTATATTTTGGGTTGCTTAAACGTCTGATTGATATCTTGATATCAATTGAAGAGTTGTAGGCCGTCAAATTATCTCTCCAATGATATATATCTCGATCTTATAGGGTAATCGACGTGTCTTCTATGACCTCTCAAAGTTAGATAGGCAATGAACTTTATATGAATTCAAACTTTGATATTTTACTAGAAAAAAACTTATATCATCAAATAGGAATATATATATAGGAAAAAAATTTCCGAATACAACCTATACCCTTATTCATAAAAAAAAAAAAATTTTAGGACCCCATCACAAAGCCCGCCCCCCATCGGTCCAGTCCTGGATCCGCCACTGCCCGCTCTGAACTCATATGTTAACCTTGTGACATTGAAAATAACCCTACTGAACATCAAACACCGATTTGTCGACATCTATAAGTGAACAAAAAAGTCAATGATTAGCTATATCAGAGGATGACACTAACCTAACAATGCGCATCCTCCCACTTGCGTACCAATAAGTGTAACAATGTATAATAAAATATCAATAAAGAGCAAACTAAGAAAATGTCCAGTAATTGCAAAAAAATCAAATGAGATTGTTAATTTTTTCACAAACCTTTACACATAATGCATGTAAAACATGTGCTGGGCAATAGCAAAAGGAAACTGCAAGAAAGGCATAGTACATACAAAACATGAAGTTAATTGTAAATTTTCATTTAGGAAATTTATCAAACGTTGTGAAGACAGGTAGTTTGACAACTCCAATGTAGCAATTTCAACCATCGGTGCCTGGAACATATAGTTTAATTCAATCAACATATGTGAATCAGTGCACTAATTTTTCCTCTACTTATCAAACTAATAAAGCAAAACACTAATAAACTTTAAAACTTGGCGGAACTTTATCAAATTATTTATCGTCGAACCTGTTTCCTAGCACTTCTTTTTTTTCCTCCCAAACTTTTATCCACATCATTCTTTTAGTAAGCTCTAGTAAAACGCATTACACAGTAGCTATATCAAGCAAACATTCACACATTAAACACAACAAAACTTACAAAGATAAATCATTAGAAGATTCAAGTTGAAACCAAAGAAGATACAAATTCGAGTTTATGTTGACCAGCAAACTAGACGAGAAAGATCTAACCTTAGTGACTTCTTTATGGAGTTTGTTTGATGACCAAGCGGCTCAACCCTTCTGACTTCGTTCTCGAGTGTCGCGGTCGTTGTGCAACTATGACCTACAATTAGAAAATCCCAATGAGCCTCTAGGCAACTCAGGTCGTAGATTTCTATTCGGCTTTCCAAATCAATCAATACAAAAAGCTAAAATAGTCGTCTATCAAGATATGGTCGTTGCCTTCCAAATCAGATTAGAGTCGCTCGCCGTCAAAGTGAAAAAGGAAAAGGATATCTAGGTATTTTTTGAGTTTCTATCCAATTTGCACCCATTTCAAACTCAAATATTCCCATTTGCACCATTTGAAATTCAAATATCCAAATTACCTCATTTTGGTTAATGACGGTATCCCACGAACCGGTAATGTTCTTTTTTTATAATCCCGGCAGCTTCAAAATCAGTAATGTTGATTTTTAGTAGTATCGGTTTTATAGGAATCGGGAATTATAAAAAAACTGCTGTGGTCCGGTTCGGGGCCTACGTGGACCAAGTGGAGATGAAGTGGCATACACATCAATACCGGTTCCAGGGGAACCGGTATCATAAAGGTCCCGATATCCTAGGAATCGGGATCATTGAAATTAAAAATCGAGGGTTTCTTTCTTCTTCTTCATTCCGCCGATCTCTCCCAACCCTAAGCAACAGCTCCGCCGACCGCTGCACGCCACCGAACACTCCCGTCGCCCGTCACCGACAATTCTGGTTTGCCAGAAACCGGTGTGTATTCGAATTGTATTGTTAGTTTTTAATTTTAGGTTAATTGTTAGTTGTTAATATATGTTAGTGTTTTAGAAGAATAGGGTTTGGTTAATTGTTGTTTTTGATTGTTACTTGTTGATTTGAATAGTCGAATTTGATTGAATTGTTGATTTGAATAGTCGATTTTGATTGTTGATCGTTGAATTTGGTTATTGATGAAATTGTGTAATGGTTGAAGTTGTGTTGATATTGAATTTTTTATAATATTGAATTGTTGAAATATTTATGAAATTTTGATTTTTGTGATGTAAATATGGACTCACAAAGACCATCATCTTCACAAAGACCATCGCAAGCTATATTGCAACCGAATATAGATGCAAATGACATAAATCATCCTGGTATGATTGACGCCTCAATCCTCAGTCAGCAGTGTACTCATCGTACCGAGGCGATTTGGAACCCATAAGTTAATATGTTAAATTATGTTAATTATCATTCATAATTTAATATGTTACTAATGTTGAATTACATTGTTGTTTCACAATTGGATCCGAAAGGGAAGGCCAATATTCCCATTAAGGTTTATAAAGGGGGTGCATTGACCATTGATGCTCGCATACGCCCTTATGTTGTAGCTGCTGGATTTTATCCGTGGACTCAGGTGTGTGATGTCAAGGCTGATCCGTCCTTATTAACAGCTGTGGTCGAGAGGTGGGGCCAGAAACACACACCTTTCATTTTAATGATGGAGAGGCGATAATCACGTTACATGACGTGTCACTACTTACCGAGCTCACTGCAGCTAGGCATATAGCGCTTCCAACATTCTATTAATGCCAAGTTCACGGTGGGGCGTCCACAGATCGATGACAATCGCAGGTGTTTTGCATCTGCCTGGTCTATCAAGGACCTTGAATTAATAGGAGAAATTGATGCTCGGCATATTCTTATCATTGTTACTAGTGAAGAGGATTCTAACGAAATTCTAGCCCACCCTCTGTGCAAGGTGGGGTAGTCTCTGTTTCGTTTATTTCGATGGACCCCTGACTTCCATCGTCGGAGGGAGCCAACTATGACGACTACATGGATCAAATTACCAAGTCTACCAAATCAATTATATGATCAAGGTTATCATAACATTATTATGTCTCAATTCTCCAGGTTCATTGCTATTGATCATCGAACAAGGGTGGTCTCTAACCCCAGTTTTGCGAGAGGTTGCATTGAATTGGATCTTTCTAAACCCATACCGGGAGAGGTATGGGTTGGTCTATCTACGTCAGATGGGTTTTGGCATGCAGCCTATTACTTATGAAAACAAGCTTCTATATTGCTCTCGGTGTAAATTGCATGGCCACAATCTGAGCAATTGCAGGAAAGCAAAGCCTCCTTTAGTGGCGCGTCTCCCCACGTAGCTCACCCAGGCTGCTGCTCGAAAAGATATGCATCCAGTCTCAGATCCGAAATCTCCTCTCGAAGATCCGAAAAATCGTCAGAAGATTAGACCGTTGTTATGCATCGCAAGAAACGTGGAGCTACTACCAAAAAAGGAAAGATATCGCTCGAGGGTGTCATGGATACTGTTAGCCAGCTGGTTAATGGAGGAGTTACTATCGATCCTGCTCAGGAAAATACTCAAACTCCTTCCGATATTTTAGATCATTCTCTTTCTGATCCTGCTGCGAAATCTCCTCCCAGCAGGCGTATTCTTCAAAGAGGTGCAAATACCATGCATATGAATGATAAAGAGCCACGTGTCCATGAGGATCTGGCTGTTTCACCTACGAGATCTTCCCCCCAAATGCAAAGTAATTTTCATGAGCCCAGTAGTCACGTGTTGGAAGAGGATACACGTGTCGTCCTCCATGTAGACAACCCCCATGCAGACATAAGATCTCATGCTGGAAACCACTACGCCATTTTACACTTTATACGACATGCCCATTTTAGTCGCTTAAGAGACAAAAGACATCGCATAAGTCTTATACGACAGGTATTGTATCGTAAATGCTGCGTCGCGTAACCTGCGTCGTATATGTCTTATACGACTGTCGTATAAGAGGTAACTTAAGGGACAGTCGATTCGTCATGTCTTTTATGTCAATTGATTGTCGTGTAAGTTGTTGCTTGCGTGACTACATTTTCTTGATTACGGGACATTTATTTGATTGTAGCTATATACATAAACGACATTACTAAAAAAATATGAAATTTTTATTTGAAAAGAGAACATTCTTCACAAAATGTTTCAATTTCATTACATTGAAGCACAACTTCAAACAGTTGTGCCACAGCCCTTCGGCGCACAACTTCAAACAAATTTGAACTCTTCCATTTATCAGCTTGACGTTGAACTCTTCACTGTTGCCACAGCCCTTCGGAGCAAAAGCTTTTCAAGTGCACCCAAGATATACGAGTTCCTCTCTAATGAACTTGAGCACTCACAAGTCACACTTGAACCACCTCAATTATGTCGATTTGAGCCCCATGGTTAAATGATCCTCTTGTTCCGCACAGTTGTACTGCAAAACACAGTTGTATTGCAAAACAGAATCATTCAACAAATTACTTTCAAAAAAAATAAACATGAAACAAATTCAAAGCTAAACTGTTTCCTTTATCGAAAAAGAGATGAAATCTAAACTTACATGTTGAAGCAGCCTTGGCACTTAACATCCTAAAACCAAAAACAGCAAAGCACAAATTTTGCTTATCAAATTCAAAAGATGTAAACAAAAAGTTAAATAAGGTTTAAGATGAATATACCATGAAAAATGAATTCGGGGACTGCACAAGGCGCTTCAACTTATGCTTCCTCTTCTCGAGTTCAGCCGGCGGGTTAAGCAGATCAATATCGTTTGGGAGAGTCTGAAAACACCAATAGACTAGGAAGAATCGAGCAGACAATAAACATATCTGGTGTTAAAGAAATTAAATTTCAAGATCTCAAAGTTATGAAATTAAATTTCAACAAAACCAACAAAATCAAACCTGTGAACGTGGACGGAATCCGAACTGGGCAGTGTAGCCATACCATTCATCGTCGTGTCGTTCCTCGACTCCTCCGAATCGGATATGGCTATTTTTGATGTCGTCCTCGATCTGGGTCACCAGGTCGAAGATAGTTATCCTCAGACGACGAAATCGAAGAGGAAGACAGCAAACGTCGGGAAGGCGGAAGCGGAGCCCTAGCGCTGGCTAACTCATCTGAAGTGCCTTCATCGGAGACACAGTCGGCGCGGCGGAGGGCGGGAGGGTCGAAACGAAAAGCGAACAGCAGCAACTTAAACAATCTGAGCAACGCGATGTTCAATTCAGCTCCCTCGAAGCGATTTGTGAGAGAGGGATTTTGAAGAGAGAAATTGGCTGAGGCGTAGAGAAAGATGAGGGAGGCTTATTGTGGTGTCCGTGTAAACCCTAAGGCGTGTGGATGTTGTTCTTTATTTTATTTTATTTTTCTTTTTTTTGTTACCAAACGACTACGTTTTATGCAACATCAAACACTTAAAATCTCATATTTTTTTTACTTAAAATCTCATATTTTTTACTTAAAATCGCATATTTTTATCTTTACTTAAAATCTCACATCTATCTACACCAAACACGTGTCACCGATCTATCTACACATATTTATTTTTTATAAATAAAATGACAGTTGCTTTTTTTTGATTGGAGGTTAGTGGGTTAGTGTGTTAGAATTTGGGGGTGGAGGCCCATTTTTGACTCCAAATGAGAGCTGATTTTGTTTTGTGTGTTTTTGGCGTGGAGGGTATCTGAAAATGTTTTGTTCGTGATTATCTTACACGACAGTTATTGACTTATACAGGCGTATAAGTGTAAAGTGATTGACCGAACAAATGTACGACACAGTAAATGTCTCTCGTTGCCTTTATTATTCAAAAAGTACGGTGCCAAAATTTTCAAACATGTCTTCTTAAGGGACATCCTTCGATGTGCCGCTTTAGCGTATGTCTCGTAAGTACACCTACACGATAGATTTTGATGTGTGGTATTAGATGGTGTTTGGTAAGTAGTCATACGCGACACTCATTGCTATGTCGTTTTACGGGTGTCGCGTAGGATGTTCTTACACGACACCATCTGAAACGACATAGCAAACACTGTCGTGTAGGTGTGCTTATGCGACTACATCATATACGACATACACAATGTTAGTCGTATATGGTGTAAAATGGCGTAGTGAACGGCATCGCCTCCTTCGAGGAACCTTTAGCTGCTGATCATCTTCACAGTATCTCCCATGCTAATGGACCGATTGCCACCATTCATCCATTGCTTTCTGCCCCAGAGCTTGAGGATTATCATCTCACATCCTTGGCCTCCGATGTGAACCTAGTGGCTGTTGACCCTAGGGACGATGATCTAGGGGAAGATGATTTTGGGAGTGATACAACCGATGATCCGGACGGCACAAAGCAGCACATCAGGCGCCGATCAGAATCTACCCTCCCTAAATCTGGAGAAACTTTGGCCAAAGATCGATATCATCTCTGCAACCAAACTACCCAGTCTAATGCCCATGTACAGTCTCACCAGGGCCCCCAAGGTCCCAAGCGCAAGACTCAAGGTCCCTCCAACGAACCCACTACTTCTCGACTTCCTCAAGGTAATCAATGATAGCACAACTTTGCTGGAACGTTCGGTGTTTGGTAAACCAAGGTACTCTCGCTCATCTTAAGTATCTGATTCAATCTTATCGGCCTCAAATGATTGCTATCCTTGAACCTATATCTAGTGGTACTAATACAGAAGCTGAGGCTTGTAGCTTGGATTTTTCTAACTTTGCGCAGGGGAACCCCATTAATTTCCACATTTGGCTGTTCTTGAACTCGGAGTTCTCTGTTTCTAATTTGCTTTGGCATGCTCGCTGCGTCTCCTATAAGATGATTCACACATAGGATGGGTCGGTTTCTTATTGGACTTATGTATATGGCACTCATGATCCTCACACTAAACATCAACTGTGGGATAAGATTGTCCTTGATGGGCAAAGTTTTGACGGTCCTTGGTTTGTTCTGGACGACTTCAACACCATTTTTGACTGGTTAGAGAAGAATGGGGGAGATCAGAGGGATGATGGTAGCATGATAGATTTTAACATCTTCCAGGTACGTGCCGGTCTTATTGATTTAGGGTTTTCTGGCAACCCTTTCACTTGGAGCAACAACCAGTAGGCTCTGAACCAGGTTTGGCAGCGTCTCGGCTGTGTCCTCTCCAATGCCCAAGGTTTTGCTCAGTTCCCCTCGTTCAAAGTCTCTCATCTGCCAAGGCTCTGCTTGGATCACTACGGACGGAGCCCACCGCACTGTCGTTAAGGTGCGATGTTCTCTGTGTAAAAATAAATTTGTATCTCCGATACTCGCGACTTAACTATTTTGTGTCAAGAACCAACAGGAGTATTCTCTACAGTATTATAATACTCAAGAACCGACATGAGTATTATAATTTCAAACCGTTATAATACTCAAGAACCAACAAGAGTATTATTTCAAAAACCAAACTTACAAGAGTAACAAACTTGGATGATTGAAATGAGGAGGAGATGGCTCCTTTTATAGGCTAAGGGGAGGAGAATGGACGGTGGAGATGGTGGTATGTGGTGTTGCATCCAAGGGAGGAGGAGATGGGGAGGAGCTTGTGGAGGAGAAGGCCACACATGTCAACTTCTTGTGGCTTCTCCCCATAGCCGCCGGTTGCAAGTCTTAAAATGGGGAGGTTTTCCTCCCTTGGCCACCCCTTGCCATAAGCCACCGGTAACAAGGAGGAGGGGGAGGAGTTTGCCACCCATGAGTCATCCAATCCTCCCAAAGCCACCGGTCACCTTGGCAAATGGATGAGTTTTGACAGTTTTGTGCAGTATTTTCACAAAACTATCAGTCCAATTTCACTCCGGTCTGACTTTGGTTGTTCCTCGGTTGGATTTGTATTGAGTAATTCAATGTCAGGATCTTGAGATTTCTTCGTTCAGCGTCTGATCTTGACCTTGGAATGACTCGTAACATCTTTTCAGCGTAAAATCCTCTCCTTAGCGTGTTTTCTCTGTAAGCGCCAAAATACCCTGTAGAAATATATCGGGACTAACAAGTAGAAGTTAGATAGACAAACAGTCTAATTTGGTGGGTTTTACTGTGTATTTAATTCGTATAATTATGGTCCATCAGATTACCCCACACTTTTAGTTGTTCGTCCCGAACAATGCTATTAAAGGGCGGCACACTAAGTAAGTTTGTTGAAATATGAAAATTAGACTGTGGTACTAGATTTATCCTAATTCATGCATTACTTACTTATTACCAAATTGAACTGTGTAAATGAATAGAAGAAACTTGATACTTGTACCTCCGTGCTGAGATGCAAATTATTCTGGATGTTTCGGGAGATAGCCCTTTTTAGGCTCCTGGACTGCAACCTCTGGACCGTCTCGCACTATATGGTTTCCTTGTAGCTTTCTCTAGCACGTGATTTGGTTCGGGTTTCAATGGTTTGAGTACTTTGATTTTCTTTTGGCGAGGGACTGCTTTTGTAGTGCATCGGCCTTTGGCCTTTGATTTGACTCTTTGAGTACTTCACTTTTTGTTCGGTTAAAACCTTCACAATTTTGGGCCTTTGGCCTCTTGATTTGCTTTTTTGAGCTTTTTGCGTCTTTGTGACTTGCTAGTCCATTTTCTCAAGCCTTTTTGGGAGGTCCAATCATCGCCCGCAAGCCTATGGAAATACCTCCCAGCTCCTCTCATCCTTGTCGTTTCGCGCGGGTCAAGATGAGGGTCGCTCATCTATTTTCTCGGCTACTTTGACTAGAGAGAGGACGGTCTGATTCCTGTCCTCGCCTTTTTTTCTTTTTTGCATAAACACTGCATGGCGGAGATGACTTCAATCTTCACTGAAACCCGAAGTGCAGCCTCCACTGACTTTGAAAACCATATAGTTTGATACGATCCTTCGATTGCTTGCCAAGCCTCTCTAGGGCATTTCTATCAACTCCACATCCCTAGTTTATCTCAGCACAAAGGGACAAATGAGAAGTTACGTTCTAAGTTTTTAGACAGTTGAATTTTCACAAGGCAAATGCATGAATTTTAGATCTATCTTTTTCACATTCTTAAGTTCATATTTTCAAAAAGATAATACTAAAAAAGAAAAACATGTTATTTATTTATGTACACATGCGGATCTCACCCCACACTTTTGAACGAAGGCGTGCCTTTCAGCACTACTTAGTTCAAAAGCCATGCAAGCAGACAATTACGAGAAGGAAATGATATTAAGGAAAGGTAAGATCAGAACTCCCTTTTTGTGTCGAATGACATGGCATGAGGCTGGATAATCGAGGGAGTTCGGCTGGGGCCTTGAACTCTCAGCGCAGGCCCGGTAAATTCACGGAAGCTGCCTGCCTGATCCGATCGTGCTCCAAAAACCAATTCCTAAATAGTCAAATCATTCTATGCACCAAGTGGGTGAGAGCGACTTATTGATAAAAAACTTAAAAGACAGAAAATAAAAGACAGAAAGTAAGATAGTGTCGGGTTACTGATGGACCAAAGTTATACGAGTCAGAAACACAGTAAAACCCCCTTATTTAGACTGTTTGTCTATCTAACTTCTACGTATTAGTCCCGATATATTTCCACAGGGCATTTTAGAGACTGAAGTGAAAACATGCTAAGGAGAGGATTTTAAGCTGAAAAGATAACAAGAGTCAATCCAAGGTCAAGATCATATGCCGACTGAAGAGATATCAAGGATCCTGACGTTGAATTGACCAGAACAAATTAATCAGAGGAATCAGGAGTGGAGTCAAGACAGCCCGGGGAAGAAACACATTAACAGTTTTGTGAAAAGACTGCACAAAACTGTACAAAATCACACATTTGGCAAAGATGACCGGCCACCATTCAAGGAGGTGGGCAAGGGAGGAGCTCCTCCCCCTTGAGCAACCGGCGACCGGCGGCTGAAGGAGGAGCAACCGGCGGCTCAACACCTCTCCTCCTCCACCACTTCCCTTCCTCCACTTGGCGCCACCCCATTCCTCCACCCAAAAGCCGCCGGCCTCCTCCCCTTCCTCCACATGCCACCCATCTCCTCCCTTGATTTTCTCCTCCAATCAAAAACCACCACTTGCCACCCATCACCACCCTTCCTCCTCCTCCTCCATGGCTATAAATAGGAAGCTCCTCCTCCTCATTTCACACACCAATTCTCAATTTCACTTCTCTCTCTAGAAGTTGTAATACTTGTAACGTTGTAATCTTGCTTTGGAAATAAAGGATAGCTCCCTTGGCGCTTCAACGGTTGTAAGTATCTCTTAGTATTTATTTAATCAACTGTTGTCTTTAATTCCTTAGTATAATGTTTAGCGCGATGAATAGTAGCTAAACTAATAGTTCGGTAGACGGGGCGCACTTGTATTATAAAATGTTTTAGACTATTAACTTAGTGTCTCGAATTAGTAATCAACACTGATTCTATGTGCCATGTATAAAAGTTAGAATGTCTAAGGTATAGTAAACCATTTGGGAATGTGACCATAGGGGTCCAAATTCGTAAACTCTTCCTTAGATATTCGTGATCACACTCGGATAAATAAACCATTTAAAAACTGGGCCAAGGGGATTAAATGAATAAACTATTCGAATAGGTCGACTATCAGAAAAACCATTTGAAAACTGGGCCAAAGGGATTGAATGGATGCACATAGGCTAATTTAACCGGGAATGGAGTATTAGTCTAAATAGAATTAAGTGTTCTACGTCCTTGGAATAGGCTAGACAGTGTACGCAAATCGAGTGCTTGGAATGGCCTTGATACACCGTAGAATACTTAGACGATTCACTAAAGGTCAATGATAAACATGATATAATACAAGCCCCCTGAAACCGAACATTTCTTTTAATTATAAACTGTAATTTACTTTCCAGTATTAAAATCAACCAACCAACCAATCAATCAATCAAAATAGCTGGTAGCTTTAAAACCAACCAACCGACCTTAAACACGCTCTCCCGTTAAACAACCCCCCTCAAGAACATCTATTCCCCTGATTCCTTTGGGTTCGACCCCTACTTACCAAGTACTACCCAGTAGTATAGTCGCAAGTAGTGGACTACTATAAATTTATTTGTACAAATCGCTTCGACGACGAGCGGTTCTGTCAAATTGGCGCCGTTGCCGGGGAATCAGCCATCGGATAGTTGTTCTTTCTCTCCCCTTTCTTTTTTCTTTCTTTTCTCTATGACAGCACCCATTACGCATGCATGGACAACACGATTTCTACCCCTGTTCGGAGGAACGGAAGGAGAAGACCCTGTACAGCACTGCCGAAACTTCCACCACGTCTGCCACCACATCAAACCTGAGAACGAAGTGTTAGAGGAATTTAAGCTGAAATGCTTCAAATTCTCTCTAACCGACTTCGCCACGATATGGTACTACACATCCACCGCTTGCAGTGCAGAACGTTTCGTAGACCTCTGCGTTCCGTTCCTGAAAGAATTCTCCCCACCATCTTTACGCCAAGAAACCCGTGAGAAGATCATGAGCCTTCAACAATCCCGGGATGAGACTTTGGACGAATACTACATGAACTACGATGCCATCGTCTCAAGCTGCCCGCACCATGGATTTACGAAGAAAGTTCTTCTCCAAAAATTCCTTCGTGGGATGAGGGCTGAAGAGCTGGGAAGAGTTAACGAAGCTATGAAAAGGTCTGCAACAAACTTCACCGTTGCAGACATGTGGTACCTTATAATCGGCCTGGCCGCTGCCACAAGACGAGCACCCCAAGCCGACGAGGAAATGCAGACAGAAGAAGCTGACCCAGAGGCTAATGAAGGAGAAACCACCGAGCCGTCAGAAGAGACTCCCGAACCATCCGAGGAATCAGACATGGAAAGCACCGGAAGCAACAAAGTAGAAGTCCAGAACACTACCGACGAGCTGCCTATTCCATACCCGACTATCATTACCCAGGCAGCTGAGACTATCTACGATCAGTTCTTCACGAACCAACATAACGAGGCAGAACCAAGCCTCATGAGGCCTTCCCGACTTTTCCCCTTGATCAATGAGAAAGTCGCAGCGAACTATGCGATCCAAGAAGAGGCTGAAAAGCGGATGAGAAAAGGACCTATGCAGAGTAACCCCCCGATGGAGCATTGCTATGCCGCAACTGGACTAGGCAGTCCCAAATACAAAAACTTCAAAAGGCTAGTAGTGAAAAGCCCATCACCCCCTCCGGGGTATTGGAAGGAAAAAATCCCGAAACAAAGGAGTCCTGACCAAAACACAACATTCGGCAAGAAGTCAGGAAGAAACAACACAGGAATGGTGGCAAAGTTTGACCTCAGCCACCCATGGGACCCAAACCAATGAACCACAACGAGGTATCGTCGAGCCAACGACGTAAAACAAGTGCACTGGTCGGGAGGTAACCCGACACTATCTTACTTTTCCGCACTTTAATTTCTGTCATTTAAATTCAGTATTTAGTTTTAAGCTTGCATGACTTTTGAACTAAGGCACGCCTTCGTTCAAAAGTGGGGGGTGAGAACCACCTATGTACATAAATAACATGCAGCTGTTTTTTTTTTCTTCTTTTTTAATAAGTACCTTTTTGAAAATATGAACTTAAGAATGTGAAAAAGATAAATCATAATTCATGCATTAACCTTGTGAAAATTCAACTGTTTAAAAACTTAGAATGTAACTTTTCAATTGTCCTTTGTGCTGAGATAACTAGGGATGTGGAGTTGATATAAACTGCCCTAGAAAGGCTTGGCAAGCAATCAAAGGATCAGATCAAACTATATGGTTTTCGAAGTCAGTGGAGGCTGCACTTCGGGTTTTCAGTGAATAATTGAAGTCAACTCCGCCAAGAAGCATCTATGCAAAGGCGAGGACGGGAATCAGACCGTCCTCTCTCTAGTCAAAATAGCCGAGAAAACAGATGAGCGACCCTCATCTTGACCTGCGCAAAACGACAAAGACGAGAGGAGCGGGGAGGTATTTCCATAGGCTTGCGGGCGATGATTGGACCTCCCAAAAAGGCTTGAGAAAATGGACTAGCAGTCACAAAAAGACGAAAAGCTCAATGAAGCAAATCAAAAGAGGCCAAAGGCCCAAAATTGTGAAGGTTTTAACCGAGCAAAAGTGAAACACTCAAAAAAGTCAAATCAAAGGCCAAAGGCCAATTCACTACAAAAGCAGTCCCTCGCCAAAAAAGAAGAAAATCAAAAAGGCTCAACTCACTGAAACCCGAATCGAATCATGTGCTAGAGAAAGCTACCAGAAAACCATATAGTAAGAAACGATCCCGAGGCTGCAACCCAGGAACCTGAACAGGGCTATCTCCCGAGACATCCAATATAATTTGCATCTCAGCACGGAGGTACAAGTATTAAGTTTCTTCTATTTATTTACGCAGTTCAATTTGGTAATAAGTAAGTAATGCATGAATTAGGATAGATCGAGTATCACAGTCTAATTTTCATATTCCAAAGCCAGACTTAGAACTTACGCCCTTTAATAGCATTGTTCGGGACAAACAACTAAAAGTGGGGGGTAATCTGATGGACCAAAGTTATACGAGTCAGAAACACAGTAAAACCCCCTTATTTAGACTGTTTGTCTATCTAACTTCTACGTATTAGTCCCGATATATTTCCACAGGGCATTTTAGAGACTGAAGTGAAAACATGCTAAGGAGAGGATTTTAAGCTGAAAAGATAACAAGAGTCAATCCAAGGTCAAGATCATATGCCGACTGAAGAGATATCAAGGATCCTGACGTTGAATTGACCAGAACAAATTAATCAGAGGAATCAGGAGTGGAGTCAAGACAGCCCGGGGAAGAAACACATTGACAGTTTTGTGAAAAGACTGCACAAAACTGTACAAAATCACACATTTGGCAAAGATGACCGGCCACCATTCAAGGAGGTGGGCAAGGGAGGAGCTCCTCCCCCTTGAGCAACCGGCGACCGGCGGCTGAAGGAGGAGCAACCGGCGGCTCAACACCTCTCCTCCTCCACCACTTCCCTTCCTCCACTTGGCGCCACCCCATTCCTCCACCCAAAAGCCGCCGGCCTCCTCCCCTTCCTCCACATGCCACCCATCTCCTCCCTTGATTTTCTCCTCCAATCAAAAACCACCACTTGCCACCCATCACCACCCTTCCTCCTCCTCCTCCATGGCTATAAATAGGAAGCTCCTCCTCCTCATTTCACACACCAATTCTCAATTTCACTTCTCTCTCTAGAAGTTGTAATACTTGTAACGTTGTAATCTTGCTTTGGAAATAAAGGATAGCTCCCTTGGCGCTTCAACGGTTGTAATTATCTCTTAGTATTTATTTAATCAACTGTTGTCTTTAATTCCTTAGTATAATGTTTAGCGCGATGAATAGTAGCTAAACTAATAGTTCGGTAGACGGGGCGCACTTGTATTATAAAATGTTTTAGACTATTAACTTAGTGTCTCGAATTAGTAATCAACACTGATTCTATGTGCCATGTATAAAAGTTAGAATGTCTAAGGTATAGTAAACCATTTGGGAATGTGACCATAGGGGCCCAAATTCGTTAACTCTTCCTTAGATATTCGTGATCACACTCGGATAAATAAACCATTTAAAAACTGGGCCAAGGGGATTAAATGAATAAACTATTCGAAGAGGTCGACTATCAGAAAAACCATTTGAAAACTGGGCCAAAGGGATTGAATGGATGCACATAGGCTAATTTAACCGGGAATGGAGTATTAGTCTAAATAGAATTAAGTGTTCTACGTCCTTGGAATAGGCTAGACAGTGTACGCAAATCGAGTGCTTGGAATGGCCTTGATACACCGTAGAATACTTAGACGATTCACTAAAGGTCAATGATAAACATGATATAATACAAGCCCCCTGAAACTGAACATTTCTTTTAATTATAAACTGTAATTTACTTTCCAGTATTAAAATCAACCAACCAATCAATCAATCAATCAAAATAGCTGGTAGCTTTAAAACCAACCAACCGACCTTAAACACGCTCTCCCGTTAAACAACCCCCCTCAAGAACATCTATTCCCCTGATTCCTTTGGGTTCGACCCCTACTTACCAAGTACTACCCAGTAGTATAGTCGCAAGTAGTGGACTACTATAAATTTATTTGTACAAATCGCTTCGACGACGAGCGGTTCTGTCAAATTGGCAGTTACCTCCCGACCAGTGTACTTGTTTAACGTCGTTGGCTCGACAGTACCTTATTCCTGGATCACTTGTTGGGGTCCCATGGGTGGCTTAGGTCGTATTTCGCCACTGTTCCTGTGTTGTTTCTTGCCTTGCCTTTCCTTGATTTCTTATGAGATGATGTGCTTGGGTCCTGTTCCTGTTGTTCTGGTGATTTCTCCTTCCAACGTCTCTGAGAAGGCGAGGGACCTTTTACCACTAGCTTCTTGAACTGGGTTTTTTGGTGTTTAGGGCTGCCTTGTCCAGTCATGGCGAAAACATGCTCCATTGAGGAGTCGTTCTGCTCAGGCCCTTTTCCCATCCTCTTTTCAGCCTCTGCATGGATCACATAGTTTTCAGCGATTTGTCTATTGATCGAGGGGAAAATTCGGGAAGCTAGCATCTTAAGGCTTGGTTCTGCCTCATCGTGTCTGTTTGTGAGGATCTGGTCATAGATGGTTTCGGCTGCTTGGGTGATGATAGCTGGGTATGGCATTGGCAGCATGTCGGTGGTATTCTGGACTTCTTCCATTGCTGACACTTCCTCGTTGCTCCCGACACTTTCTATATCCCAGTCTTCTGATGGCTCGGGAGTTTCTTCTGATGGCTCGGGAGTTTCTTCTGATGGCTCGGGAGTTTCTTCTTCTGTTTCTGGACCAGCCTCTTGCATTTCTCTATCAGCTTGGGGCATTCGTTTTGTGGCTGCGGCCAGGTCATTTATGAGGTACCACATGTCTGCCAGGGAGAAGTTCCTGGCTGATCTCCTCATTGCTTCATTAATCCTTGTTAGATCATCGGCCTTAATCCCACGAAGAAATTTTTGAAGCAGAACTTTCTTCGTGAATCCATGGTGCGGGCAATTTGAGACGATGGTGTCGTAGCTCGTGTAGTATTCATCCAAAGTCTCATCCCGGGATTGTTTAAGGCTCATGATTTTTTCTCGGGTTTGTTGTCGTAAGGATGGGGGGGAGAATTCTCGTAGGAATGGAACGCAGAGGTCTACAAAATGTACTGCACTACTAGCGGTTGACGTATAATACCAGATCGTTGCAAAATCAGTTAAAGAAAATTTAAAGCATTTAAGTTTAAACTCCTCTAACATTTCATTTGCAGGTTTTATGAGGTGGCAAACGTGGTGAAAATTTCGGCAGTGTTGTACTGGGTCTTCTCCATCCGTACCTCCGAACAGAGGGAGATGTCTTGTTGTCCATGCATATGAATGGGGGTTGCGTCATGAGGACATGGAAGGGAAAGAACAGCTTATCCGATGGCTAATTCCCCGGCAACGGCGCCAATTTGACGGAGCTCACTGCACTGTCGTTAAGGTGCAATGTTCTCCGTGCAAATAAATTTATATTTTCCGCTACTGGCAACTACACTACTGGGTAGCAAGTGGTAAGTAGGGGTCGAACCCAAGGGAATTAGGAGGATACGTTGTTCTTTGTGGGATTTGTACTGGATGGGAGCGTTTTTTAGGTTTGATTGAGATTTTAGCGGTTATGACTAAGTGACTTTTTTTGGTTGTTTTTGGTTTTGAGTGCGGAAAAGTAAATTACAGAAAATAAATACTGAAAAGTAAAAAGAAAGACTTACAGTGGGTGATGCGTGATTTGCGAGTCCTCCGGAAGATGAGCGGTTGGTGATTGCAGATGATCGAGCAATTTACAAAAGTAAATACTGGGGGGTTTTGTAATTCAAGGAAAACATTCGGTTTCAGAGGCCTTGTATCATAATTGTTTACCATTGACCGCTAATGATCATACTAAGTGTTCAAAGATGAATCGAGGCCATTTCTAAGCGCAAGACTTGCAACATCGTTTAAAACACTTGTTCTACTTAAGACTAATTCCTCCTTTCGAAGTATCTTAGCCTTATGTGCATCCATTTGATCTTCTGTTACGATTTCCCAAAATGGTTTTTAAGATAAGTCGAACTCCTCAGATAAGTTTTGCTTGTTACAGCTTCCACTTACCGAGTATGTTCACGAATTCCCACGGAAGAGCTTTGCTTGTTACAGCTTCCACTCAACCTTGGAAATTTTGACTATATATGGCACATAGAACAAGTTTTGAACACAAAGATGTACTAGGTGCAGGGTCTAAAACATTTTACAATACAAGTACACCCCTTTAACCGAATAAAGAGTTTAGCTACGAATATCCATAGAGGTGGATACCATAGCTAAATACTCGGGGGTTTTTGAAAACAGTAAGAGGAGAGGGGGTGGAATACTCAAGAACCAATAGGAGTATTCCTAATTCCTACTGAATACTCAAGAACCAACAGGAGTATTCTCTACAGTTTTATAATACTCAAGAACCGACAGGAGTATTATAATTTCAAACTGTTATAATACTCAAGAACCAACAAGAGTATTATTTCAAAAACCAAACTTACAAAGTAACAAACTTAGAGAGAGAAGTGTTTACAATTTTTTGGATGATTGAAATGAAGAGGTGATGGCTCCTTTTATAGGCTAAGGGGAGGAGAATGGAGGGTGGAGATGGTGGCATGTGGTGTTGCATCCAAGGGAGGAGGAGATGGGGAGGAGCTTGTGGAGGAGAAGGCCACACATGTCAACTTCTTGTGGCTTCTCCCCATAGCCGCCAGTTGCAAGTCTTAAAATGGGGAGGTTTTCCTCCCTTGGCCACCCCTTGCCATAAGCCACCGGTCACAAGGAGGAGGAGGAGGAGTTTGCCACCCATGAGTCATCCAATCCTCCCAAAGCCGCCGGTCACCTTGGCAAATGGATGAGTTTTGACAGTTTTGTGTAGTCTTTTCACAAAACTATCAGTCCAATTTCGCTCCGGTCTGACTTTGGTTGTTCCTCGGTTGGATTTGTATTAAGTAATTCAATGTCAAGATCTTGAGATTTCTTTGTTCAGCGTCTGATCTTGACCTTGGAATGACTCGTAACATCTTTTCAGCGTAAAATCCTCTCCTTAGCGTGTTTTCTCTCTAAGCGCCAAAATACCCTGTAGAAATATATCGGGACTAACAAGTAGAAGTTAGATAGACAAACAGTCTAATTTGGTGGGTTTTACTGTGTATTTAATTCGTATAATTATGGTCCATCAGATTACCCCACACTAAAGCCATCGGTCCTTTCAGTTGGACATGTTTTGAGTGATTCCACGTCAGGTTGGAGTGGAGGGGAGTGGTTGGAGTGTGTGTTTTGTGATCATTCACAAAAGCCATCGGTCCTTTCAGCTCCGGGCAGGCTCTGGTTGCCCTTCGGTTGGACATGTTTTGAGTGATTCCACGTCAAGTTCTTGAAAGTCAGAATTTGGTCGTGACCTGGAATGACTCGTAATTCATTTTCAGCTTTAAAACTCCTCCTTAGCCAGTATTCTCTCTAGACTTCAAAATACCCTGTAGATAAATATCGGAACTAACAAGCAAAGGTTAACTAGACAAAGAGTCTAATTTGGTGGGTTTAACTGTGTTTATGATTCATACAATTATGGTCCATCAGAAAACCAGGCTTACAGCCTTTTCCTTAGGATTTGCAACAAGAATTGCAGAAGAACAAATCAAGCTGGTTTGCGATCTTTCTACAAAGCAAAAACAGCTCAAAAGATTCAACAAGACCTGTTGTAAGAAAATGGCTTCTGAAAACCTTACGTTCGGATGCATGCCAAACAAAGAGAAACGCTTCAAGAAGCAAAAACAAAAATTCAAAGGAATTTGGAAAAAGAAGAAAAAGCCTTTTAAACGAGGCAAATTCTTTAGAAAACCTTATAAGGAAAAATCTGATAGGAAAATATTTTGTCCAAAAGGCAAGCCCAACTGCAGATGCTGAATCTGTAGTGAAGAAGGACACTATGCGAATGTGTGCCCAAATAAGCAAAACTTCCCGCATAAGGTTAAACTTATACTTGAAGCCCAAAAGGATGGCTATGAGCCAGTTGAATATCTCTTCACAGAGGAGGAAACAGTTTTGACTTTTGAAACCATTCCTCAGGAAGACACCTCAGATGATTCAAACATAGATTCCGACAGCACGGATTCAGAATGAAGAGCTCAGTTGAAAAAGACTGGACTCAACTTTCTTTCTTCAATCAAGAAAGATCTATGAGTATCAAGGACAATATTCAACTAAATATGAATTTCAAGGAAGACACTCAAAATAAGATAGAACCTGATGAAGATTTGACCTTAGTCAACAACACTAATGCAAATTCTATCTACATAAAAGGACATCTTAAATTTAAAGGATTTAAGACGTTTCATATTCATTGATATGTTGACACTGGCACAAGCCTATGTATCGGAAGCAAATACATTATACCAGATGAACTTTGGGAAAATGCCTCAAGACCCATCTTAGTAAAAGTCGCTAATGGCGAATCAGTTAAAATTACTAAGGTTTGCAAGAACTTACAAATCAAGATAGCTGGTGAAATAATCCATATTCCCACAATCTACCAACAAGAAACAGGAATGGATCTGATTATTGGAAACAACTTTATTTAGTTGTATTGTCCATTCACACAATGGCTGGACATGGTTTCCTTCACTATGAATAATTAAGAAACCAAAGAAAAAGACTTAGTCTACGTAACCAAAGTCAAAAAAGCTTTCGCTATTGGAAAGAAAGGATTTTTAGATTCCCTGAAAAAGAATTCAAAAATCATCCCGCCAACTCCTGTTAATATCAATAAAAACGTGATTATTGAGCAGCCCACTTTTCAGAGGGGGGGAGTTAAGGAAGAACAAACTTTTGTTTTGAATCTACAAAAGTTAAAAACTATTGAAGATTTACTAGACAGAGTATGTTCAGAAAATCCTATAGACCCTAACAAGTCTAAGAAATGGATGACTGCTAGCATCAAGCTAATAGAACCAAAAACTGTCATTCGGGTCAAACCAATGACGTACAGTCCTCAGGACAGTGATGAATTCTCCAAACAAATTAGAGAACTCTTAGATCTTAGGTTAATCAAGCCTAGCAGATCACCTCACATGTCTCCGGCCTTCTTAGTCAATAATGAAGCAGAGAAACGAAGAGGAAAAAAGAGAATGGTTGTCAACTACAAGGCAATAAATACTGCAACAATTGGTGACAGTCACAATCTCCATGCATGCAAGAACTGTTAACCCTAATCAGAGGGAAGACAATTTTCAGCAGCTTCGACTGCAAGAGTGGTTTCTGGCAAGTACTACTCGATGAGGACTCACAGCTTCTCACTGCCTTCACATGCCCCAACGGTCACTACCAATGGAACGTAGTACCATGTCTGAAGCAAGCACCCTCTATTTTTCAGAGGCACATGCAGAATGCCCTTAGAGGCTTAGAAAAAATATGTTGTGTCTACGTCGACGACATATTAGTTTTTAGTGATTCCGAAGATGAACACTATAAACATGTTCTTATGGTCCTCAAAACCATACAGAATTGCGGGATTATACTTTCAAGAAAGAAACAAATCTCTTCAAAGAGAAGATCAACTTCTTAGGTCTAGAAATCGAAAGAGGAACACACACCCCTCAGAATCACATTCTAGACAATCTTCAGCGATTCCCCAATTGCATTAAAGACAACAAATAGTTACAACGTTTCCTTGGAGTTGTAACTTACGCGGAAGCTTATATCCATAAGCTAGTAGAAATGAGATAACCTCTTCAAGTTAAACTCAAAAAAGACGCAATCATGACTTGGTCAGACGATGACACCAGGTATGTCAAAAAGGTAAAAGATAAATTTGGAAATTTTCCTAAACTTTATTTACCAAACAATGAAGATGATTTAGTTATTGAAACTGATGCATCTAACAATTTTTGGGGTGGCATCTTAAAAGCCAAAACTCTAGATGGTGAAAAATTTTGTAGGTACAGCTCCGGGTCATTCAAACCAGCCGAGCTCAACTACCACAACAATGAAAAGGAGTATCTTGCGGTCAAGCGAGTTATTGAGAAATTTTCAGTATACTTAACACCGATTAACTTCCTTGTTAGAACTGACAATAAAAACTTCACTTATTTCTTAAGAACTAAGATTGCAGGTGACAGTAAGTAGGGAAGGCTCATTTGATGGCAGATGTGGTTTGCACATTACCAATTCGATGTTGAACACCTTGCTGGTGAAAAGAACTCACTCACAGATTTCATGACGCGTGAATTCCAAAAATGTAAAGATTCTTGCTTATCCTTTTCTCTGATTGATGAAAAAGAAAAATGCAAGCAATATCAGCAACGGAAAAACCAGAGGCGCTCATAGTTTTTCTCCTCTCACCTTCCTATAAATTGAGTGCTCCAACCTTCACTTTTCCTCGTAGGCAACCCTTCGGGATATGCCTTAGTATGTTCTTAAGGATGCTCGCTTGAGCATACCTATTTGTATTTCAACTTTCCATAAATAAAAATACCCTTCCACATACACCTATCCAAAAAAAACACTCGATGAATATCATTCAAAG
The DNA here is from genome assembly GCA_033675215.1 of Rhodiola kirilowii. Classification (NCBI taxonomy): domain Eukaryota; kingdom Viridiplantae; phylum Streptophyta; class Magnoliopsida; order Saxifragales; family Crassulaceae; genus Rhodiola; species Rhodiola kirilowii. The sequence continues at coordinate 29,887,076 of CM066194.1, read as the reverse complement.
TTATAAGGAAACAACAGCATGCAAATATTCCTGCACATATCAATTTCCCAGAAGCATGGTATGCTATGATCCAAAATGGATGCTACTTCCATCTTTCAGTCCAAGGGTGAACACATAGGAATCTCTGAGCGGATGGAGGCAGAAGGCGGGAGGCCGTAGTAAATCCTCTGTTGTCCGCATAAGAAGGAGTGGAGATGACCAGTGATCCCGAAAGAAAGAAAGAAATGAAGGAATAGCCAGCCTGAAAATATGAACTGCCATTGAAGAAGGCCTGATATGCCGAATATGCTACTACAAACCAAGAAATGGAGGAGAAATAATCAGAAGGTACATGTTGTGGATTGATAAGTCGAGTCTTCGACTTATTCATACCATTTCTCACTATAGTTTTAGTTCGCTTCCGGCAATAATTTTATGTCACTTGATCCCTTTTCGTTCATTTCAGGTACAAAACAAGATGTCTCAGTGTCAAAAACCAAGATTAGAAAACTCGGGAAAAATCAAAGAATTGAAGCTAAAGTGCACTAAATAGGACCTCAGCCGACCGGTTGGGAATCATCCCAAAGACCAGCCGACCGGCTGGATTGACATCCCAGCGCAGGCCAAAATTCTTCCTGTCCCAGCCGACCGGATGGAGCCCGAAGTAATGTCCCAGCAGACCGGCTGGAGCCCGAAACCCTGTACCAGCCGACCGGCTGGATTGATGTTCCAGCGCAGCCTGAAATTCCTCCTATCCCAGCCGACCGGCTGGAGTCCAAAGGCCTATGCTCAGCCGACCGGCTGGCTTGCTACAGCGACAGATTTTACCCGAGGCTATAAATAGAAAGAGCTGGTTTTGATCTAAAGGGGGGGGGGGACTTTTGGGCAAAAATACTCATCAAAGGAGATCAAATCAAGGTCATCAATCCACAACCAACAAAGGAGGAGTGAAGATCAAAGGGAGACATCTAGGATTAACCATCCTATTTCTATTCCTCTACTCTTTTAATTTGTTGTATTCAACACATGCTTGATGATTAATCTAAGGTGTTAAATTCACATTTGCTATGGTCCTCATTATTGCATGCCACTAGGTGTTTGATAAAATGCCTAAGTGAATTGCCATATCCCAAAACTTGACCTAATAATCTAGCGATGTTAGGGATGGTTTAGATGTAGTAAATGTGATCATATCTAAGGATTTGAAGTGAACTAGGACTCGAGTTCATGACATTTATTGCTTGGGAGACATTCCAATGCTAATAAATGCCATGGAATGAACCAATCATCTCGACGGAGTGAGGTTCGAGCTATAAGAGAGCTTGGCTAAGATTAGGTTCAATGACAGTAGGTCTAACCTAGTCTAAGCTAGGTTCAATACTATCTAACACATTGAATGCGTTTAATTCTTGTATGCATGATCATGGGAAATGCCAAGGAGGGGTACAATCCCTCGAAACTCTCTTTTGATTGATATTTAACCCTTTTGTTATATCTCATTGCTTGTTTTTGATCGATAACCATTCTCATAAGTGATTTGAAGGAATAGCCGAGTAGAAAACTTGATTCCCCTAGCGTATAATCCAATTACTCCCTTGGGTTCGACACTGGTCTTACCGGTCAAACTATAAATATCTTTTGACTACACAATTTATTACACGTCAAAATGGCGCCGTTGCCGGGGAGTAATGGCTAGATTGTCCCTAGGAAAATCATTTAGAACTCCGACTATTCCATATTTTTCTTTATTTGTTTTGCAACTTGTGATTCTTGAGTTTATTGCAATATCCTCACTTGTCTTATTTGTTTTCCCTTGTAGGTTCATTTCTTTTATGCCACCAAAGACAAAGAAGCTTACTCAAATTGTGGATAGAGATTTGAACCAACCGATAAGAGAACTCGTTAACCCCTACCCTACAAGGAGTAAGACAAACAAAGACAAGGGAACAACTTCCAACACTCAAGAAGTCATGGGTGATAGAGGTAGAGATAATAGACTTCCTCCTCCGCCTCCACCACCCCAAGGACAATTACCACGAATCCCTCAAGCTAGAAGGGCTCTCAAGGATTATGCCACTCCTACGGCTTATGGATATCGTTCCCCGATCCTTGTACCGACGGTTGAAAACCGAGATTTGGATTTGAAGACCTCCACGATCCAAATGGTGCAATCCAACCAATTTTTGAGGAGAGACCATGAGGATCCAAACTCTCATTTGACTACATTCCTTGAAGTGTGTGCCACCTTCAAGATAAATGGATTCTCGGAAGATGCTAAGCTATTAAGGTTATTCCCTTTCTCTCTCACGGGAAGAGCTAAAGATTGGTTGAGAAATCAAACCCCGAATAGTTTCACCACTTTGGAGGAGCTCGCCGTAGCATTTCTTAACAAGTATTTTCCTCCTTCCAAGACGGCGTTCTATAGAAATCAAATTACAAACTTCGCACAAATGGATGGGGAAAATCTCTATGAAGCATGGGAGAGATATAAAGAGTACCAAAGGCTTTGCCCCCATCACAATCTCGACGATCTCCAAGTCTTCCACACCTTCTACCACGGTGTTGATAGCTCTTCGCGGCTTGCACTTGACACTGCCGCGAGGAGAGCTATTATGGAACTAGAACCCGATGAAGGATATGCGGTGATCGAAAAGATCACAAAGAACTATTTCATGTGGGGAAGTGAAAGAGGAAATCCAAGAAGGAGACATGAGAAGCATGAAGTGAAAGCGGTTAGCACAAGCGACTATGATGCCTTGAGGAAAGACTTTGAGAACCTTTCGGATGAAGTCTTCAAGTTGAAACACCCGGAGAAAGAACCTTCAACAAATCAAGGTTGTGATATTAGTGAGGTCTATGAGCACGAGACAAATTCTTGCCCCTTGGTTCAAAGAGATGTGCATAGACAAGGTTATGAAGACGTGAATTTCGTGGGAGGAAACCAAGGTAGAGAATACGGAGCTAGCGCCATTCAAGGGCAAAGTTCTCAAGCTAATTACACTACACCAAGGTTTTCCTCGGGATGGAAGAATCACCCAAATTTTTCCTACAAAACCACAAATCCCACTCGTCCCGACTTTGGAGCTACACCTCCCGTATTTGGTCCTAAACCTACTCAGTCTAATCAAGCTTTCCAAACTAGGAACCAATATCAGAGTCAAGGACCGACTTTGCTTCAAAGGAACCAAAACCAAGGGCAACAATACCAACCTCAAGCTCAAAAACCCTATCAACAAGTTGACCTCCTTCCACAACCTTCTAATGAACTCTCCGGCGTTGAGGCAATGTTTGCAAAGCTCCTAGCAAAGCAAAATGAGATGAGGCAAAAGTTGAATGAGGTTAAGCAATCGAATCAAAGGTTGGAAACTCACAACAAGATGCTTGAGCACCAAATAGCTCAACAAGCCGAATCATCTACAAGGTCACATGGTAAACTACCGGCTAAACCAGAGAAAGTGTGACGGGCGTCGTTGTACCCGTCAAAAATAATATTTCTTTATCTCCGACTAGCAAGTGGGAAGTCGGGTCGTATCCACAGAGATCGGTGTGAGAACCTGTTTACTAAGTACAAGAGTAACAATGGGGGGTCAATTCCGAACAAGTCAAATAAAAATGCAAGTATCAAAACACGATCAATTATCAGTAGAGAAACCGTCACACAAATTTAAGTATCAAATATCAAAGAGAAATGCAAGCTAGAACTTTCGATTGTGATGCAAGACTAAATCATTAACCCAACCGTTTTGATTTCTAATGTTTTACAACTTATAGCTCCCCGCTAGGTTGCACTACAAGTTGTCCTAGGGTGTCAATCCTAGTGGTATATTACTCTTATCCTAGTTTACTATCCCCGCTAGGTTGCTAGTAAACTGTGATAATTGAAATCAACACACAAACAAAAGCTCCCCCGCTAGGGTTCCACTCATGCTAGCATATCAAATCCATAAACAATGCATAGTAATATAGCGCAAAACATAGAAATTAAATATGAGTCTCAAATCAAAGCATCACAATATCAAGTTCTAGCCTACACAAATGAGTTTAGCTACTCATTGAATTGCAATACATCATTAAGTAATTGAGTAAGATGAAATGAAAATACTGATGTTGAATAATCCTCCGAGCTTCCTTCTCTTCCCAGCCACAATCAATCTTTCTTTTCCACTGACCAAGCTCCTTTTCAAACCTTCCAACCAGTAGTGTGTCACAAAACCACTCAATGTCTCCTCCAAATCACACGGCCAAAGAGAAGACTCAGCCACGCTCTTTTCTTCCACGCACCAAAAGCCACGGCCAAAAGAAGATAATGCCTTTTTTTCCAAACGTGTGTTTTTAAACCACACAACAAATCTCACGGCCAAAAGACTTTTCCAAACCTCTTTAACTTCCCAAAAACCACACTTGTCTTTTTTTTAAATCAAGAGCTAGCCAATTCATTTGTTGTCCCTTCGAAATCTTCATTTCTCCTTTCCAGAATGGCTCCTCGAATTCTCCATGTTTTCTCCCGAGATTGCAAATCCGAAATAAGCAAATTTGACTGCCAGCTGGATTCCACTTACGTCTCTTGATTTAACGTTTGCGGACGTCTTAACAATTACCAAAATTGTTAAGACCTAAGTGCCCATAATTCTTCAGACGTAAGTGGTCTGCACTGACTAAAACTTCAGCACTTCGGACTTCATTTCTTTCCACGCCAAACAACATCAAATAGGCTCCTTTTAGCTGATATTCCTTCCATGGTCCCCGAATGCACCTGAGAATGAAAACTACACACAGGTAGTGAAATAATATACATGCAAACATATAGAGACGGGGTTTTAACATATAAAATAGTCGTACAATTACGACTTATCAAACTACCCCACACTTGAACTTTTTCGTCTTGAACAAGAACATAGCCATAGAACGAATTACACTGCACTAGTCATGCTAATCCTTACATCTCAATCTCAAATCCAGCCACTAATCTTATCATGCTTAAGATTCTAACAATCGCGAGTTGCAATTCAAACGACCTTGGATGTTTGGGAGATAGTCCCCTATAGGTACCACGGACACTACATTCTTTTCTGAGTTTTGGTTTATAGATTGAGTCGGCGGCTTTCTCTGACACATGATTAATTCACTGCTTTCATATCGTTGAGTCTTGAATTCCTTAATTTGTATGGACTTTGATAAATGACGGAGCCCACCGCACTATCGTTAAGGTGCGATGTTCTCTGTGCAAAAACAAATTTATATCTCCGATACTCGCGACTTAACTATTTTGGGTAGTCAGTGGTAAGTATGGGTCGAACCCAAGGGAGTTAGGTGAATAGTTGTTCTTTTGAAAAGGGGGGATTAAATAAAGCAGTTGGGGGGTTGTTTTTGGTTTTTAGTACTGAAAGGTAAAGTAACAGTTGATATTACAATTAAAGGAAAGATTCGGTTTCAGGGGCCTTGTATCATATTTTCGTTTATCATTGACCTCTAATGATCATACTATGTGTTCAAAAGTGAATCAAGGCTATTCCTAGCACATGACTTGCCACACCGTCTAGTCTTTTGCAAGACAAAGAACTCTTGTTCTAGTATGTGCATCCATTTGATCATCATTCCTGATAAACCAAATGGTGTTTTAAAGAGGTTGACTTCCACAGATAAGCTGTGCTCTTCCGAGCCTCCACTTATCCACGGAAGATCACAAACCCATGGCAGAGCTTTGCTCTTCCAAGCATCCACTCAACCAATGGAATTCTGACCTAATATACAGCACCTAGAACAAGTTGAACACTAAGAGGCACTAAGAGAAGGGTCTAAAACATAGTATGATACAAGTACCCCCATTCAACCGAAAGAAAGGTTTAGCTACGAATATCCATGGAACAGGACATCATAACTAAGTACTTGAAAAAGTAAAGGTTTTTGAAAGACAGTAAAGTAAAGTTTTCGAAAGTAAAGACAGGAAAGTAAAGTACTTTGAAAGACAGTAAAGTAAAGAAAAGAGTACTTACAAAAACTGATAAGAGTGCTCAAGATCCAACTTCGATTCCAAAGGAAAGTGTTTACATGATTGTGCCCACAAAAGCTAGAGAGATAAGTCACTTGAGGACATGTGATGTTGGAATGAGATGGGATGATTTACAAAGGGAAGGAGGGTGTCTATTTATAGGCTAAGGGAGACCATAAGGACTTGACACTTGTCATGAAAGGGGAGGAAGAGCTCAAAAGCCATCGGGGTGAGTCACCCCTCCAAAAGCCGCCAGCCACATGGAGGAAGGGGAGAGGTGGAGTGGCTTAGCCGCCGGCTAGATGGAGGAGAGAAGAGAGTTTGTGAGTTTTGTGAGCTCATCCCAAAAAGCCACCGGTCCTTTCAGCTCCGGTCTGACTCTGGTTGCCCTTCGGTTGGACTTGTTTTGAGTGATTCCACGTCCGGTTCTTTAAAGTCGGAATTTGGTCGTGACCTGGAATGACTCGTAATTCATTTTCAGCTTTAAAACTCCTCCTTAGCTGTATTCTCTCTAGACTTCAAAATACCCTGTAGATAAATATCGGAACAAACAAGCAAAAGTTAAATAGACAAAGAGTCTAATTTGGTGGGTTTAACTGTGTTTATGATTCATACAATTATGGTCCATCAGATCACCCCACACTTTTAGTTGTTCGTCCCGAACAATGCTTTTTAAGGGCGGAACACAATCTAAGTAAACTTTCTAAATATGAAAGTTAGACTGTGGGACTAGATTTATCTTAATTCATGCATTACTTACTTATTACCAAACTAAACCGTGTAAATACTTAGAAGAAACTTGATACTTGTACCTTTGCGCCGAGATGCAAATTAATTCGGATGTTTCGGGAGATAGCCCTTTTCAGGTTCCTGGACTGCATTCTCGGGATCGACTCGCACTATATGGTTTCCTTGTAGCTTTCTCTAGCACGTGATTCAGTTCGGGTTTCACTGAGTTGAGCATTTTGATTTCTTTTTTGGCGAGGGACAGCTTCTGTAGTGAATCGGCCTTTGGCCTTTGATATTGAGTTGGAGTTTCTTCACTTTTGTTCAGTTAAAACGTTCACAATTTTGGCCTTTGGCCTTTGATTAGCTTCTTTGAGATTTTGCTTCTTTGTGACTTGCTAGTCCATTTTCTCAGCCTTTTTGGGAGGTCCAATCGTCGCCCATAAGCATATGGAAATACCTCCCCGCTCTTTCTCATCATCGCCGTTTCACGCGGGTCAAGATGAGGGTCGCTCATCTATTTTCCCGGCTACTAGGACTAGAGATAGGACGATTTGATTCCCGTCCCGCCTCTTGCATAAACGCTGCACGGCAGAGATGACTTCAATCTTCACTGAAACCCGAAGTGCAACCTCCACTGACTTCGAAAACCATATAGTTAGATTCGATCCTTCGAGTGCTTGCCAAGCCTCTCTAGGGCAGTTTATATCAACTCCACATCCCCTGTATATCTCAGCACAAAGGGACAAATGAGAAGTTACATTCTAAGTTTTTATACAGTTGAGATTTCACAAGGTAAATGCATGAATTTAGATCTATCTTTTTCACATTCTCAAGTTCATATTTTCAAAAAGATAATATTAAGGGAAAAGGAAAAGAAAAAGCATGTTAATTAACTGTGTACATAGGCGGTTCTCACCCCACACTTTTGAACGAAGGCGTGCCTTTAAGCACGACTTAGTTCAAAAGTCATGCAAATATATACAAGAGAAGGAAATAATATTAAGGAAAAGAGAAGAACTGCACTCCCTTTTACTATGTCGTGTCGTGGAACGACATGCCTCGGAGCTGGATAATCGAGGGAGTTCGGCTGGGGCCTTGAACTCTCAGCGTAGGCCCGGTGATTCTCGGAAGCTTCCTGGCTAATCTGATCTTGCTCCAAAAATTGATTCCTACATGTTAGACATTCCTTCTATACAAAAAATGGGTGAGAGCGACTTGCGGTAAAAACTAATTGATAGAAAATAAAATTACTGAAAGTAAGATAGGTGTCGGGTTACCTCCCGACCAGTGCCTTTGTTTAACGTTGTTAGCTCGACCCATGGGGATCACAGGTTTGGATCCCATGGGTGGCTCAGGTCATAGTGTTGTGGAGTGCCTACTTTTATTTTTGCCTTGCCTTTCCCCGATTTCTTGTGAGATGATGTGCTTGGGTCCTGTTCCCATGGTTCTGGTGGTTTCTCCTTCCAACGTCTCTGAGAAGGCGATGGACCTTTCACTACCAGCCTCTTGAATTGGGTTTTCTTATGTTTAGGGCTGCCTTGTCTAGTTGTGAGAAGATGCTCCATCAAGGAGTCGTTCTGCTTCGGCCCTTCTTCCATCCTCCTTTCAGCCTCTTCATTGATCACATAGTTTTCTGCAATTTGTCTATTGATCAAGGGGAAAAATTGGGAAGCTTGCATCTTAAGGCTTGGTTTTGTCTCGTCCTGCCCGTCTGTGAGGATTCGGTCTTGGATGGTCTTAGCTGCTTCATTAATGATAGTCGGGTATGACTCGGGCAGCTTGCCAGTGGTGTTCTGGACTTCCTCCTCTGCTGGCACGGTCTCAAGTTCCCATGAAGGCTTATCCTCGTTGCTTCCGGTGCTTTCTATATCTGATTCTTCTGATGGTTCGGGAGTTTCTTCTGATGGCTCGGGTGTGATCTCCAATGTATGCTCTTCTTCAGAGCTTTCTGCATCTGATTCGTCCATCTCGTCCTCTGTAATGTCTTCTTCATTCCTTTCTGGACTAGCCTCTATCCTCTGTATTCCTCTATTAGGTTGGGGCATTGGCCTTCGTTTTGTGGCTTTGGCCAAGTCGTCTGTAACATCCCACATTTGAGTCAGGGATAAGTGCATGGCTGATCCACCCACTACTTCATTGATCCTTGAGAACTCGTTGGCCCTCATCCCACAAAGAAATTTTTGAAGAAGAAACACCCTCGTGAATCCATGGTGCGGGCAGCGTGAGGAGATGGTGTCATAGTACGTGTAGTATTCATCTAAAGTCTCATCCCGAGATTGCTGAAGGCAGATGATCTTCTCGCGGGTGTCATGTCGTAAGGATGGGGGGGAGAATTCTTTCAGAAATTTAGCGCGAAGGTCCACGTAATATTTTGCACAACTAGCAGTTGATGTGTAATACCATACTGTCGCAAAGTCGGTTAAAGAGTGTTCAAAACATTTTAATTGAAACTCTTCTAACGTTACATTCTCGGGTTTCATGTGATGACTTATATGGTGGAAATGTTGGCAGTGTATTACTGAGTCTTCTCCGGTGGTACCTCCAAACTGAGGAAGATGTCGAGTCATCCATGCATACATAGTGGGCAGTGTGATGAAGAAGTGAAGAGGGAAAGAAAAGAACAACTAATCGAAGACTAACTCCCCGGCAACGGCGCCATTTTTCACGGAGCCCACCGCACTGTCGTTAAGGTGCGATGTTCTCATTGCAAAAACAAATTTATATCTCCGATACTTGCGACTTAACTATTTTGGGTAGTCAGTGGTAAGTACGGGTCGAACCCAAGGGAGTCAGGTGAATAGTTGTTCTTTCGAAAAGGGAGGATTAAATAAAGCAGTTGGGGGGTTATTTTTGGTTTTTAGTACTGAAAGGTAAAGTAACAGTTGATATTACAATTAAAGGAAAGATTCGGTTTCAGGGGCCTTGTATCATATTTTCGTTTATCATTGACCTCTAAGGATCATACTAAGTGTTCAAAAGTGAATCAAGGCTATTCCTAGCACATGACTTGCCACACCGTCTAGTCTTTTGCAAGACAAAGAACTCTTGTTCTAGTATGTGCATCCATTTGATCATCATTCCTGATAAATCAAATGGTGTTTTAAAGAGGTTGACTTCCACAGATAAGCCGTGCTCTTCCGAGCCTCCACTTATCCACGGAAGATCACGAACCCATGGCAGAGCTTTCCTCTTCCGATCATCCACTCAACCATTAGAATTCTGACCTAATATAAGGCACCTAGAACAAGTTGAACACTAAGAGGCACTAAGAGAAGGGTCTAAAACATAGTACGATACAAGTACACCCCTTCAACCGAATGAAAGGTTTAGCTACGAATATCCATGGAACAGGACATCATAACTAAGTACTTGAAAAAGTAAAGGTTTTGGAAAGACAGTAAAGTAATGTTTTTGAAAGTAAAGACAGGAAAGTAAAGTACTTCGAAAGACAGTAAAGTAAAGAAAAGAGTACTTACAAAAACTGATAAGAGTGCTCAAGATCCAACTTCGATTCCAAAGGAAAGTGTTTACATGATTGTGCCCACAAAAGCTAGAGAGATAAGTCACTTGAGGACTTGTGATGTTGGAATGAGATGGGATGATTTACAAAGGGAAGGAGGGTGTCTATTTATAGGCTAAGGGAGACCATAAGGACTTGACACTTGTCATGAAATGGGAGGAAGAGCTCAAAAGCCATCGGGGTGAGTCACCCCTCCAAAAGCCGCCGGCCACATGGAGGAAGGGGAGAGGTGGAGTGGCTTAGCCGCCGGCTAGGTGGAGGAGAGAGGAGAGTTTGTGAGTTTTGTGAGCTCATCCCAAAAAGCCATCGGTCCTTTCAGCTCCGGTCAGACTCTGGTTGCCCTTCGGTTGGACTTGTTTTGAGTGATTCCACGTCCGGTTCTTTAAATTCCGAATTTGGTCGTGACCTGGAATGACTCGTAATTCATTTTCAGCTTTAAAACTCCTCCTTAGCCTGTATTCTCTCTAGACTTCAAAATACCCTGTAGATAAATATCGGAACTAACAAGCAAAAGTTAAATACTAATTTGGTGGGTTTAACTGTGTTTATGATTCATACAATTATGGTCCATCAATAAACGACACATCTTGCTTGAATCAATCAGATTCTGATTTTCTTCTTACTTGATGGTTTGCCTTCGGATTTTGAATTTGTTTCTTGTCCACATAATCATTTGCGCCCTTGAACCACTCCAATCATGGCCTCCGAATAACAGCATAGGAGTACGTCCCGCTCTTTTCTCATCCTCGTCGTTTCTGCATGAGGCAAGGTAGGGGTTACCCACCCATTCCCAGCTACTCCGACTAGAGATGGACAGTTCATTTCTCTGTCCCGCCACCACTGCGAACGCATGAATAAATTTGTATACTTGGTGACGGAGCTACTCTCAGGACTAGGCTAGTGAAGCGTCAACCTCCACCGCTTTTCTCAATCATCAGAACCAAAAACTCAGAATTTCCTGCAATTTGCCGTACCTTTCTAGGACATTTGTGTCAACTCCACATCCCTGCATATCACAACTCGAAAGAACAAAGCATCGATTTTTTTTTAAATTTCGCATTTCAGTCAAATGTGCACAATAGTCATAAAAAACTGGAAATGAGATTTCGACATATCAGAAAGCATAGCAGTGCATCATCAGTTTATCACGACACATAACATGAAAACATAAAAAATAATTAAAAACAGACACGACACACAACTGACTCTATAACATCCCACCCCACACTTAAATTGACCCGTGTCCTCACGGTACAACTCAAGAGATAAGATGGACAAACAAAATAGACTCAAATAAAAAGAAAAGACAATAAATAAATAAAATAAAAATGAAAGAAATGGTACTCCCCTAGTATTCTGGTGGTGGTGGTGTGCTCTGCTATTTCCCGCGGACGCCTTCATAATATAATGCCGCGGACGCCTCTTGATTTAGCTTAATTGGTATAGACGTACGCGCAGGTAATGGTTCAGACGTGCGCGGAATGCACTGATGTAGAATTCCTTTCTTTGTTAAATCACCAGAAAACACCAGAAACAAAAAGAAATGCACTCGGGGCGCATTATAAGATTCCCAATTCCGCTAACTAACCTACTCCTAACATGTGTAAAGTAAAAAAAACACACCGGGTTGCCTCCCGGTAAGCGCCTTTGTTTTACGTCCTTGGCTGGACATTACCTCTTTAGGGATCACAAGTTAGGATCCCATGGCAGCTCCAAGTGAAACTTCTTTACTTCCTTGTGATACTCATAGCCCTCATCAAGTGGCGCTCTCGTGTCTCTCCATCCTGGTTTCCATCCAAACGTGCCATGTCTCGGTTGCTTCCTTATGTATGGACGGTCGTAATCCGCGTGAACATGGAAGCTTGATGTCTTTCCAGCAAACGCAAGTGACAACATTTTTGTACCCATGTCATTCTTGGTCCTTTTGGCCAAGAGGATTGATGTCCCAGAATGAGTGCAAGAGGACCGTAAGTGCTGGTGTCTCCCATCTGCAAAATATAAGAGTCAACATCACGGGTGATTGTGAGAGTACCTGGGGCCTTGCTCTTTCCATGCGGTCCCTCATGACTCGTAGCGAGTGGGTGCTCCATCGTTGGTTTTTATGGCTCATGCTTTGCCTCCAACTCGCCACTTAGCTCATTCTGGTCGGTCTTATGCTTTTCCGCAGCTCTCACCTGCATTGGGAATAGTAGAGGGGTGTTAGAATTTGGAATTTCGTTACCTGAAACTAGGGAGTCCGCGCACGTCTCTTGAATTCACCTGCGGACGTCTCTTGATTTGTTGGTAATTCTTCAGGCGTCCGCGCCGTAATGGGTGAGACGTCTGCCTGCTCCACTGAGGGCGACTCTTCATTCAACTCTTCTTCTCGCATTTCGTATACAGCGCTGGCAAGTTGAGACACTTGCTCCTTTAGCTCGTTAATGACTCCAGCTTGTTGATCGAGTGCTTTGAACATGCCTCTCATTTCCTCTATAAATTCCTTAATCTCGATTTCTTCTGTGTTCTCATCCAACCTATTGCACCAAGGGGCATCATCGCTATACGGTGCATAAAATCCTCTCATAGTGCGTCTCGGATCCTGACGCCTAGGTAACTGTCCATATCGGTTTCCTCCATCGAGGTATTCTCGATCCAACTCATCCTCGTAATCCTCGTATCTAGCTGCACGAGGTCTAGCATACTCATTCACAAATCTCTGATTTCTGGGGGTTGGTAGTCTTCGATTAACAGCGTCGTCATAAAATGGTTCACTATAATAGGAATACATAGCAAACCATAAAACCAAACAAAAATAAAATAAAATAAAATAAAACTAAAAAAACAAATACTTAGTAAGATTCTTCGTTACCGATCCCCGGCAACGACGCCAAAATTTGACGGGCGTCATTGTACCCGTCAAAAATAATATTTCTTTGTCTCCGACTAGCAAGTGGTAAGTCGGGTCGTATCCATAGAGATCGGTGTGAGAACCTGTTTACTAAGTACAAGAGTAACAATGGGGGGTAAATTCCGAACAAGTCAAATAAAAACGCAAGTATCAAAACACGATCAATTATCAGTAAAGAAACCGTCACACAAATTTAAGTATCAAATATCAAAGAGAAATGCAAGCTAGAACTTTCGATTGTGATGCAAGACTAGATCATTAACCCAACCGTTTTGATTTCTAATGTTTTACAACTTATAGCTCCCCGCTAGGTTGCACTACAAGTTGTCCTAGGGTGTCAATCCTAGTGGTATATTACTCGTATCCCAGTTTACTATCCCCGCTAGGTTGCTAGTAAACTGTGATAATTGAAATCAACACACAAACAAAAGCTCCCCCGCTAGGGTTCCACTCATGCTAGCATATCAAATCCATAAACAATGCATAGTAATATAGCGCAAAACATAGAAATTCAATATGAGTCTCAAATCAAAGCATCACAATATCAAGTTCTAGCCTACACAAATGAGTTTAGCTACTCATCGAATTGCAATACATCATTAAGTAATTGAGTAAGATGAAATGAAAATACTGATGTTGAATAATCCTCCGAGCTTCCTTCTCTTCCCAGCCACAATCAATCTTTCTTTTCCACTGACCAAGCTCCTTTTCAAACCTTCCAACCAGCAGTGTGTCACAAAACCACTCAATGTCTCCTCCAAATCACACGGCCAAAGAGAAGACTCAGCCACCCTCTTTTCTTCCACACACCAAAAGCCACGGCCAAAAGAAGACAATCTCTTTTTTTTTCCAAACGTGCGTTTTTAAACCACACAATAAATCTCACGGCCAACAGACTTTTCCAAACCTCTTTAACTTCCCAAAAACCACACTTGTCTTTTTTTTAAATCAAGAGCTAGCCAATTCATTTGTTGTCCCTTCGAAATCTTCATTTCTCCTTTCCAGAATGGCTCCTCGAATTTTTCATGTTTTCTCCCTAGATTGCAAATCCGAAATTAGCAAATTTGACTGCCAGTTGGATTCAACTTACGTCTCTTGATTTAACGTCCGCGGACGTCTTAACAATTACCGAAATTGGTAAGACCTAAGTGCCCATAATTCTTCAGACGTAAGTGGTCTGCACTGACTAAAACTTCAGCACTTCGGACTTCATTTCTTTCCACGCCAAACATCATCAAATAGGCTCCTTTTAGCCGATATTCCTTCCATGGTCCCCGAATGCACCTGAGAATGAAAACTACACACAGGTAGTGAAATAATATACATGCAAACATTAAGAGACAGGGTTTTAACATATAAAATAGTCGTACAATTACGACTTATCAAAGTGCAAAGAGAGCATTTCAATGCGGTGACATTGGGAAGTGGTAAGGAGCTAGAGGGTGAACAACCAAAGAGGAAGAAAGTGTCTTTTGATCTTGGAGGCCAAGCTAGTGCCGAAATTGAAGAGTTAGATGAGGAGGTCCCTAACCCTCAATCTCAAAAGGAAAAAGTGGTGGAAAAGGAGAAAGAAGAATTAAGGGCCTACACTCCGCCTATTCCCTTCCCTCAAAGGCTCAAAAAGAAGAGCAATGACAAGCAATTTTCGAAGTTTGCCGAGATGATGAGGAAGCTTTATGTCACAATGCCCTTCACCGAGGTAATCACTCAATCACCATCCTATGCTAGATTTCTAAAAGATGTCATTACTTGCAGGAGAACAATCGAGGACGTTAACACGGTGTCCCTGAATGGAGAATGTAGTGCCATATTCCAACCGCGTATGGCACCTAAACTTGAGGATCCCGGTATCTTCTCCATCTCTTGATATATTAATGATGTTAAAATTCAACGTGCCATGTGTGATTTTGGTGCAAGTATATCTTTAATGCCCTATTCTTTATGTAAGAAATTAAACATGGGTGAACCTAAACCAACACAAATGATTTTAAGACTCACGGACCGCTCCTCAAGATTCCCTAAGGGAGTTCTTAAGGACGTCCCAGTTAGAGTAGGGAATTTCTTTATTCCGGGTGATTTTGTTGTGTTGGATATGGAAGAGGATAAGGAGATTCCCATTCTTTTGGGAAGACCTTTCCTCTACACCGCGGGGGCAATTTTTGATACTACTAAGGGGTCAATCACCATGAGGGTAGGAGATGAAGAAGTAGAGTTTAACTTAGAAAGCTCAAAAAAGTCCAAATTCTACCATGAGTTGCAATTATATTGATTTTATTGATGGCTTTGAATTACTTGATATTCCCATATTGCCTTCACATGTTATTGACCTTGATAATGTGATGTTCCCATGAATGGCATGGCTTTGGCAAAACGAATTTAGACAGTTCGAGCTAGAGTTCAAGAAGAGTTTAACCACGGACTGGAACAGAAGTACAGCATACAGCAGATGCATGATTTGAATCCGGAAGGTTCTGAAGATAGAGGATCTTTTCGGTTGAAGTCGGTCAGTGAAGAAACAGATATTCGAGATGTCTTTCAAATATCTCCTCACCAGAATTGAAGACCGCCTGACTAACTTACCGTAGAAGATATCTCATGAAGATTGGAATGAAGATCTTGATATCCAGAAGATATCGACGAGATTATTTGATTGGTGCCAATCGACAAGTCATCACCGAAGATCAGATAGGCGATCAAATATATGCAGGTTGGCTGAGAGAATATCAGATGGCTTGGCGTGGAAGTCATCTATGAAGATTGGATACGGATTGAATATTCTGCAAATATTTAGGAGTATCTCTGAAATATTTGACAGGATATTCAGATTGGATCTGGACTTCACCAAAGCCTATAAAAAGAAGGCTAGGGCGTCCAGATTGAGCGTCGCTTCCTGAGAGAAAAGAAAAACACGAGAGGATTCGTGAGATTGGAGGAGCGACGGCCGGCTGATTATTCCACACCAGAATATCAACGGCAAAGTAACAGTCTGTTCAGTGTGCTGTTCAGACTGTTCTTGAAGGACAACAAAGCGCACACACACACGGTGATCAAGATACGTCTTTGAGAGAAGGCGACTGGGCTTCTAGGAGGTCCAAGACTAGGCCGAGAGGGATGTCTCATCCTACCCATAGGGGATCGAGGGGAGCTGCGGTGAACTGAGATTGCGAATCCGAGAGATGGAGAATTAGAGGCTAGGCAATTACAAACAAGGTGTTGTGTAAGAGTAAGACCACTTTGTAGCTCTAAATCTCGTAATACGATTTGTGTCTCTTTTAGGGTGTGGGAAACCCCCCAGAGTAGGCGAAGCCAAACTGGGTAACATATCGTGTGTGCTCCTGTTTGTTCTGTTTTCGGTACTGTCTGCTAAGGTGTTCCAGCCTGTGTTTAAACACAACCTGAAACTGTCCAACAAGTGTTCGAGACCCAGTTCGAACACCATCTGGAACTCGTCTTGACTAAGACAAGTAGATTTCAATTTGTATCAGAGCAGACACTCGACATACACAGTGTGATCCGGCAACAGTTCAAGATGAGTTTGAAGGAAGGACAGAGCACTAACCGACCACCGTTGCTTGAAGGGCCGAATAATGCCTATTGGAAATCCAAGATGAAAGCCTTTCTGAAATTCCTCTATGAAAGGGCTTGGAGAGCTGTAATGATAGGATGTACAGAACCCATGATGGTTAACCCTGAAGGAGCTATTATGCCAAAACCCGAAGCCCTGTGGTCTGAAGCAGATGATGTAGCGGCTTTTTGGAATACAAAGGCCCTGAATGCAATATTCTATGGAGTGGACGAGAATGTGTTCAAACTGATTGCTGAATGTGAGGTGGCAAAGGAAGCATGGGATATTCTCAGAATAGCCTATGAGGGTCCAGACAGTGAATCTAACGATGAGGAAGAAGAGCATGAGAATGCCAATATCATGAGACTTGTAGTCACTATTGAAGACTGTAGTGAGACAAGTAAAAGCCCATACTCCAATGCACTGTCTGAACAGCTTGCTGATGACACCTCAGGCAATGACGAAGAAGAACTTACCCAGGAGGCCCTTGCTGAGACGTACAAGGAACTGCCTAAGAAGTGGCTGATGTTGATTGGTTTGAACAAAAAGCTCACCGAAATTGTGACGAGCCTGACAGAAGAAAAGGATAAAATATGGCAGGAGGTTAAACTCCTAGTTGCCCAGAAGGTAGAACAGCATGAAGATCTCTCTACTTTGAAGAAAGAGTTCATCGGGATGAGTCAAGAACGTTCATCTCTTCTTGCACAAAAGGTGGAACTCCTAGGAGCTGTGTCTTCTCTGAAAGTTGAGATGGAGAAAAATAGAGAAACACATCCTGCAGGCTTGGTGGGGCTACGAAGAAAGAAGGCTGAGTTGAGTCGCAAAGAAGTTCATCTCAATATGACAGGGAAGTGCCAGGTGATCGGCTGTGGGACATTGAAGGTTCCGGATCTACCTCGAGGATATCCTCCTAGTGGATGGGTTAAAGGTGAACCTGATCAGTATCAGTAGATTGTGTGGTGAAGGACAGTATGTTACATTCACTCGTGATTCCTGTCAAGTACAGGACAGGAATGGAGACACACTGATGGAAGGAAGTAGGTCATCAAACAAAAGCTACCTTTTAGGCACAGTTGGAACAGGAGTTGCCACTGTCTATCCGATAAACACGATACATGAGATGGAATTGCAAGGGACAGGTATGGTGTCCTCTGCTGGAAAGGTGAAAGACGATGTTGCCCCCAACTCAGTTCTAGAAGACAAAATTTCAGAGGGAGGTCTAGCTGATGAAGCCACACCTACTCCAGTTGGGACACTTGACGATGCACCTGCGCTGCAACCCTCATGGATAATTAAGAGTCGAGCGAATGAGATCAAGTGTCGAGAGCTGGCTGCCTGTTCATCTAGTCGGAAGAATGTCATAAAAGCATTTATTGATGAGATTTGGGTGGTGGCCATTCACGTAGAACTGGGAGAGTTCACCAGATCTAGAGCATGGATGTCATATCATCTTGCGCATAGTCACGAATTGAAGAAGACTATGTACGGACTCACACAAGCGCCCAGAGCATGGTACGAGACGTTCCTCATCGACCATGGCTATGAGCGAGGGGGAGTAGAGAAGAAGCATATGTTCGTCACGAGTACACAGAAGCTGGTTGGCCAGTTCGTGAGACAGATGCAAAAGGAGCTCCAGCTGACCATGAATGGAGAGATGAAACACCTTCGTGGAACACATATTGACCAGGTGCTGGGAGAGCGGGAGAGCATCACTGAAGGGAGCTGCTGCACTCAGTTCCTATGTATGAAGCAGAATCTATCTGAACACGGAATGGAACGGGTGAAGAAGGTTCTGCCCAAGAACCCAGTACAACACTCCATGAGCAGATATCACTTCATCAGAGAGCTAGTGGTGAAGAAGGTCAACACATCGAAACACATGACAACTGTAACTGTCGTACTCACCATGCCACTAGACGTCGCTCAGTTTGAAACACTTAGATCCTCTCTGGGTCTGCGTGTTATTGCAATTAAGTATTCTAGACGGAGGTTAGCCAAGAGCAGAGCCCCCGCAAATCACATGGGTTGACCTACCGAAGAAGAGGGCTGGAACAGATGGAACGTGGTTGGAACTGATTACTAAGTTCAACATATTTGCAGCTTTATGAGGCGTTGGAGCATATCAAGGAGGAGAGAGGTGATTGGATAAATATCTCAAGAGATATACACATGACAGTTTTTGGCAAAGTTGAGGAGTCCAAATATTTAAAAATCAAAAAAGCAGTCGAATCGAAGTCGGATGAGGATACATTATCAGCAAACCCTAAGATAAGAGAGGGGAAAAAGAAGGGAGAAGAGGCGGCTGTCACATAACTTAAAGAAGCTACTTCAAAGGCGTCAAAGGCTGATCCTAATCCAACTAAAGGGATTGTGCAGACTGCGTAGGAAAATCAGACGCCGGCTGAACAACCCTTCAATGAGGTAATCTCTTGTTCTCACTCCTAAGCTACTGCACTCAATTCTGTTGATGAGGAAGTACACACGATTGGTAAAGATTCGGTGAGTTATAAGGGTGACAAAGTGGTTAACAAGAAGCCGAAGGGATTGAAGCCTGCTGTAGATTCTATGGCCGACGCTGCAGAAGAAGGTGAAGCCAATAGGGCTAAGATTGTGGTTCTGATAAGCAGAAGAATGAGTATGCAAGTGGAGAACAGCAAGCTAAGCAATCTGGTAATGTGATGGAAGAGTCTCATGCATCCGACAATGATGAAGAACTGGATGTGTTGTTCAAGGACAGTGATGATGTTGTTGATGAGTTGCAAAAAGAGGAAGTTTCAATACCTGTTGAGACAAGAGCTGATCAGTCCTCAGGAGCCAAGGTCTTAGGGGTTGAGAAGGAGGCAAGTGTGCCAGATGATGCTGTCTCAGATATACAGCAAGGTGGTGAGACAGTTTTACACCAAGAGCCCTCTAGTTCTGATGAAGTCCCAGAGGGTGAGTCAATTAAAGCACCGGAAGTTGTGCAAGGAGGGTTACATGATGATTTTGTGGAGGATGCACATGTGGTGGTGGATCCCCCAGCTATTCCAGATTTTGAGATGAAGGATGCTCAGGACTTCATCCCTCTTTCTGATCTTGAAGAGGCTAAGAACGAGAACACTCAGAAGGAGAATTAGGACACCATTTTACTGGGAGAGCTCAAGAAAGCTGAAAAGAAGAAACCCAAGAAGAAAGTGACCTTCCAAGCATGCTCATCTAAGGCAAATATCAAGATGATTGGGAACACAGACGCAGGGGGAGCAAGTGCGTCTAAGAAGAGGAAAAGGTATAGTCCAGATCCTGTTCCTGCCCATGTTCCAACTGGAAGTATGAAAAATGGAATATGGTGTGCCAGTACAGAAGCACCAGCCAATTGGAAGGCAGTGCAGAAAAAAGAGATCATCCCTGAAAGGCTGCTTAATGAGAAGACAGTTCCATCCCAGTTGCAGATCTGACTCTATTATGCTCGATATTGTTCTTCATCACCATAGTCAACTGGATGCCTTCATCTCATAGAACCACGATCAACAAGGAGATGGGACAGCTGCTCTACCAGATTGGAAACAGGATGCTCATTGACATGGGAAGAATTATGTTCGACCAGATTGCAGAACACGCCATTTTTACAAAGTCTCTACCCCAGATAATCTTCCCATCGCTTCTGTAAGCTGAACATCAACCAGCATCTAGATTTGAAGACAGACCATGATAGACTGTCAAGTTCTCCGTTGAAGTTGGTAGTTGATCACAAGCTGTTCAAGGGTCGACATAAGAATGATCTGAAGGACCCCGGGTTGAACAGGAAGGACGCACCTGAGTCTTCCATAAGGAGAGCTGCTGGTGAGAATTTGTCCCGAGCTGATCGCGGATAGCTACTGGATGAGGTGAAGATTATACTGGAGGTCGAACAGGTGCAAACGACAAGAATCAATCAACTGGTGTGCGCTTTGCGATATCCCAGTGATGATAAAGAAGATGGAGAGAGTTGATGTCCTGCTTGAAGAAAAGACATGGTGCCATGAGCCAAAGAGAGATATGTCTGGAGAAGGACTACCACGCAGCAGTACTGGACAAGCTGAATCAGTTCAAGAAGCCAAATCATCAATCACCTATCATCTGCTGACCCGTGGTAAACTAGCTACTGAGACATCATGGTCCGATAGACTCACAATATGTGTCACTGTCCCAGGCTACGTTCGAGGGGGACTTGACAAGATTCCAGATGCCGAGGAGACCAGGTTGCTCAATTGGACCCCTTGCCAGTTTGTGGCAAAAAGGGGGAGTATTTTGAGGTAACTGTTCTGGTTCCTCAAGTTGTGTCTAAAGCATAGATTTGGTTTTGCCAAAATGCCAAGGGGGAGATTGATGTTCCCATGAATGGCATGGTTTTGGCAAAACGGCTTTAGACAGTTCGAGCTAGAGTTCAAGAAGAGTTTAACCACGGACTGGAACAGAAGTACAGCGTACAGCAGACGCATGATTTGAATACGAAAGGTTCTGAAGATAGAGGATCTTTACGGTTGAAGTCGGTTAGCGAAGAAACAGATATTCGAGATGTCATTCAAATATATCCTCACCGAAATTGAAGACCGCCTGACTAACTTACCGTAAAAGATATCTCATGAAGATTGGAATGAAGATCTTGATATCCAGAAGATATCGACGAGATTATTTGATTGGAGCCAATCGACAAGTCATCACCGAAGATCAGATAGGTGATCAAATAGATGCAGATTGGCTGAGAGAATATCAGATAGCTTGGCGTTGAAGTCATTTATGAAGATTGGATACGGATTGAATATTCTACAAATATTTAGGAGTATCTCCGAAATATTTGACAGGATATGTAGATTGGATCTGGACTTCACCAAAGCCTATAAAAAGATGGATAGGGCGTCCAGATTGAGCGTCGCTCCATGAGAGAAAAGAAAAACACGAGAGGATTCGTGAGATTGGAGGAGGAGCGACGGCCGGCTGATTATTCCACACCGGAATATCAACGGCGAAGTAACAGTCTGTTCAGTGTGCTGTTCAGACTGTTCTTAAAGGACAACAAAGCGCATACACACACGGTGATCAAGATACGTCTTTGAGAGAAGGCGACTGGGCTTCTGGGAGGTTCAAGACTAGGCCGAGAGGGAAGTCTCATCCTACCCAAAGGGGATCGAGGGGAGCTGCGGTGAACTGAGATTGCAAATCCGAGAGACGGAGAATTAGAGGCTATGCGATTACAAACAAGGTGTTGTGTAAGAGTAAGACCACTTGTAGCTCTAAATCTCGTAATACGATTTGTGTCCCTTTTAGGGTGTGGGAAACCCCCCTGAGTAGGCGAAGCCAAACTGGGTAACATATCATGTGTGCTCCTGTTTGTTCTGTTTTTGGTACTGTCTGATAAAGTGTTCCAGCCTCTGTTTGAACACAACCTGAACTTGTCCAACAAGTGTTCGAGACCCAGTTCGAACACCATCTGGAACTCGTCTTGACTAAGACAAGTAGATTTCATAATGAGCTACCCAACCTTGCCGATTGTTGGGCTATCCTGGAGGATGAAAGCGAAGAAGGTACTCAAAGCGACAAAGGTAAGGAGTCTTGTTCGGTAGAGTTAAAAGCTCTACCAACAAGCCTAAGGTATGAATTCTTAGGCCCTAATTCTACACTGCCTATTATTGTGAGTGCTTCTTTGAATGATGATGAGACTTCGAAATTGCTTGATGTTGTTAGAGAGTACAAGGGTGCCATAGGATACTCTATCGATGATTTAAAGGGAATAAGCCCAAACTTGTGCATGCATGAAATCAATTGTGAGAGTGATAGTTTGCCATCCAGGGAGAGAGCTAGGAGATTAAATCCTATTGTCGGCGAGGTAGTGAAATTGGAGATTTTAAAATTGCTTGATGCGGGAATCATTTTCCCCGTTGCGGACTCGAATTGGGTAAGTCCTATCCATGTAGTGCCCAAAAAGGGGGGCATGACGGTGATTAAGAACTATAAAAATGAATTGATTCCCACAAGGACCGTAACCGGTTGGCGTATGTGCGTGGATTATAGAAAACTTAACAAAGCAACCAAAAAGGATCACTTTCCCCTCCCCTTCATTGATCAATTGCTTGAAAGATTGGCCAACCATGAGTATTTTTGCTACCTTGATGGGTATAGCGGATTCTTCCAAATCCCTATTCACCCTCGTGATCAAGAGAAAACCACCTTTACTTGTCCTTATGGGACATTTGCCTACCGGCGAATGCCCTTTAGGCTTTGTAACGCACCCGACAATTTTCAAAGATGTATGATGGCCATATTCTCGGACTTTATTGAAAAAATAATGGAAGTATTCATGGATGACTTTTCTGTTTATGGCTCATCATTTGATAATTGTTTAGCAAATTTGGCAAGGGTTTTGAAAAGGTGTATTGAAACAAATCTTGTGCTTAACTGGGAAAAGTGTCAATTTATGGTGCAGGAGGGAATTGGGCTTGGCCATTTGGTGTCAAGGAGGGGAATTGAGGTGGACAAAGCTAAGGTTAAAGTTATCAAAAAATTACCGCCTCCAAGGGATGTCAAGGGAATGAGGAGCTTTCTTGGCCACGCCGGTTTCTACCGAAGGTTCATTAAGGATTTCTCAAAGATTGCCAAGCCCTTGACAAATTTATTGTGCAATGATGTAAAATTCTATTTTAATGAAGAGTGCGCGACGGCTTTTGAAAAGTTAAAGGAAGCGTTGATCTCGGCCCCTATTATCCAACCCCCAATTTGGGACTTGCCCTTTGAGCTAATGTGTGACGCAAGTGATTTCGCTATTGGAGCGGTTCTTGGTCAAAGGGTAGACAAGAAACTCCATGCCATCCACTATACAAGCAAGGTCTTAAATGGAGCTCAAATGCATTATTCGACAACCGAAAAGGAGCTCCTTGCTATTGTGTACGCATTCGATAAGTTTCGTCCATATCTAGTGGGGTCAAAGATAATAGTATTCACCGACCACGCGGCGATCAAATATCTTTTGTCAAAGAAGGATTCAAAGCCAAGGTTATTAAGGTGGATCCTCCTACTCCAAGAATATGACATTGAAATCAAAGACAAAAAGGGAGTGGAGAATTTGGTAGCCGATCATTTATCTAGACTAGAGGAAAATGTGGAGCTTAAGAAAGACACCACTCTTGTGGATGACTCGTTCGCTGGAGAACAACTCATGAGGATGGAATCGGAAGCCCTTCCTTGGTATGCGGATATGGTTAACTTTGTGGTATGTGGGATTATACCCCATAACATGAATCATCATCAAAAGAGGAAATTCTTATCCGAGGCGAAGAGGTATTATTGGGATGAGCCCTTCTTATATAAGCTATGCGCGGATGGATTGTATAGGACTTGTGTCGCCGAAGAAGAAATAAGGGATATCTTATACCATTTCCACTCTTCCCGATATGGAGGGCATGGCAGTGGAGCAAAAACGGCATCAAAAGTCCTACAATGTGGATTCTATTGGCCTACTCTCTTCAGTGATGCATATGAATTTGTCAAGGCTTGCAACCAATGACAAAGGATGGGAAATATTTCTAAAAGGCATGAAATGCCCCAACAAAGCATCCTTCCAGTTGAAATATTTGATGTTTGGGGTATAGACTACATGGATCATTTCCCGTCTTCGTATGGAAATCAATATATATTGGTTGCGGTTGATTATGTCTCGAAATGGGTAGAGGCCGTCGCCTCCCCTACTTGCGATGCTAAGGTTGTCACCAAGCTATTCAAGAAGATTAGTTTTCCAAGGTTTGGAGTTCCAAGGACCGTCATTAGTGATGGCGGTTCACATTTCAAGGAAAAACACTTTGAGGCCTTGCTTCGCAAGTATGGGGTAATTCACAAGGTTGCTACGCCTTACCGCCCACAAACTAGTGGGCAAGTGGAGATTTCGAATCGAGAGATTAAGGCGATCTTGGAAAAGACAGTGGGAAGCTCAAGGAAAGATTGGTCATCGAAGCTAGATGGCGCATTATGGGCCTACCTAACCGCGTACAAAACTCCCATTTGGATGTCTCCTTATCGCCTCATATATGGGAAACCATGCCATTTGCCGGTTGAATTAGAATATAAGGCAATGTGGGCAATTAAATTCCTAAATATGGACTACAAACGGCGGGAGAAAATAGGGTCCTTCAACTTCATGAGCTAGAAGAAATAAGGAATGAGGCCTAGGAGAGTGCTAGGATTTACAAGGAAAAGACCAAGAAATGGCATGACAAGATAATTCTCCGCCAAGAATTCAAGGCGGTAGACAAGGTCCTACTTTTCAACTCTAGACTCAAGCTCTTTCCGAGAAAACTAAGAAGCCGATGGAGCGGTCCTTTCGTAGTTCACAAGCCACACGAAGATGGCCATGTAGAGGTGCTCAACGATGAAGGAGCTATCTTTAAGGCTAATGGACAAAGGCTCAAGCACTATTGTGAACAAACTCGGGATGAGCATTACACGTCTTACCTTTTGACCGACCCTTGAAAGAGCTCCCATTCCGCTTGAGGAGGGATCCTAGCAAAGGACTCCTCAAGTGTGTTTCTTAAGAAAAGAATCGGCTCGGTCTTTGCCAAGACGTTAAACTAGGCCCTCACGGGAGGCACCCCGGTTTGTAAGTTGTCCATTTATGCACAATTATTTTCATATATGTTTGGCATGTGAACATTGAACCTTGTATGAGAGAACGGTGCTAGGATGATTTAAAATGCATGATTAGGTGTGCTTGGTGTGGAATTATGCTTGCATGAATTATCTAGGTGATGGTTATGTCTTAAGTGTGGAGTGGTTTGATCCTAGCTTGTGTTTTGTTACAAAATATGCTTATGCTAGTGATTTCTTAGTAAAGCGTGACTATGTTTGAATTGATTTCGTGGGAATATTGAGAGATCCTCGTTCATGTCGCGATGTTAAAATTTCCAAGTGTGGAGTTAGTGTTCATGCAAAAATCATAAGGTGTTTTAAGCAAAAACCTAAAATTTCTTCGCAGGAATTGGTCTCAGCCGGGCTGGGAAGTGACCAAAGTGCTAGCCGACCGGCTCGATTGAGACTCAGCAAAACCCTTATTTTCGTGCCAGCCAGCCGACCGGTAAGCCCTCCCAGCCGACCGGCTGAGAATCCCATTACCAAAACCATCATTTCCTCATTTCTCATTTCACACTCATCCTTCACCCGAATACAAACCACCCCTCAGCCGACCAAAATCCCAACTCCGACTTCGGCCGTCCAAACCTCCCCATCCGGCCGTCCCCACCTCACCTCACCATCGCCATCACACCACCGGCATCACCGTACCAGCCCAGCCGCTCCCCCGTCGTATCAACCCATACCCCCGATCTCGATCGAAAAAATGATTCCGGTCCGATCTCCTCCGTCCGACCTCCAAACCGCTCATCCGACCCACCAAAAGGCTCGAATCCTCCCGCCTACAAACCCTTGACATCGATTTTGATCCCCAAAGCCTCCCAGATAATCAAAAATTTGACCTCCCAATTGCCAGCCAGCCGACCGGCTGACAAATTGCTCCTCAGACCAGCCGACCAGCTCGATTGAAACTCAGCGCCTTATTCAGTGCATTTCCTCCATTCAAATCATGCCTCAAGCCAGTACTTCATCCAAAAACAAGTCTAAGGGTAAGGAAATTGCCCAAGTGCCTCCGAGGGATGTTCGGATCGAAGAGTCATCCGACAGTGAAGAAGATGATTTGCCTCTCGTCGCTCGCAAGAGGATGGAATTCAGGGCTTCATTAAGAGAGCCTAGCTCAGACGAGGATTTGGATTCCCCTCCTCCCTCTCCCACTCCTCCACCCAAGAAAAAGAGCAAAAGTTCAAAGGGTGCCTCTTCCGCGCCGAAAAAGCCCACGAAGAAGAAGGCCCCTGCGCCTCCCATTGCGCGAGTGCCATCACCCTCGCCTCCTGCCTCCCCCAGTAATGCCCTCGTTCTAGAAGAGCCGGGTGATGGTCCATTAGAGGGCCCATTGCCTCTTCCCACCCCCTACCCTTTTTCCGAGCCACTAGTGTTCGAAGAGGAAAATCACCGGACACATCATGACACCATCAAGAAGAAAAGGAAGAAGGCCATTGCCACTCTCTACCCGGACCTAGAAATCCTAAGGGGCCTCGGCCGTGATGTCGCCGATGAGGTACATTCTCGTCTCACTCTTAGTGGCCTTAATTTTCTGTTTATGGATGATCCGGGCTCCTACCAAAGGGTAGTGGAGGAGTTTGTATGCTCATTTGAATGGTTGAAGGATGAGGAAGGGGAGGTTTCTTGGAAATTTGTTTTGGGAGGAAGGGTTTTCAAAATAAGGGAGAGTATTATCCTTGGTTGGTTGAGTTTCCCTCCTAATGGGGTTGAGGTGCGTAAATTTAATGAGCATGAGAGGAGTCGTTTTTGGAGGAGGATCTCGGGGAGGAATGAGTGGTACATTTCGTCGTATAACTCTTTGGCCATCACCGCCCCCGTTTGGAAAGTTATTCATCGTCTTATAGCCTATGGGGTAAACACTAGATTGGGGAAGGCTAGAGCGGTATCAATTCCCGACCTCGATTTGATGATGGCCATTGACCTTGGAGATGTTCTAGATTGGTTCGCCATTTTTCCCTCCCATTTTTTTGACACTGTTAAGGAGTCCTCGAGGAATCTTGCCTTGGGAGGAGGTTCTTTGATCACATTGATTGCTTTAAGGTGTAACTTCACCTTTGGCCATGAGGATTGCCCCAAGCCATCCAAGAAGACCCTTGATGTCTCCGCTATGAAGAGTATGCACATTCTCAAAGCGGATGGGAGGACTTGGGAGGAAGATACCAAACCTCACAAGAAGGAGCTTCGTGATAATGCGAAGTATAGGAAGGTCATGTTTGAGCAACAAAACCCCCTTTACTGCAGTGCACACCTCACCCCACCCCATTCCCCTCCTCCGGCCGATGTACATGAGGCACCCATTGATGAGGAGTTGCCTCCCGTGGAGCCCGCCGCTGAAATTCCTCCGCATGCCGTTGATGATCCGACTGAGTGGAGAGAGAGAGAGTCTCCTCCGACATTGCTAGCTTGACGAGCGGAGTGGCTGATTTGAGCAGTGGCTTGACTCGCCTCGAGGATTTTGTTAGAGAATCAGATGCGAGAGCTCACCAGGAGTGGGATTGACTCCGGTCCACAGTCCTATCCTTTGCCAGAGGTCCCAGCACCCCCATCGTTCCTCCATTAGCCCCAAAGTTTTCTGCTCCGCGCGGCGCCTCCCCTTTGCCTACCATGCCAGCTTCCAGAGTTAGGGAGGTGTGATCGCGCCTCACAATAGACACCGCGGAGCCAGTTAACTCTTTTCGAGAGGATACCCCGCTACTCACTGGTCCCACGACACCGATCGAGGAAGAGGTCGGAGATTGAGCCAGGCGGCTCAGTCCGGGAGGCGATGAGGCTACATCATGAGTCCATGCTTCTTCTTGTTTTACACATGTATCTTTTCTTTGACTTGTTGCATTGGATGATAGTTTTGGATGTTAAGTCGCCTTTTGGCGCAATTTTGGATGATGTATGCCATTTTGGTGATATTTCCCTTACTTGTCTTTGGTCGTATGCTACATTTTCCATGATATTGAAGGTGTTTACCATTTTTATTGTTCACTCTACAGGATATACATTTACATATTCTTATCACGTCCAAATTCACCTTCATTGTTACAATTGCAACCAAAAGGTTATTTCTAACTCGACCCGGCACTACAAACGAGCGGAGTTTCCTATGCGCCTTTGCCTTTATTTTATCATTCTTTGCGCTTAGGGACTAAGCTTGAATTAAGTGTGGAGTGCTTCGATGCGCATAATTCACATGTTTGCATGCCATGCATATTATTTTTAGATGGACACTTGCATCTTTTGCACCTTATCCCTACATGAGAGTGTTTTTAACCATATAGGCTTGTGACTATCTATTCTTAATTCCTATAAATCACATCTAGCCGATTTGCCAAATTTATTGGATCTTGAACTTAGAACCGACCTAGTCCACTGAATGTGTATTCTTGAGAGCCAATATCATTGCTATCTTTCGTCTATCCAATTCTCTAAGTATTTTCATTGAAATACCGTGGATCAAGTTATAGCAAGCACCTTTTAAAATCTTCGTGAAAAACTTAGACCATTTGAATACTCCTTGGTGACTGAAGTTCTCTAACACGGTGCCTTGTTCATGTTTGATCCCCGCACATTCCATACATTCCTTGAACATATTGTCAAGTTTTAAGTGTGGAGTCAAAAAAAAAAGAGGGCGAAAAAAAGGCCGTTACAAAAAAAAATTTTGCTCCAAAATATACAAATGCCAGGGGTTAGGAAGGTAAGTTCCCCCTCGAAAGCATTTGTAGGCAAAAGGCCGTTTCAAAATAAAATAAAATAAGGTGCACTTAAAACTTGACCTATGTTCTTCCATCATCTTTCAATTGTGCGGGAATCATCATTTGCATTGTGCGCTTGTTAAAATGACTTTAGGACGACCCATGTGCTTGCACGTGAGCTATCATTTGGGCTATGCATGTTTATTGAGAACTCTAGTGTCGAACTCCTCTTCCCTTATAGATTACGGCTTAAGCGCCTAAAACTTGGGAATGAGTTCCACGTCGCAAACCCATGGACTAGCCCTAGCTAGCATAGGTGAGCGATTGACAATTTTTGTGCAAACTAAAAACTTCACATCTATTGTATAGCCTTGAAAGTGAATAGACTTTTGGATGAGACGATTGATAGCTATAGTATTGACGACCTTGAATCCACAACCTCAAAGGTTCTCAAAGTGGTTCGAAAGTTTTTTTTGATGATATTGTGATGGTAGTTGACAGCGCATCGTTGAACGCTGCAAAATTTACATTTATAGTTCCACTACTTTAGTGGCTCACTATTGGATAGTAGAGCGATAAGTAGGGGTCGAACCCAAGAGAGTCAGTGTGGAGTAGTTTTTCTTTGAAAAGAAAGAAAAGAAAAATAAAGACAGTTGGGTTTTTTGGTTGTTTTTTAGACAGAAAAGTAAATGACAGAAAGTAAATAACTGAAAAGTAAATGACTGAAATGTAAAGTGCTGAAAGTAAGTACTGAAAAGTAAATTGTGGGAACAGTCGAGTTCAATATCAACGAAACAACATACTTTTGGTTTGTCGCACGCTGTATTTCAAGCGCAATACGTGCCAAAGTTATGTTGGATTGATGTTGAAAACGTCTGTAGTGAAAGTAAAGTGCGGAAAATAAATTGCGTAACGTAAATACTGAAAGTAAAGTGCTGGAACAGTCGAGTTCAATATTGATGGACCATATTTATATGATTCATTAAGACAGTTAAACCCACCAAATTAGACTCTTTGTCTATTTAACTTTTGCTTGTTAGTTCCGATATTTATCTACAGGGTATTTTGAAGTCTAGAGAGAATACAAGCTAAGGAGGAGTTTTAAAGCTGAAAATGGATTACAAGACACTCCAGGCCACAATCAGATTCCGACTGTACAACTTTCATATACCTGACATGGAATCACTCAAAACAAGTCCAACCGAAGGGCAACCATAGTCAGTCCGGAGCTGAAAAGACCCGATGTCTTTTGAAAAAGATCACAAAACACACTCTCACCCACTCCTTTGCCACCTTTCCCGGCGGCTAAAGCCCTCCTCCTCTCCCCTTGCGCCACCTAGCCGGCGGCTCTCCTCCCCTCCACCTCACCCGGCGGCTCCTTGCTCTCCCTCTCATCTTGTGCCAAGTGTTGCATCCTCCTCCACATCCCACACTTCCCTTAGCCTATAAATACCCATGCCCTCTTCACTTGTAAATCATCCTCAAATCCACAATCACTTATCTCTCTAGATTGAGAGCACAATCCATGTAAACACTTCTCTTTGATATCGAAAGCTTTACAGTTGTTCTTGAGTACTCTTGTAGTACTCGAGCTTTTCTTTTACTGTTCTTGAGTTTACTCCTGTTGGTTCTTGAGTATTCTCCTTTTACTTTCCTGTCTTTACTTTTGAAAACTTTACTTTATTGTCTTTTGAAAACCTTTACTTTCAAGCACTTAGCTATGATGTCCTCTTCCATTGATATTCGTAGCTAAACTCTTCATTCGGTTGAAGGGGAGTGCTTGTATCATACAATGTTTTAGACCCTTCTCTTAAATGCCTCTTTGTGTTCAAAACTTGTTCTATGTGCTACATATTAGGTTAGAACTTCCAAGGTTGAGTGGATGCTTTAACGGACAAAGCTCTTCCGTGGGGTTCATGAACATACTCGGGTAAGTGGAGGCTTTAACGAGAAAAGCTTATCTGAGGAGTTCAACCTCTTTTAAAAAACCATTTGGTTGATCGTAACTGAAGATCAAATGGATGCACATAAGGCTAAGATACTTCAAAAGGAGGAATTAGTCTAAATAGAACAAGTGTTGTAAATGATGTGGCAAGTCATGTGCTAGAAATAGCCGTGATACATCTTTGAACACTTAGTATGATCATTCGAGGTCAATGATAAACAGACTATGATACAAGACCCCTAAAACCGAATACTTTCCTTTAATTGTAATATCACCTGCTACTTTACTTTCAGTACCATTATCAACTGCTGACTTTCAGCACTTTAATTTCCGCAAGTCTTGTCCATCAAGCACTTTACTTTCTGCAAAAGTCTTGTCCTTCAAGCAATTACTTTCTGCACTTTACTTTTATTACAGACTTTATCAACATCAGCCCGGCATAACCTTTGGTACGCAACACGCTTGAAACACAGCGTGCGGCCAGTATCAAACGTGTGTCTGCGGTTGATCTTGAAATCGACTGTTCCAGCACTTTACTTTTCAGTACTAAAACCAAAACCAACCCCCCAACTGTTTTATTTACTTTTCCTTTTCGAAAGAACAACTATCCACTAATTCCCTTGGGTTCGACCCGTACTTACCACTTACTACCCAAAATAGTAAAGTCACGAGTATCGGAGATACAAATTTATTTTTGCACAGAGAACATCGCACCTTAACGACAGTGCGGTGGGCTCCGTCAAAATTGGCGCCGTTGCCGGGGAGTTAGCTTCAGATTAGTTGTTCTTTTCTTTCCCTTTCATTTCTTCATCACACTTTCCACCATGTATGGATGGATGGCTCAGCATCTTCCTCAGTTTGGAGGGACCACCGGAGAAGACCCAGTAATACACTGCCAACATTTCCACCATATAAGCCGTCACATGAAACCTGAAAATGTAACGTTAGAAGAGTTTCAATTAAAATGTTTTGAACACTCTTTAACTGGCTTTGCGACAGTATGGTATTACACATCAACTGCTAGTTGTGCAAAATATTATATGGACCTTCGCGCTAAATTCCTGAAAGAATTCTCCCCCCCCCCATCCTTACGACATGACACCCGAGAGAAGATCATCTGCCTTCAACAATCCCGGGATGAGACTTTGGACGAATACTACACGTACTATGACACCATCGTCTCACGCTGCCCGCACCATGGATTCACGGAAGTGTTTCTTCTTCAAAAATTTCTTTGTGGGATGAGGGCTGATGAGCAGACAAGGATTAACGACACAGTGGGAGGATCAGCCAGGAACTTATCCATGACAGATATGTGGAACCTCATAGATGACTTGGCCGTAGCCACAAAACGAAGGCCAACGCCCCGAGCTAATAGAGGAATACAGATAGTAGAGGCTGGTCCAGAGACGAATAAAGAAGATACTTCCGAGCCATCGGAAGAAACTCCCGAGCCATCAGAAGAATCAGATATAGAAAGCACCGGAAGCACCGAGGAAAAGCCTTCATGGGAACTTGAGACCGTGCCAGCAGAGGAGGAAGTCCAGAACACCACTGGCAAGCTGCCCGAGTTATACCCGACTATCATTACCGAAGCAGCCGAGACCATCCAAGATCGTATCCTCACAGACGGGCAGGACGAGACAAAACCAAGCCTTAAGATGCAAGCTTCCCAACTTTTCCCTTGATCAATAGACAGATTGCAGAAAACTATGTGATCAATGAAGAGGCTAAAGGAGGATGGAAGAAGGGGCGAAGCAGAACGACTCCTTGATGGAGCATCTTCTCACAACTAGACAAGGCAGCCCTAAACATAAGAGAGCCGATTTAAGAGACTAGTAGTGAAGGGCCCCTCGCCTTCTCAGAGACGTTGGAAAGAGAAACCATCAGAATAATGGGAACAGGACCCGAACTCATCATCCCACAAGAACTCAAGGAGAGTCAAGGCAAGAATGAAAGTAGGCACTCCACAACACTATGACCCGAGCCACCCATGGGATCCAAACCTGTGATCCCCATGCGTCGAGCCAACGACGTTAAACAAAGGCACTGGTCGCGAGGTAACCCGACACCTATCTTACTTTCAGTCATTTATTTTCTGTCATTTAGTTTTTACCTTAACAGTCACTCTCACCCATTTTTTGTATAGAAGAAATGACTAACATGTAGGAATCGGATTTTGGAGCAAGATCAGATCAGCCAGGCAGCTTCCGAGAAATACCGGGCCTGCGCCGAGAGTTCAAGGCCCCAGCCGAACTCCCTCGAAGGGAGTACAGTTCTTCCCTTTTCCTTAATGTCATTTCCTTCTCTGTAAATATTTGCTTGCATGACTTTTGAACTAATCCGTGCTGTGAGGCACGCCTTCGTTCAAAAGTGTGAGGTGAGAACCACCTTTGTACATAGTTAATTAACATGTTTTCTTTTTTCCTTTTCCCTTAATATTATCTTTTTAAAAATATGAAATTGAGAATGTGAAAAAGATAGATCTAAATTCATGCATTTACCTTGTGAAATCTCAACTGTTTAAAAACTTAAAATGTAACTTCTCACTTGTCCCTTTGTGCTGAGATATACAGGGGATGTGGAGTTGACATAAATTGCCCTAGAGAGGCTTGGCAAGCAATCAAAGGACTGAATTTCACTATATGGTTTACGAAGTCTGTGGAGGCTACACTTTGGGTTTCAAGAAGATCAGAGTCATCTCTACCGTGCAGCGTTTATGCAAGAGGCAGGACGGGAATCAAACCGTCCTATCTCTAGTCAGAGTAGCCGGGAAAACAAATGAGCGACCCTCAATTTGACCCGCGCGAAACGGCAAGGATGAGAAAGAGCGGGGAGGTATTTCCATATGCTCTCGGGGGACGATTGGACCCCCCAAAGAAAGGTTGAGAAAATGGACTAGCAAGTCACAAAAAAGCAAAAGCTCAAAGAAGCTAATCAAAGGCCAAAAGCCAAAATTGTGAAGGTTTTAACCGAACAAAAGTGAAGAAACTATAATTCAACATCAAAAGGCCAAAGACCAATTCACTTCAAAAGCTGTCCCTCACCAAAAGGAAATCAAAATGCTCAACTCAGTGAAACCCGAACCGAATCATGTGCTAGAGAAAGCGACAAGTTTACCATATAGTGCGAGTCGGTGCAGAGAATGCAGTCCAGGAGCCTGAAATGGTCTATCTCCCAAAACATCCAAATTAATTTGCATCTCGGCTCGAAGGTACAAGTATCAAGTTTCTTCTAAGTATTTACACAATTTAGTTTGGTAATAAGTAAGTAATGCATGAATAGGATAAATCTAGTCCCACAGTCTCACTTTCCTATTTTGAAGTTTTTCTTGGATTGTGTGCGCATCTCTTTAAAAAGCATTGTTCGCGACGAACAACTAAAAGTGTGGGGTGATCTGATGGACTGACAGAACCGCTCGTCGTCAAAGCGATTGTGCAAATAAATTTATAATAGTCCGCTACTCGCAACTATACTACTGGGTAGTACTTGGTAAGTAGGGGTCGAACCCAAGGGAACCAGGGGAATAATTGTTCTTCGTGGGGATTACGCAGCGTGGGAGCGTGTTTAAGGTCGGTTGGTTGGTTTTAAAGCTACCAGCTATTTTGATTGATTGATTGGTTGGTTGGTTGATTTTAATACTGGAAAGTAAATTACAGTTTATAATTAAAGAGAAATGTTCGGTTTCAGGGGACTTGTATTATATCCTGTTTATCATTGACCTTTAGTGACTTTCCTAAGTATTCAAACGGTGTATCAAGGCCATTCCAAGCACTCGATTTGCGCACACTGTCTAGCCTATTCCAAGGACGTAGAACACTTATTCTATTTAGACTAATACTCCATTCCCGGTTATATTAGCCTATGTGCATCCATTTGATCAATCATTCCCGATCAACCAAATGGTGTTTAAGATGAGTCAAACTTCTCAGATAAGCTTTGCCATTCCAAGCATCCACTTATCCGTACAAGTTTACGAACCCCGCTGAAGAGTTTTGCCATTCCAAGCATCCACTCTACCTTGGACGTTCTGACTTAATATATGGCACATAGAATAAGTTTTGAATACTTAGACTAGACACTAAGTTAATAGTCTTAAAACATTTTATAATACAAGTGCGCCCCTTAGACCGAACTACAAGTTTAGCTACTATTCATCGCGCTAAACATTATACTAAGGAAATAAAAGCAGTAAATAAATACGAAGAAATACTTACAACCGTTGAAGCACCAAGGGAGCTTTCCTTTATTTCCAAAGCAAAATTACAACATTACAAATATTACAACTTCTAGAGAGAGAAGTGAAATGAGATTGAGGTGTCTGAAATGAGGAGGAGGAGCTCCTCCTTTTATAGCCAAAATGGGAGGAGATGGGTGGTGGAGATGGTGGACATGTGCATTTGATCCAAGGGAGGAGAAGGGAGGAGGAGGAGGAGGTGACATGTGGAGGAATAGTGAAGCCGCCGGTCCCTCCTCCCATAGCCGCCGGTTGCCGGTGGCCCAAGGGGGAGGAGCTCCTCCCTTGGCCACCACTTCATCAAGTGGCCGGTCATCCTTGCCCATATGTGAGATTTGTACAGTTTTGTGCAGTCTTTTCACAAAACTGTCAATGTGTTTCTTCCCCAGGCTGTCTTGACTCCACTCCTGATTCTTCTGATTAATTTGTTATGGTCAATTCAACGTCA
This sequence comes from Rhodiola kirilowii, assembly GCA_033675215.1. Taxonomy (NCBI): domain Eukaryota; kingdom Viridiplantae; phylum Streptophyta; class Magnoliopsida; order Saxifragales; family Crassulaceae; genus Rhodiola; species Rhodiola kirilowii. The sequence continues at coordinate 29,851,460 of CM066194.1, read as the reverse complement.
GGATCCTTGATATTTCTTCAGTCGGCATATGATCTTGACCTTGGATTGACTCTTGTTATCTTTTCAGCATAAAATCCTCTCCTTAGCGTGTTTTCACTTCAGTCTCTAAAATGCCCGGTGGAAATATATCGGGACTAACACATAGAAGTTAGATAGACAAACAGTCTAATTTGGTGGGTTTTACTGTGTTTCTGACTCGTATAATTATGGTCCATCAGATTACCCCCCACTTTTAGTTGTTCGTCCCGAACAATGCTATTAAAGGGCGTAAGTTCTAAGTTTGGCTTTGGAATATGAAAATTAGACTGTGGTACTCGATCTATCCTAATTCATGCATTGCTTACTTATTACCAAATTAAACTGCGTAAATAAATAGAAGAAACTTAATACTTGTACCTCCGTGCTGAGATGCAAATTATATTGGATGTCTCGGGAGATAGCCCTTTTTAGGCTCCTGGACTGCAATCTTGGGATCGTCTCGTACTATATGGTTTTCTGGTAGCTTTCTCTAGCACGTGATTTGGTTCAGGTTTCAGTGGTTTGAGAACTTTGATTTTCTTTTGGCGAGGGACTGCTTTTGTAGTGAGTCGGCATTTGGCCTTTGATTTGACGCTTTGAGTTCTTCACTTTTGTTAGGTTAAAACCTTCACAATTTTGGGCCTTTGGCCTCTTGATTTGCTTCATTGAGCTTTTCGCCTTTTTGTGACTGCAAGTCCATTTTCTCGAGCCTTTTTGGGAGGTCCAATCATCGCCCGCAAGCCTATGGAAATACCTCCCCGCTCCTCTCTTTTTTGCCGTTTTCGCGCGGGTCAAGGTGAGGGTCGCTCATCTATTTTCTCGGCTACTTTGACTGTCGTTTTCGCACGGGTCAAGATGAGGGTCGCTCATCTATTTTCTCGGCTACTTTGACCGGAGATAGGACGGTCTGATTCCCGTCCTCGCCTTTTGCATTGCATGGCGGAGATGACTTCTATCTTCACTGAAACCCGAAGTGCAGCCTCCACTGACTTCGAAAACCATATAGTCTGATCTGATCGTTTGATTGCTTGCCAAGCCTCTCTAGGGCAGTTTATGTCAACTCCACATCCCTAGTTATCTCAGCACAAAGGACAAATGGAAAGTTACATTCTAAGTTTTTAAACAGTTTGAATTTTCACAAGGTTAATGCATGAATTATGATTTATCTTTTTCACATTCTTAAGTTCATATTTTCAAAAAGATACTATTACTAAAAAAAGAAAAAACAGCAAGCATGTTATTTATGTACATAGGTGGTTCTCACCCCCCACTTTTGAACGAAGGCGTGCCTTAGTTCAAAAGTCATGCAAGCTTAAAACTAAATACTGAATTTAAAAGACAGAAATTAAAGTGCGGAAAAGTAAGATAGTGTCGGGTTACCTCCCGACCAGTGCACTTGTTTAACGTCGTTGGCTCGACGATACCTCGTTTGTGGTTCATTGGTTTGGGTCCCATGGGTGGCTCAGGTCAAACTTCGCCACCGTTCCAGTGTTGCTTCTTCATGACTTCTTGCTGGAGTAAGAGCTCCATTGTTTTGGTGTTTTCTCTTTCCATTGTTTCTGAGAAGGCGGGAGACCTTTGACCATAGCTGCTGGTCTTGATACTTTTTTGGTCCCTAATGACAGGTCAGAAAACTGTGCACCGTGATCTGAGATAGGTGTTATGTCTGGCGGTTTCTTCGTGTCCGGGCGGCTCTTATTAATGTTGAAGTGTGCAATTTTGCCGCCGAACTTAAGTGATAATGACCCCTTGCCCACATCGATTCTTGCTTTAGTGGCGTAGAGGAATGGTCGTCCCAATAATATTGTCGGAGGATCGTCTTCGCTGGTTTCTTCTGTTGGTATTACATAGAAGTCTGCAGCAACGACGAGCTCTCCCACATGGAGTATTACATCTTCCAGTTCTCCAACCGGACGGATGCATGACTTATCTCCTAGCTCGATATTTGACCGGGGAGGTTTCAACGGACCTAGTCCTAGTAAGTAATACAAGGAGGAAGGCATGGCGTTGACAGCAGCCCCAAGATCGACTAAGCATTTGTGGATCTGGGTTTCACCAATACCGCAAGTGATTGTAAAGGCTCCTGGGTCTTTATCTCTTTCCGGTTGTGACTCATGGTCTGAAACGAGGGCTCTTCCTATTCTTTGACCAGTCTGCCTATTCCTTGGCCTTAAGTTGTTGTCGTCGTCCCATCCTGATGCTGGTACGTCGGTGTGTATAATAGGCGGTGGTGTTATGCAGACGGTGAATGCATATCGTCCATTGTCGGCATGTGTAACCCATGTTTTGCCATCATTGGGTCGGTCTTCTTCTTGATTCCAATCAGGTCGACTCCTACGGTCGAAATGATTGTTTGTAAGTCTGTAGGTTGGGGACCGTGCTACTTCTCTTAAAGTAACCTTCATGTTTGACCTCCTTATCATGCTTATGTTCGCCTTAGGATTTTGGATGGTCTGTGAAGGAAGTCTGCCAGGTTCAGTAGTGAGTGTTGACATTGCGGTGGCGAGCTGGGACATTTGTTTGGTCAATTATGAAATTGCCCCGTCAGTTTTTGCCTGGTACTGGTGTAGCGAAGTACCCAACTGATTAATGTTTCCCGCGAGCTCCTTCATCGTGTCGTTGAGCGATTTTCTTGGTTCCTGCTGATTGCTCGGCCCGGCTTGGTACTGATTTGGTCCTTTTTGTTGATATTGGCTTGCCGATTGAGCGTTCTGGTTATACTGCCGGTGGGGGGTTGGTAGTATGACTGAGCTAGTTGAGGGACAACTGGGTGTGTCTCCTTCTGAGGATAGCTGTTGTTGTTGTGCCAGCTTGGTTTGGATGTTTGACCGTACTGTCTATTTTGTCCAGCTCTGTCGTTGTTGTATCCTTGATATCCTCCCACTGCATTTACGTCAGCCGGTTCTTCTTCTATCAATGTTGGGCATGCGTCCGTTTTGTGTTCTGTAGAACCACAGAATTCGCAAGGTTTTACCGTAACTGGCTGTCTACGTATGATCTCAATCATCATCTCCTTTAATTGTTTCATCTCTTCAGTTATGGAGTTTACTGATGCCTCGGTTTGTGCTACCCTTTTTGATCGAGAGAATTCATCTTGGCGAGTGGTCTCTTCTCTAAATCGAGCATTTTCAGCAACGTTGGCGATGAGATTTCTGATGCTACTTAATGATAGATTCATCATGGACCCTCCCGCTGAGGCATCCAAGAGCATTTTGTCTAATGGTCTTAATCCATCAATAAGGTACTCGATGACGAGTTTCTCGGGCATCCCAAGGGTACAGCAGCTCCTTTCTAGGTGATTGAACTTTTCCAGGTAATCGTACATGGTTTCATTGGGACCTTGTTTGATTTCCTGTAGTTGCTTCCTTACTTGCATTGCTCTTCCAGCCGGATAGTATTTGTCTAAGAACTTCTTCTGCATCTCAGCCCATGTTCTGATACTTCCGGAAGGCAATGAAAGGAACCAGTCGCTTGCCGAGTCTATGAGGGAAAAATAGAACGCTTTTAACTTGAAATCGTCCATATTCACTCGATTGGGCTTTAGATTCTGGCAAATGCCATGTAGGCGTTGGAGGTGAGTTGTGGCAGATTCTCCTTGAGATCCTGAGAATTTTGGCAGGCTGTGTGCCACTGATGCGTTGATGGTTATATTTTCTAATTCAGGGCTCTCATAGACGCACCACGGCTGTGTCTCGAAATTAGGGGCATTTAACTCGCCCATAGTTGGTTCACGGTAGTAGTTATCCCTATAGTAGTCGTCGAAAGCGGGTTCTCTTCTTGGCATGTATCGAGGTTGTGGTCGTGGGGGATGGATAGGAGGTTGTACTGGACCAGCTGCATTTCGGTCCTCGGGTAATTCTTGGTTTCTTCTGACTGCTTCCCTATCACGAGCTCTTCTGTTTCTGATGAGTTGTTCCGGATCGTCGACGAATGGAAACGGTACCTCATCATTCTGATCGTACAGGTTTATTTCTTCGTCATCCTGGTAGTCATGGTGACTTTCTTCGCGAGACATGGTTGTTTTGAAGCGCGTAACGATTCAAAGAACAGTTATCCAATGACTAGTTCCCTGGCAACGGCGCCAATTTGACAGAACCGCTCGTCGTCAAAGCGATTGTGCAAATAAATTTATAATAGTCTGCTACTCGCAACTATACTACTGGGTAGTACTTGGTAAGTAGGGGTCGAACCCAAGGGAACCAGGGGAATAATTGTTCTTCGGGGGGATTACGCAGCGTGGGAGCGTGTTTAAGGTCGGTTGGTTGGTTTTAAAGCTACCAGCTATTTTGATTGATTGATTGGTTGGTTGGTTGATTTTAATACTGGAAAGTAAATTACAGTTTATAATTAAAGAGAAATGTTCGGTTTCAGGGGACTTGTATTATATCCTGTTTATCATTGACCTTTAGTGACTTTCCTAAGTATTCAAACGGTGTATCAAGGCCATTCCAAGCACTCGATTTGCGCACACTGTCTAGCCTATTCCAAGGACGTAGAACACTTATTCTATTTAGACTAATACTCCATTCCCGGTTATATTAGCCTATGTGCATCCATTTGATCAATCATTCCCGATCAACCAAATGGTGTTTAAGATGAGTCAAACTTCTCAGATAAGCTTTGCCATTCCAAGCATCCACTTATCCGTACAAGTTTACGAACCACGCTGTAGAGTTTTGCCATTCCAAGCATCCACTCTACCTTGGACGTTCTGACTTAATATATGGCACATAGAATAAGTTTTGAATACTTAGACTAGACACTAAGTTAATAGTCTTAAAACATTTTATAATACAAGTGCGCCCCTTAGACCGAACTACAAGTTTAGCTACTATTCATCACGCTAAACATTATACTAAGGAAATAAAAGCAGTAAATAAATAAGAAGAAATACTTACAACCGTTGAAGCGCCAAGGGAGCTTTCCTTTATTTCCAAAGCAAAATTATAACATTACAAATATTACAACTTCTAGAGAGAGAAGTGAAATGAGATTGAGGTGTCTGAAATGAGGAGGAGGAGCTCCTCCTTTTATAGCCAAAATGGGAGGAGATGGGTGGTGGAGATGGTGGACATGTGCATTTGATCCAAGGGAGGAGAAGGGAGGAGGAGGAGGAGGTGACATGTGGAGGAATAGTGAAGCCGTCGGTCCCTCCTCCCATAGCCGCCGGTTGCCGGTGGCCCAAGGGGAAGGAGCTCCTCCCTTGGCCACCACTTCATCAAGTGGCCAGTCATCCTTGCCCATATGTGAGATTTGTACAGTTTTGTGCAGTCTTTTCACAAAACTGTCAATTTGTTTCTTCCCCGGGCTGTCTTGACTCCACTCCTGATTCTTCTGATTAATTTGTTATGGTCAATTCAACGTCAGGATCCTTGATATTTCTTCAGTCGGCATATGATCTTGACCTTGGATTGACTCTTGTTATCTTTTCAGCATAAAATCCTCTCCTTAGCGTGTTTTCACTTCAGTCTCTAAAATGCCCTGTGGAAATATATCGGGACTAACACATAGAAGTTAGATAGACAAACAGTCTAATTTGGTGGGTTTTACTGTGTTTCTGACTCGTATAATTATGGTCCATCATGGACCATATTTATATGATTCATTAAGACAGTTAAACCCACCAAATTAGATTCTTTGTCTATTTTACTTTTGCTTGTTAGTTCCGATATTTATCTACATGGGATTTTGAAGTCTAGAGAGAATACAAGCTAAGGAGGAGTTTTAAAGCTGAAAATGGATTACAAGACACTACAGGCCACAATCGGATTCCGACTGTACAACTTTCATAAACTTGACATGGAATCACTCAAAACAAGTCCAACCGAAGGGCAACCAGAGTCAGTCCGGAGCTGAAAAGACCCGATGTCTTTTGAAAAAGATCACAAAACACACTCTCACCCACTCCCTTGCCACCTTGCCCGGCGGCTAAAGACCTCCTCCTCTCCCCCTGCGCCACCTAGCCGGCGGCTCTCCTCCCCTACACCTCACCCGGCAGCTCCTTGCTCTCCCTCTCATCTTGTGCCAAGTGTTGCATCCTCCTCCACATCCCACACTTCCCTTGGCCTATAAATACCCATGCCCTCTTCACTTGTAAATCATCCTCAAATCCACAATCACTTATCTCTCTAGATTGAGAGCACAATCCATGTAAACACTTCTCTTTTATATCGAAAGCTTTACAGTTGTTCTTGAGTACTCTTGTCGGTTCTTGTAGTACTCAAGCTTTTCTTTTACTGTTCTTGAGTTTACTCCTGTTGGTTCTTGAGTATTCTCCTTTTACTTTCCTGTCTTTACTTTCGAAAACTTTACTTTACTGTCTTTTGAAAACCTTTACTTTCAAGCACTTAGCTATGATGTCCTCTTCCATGGATATTCGTAGCTAAACTCTTCATTCGTTTGAAGGGGAGTGCTTGTATCATACAATGTTTAAGACCCTTCTCTTAAATGCCTCTTTGTGTTCAAAACTTGTTCTATGTGCCACATATTAGGTTAGAACTTCCAAGGTTGAGTGGATGCTTTAACGGGCAAAGCTATTCCGTGGGGTTCGTGAACATACTCGGGTAAGTGGAGGCTTTAACGAGCAAATCTTATCTGAGGAGTTCAACCTCTTTTAAAAAACCATTTGGTTGATCGTAACTGAAGATCAAATGGATGCACATAAGGCTAAGATACTTGGAAAGGAGGAATTAGTCTAAATAGAACAAGTGTTCTAAATGATGTGGGAAGTCATGTGCTAGAAATATCCGTGATACATCTTTGAACACTTAGTATGATCATTCGAGGTCAATGATAAACAGACTATGATACAAGGCCCCTAAAACCGAATACTTTCCTTTAATTGTAATATCACCTGCTACTTTACTTTCAGTACCATTATCAACTGCTTACTTTCAGCACTTTAATTTCCGCAAGTCTTGTCCATCAAGCACTTTACTTTCTGCAAAAGTCTTGTCCTTCAAGCAATTACTTTCTGCACTTTACTTTTACTACAGACTTTATCAACATCAGCCCGGCATAACCTTTGGTACGCAACACGCTTGAAACACAGCGTGCGGCCAGTATCAAACGTGTGTCTGCGGTTGATCTTGAAATCGACTGTTCCAGCACTTTACTTTTCAGTACTAAAACTAAAACCAACCCCCCAACAGTTTTATTTACTTTTCCTTTTCGAAAGAACAACTATCCACTAATTCCCTTGGGTTCGACCCGTACTTACCACTTACTACCCAAAATAGTAAAGTCGCGAGTATCGGAGATATAAATTTATTTTTGCACAGAGAACATCGCACCTTAACGACAGTATGGTGGGCTCCGTCAAATATCAACCGCAACACACTTTTGGTTTGTCGCACGCTGTATTTCAAGCGCAATACGTGCCAAATGTTATGTTGGATTGATGTTGAAAATGTCTGTAATGAAAGTAAAGTGCGGAAAGTAAATTGCGTAAAGTCAATACTGAAAGTAAAGTGCGTAAATTAAAGACTAAAATGTAAAGTGCGTAAAGTAAAGTGTAGAAAAGTAAAGTGCAGAAATGTAAATGATAGAAAAGTAAAGTATTGAAAGTAAATGACAGGTAAGTAAGGACGAAAGATATTCAGTTTAGGGTCTCTACTTGTGAGACAAGCATCATAGACGTCAAAGATCTTACTTTGTGTTCATAAGTGTGGAGTTATTCCTTTTCAAGACTTAACCCCTAAAGTAAGGCTTTTTCAAGCGCTTACACCACAATCTACTTCAAAATCAAGATATAGACTTCTAGTTCTAAGTGCAGCCACTTGATCTTCAGTTACGATCAACCAAGCGACTTAAGGAAGAGTAAACTACTCGGCTAAGCTTTCCTCTTTCGAGCATCCACTTAGCCTAGTTGTCTAATCAAGATTGAACTACTCGGCTAAGCTTTGCTCTTTCGAGCATCCACTTAGCCTTTTCGTTCAACCGAATAATGGCGCCGAACTAGTTGACAGCATTAAGTTCTAGTCTCAAGATGCATACACAAGTATGAACACCCCTTGACCGAATATGCTTAGCTACTTGTATTCATGGTAAGGAATACAAGCTCCATACTTACGAAAGAAAACAAGAACAAGGAAAGTAAAAAGAGGACTTCGGTTTTGACAAGAAAGTAAAGGAAATGAAACCGTGAGCTTTTGTAACAAGAACTTAGCTTTAACTACTTGTATTCAAGTCAAGGAATACAAGTAGTTGTGGCTATGGTGACAAGACAAAAAACTAAGAAAACCGACAAGAAAGTAAGAGAACAACAAGGAAAGTAAAGGGAGAGGAGCTCCAAATCAAGATCAATACAAGGAAATTAAGATGTGCTTGCTGGAAAGTAAGAGCTTGAAGCTCAAGAACAAGTGAACAAAGCTTTGGAAATCAAGAACAACGTGTGTTTGCATTGAAAATGAAGAGAAGAGAGTTAAGCTCCCTGATGGACCACAATTGTATGAATCATAAACACAGTTAAACCCACCAAATTAGACTGTTTGTCTATCTAACTTCGATGTTTTAGTCCCGATACATTTCTACAGGGTATTTCAGAGCTTAGAGAGAATACACGCTAAGGAAGAGCTTTTAGCACAGAAAAGATATCAGGAGACAATCCAAGGTTAAGATCAGACGCTGAATGAAGAAATCTAAAGATCCTGACATGGAATCATTCAAAACAAATCAAACCAAAGAGAAACCGAAGACAATCCGGAGCTGGAATACACCGATAGTTTTGTGCAAACTGCACAAAACTCACAACCACTCTCCTCATGCCACATGGACCGGCGGCTTTCTCCTCACATCCACCCCTCCTCCTCTCCCCTTCCTCCACATGTCAACCTCTCCTCCTCCCTCCCAAAAGCCGCCGGCGGCTTTGTGTTCTCCCTCTCTCCTTGTGACACTTGTCTTCCTCTCCTTCTTCCCCCATCTCCACCCTTGGATGCCAAACCACATGCCCTCATCTTGGCCCTCCATTCCCCTCCCCTTAGCCTATAAATACCAAGCTCTCCTCCTCATTTCAATCATCCCAAAATTGTGTAAAACACTTCTCTCTCTAAGTTTGTTACTTTGTAAATTTGGTTTGATATCAATAAAAGTTCAGTTTGTTCTCAAATACTTTAGTTCGATCTTGAGTACTCCTATTGGTTCTTGAGTACTCAAGTTTTCAGTTACAGTTCAAGAGTTACTCCTGTTTGTTCTTGAGTAATCTCTTTCTCTTCTCTCTTTACTCCTGTTTGTTCTTGAGTATTCTTTTCCAAATCCCCAAGTATCCTAGTTATGATGTCCAACTCCATGGATATTCGTAACTAAACCCTTCATTCGGTTGAAGGGGAGTTCTTGTTTTATAAAATGTTTTACTTCATTTAGTTTCTTTTCTCTGTATTCAAAACTTGTTCTATGTGCCATTTATAAGGTCAGACTTTCCAAGGTTGAGTGGAAGCTACGAAAGGGCAAAACTCTTCTGTGGGAAGTCGTGAACATACTCGGGTAAGTGGATGCTACGAAAGGGCAAAGCTTATCTGAGGAGTTCGATATATCTTTAAAACCATTTGGAAACTGGACCAAAGGGACCAAATGGGTGCACAAAAGGCTAAGATACTTCGAAAGGAGGAATTAGTCTGAAGTAGAACAAGGGTTTACAAACAGTGTGTCAAATTGAGCGCTACGAAAGGGCCTCGATACACGTTTGAATACTTAGAAGGGTTACTAAAAGAATGAACAGGATATAATACAAGGCCCCCCAAGACCGAATACTTCTCTCGCAATTACAAAACCCTCCTGTCTTTACTTTTATTGTTCAATCAACTGCAACCATCAACCGCTCACAATCCGGAGGACTTGCAATTCACGCATCACCCATTGTAAGTCTCCTTTGTATTTTCAGTATTTACTTTTCTGTAATTTACGTTTCAGCAATCAAATCCGCAACCAATCAAAAAGTCACGTAGTTGTTAGCACTAAAACCTCAACCAACTTAAAACACGCTCTCTCGCTAGACAAATCCCTTAAAAGAATAACCTATTCCCCTAATTCCCTTGGGTTCGACCCCTACTTACCAAGTACTACCCAGTAGTATAGTTGCGAGTAGCGGACTATTATAAATTTATTTGCACAAATCGCTCTGACGACAAGCGGTTCTGTCAAATTGGCGCCGTTGCCGGGGAATTAGCAAATGGATAGTTGTTCTTTTTTCTGTTGTACATAATTCACCATGTCATCTTACTACGGCAAAAAGCCTTGGTACGATGAGAAATGTTCCCCACCATCCTTCCAACATGAAATCCGCGAAAAGATCAACTACATTGAGCAATCCCGGGATGAAACATTGGATGAGTACTTACGGTACTTTGATTCCCTTGTGACAAGCTGCCCGCACCATGGATTCACTAACTATGATCTTATTCAAAGATTTCTCGGTGGAATGATACCACACGAGTGGGATAGGCTCAATGAGGCGGCAGGAGGCTCGATCTATGAGTTGACGATGAGTGCTCTTTGGGGCTTGATATATGATTTGGCCGAGGACTCAAGGCTCAGGCAAGAACAACACAATGCGCTTGAGGACATAATAAAAGAGTTGGCAGCTAGCAACCAACGGATAGACGAAAACCAAAGCCGGTCCTTGGAGGACGTAATGGAAGATTTGGCCGCGAGTTATGCGCAAACAGATGCAAGAATTCTGCAGAATCAAGCCGAGATGGCAAGGGCAGTAATGGATGTAGAGGCGGCTCTAAAGGAACCAACATTGGAGCCCACAAAGCTGACAGAGGATGAGGACGCATGGATAACTGAGGAAGAGCCTACATGGGATATCACTCCCGAGCCATCAGAAGACTTAGAGCCAGAAATCGATACAGTGTGGGACAAAGAAGAGCCTACATGGGATCTCACTCCCGAGCCATCCGAAGTGATGGACGAATCAGATACAGAAAGCATCGAGGAGGAATCTTCATGGGAACTCACTACCGAAGCGGACGAGGAAATCAAGCCCGGCCCGTTCCTCACTATCAAAGCACCCGAGGCAGACCCGGTCCTCATTATCAATCTGTCCGAGAAAAACCTGGCCCTTAGGGTGGAATCCCCCAACTTGTCCCCTTGGGTTGTATAAGGATCACAACCCTTGAAGATGAAGTGATCATTGAAGAGGTGCAAGGCGAGTTTGAGGCAAGGCATGAGCCATGAAACCAAACAATGAAGCACTCCCTCGCCACAAGCCAACCAAGCAGCCCTGAAAACTCACTCGTACTGAAACGACCATTCACCTCTGCCGCAAAGAAGAAGGCTTGCAAGGAGCATAACCCAGATTCCAACAGTTCATATACAAAGAAGCGACCAAGATATGGGCCAAAGGAATGGAAGCCCGGATGGAAAAACAAGAAAGCTCGGCTCAAGAAACCTGCGACTATGGTAAAAGGACCCCCGCCTTCTCAGAGACAATGGAAAGAGAAACCACCAGATCAATGGGAACAGAACCCGAGTACAACATCCGGCAAGAGGTCAGGAAGAAGCAACACAGGAACGGTGGCAAAGTTTGACCTGAGCCACCCATGGGACCCAAACCAATGAACCACAAACGAGGTATCGTCGAGCCAACGACGTTAAACAAGTGCACTGGTCGGGAGGTAACCCGACACTATCTTACTTTTCTGCACTTTTAATTTCTGTCATTTAAATTTCCAATAAGCGCTCTCACCCACTTTTTGTATAGAAGGAATATCTTTCATGTAGGAATTAAGTTTGGAGCAAGACCGGATCAGCCAGGCAGCTTCCGTGAATTTACCGGGCCTGCGCTGAGAGTTCGAGGCCCCAGCCAGACTCTCTCGATTATCCAGCCTCATGCCATGTCATTTCCACAACACAGTAAAAGGGAGTTCTGTTCTTCTTTTTCCTTAATGTCATTTCCTTCTTTTGTATATATTTGCATGACTTTTGAACTAAGGCACACCTTCGTTCAAAAGTGTGGGGTGAGAACCATCTGCATGTTTTTCTTTTCTTTTTAAATAGTATCTTTTTGAAAATATGAACTTAAGAATGTGAAAAAGATAGATCATAATTCATGCATCAACCTTGTGAAAATGCAAACTGTTTAAAAACTTAGAATGTAACTTCTCATTTGTCTTTTGTGCCGAGATAAACTAGGGATGTGGAGTTGATAGAAATTGCCCTAGAGGGGCTTGGCAAGCACTTGAAGGATCAGATCAAACTATATGGTTTTCGAAGTCAGTGGAGGCTGCACTTCAGGTTTCGGTGAATAATTGAAGTCAACTCTGCCTTGAAGCATCTATGTAAAAGGCAAGGACGGGAATCAAACCGTCCTCTCTCTAGTCAAAATAGCCGAGAAAATAGATGAGCGACCCTCATCTTGACCCGCGCAAAATGACGAAGACGAGAGGAGCGGGGAGGTATTTCCATATGCTCGCGGGCGATGATTGGACCTCCCAAAAAGGCTTGAGAAAATGGACTAGCAAGTCACAAAGACGCAAAAAGCTCGAAGAAGCAAATCAAGAGGCCTCAGGCCCAAAATTGTGAAGGTTTTAACCGAACAAAAGTGAAGAACTCAAAGCGTCAAATCAAAGGCCAAAGGCCAATTCACTACAAAAAGCAGTTCCTCGCCAAAAGTAATCAAAGTACTCAACTCACTGAAACCTGAATCGAATCACGTGCTAGAGAAAGCTACAAGAAAACCATATAGTGCGAGACGATCCCGAAGGTGTAGTCCAGGAGCCTGAAAAGGGCTATCTCCCGAAACATCCGAAATAATTTGCATCTCAGCACGAAGGTACAAGTATCAAGTTTCTTCTACTTATTTACGCAGTTTAATTTAGTAACAAGTAGTAATGCATGAATTAGGAAAAATCGAGTACCACAATCTTATTTTTATATTTTAACCAACTTACTTAGTAATGCCCTTATAAAGCATTGTTCGGGACGAACAACTAAAAGTGTGGGGTTATCTAATGGACCACAATTGTATGAATCATAAACACAGTTAAACCCACCAAATTAGACTGTTTGTCTATCTAACTTCGATGTTTTAGTCCCGATACATTTCTACAGGGTATTTCAGAGCTTAGAGAGAATACACGCTAAGGAAGAGCTTTTAGCATAGAAAAGATATCAGGAGACAATCCAAGGTCAAGATCAGACGCTGAATGAAGAAATCTAAAGATCCTGACATGGAATCATTCAAAACAAATCAAACCAAAGAGAAACCGAAGACAATCCGGAGCTGGAATACACCGATAGTTTTGTGCAAACTGCACAAAACTCACAACCACTCTCCTCATGCCACATGGACCGGCGGCTTTCTCCTCACATCCACCCCTCCTCCTCTCCCCTTCCTCCACATGTCAACCTCTCCTCCTCCCTCCCAAAAGCCGCCGGCGGCTTTGTGTTCTCCCTCTCCCCTTGTGACACTTGTCTTCCTCTCCTTCTTCCCCCATCTCCACCTTTGGATGCCAAACCACATGCCCTCATCTTGGCCCTCCATTCCCCTCCCCTTAGCCTATAAATACCAAGCTCTCCTCCTCATTTCAATCATCCCAAAATTGTGTAAAACACTTCTCTCTCTAAGTTTGTTACTTTGTAAAGTTTGGTTTGATATCAATAAAAGTTCAGTTTGTTCTCAAATAATTTAGTTCGATCTTGAGTACTCCTGTTGGTTCTTGAGTACTCAAGTTTTCAGTTACAGTTCAAGAGTTACTCCTGTTTGTTCTTGAGTAATCTCTTTCTCTTCTCTCTTTACTCCTGTTTGTTCTTGAGTATTCTTTTCCAAATCCCCAAGTATCCTAGTTATGATGTCCAACTCCATGGATATTTGTAACTAAACCCTTCATTCGGTTGAAGGGGAGTTCTTGTTTTATAAAATGTTTTACTTCGTTTAGTTTCTTTTCTCTGTATTCAAAACTTGTTCTATGTGCCATTTATAAGGTCAGACTTTCCAAGGTTGAGTGGAAGCTACGAAAGGGCAAAACTCTTCTGTGGGAAGTCGTGAACATACTCGGGTAAGTGGATGCTACGAAAGGGCAAAGCTTATCTGAGGAGTTCGATCTATCTTTAAAACCATTTGGAAACTGGACCAAAGGGACCAAATGGGTGCACAAAAGGCTAAGATACTTCGAAAGGAGGAATTAGTCTGAAGTAGAACAAGGGTTTACAAACAGTGTGGCAAATTGAGCGCTACGAAAGGGCCTCGATACACGTTTGAATACTTAGAAGGGTTACTAAAAGAATGAACAGGATATAATACAAGGCCCCCCAAGACCGAATACTTCTCTCGCAATTACAAAACCCTCCTGTCTTTACTTTTATTGTTCAATCAACTGCAACCATCAACCGCTCACAATCCGGAGGACTTGCAATTCACGCATCACCCACTGTAAGTCTCCTTTGTATTTTCAGTATTTACTTTTCTGTAATTTACGTTTCAGCAATCAAATCCGCAACCAATCAAAAAGTCACGTAGTTGTTAGCACTAAAACCTCAACCAACTTAAAACACGCTCTCTCGCTAGACAAATCCCTTAAAAGAATAACCTATTCCCCTAATTCCCTTGGGTTCGACCCCTACTTACCAAGTACTACCCAGTAGTATAGTTGCGAGTAGCGGACTATTATAAATTTATTTGCACAAATCGCTCTGACGACAAGCGGTTCTGTCACTCCCTTCTCTCTAAAGACTTGTAACTTCGAAGGACAAGGACTTCTAAGGCATAAGCCTCTATTTATAGACTAGGGAAACTCGGGGACTAAGTTTGGCAATGAAAATATCCCAAAAGCAAGTCCATTTGATTGGCTCTCCATATGACACCACTTGGGATATTTTAAGCCAAACCCACCACTTGCTCTTATCTCTTCCATGAGCCACGAATTGGTCTTGGTTGAAGCCAAAGGGCAACCACTTGACTTGGTTGAGGCTTGGGCAAGTCACTTAGACTTGGTTGTGGCTTAGTTTGTTCCTAAAGGTCAACCGAAGTGAATAGTAAGGCCAACCGGGAAATAAGTAGTTTGGATTTAGTTGGACTTCACCAGAATGTGGCCGGAGCAAGAAATGACCGGAGCATGGTGGTGAAGATATGAGCTTGATCGGAGCATCACCGGAGGTTGGCCAGAGTTTGCCGGAATATGGCCGGAATCTGGCCGGAGCTTTGGTCGGAGCTTCTTGGATTTTGGAGAGTATATACTGAACGACAAAGTCATTCTAAGATGATCTCAAGAAGGAAGTTTGGCCAGATTCTGTACGGAACATGGTCGAAATCCCAAATCGGCCGAAATTGCCCTATTTTGGCCTTGATCGGGCTTTAGCTGGTTCCACTCGGGCGTTTTGTCTGGGAAGTGAGATTGTCTGAGTTATTGGGCATTTAAAATACTTTGGTCGAGCCAGATTTGCCAGATTCCATGGTTTGGTCGAGCGACTTGGTTTCAGTGCCTATGCGCGCGGGGCCTTTGCTTTGGTATTGGGCCAACTGCCAATCTGCCCGGGCGTTCTCCTTGGTTTTCCAACATTGTCCACCTTATTTTCCATTTTTATCACTTTCCTCGAGGTGGATTCATCAGATCAGCTCGTTTGCCAAGGCAACTTGAATTCAGTGCTAGACGGCCTGGCCACGGCCTGGGACTCTCTCGGGCGGGGACCTGGCATTCTCAGACGGGGGCCTGGTTTTCTCTGTGCCGGTTCTCGGTTAGGGACCTGAGGTTCTCGGTACTGGGCCTCGGTACTCTGGCGAGCGCAACAGTTGCGACGCGGCCTGGGTACCCGGCTGAGCTCTCTCGGTCCTCGACTGGGGTCCTCGGTCCCTGGTTGGTTTTGCTCGGGCCCTGGTTGGTTTTGCTCGGGCCCTAGTTGTGACTTCTCGGCCAGAAATGCTTGGTGTGCTTTTTGGGCTCAAATCTCCCTTTTTAGGTGTGTTTCCTCTTTAGACTCCAAAATAGCCTATATACACAAAATGGCATTAACAAGCACTTGTTCGTATCATCAAATGTCTAATTTGGTGGGTTTAACTGATTCGATGAATCGTATAAATACGCGCCATCAGTAGTCCTAGCGTGGGATGAGGAATTTGTTTTGAGAAATCATAGCCTCGGATGAACACTCTTGAAATCATTCTTATGGGATAGGTGCATTTGGGATTTGTGAGTATTCCCTTTTCTGAAAACTCTCACGAGACTATAACTCGTCCACTAGGGTAGCCTAGGTGTTTAAAGGCTTAATGCATATGCTAAATGCATTCGTGACGCCTACGAAAAAGAGCTAGTTAGATTGTACATACTTGTCATTTTTCTTCCAATAAAATGTTTAGAAATAATGATCGAGACCTTGTGAAATCTAGTGAGGCAAATCGACAGAAAACATAGCACCACTAGCATTTCGCCATTTGCATGACCTTGACATATTCTCATACTTTGTTCGGGACGAACAAAGCTTAAGTGTGGAGTGTTTATAAGTCGAGTCTTCGACTTATTAATACCGTTTCTCACTATAGCTTTAGTTCGCTTCCGGTGATAATTTGATGTCATTTGATCCCTTTTCGTACGTTTCAGATACAAAACAAGATGTCTTAGTGTCAAAAACCAAGATTAGAAAACTCGGGAAAAATCGAAGAATTGAAGCTAAAGTGCACTAAATAGGACCTCAGCCGACCGGCTGGGAATCATCCCAAAGACGAGCCAACCGACTGGATTGACATCCCAGCGCAGGCCAAAATTCTTCCTGTCCCAGTGACAGCGCGTCGTTGAACGCTGCAAAATTTACATTTATAGTTCCACTACTCGTGGCTCACTATTGGATTAGCAAGCGGTAAGTAGGGGTCGAACCCAAGGGAGTCAGTGTGGAGTAGTTGTTCTTGAAAAGAAATGAAAAATGAAAGTAAATACAATATGGTTTTTTTGGGTTTTTTTTAGTACAGAAAGTAAATGACTGAAAAGTAAATGACTGAAAATAAGTGCGAGAAAAGTAAAGTGCGTAAAGTAAGTGCGAGAACAACTGAGTTCAATATCAACCATTCAACATACGTTTTGGTTTGTCGCACGCTGTGTTTCAAGCGCAATACGTACCAAAATGTTATGTTTGATTGATGTTGAAAAATGCTGTAATGAAAGTAAAAGTGCAGAAAATAAATGAGGAAAATAAAGACTGAAAATAAAGTGCTGAAAGTAACGTGCAGAAATGTAAAGTACTGAATGTAAAGTGCTGAAAGTAAGAACTGAATGTAAGTGCTGAAATTAAGTGCTGAAAAGTAAAGTGTGTATAAGTAAGGGCGAAAGATATTCAGTCTAGGGTCTCACATTGTGATACTTCCATCATAGACTTACTTTGTGTTCATAAGTGTGGGTTTATTCCATTTCAAGATATAAACCCTAAGGTAAGGCCATTTCAAGCACTTACGCCACAATCTACTCCAAAATGAAGTCATAGACTTCTAATTCAAAAGTGCAGCCACTTGATCTCTCATTTCCGATCAACCAAGTGACTTAAAGGGGGTTTGAATCACTAGGAAAAGCTTTGCCATTTCAAGCATCCACTTAACTTCGTTTTCCAAACCGAATGTATAGCACAAAAACTAGTTGACACACAAAGAAGCATTTAGCTCAAGTCTTAAGATGCATACACAAGTATGAACACCCTTGACCAAATAAGCTTTAGCTACTTGTATTCATGTCAAGGAATACAAGCACCGTGCTTATAAAAGTAAAGGAAAATGAAAAGAAAACAAGGGAAACCGTGAGCATGTAACCGAGAGCTTTTTGTAACTAAAACCGTGAGCAAGTAAAGGAAAGAACGAAAGTCGTGGCTTTGACAAGGAAAGTAAAGAAAGCTTTAGCTACTTGTATTCATGTCAAGGAATACAAGTAGCCGTGGCTTTTGTGCAAGAAAGTAAAGGGAGAGGAGCTCCAAATCAAGACAAGGGAAAGTAAAGGTTTTGACAAAGGAAAGCAAAGAGCTTCGGAGCTCAAGCACAAGTGCAAGTAAAGTAAAGAAGATCACAAAAACAAAGCAAGAACAAGTAGAGAGCAATTGTGAGGAAATATGTTTGTGTATTGAAGTGTGAAGAAGAGAGATAAGCTCTCAACTTCCTAATGTGTACATTTTTGATTCTAAGGCTAAGGTGTTGTATTTATAGACAAATGAAACTTGGGGACTAAGTTTAGCTTGAGAAATATCCCAAAGACTAGCCATTTTGATTGGTTCTCCATATGACACCCCACATGGCTTGGAAGAGGATAAGAACACATCCACTTGCATTTTCCTCCTCCAACCCAAAGCCTCCACAAGCCAACCCACTTGCACTCCTAACCGACTTGAGCTTGGCTCATCTCAAAGGGCAACTAGCTTTGGTTTGGTTGAGGCCAACCGGTTATGAATAGTAGAGCTAACCGAAAAAGAAGTGGCCAACCGGAATAGTAATAGTTCGGTTTTGGTTGGACTTCGCCGGAATTTGACAGGAGCAAGGATATGACTGGCCGGAGCATGGTGGTGACTGGTCGGAGCTAGGTTAGATCTCGCCGGAATTTTGGCCGGAATTTGGCCAGAATCTGGCCGGAGTTTTGGCCGGCGGTCCTTGGCTGTTGAACCATGGATTTGGAATGTTGAGGAGATTCTAAGATTGATCCATGAAGGATGTTTGGCCAGATTCTGCTCGGAGCATGGTTGAAATCCCAAAACGGCTAAAATTGCCCTTGTTTGGCCTTGATCGGGCTTGAGCTGGTTCCACTCGGGCGTTTTGTCTGGGAAGTGAGATTGTCCAAGTTATTGGGCATTTAAAACACTTTGGTCGAGCCAAATTTGCCAGATTCCATGGTTTGGTCGAGCGACTTGGTTTCGGTGCCTATGCGCGTGGGGCCTTTGCTTTGGAATTGGGCCAACTGCCAATCTGCCCGAGCATTCTCCTTCGTTTTCCGACATTGTCCACCTTATTTTCCATTTTGATCACTTTGCTCGAGGTGGATTCGTCAGATCGGCTCGTTTGCCTGGGCAACTTGAATTCAGTGCTAGACAGCTCGGGCGTGGCTGACTTTTCTCGGTCCTTGGCTGGGCCAGAATTGCTTGGTGTGCTTTTTGGTCACAAATCTCCCTTTTTAAGCGTGTTTCCTCTTTAGACCCCAAAATGCCTGTATACACAAAATGACATTAACAAGCACTTGTTCGTATGACCAAATGTCTTATTTGGTGGGTTTAGTAGTACTTGATGAATCATATAAATACACAACATCACCTAGCCGACCAAATGTAGCCCGAAGTAATGTCCCAGCCGACCGGCTGGAGCCCGAAACCCTGTACCAGCCGACCGGCTGGATTGATGTTCCAGCGCAGCCCGAAATTCCTCCTATCCCAGCCGACCAGCTGGAGTCCAAAGGCCTACGCTCAGCCGACCGGCTGGCTTGCTACAGTGACATATTTTACCCGAGGCTATAAATAGAAAGAGCTGTTTTTGACCTAAAGGGGAGGACTTTTGGGCAAAAATACTCATCAAAGGAGATCAAATCAAGGTCATCAATCCACAACCAACAAAGGAGGAGTGAAGATTAAAGGGAGACATCTAGGATTAACCATCCTATTTTCTATTCCTCTACTCTTCTAATTTGTTGTATTCAAACCCTACACACATCATGTTGTCTTACATGATGTGTGAGTAGTTCCCTTGTGTTTTGAGGGTGTTGTTACCCTCCTTAGTACTCTTGATCATGTATACACATGCTTGATGATTAATCTAAGGTGTTAAATTCACATTTGCTGTGGTCTTCATTATTGCATGCCACTAGGTGTTTGATAAAATGCCTAAGTGAATTGCCATATCCCAAAACTTGACCTAATAATCTAGCGATGTTAGGGATGGTTTAGATGTAGTAAATGTGATCATATCTAAGGATTTGAAGTGAACTAGGACTCAAGTTAATGACATTTATTGCTTAGGAGACATTCCAATGCTAATAAATGCCATGGAATGAACCAATCATCTCGACGGAGTGAGGTTCGAGCTATAAGAGAGCTTGGCTAAGATTAGATTCAATGACAGTTGGTCTAACCTAGTCTAAGCTAGGTTCAATACTATCTAACCCCTTGAATGCGTTTAATTCTTGTATGCATGATCATGGGAAATGCCAAGGAGGGGTACAATCCCTCGAAACTCTCTTTTGATTGATATTTAACCCTTTTGTGCTATCTCATTGCTTGTTTTTGATCGATAACCATTCTCATATGTGATTTGAAGGAATAGCCGAGTAGAAAACTTGATTCCCCTAGCGTATAATCCAATTACTCCCTTGGGTTCGACACCGGTCTTACCGGTCAAACTATAAATATCTTTTGACTACACAATTTATTACACGTCACGGATGTCGTATTCAATCACTTGAATTTGCAAAATGATATTTTGCAGGAGTTCAATGTAATTATTAATATGATCTAAGTTTTCTAGATCTAGGTTTTGTAAAACCATTTTGTTTAAACTATTGTCTAGTTTATGCATTTTGGTGGATAATGATTCCATTTTTATCTTTTCCTCTATTTCAGGATTTCTTTTTGTTTTGCTTTCACAATTTTAATATAAGGTTATAGTGCTTTATAGGCTTATCCTTAGTATTTCTCCTAGATTTACTAGTATTATCATTTTCTGAGTGGTCCTCAGGATTCTGATTATCTATTGCTAGATTATTCATTTTAAATAGTAAAACTATTTAAGTGGGTCTTGCTCTGATACCAAGTTGCGGATGTCGTCTTCAATCACTTGAATTTGCAAAATGATATTTTGCAGAAGTTCAATGTAATTATTAATGTGATCTAAGTTTTCTAGATCTAGGTTTTGTAAAATCATTTTGTTTAAACTATTGTCTAGTTTATGCATTTTGGTGGATAATGAATCGATTTTTTCCTATTCTCCCCCTCTAAAAAGAACCTAGACAAGGTGCTCAGCTTCGTACACGAGTTCGAGAGATCAGATCTCATGAACAAAGGAGATAAGGTATTTTTAATTAATTATCTTTTAGGTTATCTGTTAGCCAATAGTCATCATTCAATTGACTACAATCAAAATCCAAATATCGAAATAGATGATGTCTTTTCAGATATAGGAAATATTGAAGATAACAAGTTTTGCAACTTGATATCTGACGATATGTCTTGGGCAATTAATATTGCTAAAGATAAACAATATTAGGGAGAAAACCCTAGATATAGTATTTCCAGTAACACACTGGAAATAGGACAAAGTAGTAATCACCCTACTTTGAATAGTGGAATGCCCACGTTAAATAAATTAGCACTAGATACTATGTCAAAAAGAATTGACAATATAGGAAATCAATTAGATATCCTAATTGGATAAGATGAGCGATAACGAATGAATCGCGCGAACAGACGCCCCACACATCTATAAAAAAGGAAAGCTCATCCGATTCAAGGACACAAAAAGGTCTGGCAAACAAGATTACTACTTCACAGTAGAATCCAAGACCATACCCTGTCTCATCGGACAAGGAAACAACATAAATCAAGTACTCGCACATGTCTGGTTTGAAGTCGCCAAAATAAGTTCATATTTTGGACTCGAAAAAGATGAAAGCCAGTCGCTAAGTAAAAACTCCAGCGTTTTCAACAAATTTAACACTCTTTTTAGAAGGGGGGAGAATAGGGAAAACAACCTCTAAGAAAGGGATAACATTTGAGCGCTCCTCTATATATATATATAGAGAGAGAGAGAAGCGATCAAATGAGGCAAGCGAGGCACGATCTCAACCACACATCTAACCCCCCGTGCATTTGTGGCGCACCACGTGTCCAAATAGTAAACCCACTACCAACAGTAGTGTGAACGCAAATGGTGGCTCAACTCACGTGGCTTCGCCACGTGTCACAATGAGTGGCCCAGATCGTGCCTCATTCTACCAACCCTGCCTCAACCGAGTGCTCCACTATATATCCGGTCTCCAATGTGTTGTTGGAAGTTTAAACAAAGTTGTATTACAAGATCTTGTTTATCCTTAGCAATATTAATTGCCCAATACATAGAAGTTCTCCTTCTTTGTCTTGTACCATGTTAATTCCTGCTGGGGGAAGTCTTTTTCTTTGGTTTCTTCATTTTCCTTGGTGAAGGAAACCATATATATAGGGGAGCACTCGGTTGAGGCAGGGTTGGTAGAATGAGGCACGTGAGGCACGATCTGGGCCACTCATTGTGACACGTGGCGAAGCCACGTTCACAACCGCCATTTTGCGTTCACACTACTGTTGGTAGTGGGTTTACTATTTGGACATGTGGCGCGCCACAAATGCACGGGGGGTTAGCTATGTGGTTGAGATCGTGCCTCACTTGCCTCATTCTAATTTGCTTGCCTCATTTGATCGCTCCTCTATATATATAGGGGAGCGCTCAGTTGAGAACCCCTAAAAATTCGAGAAACTGAGATCCCAAATCTCACTATTGGATCAAGTTGCATCTTTGAATGTGGAGGTGACACGTGTTCCACTCACTTTTTTTCCTTCATTGTGCAGTTTTGAGCATTATTTTTGCCTAGATGCATTTTCAAGTTTCGGAAAGTGCGTCTAGGAAAAAACGAAAATGCATAAAGAAGGTTCTCAAGGTTCTCGAAAAAAGAGGAATTCTCATTTGAGCGCTCCTCTATAGATATATACTCTAAAGTCAATATAAACAGATCACTTTAGGTTTGACTTATAACTTATGATATCATACACATCTCAAGTTATTTTCATTATAATCTAATATTTTAGATTATACAAAATAATCTAACATTATTTACTTAACTGAAGTAAATGACCCTAAGTAACTATCTATTAAATTAATAATTACTATAAAAAACATTAAAGTATAGTTTTTTCTTAATTTGATCCAATTCAATTTTTTTTAGAATAATGATCCAATTCAAATTAAATATAGAATTCAAATCAATTTAATCATTAATATGCATATTTTATAAATAATTCTCAAAATGAGAAATTGTCAATTTAGGCAAATAAGGGTTTGTGAAAACATGTCATTATTGAAGCACCCCACATGATCTCCCTATTTTTGAGCATATACTAGCATAAAGTTACTAATTTTTTTTTGAAAAGGCATCAAGTTACTAATTTAAACAACTGCAAAAATTAAATCCATATTTTAATCATGCATATTAATCCATATATGAGACCTCTCCCATAATTGAATCAAGAACATGAATGAAAAAATAAAACCTTTAATAATAGCCAAAGTTATCTAAATGTTACCAAAATTAGCTTAGGTGAGTTTAGCTAAAACCTTTAGCCAAACTCACCTAAACTGACATAAGCTCACCTAACACAAACTAAGTTCATCTAACACAAATTAAACTCAACTAGGAGTTGTAGTTGGATTGGTTCAATCATTGGTTTTGTAACCAATTGGTCATGAGTTCAATCCCCCCATAATGCATCATTCCCACCAATAATTGGTGAGGAATTTCCTCCCTTCACAGGAGGTGCGTCCCTCCCTTCACCGGAGGTGCTTTCCTCCCCTCGAAGGAGGTGTTTCCCTCCCTTCGCAGGAGGCGTCCGAGATGGCTTCGCCTTCGCCACGGTACTTGAGAAGGGTTCGACGTGAGCAAGACAACTGCTTGAAGATTTGCCTACCAAAGTGGATGAGTCAAAGACGCCGCAAGGCTTGTGCTTCAATGGATTTAAATGTACTAGATTAGCTTTAGAATTTCAATAGTCTTGTACAACACTTGTAAACATCCCCATCAAAACAAAAAACTCAACTAAACTCTCAAGCTAAAAATCCAACACCTAAAGAACATGCATGCCAATGATATGGCCAAATTGTTACTTTTCACTTCAGTTAATCAAAAATTAATTTTATGTTCAATGAACATTTAACCTTATCACTAAACATTTAACCTTATCACTAAATATTTAGGTATGACTGAACATTTATCTTTTTCAAGGTTTCCATGTATTATGGCTAAATGTTTAATGTTACCAGACATTTTCAACTAAAAAATTTCAAAATGTCTACGTATTTTTTGAATTTTCATTGATTTTAGCTAAATGTTCAGTGATAAAGGCTAAAAGTTCGGTGAATAAAGTTTTTTTTGATGAATTGAAGCAAAAAGTAACGATTTTAAGTATTCTGATTGGCTTATCCCTAAAAGTCGTTCTTATATAAGAATTTCATCAAAATTTACATTATGACCACAACTACGTCGTTTTATTAAGTGCCACACGGCAGCTTTGTAAAGGGTTTAAAGTTTATATAAAAAAACACAGTTTATACCTGAAGTTGACCCAAGATATATTACAAAAGTTAGTTATATCAAATATATCAGATATTTTGATATATATGTGTAACGGGGAGCGCTCGGTTGAGAACCCTTAATTTGAGAACTTGATACCCCAAATCTCACCATTAGATCATGATGCATCTTTGAATATGCATGTGACACATATCCAAAAAATAAAGTCAAATGACTTGATGATGCATTTTGGAAAATACACATGGGACACGTGTCATCACCAAATGACTTAATGATGTATTTGGAAGGTGAAGATTAGAGTCTCAAGTTCTCAAAAAAATAAAGAGTTCTCATTTGAGCGCTCCTCTGTGTAACTAAAACTATCTCTAATTGATGACCAAACATAGTAAACCCTAATTACTTAATATGCCTGCCCAACATCAAAAGCCCATGATAGGCCCTTGGATCGTATCGACCTT
Source organism: Rhodiola kirilowii (assembly GCA_033675215.1). NCBI lineage: Eukaryota > Viridiplantae > Streptophyta > Magnoliopsida > Saxifragales > Crassulaceae > Rhodiola > Rhodiola kirilowii. The sequence continues at coordinate 29,826,769 of CM066194.1, read as the reverse complement.
ATCCACTATATTGTGTGCGATCTTTTAGGATCCTATTGTATTAGCAATAGCCAGTAGCCCAATATCAATTAAACCATGGATCTTAATTGGTTTCTAGATTAACATTATGACCACCTAAATAACCAAATTATTAATCTCCAGTATTAATCCTAAACTATATTTAGTGGTTGCCATCTCCATTATTAATCCTAAGGATATATATTGTAGTTAATGTCGTCCTTGAGCTTCACTTCGCAGCAACAAGTATGGATAGGGTCTTCAATGCGTGCTATGAACTTTGGTTGAATGCAGAATTCTTCTTCCTTGTGTGATGAATGAGTACTTGGATAGCAATTTGAACCACGTAATCGCTGTCCGAATTCAATATTTCCACCCTATTCTATGCCTTGGGTTGTAGGAAATTTGAATATGGGATACAATCCAAATTGTTGAAAACAATTTGTTTCTAGGCAATGATAACAAAGCTAACTTAGGGTTTGGGTGTTTTACAAATCAAGAGAATGGATTGTGAAGTTTCTAGCAATTGCACAGCACAATTTCGTGCCATATGAATGAGAAATCGATCTCAATTTATAGAGGGACAATCGGGTATGAGCAGGAGATGCGACTGCAGACTGTGCAGTTGCACCTGTTGAAGTCATGCGTTCGCATGGTTCATAGCATGCGTTCGCATGCTAGTACTTCGTTGTGAATTTAGCCTTGTTTGTAGCCTTGTGCGTTCGCATAGATCACTTCATGAGATCGCACAGCCTCGACCCGACGCATAGAAATCTCGTGCGTTCGCACGGTTCTCCTCCTGCGGTCGCACAATCCAAACCCGACGCATGAAGAACTCGTGCGTTCGCACGGTTCTCCTCCTGCGGTCGCACACACCTAAAAACCCTAAAATCACTAACAATCCTCCCCCATTGTTGGGTTTTCTTTTGATTCACAAAATACCTTGTTTTAAACAAAACACGCATAAGCGGAAATGTCACTACGGATTGAATTTCCGCATAGTGTAATCACGCATACAATATACCCGAAAAGAAGTGGTGTCACTACGGATTGAACCAATCAGTTCATTTGGGTACTTGACCGTGACACACGCATGTGTTACTTCACAAACCGTTAAGTTAACTTGACTCTTAATGGCCCTTGAGTCCCTATCCTTTCATAAACGTATTGAGATTAACTCCAATCTCTCATGAAGCGACCAGAAACTTCACGTTTACATAGGTAGATTCCTTTGTGGGTCACACCGCCCAATCGTGCCCCTACACCTAGCACTTTGTCAAAGAATCCATTAAGAAGAGTTCATCTTCAACCTAGACCTTTGTAGGTACTGAACACACACTCGGGGATGCATATTTGTGTTCATCAATCTTCTAGGAATGGGCTTTTGAACAGGCTTGTCGTCGTACCTGTGCAAAAACAATTTATATTTTCCTCACTTCGAACTGTGGATTAGAACAGCGGTAAGCAAGGGTCGAACCCAAGGGAGCTAGATGGTTACTACTTCGTTCTGTAATGGGGAAAAACAAGAAACTAGAGTGAAAGCGAAAATTGCTGGGGTTTTATCAATCAGAGAAGATATTCAGGTTAGGGTATTATTCAATTGTGACTTGGTTTTATCATTGATTTCTAATTATCGTGTTTCTAATTCCTAAGTGTGGTTACTTCCATTCCAAGTTATAACCTAAAGTAGTGTCTTTCCGGACGCCTACACCACAATTAAGCCTAATAATTCAATACTCCATTCCAAGATATATCGAATTAGTGCACTACTTGTTAATAGCTCTCTAGTATCAACAAATAGCAAATAGGGGAGTTGAATTGATCAGTTAAGCTTTGCCATTCCAAGCCTCCACTTAACTTCACAATTCAATCCAAATAATGAGCACAAACGATTTAATCGAATAACGAAACAAGCATTAAGATTCAAATCTCAAAAACATAAGTCACAATTATTTAACCCTAACCCGAATATGGGTTTTAGTTACACATAGTCATAAGGAAATAATGCAGGGAAATAAAAGGGAAATAACAACTTCACTGATGACCGAGTAAACAATAGAGCAAGGCACGGCTGAATGAGCGGATGGACTGGCGAGCAAGGGCGGCGCAACAATGGTGGCGGGCAGAGGAGAGGAGTCGAATGAGAACTGTGTGATGAGATTTCTCTCTGATTTTCTGATGATTTGAAGACTGCGGGATCTCTTGTATTTATAGGGTTTGAGAAACCCTAACTTGGTGATAAAGCTACGAAACCCTAGCATCGCATGCAAATTGGGCCGGCTGCTGGACTTTGGACGTGCGAATGGACTCAGCATGAAATTTGGATTTTTCGCCGAAGTACTGTTCACGGGCCGAAAATCACTGTTCACCCCGGATTTACTATTCACGCCGGATTTACTATTCACGCCGGATTTACTATTCATGCGGAGTTACTGTTCATGCCGGAGTTACTGTTCACGGCCGAAAACACTGTTCACAGCCCTCTTTTGGCTCCGTTCTTCCACTGCGATGTTTTTGGCTTCAAAAGCCGTCTTTTAAGCACGATTCCTCCTAGAGCTTCCAAATCACCTGAAATACGAAACAACACTAAAAAGTAACTGTTCGCATAATAAAGTGAATGAAATGGTGGGAATTAATGACTCTATGAGTCGTATAAATACGGCTCATCAAACCACCCCACACTTAAACTTGTTCGTCCCGAACAAGAACTAGGTCATAAGAGGAACGACTAATGTAAACATCACAATGCTTCGGTCATCCTAGACGAGCTACATGGACATGAATTAAGCTACTATAGATCTCGCCAGTTATGCATGCTTGCTACTAATATCATCGTGCGAAAAACATGGGGTTAATGATACGTGTTACCTTTGGGTCGAGATGCAAATCAATTCGGATGTCTCGGGAGATAGCCCTTTTTAGACCCATGAACCCTCATTCTCAGACTCGAACTCGCTGCTATATGGTTATGCTTTGCCGCTTTTTGTTGCACGTGATTGATTCGAGCTTCAAAGTGTTGAGTGTTATTCGGCCAGCTATAGTGTCATCTGATTTGGGATTTCAATGATGCTGTCACATGAGACGTGTGGACTATCACGATGGTTTGTGGATTTGTTGCTTTGTAGTGCGGATTGTGATTTGCTCGAACCGTGGTTCCTTCTCCTTTTGACGCGAGTCAAGCCGAGGGTTGCTCGTCTATTTTCCCGGTTACTTGGATTAGAAACCTTCCTGCTCTCACTCATCATCGTCCTTTTGACACGGGTCAAGTCAAGGGTCGCTTGCCTATTTTCTCGGCTACTTGGACTAGAGCTTGGACGGTGTGAAGTTTTCCCGTCCCGACCAACCGCAAGGGTGCCGCAGTGGCGGAGCAGACTCGTACTATGTCGCCTCGAAGTGCTAGCCTCCACGAGCTCCACATAACCATACATCCTGAGTTCGGTCTTTGAATGATCTGTCAAGTCTCTCTAGGGCGTTTCTATCAACTCCACATCCCTGTTTATCTCAACTAACAAAGGCACGTAGAGATTTTAAGATCACATGTTAGTCGCACAAATCAAGGTTCGTCAAAGACATGCATGTAAAATCGGCTATATCTATTTCACCCAATCACTATCCAATACTGCAAGTCTAGGAAATAGTGAAGTATCATGTACAAAAATTTTAAAAATGACTCGAAACGTGCTGACTCTGTATGGTGGGCATGCTGACTCGATAACTGACTCATAACTGACTCTCCCACCCCACACTTTTGAAATGAGCCGTGTCCTCACGGAACGACTCAAATCTAGACACACAAATGCATGCAATAAATAGATAAGGAAAGGAAAAGGGTAGAACGAGACTCCCCTGGGATGTAGACGGTGGTCGACTGAACTCGGATCAAGTCCGGGGGCTAAAATGCGTAGCTTCAAGGGGATTTCCGGCCGACTAAGTCCAATCCCTACAAAATGAAACCAAATCCTTTCCAAGGTACAATGTGACAATTTAAGACTCATAAATAAACATAGTAAATAAACAAACTGAAATGTAAAGACGTGCAAACCATGCAGGGCTGCCTCCCTGCGAGCGCCTTTGTTTAACGTCGTTGGCTCGACAGTACCTCTGTAGGGATCACAAGTTAGGGTCCCATGGGCGTGTGAGGTCATATTTCTGCTCAGCAACTCTCTCTGTTCGTCCAGTGTGCGCATCTAGCTGTGCGCTTGGCTCTGCTCTCCTACTTTCGGACGGTTTCTTCCCCTTATAGCCTCGAGAAGATGTAGCCATCTTGGCCATAGCTGCTGGCCTGGTAGCCTGTATACTCTGCTCTGGTGGGTCTGGAACTAAGGTCTCGTAGTCTGTGGTGTGCACAATATCTGGTGGTTTCTTTGCGCATGGCCGGCTAGCATCCTCATAGACATAGAAATCGGCTTCCTTGCCACCAAATGATAGGGACAATAAGCCTAAGTCCATGTTGATCTGTGTCTTGGTGTCATAGAGGAATGGCCGTCCCAAAATGAGCCCTGGTGGTTCGACTTTTCTGGATTTTTCCATCTGCAAGACATAGAAATCTGCAGGCACAGCAAGATCTCCTACTCGGAGGGTTAGATCTTCAAGTAGTCCAGTGGGGCGAACACACGACTTGTCTCCCAACTCTATAGATAGTTTAGGGGGCTTCAACGGTCCGAGGTTCAGTGAGTAGTACAGAGAGTAAGGCATTACATTGATGGCAGCACCCAAGTCAATCAGGCAATGGGGTATCTGGGCTGCACCGATGCCACAGGTGACTGTGAAGGCTCCTGGGTCCTTACTCTTTCTCGGAGGTGTCTCATGGCTCGCTGTAGGTGAAGGTCTCATCATCTGATCGGGTTGTGTATGCCTGACCACCATCCTTGTCTCCGATTCAGCTTCATCAGTGGTCTGGCCTTCGGGAGCAACCATAGCATAAGAGTGACTGTCCATTTTGTCTTCTTGAGGCTCAGGGACTGAATCTGGTTGGTCTGTGCCGAGCTCCTCTGTGGGATCCTCGAATGTTGTATCTACCACCTCTACCTGGCTGACGTTCCCTCTCGGATTCTGAACTGTCTGTGAGGGAAGTCGTCCTGCGTGTAGACTAGCTGCGAGGTCTGAGACTGTAGTAGTGAGCTGGGACATTTGCTTCTTCAAATCTTCTATGTCTCCTTTGGTCGTGGCCCGATCCTGAATCACAGCTGAAGCCAGATCCTTTATCATGTCCTCGAGAGCTTTGTTGGGGCCTTGGTTGCTCGGACCTGCCTGATATGTGTTCGGCCCTTTCTGTTGGTACTGCCCTGGTGCATTCGGCTGGTACTGACTGTTAGGATGTCTGTACGGCGGTTGAGTCTGCTGATTCTGCTGAGGCACATTCGATCGTGCTTGCTGAGGCTGATTCTGCTGATAATTATTTCTCCAGGCGCCTTGATTAGGTGCTGCTGCGCCATACTGCTTGACCGGGCCTGGTTGGTTGCCATAATTCTGATAATTGCCTACTGCATTCACATCGCCCTGAACGTCTGTCTGTAAGGTGGGGCACTCGTCTGTCTTGTGATTTGTAGACGTACAGAACTCACATGGCTGGGCCTGGACCGGTGTCCTTCGGACTACATGCTTCATCAGCTCCCTCATCTCCTTGAGTTCTGCGAACACAGCACTGATAGAGGGCTCAGTGGCTGATACGTTCTTGGTGCGGGCATACTCGTCCTCTTTTGTGGTCTCATCCTGGAATCGCTCACCCTCTGCCACTGATATGATCTTCTGCTTTACTCTGGCTGGGGTCATGTTCATGAGTTGGCCTCCAGCCGAGGCCTCTAGTAGCTTCCTGTCCATCCTGCGAAGTCCATCCAGCATATATTCCACGATCAACTTCTCCGGGAGCTCCAGATTGCAGCAACTCTTCTCCAAGGCAAGGAACTTCTCCACGTACTCGTACATGGTCTCGTTTGGGCCTTGCCTGAGCTCTTGCAATTGTCTCCGGACTTGCGCTACACGCCCTGCTGGATAGTACTTGCTGAAGAACTGCCTCTGCATCTGCTCCCATGTATAAATACTGCCTGAGGGTAAAGATAGGAACCAATCTGCGGCAGCGTTTGTAAGTGAGAAGTAGAACGCCTTTAGCTTGAAAATTTCGACGTCGGCTCCGTGAGGTTTCAGGTTTAAGCATAACCCGTGATAGCGTGTCAGGTGAGATGTAGCAGACTCTCCCTTGGTTCCAGAGAACTTGGGCAGGTTGTGAATGACTGAGGTGCTGACTGTTATGGCTGTGAGGTCCGGTCCTTCATAGATAGGCCATGTCTGGTCTTTGAAATTGGGAACCGAAAGCTCGCCCATGGTAGGTCCTTCATATTCGTCCTCTTCATCGTCTCTGACTACTGGCTGTTGTTGAGGTCTCTGAGGTGGTGGGTATGGATGTTGTGGGTGATATGGTAATGGTGGGTATGGTGGATATTGGGGGTATGGCGGTTGTGGGTACTGTGGATACGGTGGTGGTGGATACTGCTGATAAGGTGGTGGGTACTGAGGGTACTGTGGGTATGGCGGTTGGAGTTGGTGTTGAGGTTGGTTTTGTTGTTGCTGTTGAACTTGTCCCGGGATAGCCCCCCGGATTTCTCCATTCTGTACCTGTTCGACTTCATTATTTTGACTGTTGTCACCGACTATACTTCCTGCATGAGACATGTTGCAAGAAATAGCACGCACCGAGGTAGAAAACACCGAAATAGCAAACACAGACTAGCAACCAAGGGTTCCCAGGAGATTGGAACACAATCCCCTTAGACTCGTAAGTCTTGGTGACAGAACCCTCTAGAAGCTAGAAATCAAATCGAAATAAACGAGAAACAGAAAACGAATAAACTAGCAGTAAAGGATCCCCAGGAGATTGGAGGAGTCACAATGGTCTCACTTAAAACCCAATCCCCTTAGACTCGTAAGTCTTGGTGACAGAACCCTCTAAAAGCTAGAAATAAAATCGAGGCAGTTGAAAATACGAAAAAATAAAATTCACCGAAATAGCAAAATTACGAAATAGCAAACAGTAAATAAACGGAGAAAAAGAAGAGAACAAAAGTTCACCGTGCGTAGCTCCCCGGCAACGGCGCCATTTTGAACAGGCTTGTCATCGTACCTGTGCAAAAACAATTTATATTTTCCTCACTTCGAACTGTGGATTAGAACAGCGGTAAGCAAGGGTCGAACCCAAGGGAGCTAGATGGTTACTACTTCGTTCTGTAATGGAGAAAAACAAGAAACTAGAGTGAAAACGAAAATTGCTGGGGTTTTATCAATCAGAGAAGATATTCAGGTTAGGGTATTATTCAATTGTGACTTGGTTTTATCATTGATTTCTAATTATCGTGTTTCTAATTCCTAAGTGTGGTTACTTCCATTCCAAGTTATAACCTAAAGTAGTGTCTTTCCGGACGCCTACACCACAATTAAGCCTAATAATTCAATACTCCATTCCAAGATATATCGAATTAGTGCACTACTTGTTAATAGCTCTCTAGTATCAACAAATAGCAAATAGGGGAGTTGAATTGATCAGTTAAGCTTTGCCATTCCAAGCCTCCACTTAACTTCACAATTCAATCCAAATAATGAGCACAAACGATTTAATCGAATAACGAAACAAGCATTAAGATTCAAATCTCAAAAACATAAGTCACAATTATTTAACCCTAACCCGAATATGGGTTTTAGTTACACATAGTCATAAGGAAATAATGCAGGGAAATAAAAGGGAAATAACAACTTCACTGATGACCGAGTAAACAATAGAGCAAGGCACGGCTGAATGAGCGGATGGACTGGCGAGCAAGGGCGGCGCAACAATGGTGGCGGGCAGAGGAGAGGAGTCGAATGAGAACTGTGTGATGAGATTTCTCTCTGATTTTCTGATGATTTGAAGACTGCGGGATCTCTTGTATTTATAGGGTTTGAGAAACCCTAACTTGGTGATAAAGCTACGAAACCCTAGCATCGCATGCAAATTGGGCCGGCTGCTGGACTTTGGACGTGCGAATGGACTCAGCATGAAATTTGGATTTTTCGCCGAAGTACTGTTCACGGGCCGAAAATCACTGTTCACCCCGGATTTACTATTCACGCCGGATTTACTATTCACGCCGGATTTACTATTCATGCGGAGTTACTGTTCATGCCGGAGTTACTGTTCACGGCCGAAAACACTGTTCACAGCCCTCTTTTGGCTCCGTTCTTCCACTGCGATGTTTTTGGCTTCAAAAGCCGTCTTTTAAGCACGATTCCTCCTAGAGCTTCCAAATCACCTGAAATACGAAACAACACTAAAAAGTAACTGTTCGCATAATAAAGTGAATGAAATGGTGGGAATTAATGACTCTATGAGTCGTATAAATACGGCTCATCAGCTTTCTTCATTGAATTCAGCTGTAATGCTAGTTAGATGTGAATTGGGTGTCCCACGACTAGATGATTATATGGGTTTCAATCTCATCCCCTTCACAGACTTAGTGATCACTTCTCTAACCAATCCCTTTGTCAAATGATCGGCTAGATTCTACTGTGACTTAACAAAATCCATAGATATTATCCCATGCGTAATGAGCTCTCTTACCGCACTATGTCTAACACCCAAGTGTGTAGACTTCCCATTGTACACATGGCTATGCACCTTAGTCAACGCTGCAGCGCTATCACAATGAATTAATATGGGTGATATCGGTCTCTCCCACAATGGTATTTCATGAATCATGTTCTTTAGCCATTCTGCTTCTTTCGAAGCTGCGGCTAGAGCAACAAATTCAGATTCCATTGTAGAACTGCTGATGCAAGTTTGTTTCTTAGATGCCCACGAGATCGCACCTCCCCCAAGCAGAAATACTCATCCACTTGTGGAAGAATGATCCTCTTCGTTAGAAATCCAACTTGCATCTGAATATCCATCAATTACCAAATGGAATTCAGAATATACAAGACCTAGGTTCATTGTTCCCTTAAGATACCGAAGTACCCTATGAACTGCTCGCCAGTGATCCTCGCTAGGATTACTTGTATATCGACTTAGCTTGCCCACCGCAAAAGCTATGTCAGGTCTTGTACTTGTCATTGCATACATCAAACTTTCGATGACCCTTGAATATTCAAGCTGTGATACTGGGGCTCCCTTATTTGGAAAAAGGTGTTTGGAAGATTCAAAAGGAGTATTCACTGGATGACAGTCCAAGTACTTGTACTTCTTTAATACTTTCTCAATATAATGAGATTGTGTCAAAGCTAGACCCGCTTTTACTCTTTCTATTCTTATACCAAGAATAACTTCCGCCTCCTCCATGTCCTTCATGGAAAACTTAGATGATAAAAATTCCTTTGTTTGATTTATGCACTTTATGTTAGTGCCAAAAATCAACATATCATCTACATATAGACAAATGATGACTCCATTTCCAGAATCATCAAACTTGCTATATACGCATTTATCCGATTGATTTAAGATAAATCCATCGGAAAGCACCACCTCATCAAATTTCTGATGTCATTGCATAGGTGCTTGTTTAAGTCCATATAACGACTTAACAAGCTTGCATACTCACCCCACACTTATACTTGTTCGCCCCGAACAATGATATTCGAAAGAGGAACACAAAATCCAAGTAAAAAGCTCTAAATAAGAATGTGAGAATGTGGGACTAGATTTATCCTATTCTTGCAATACTTACTTGTTACCAAACTAAACTGTGTAAATACTTAAAAGAAACTTGATACTTGTACCTTCGAGCTGAGATGCAAATTAATTCGGATGATTCGGGAGATAGCCCTTTTCAGGCTTTTGAACTGCATTCTTGGGACCGACTTGCACTATATGGTTATCTTGTAGCTTTCTCTAGCACATGATTTTGTTCGGGTTTCAATGATTTGAGCTCTTTGATTTCCTTTTGATGAGGGACAGCTTTTGAAGTGATTTGGTCTTTGGCCTTCGATTTTGAATTGGAGTTTCTTCACTTTTGTTTTGGTTAAAACCTTCACAATTTGGCCTTTTGTTTGCTTCATCGAGCCTTGCTTCTTTGTGATTTGCTTGTCCATTTTCTCAACCTTTTGGGAGGTCCAATCATCGCCCGAGAGCATATGGAAATACCTCCCCGCTCTTTCTCATCCTCGCCGTTTCGCGGGGTCAAGATGAGGGTTGCTCATCTATTTTCTCAGCTACTTGGACTAGAGTTAGGACGGTTTGATTCCCGTCCCGCCTCTTGCATAAACGCTGTACGACGGAGATGACTCTGAATCCAATGAAACCCGAAGTGCTAACCTCCACTGACTTCGTAAACCATATAGCAAAATCCGGTCCTTCGAGTGCTTGCCAAGCCTCTCTAGGGCATTTTATGTCAACTCCACATCCCTTATATATCTCAGCACAAAGGGACAAATAAGAAGTTACATCCTCAAGTTTTTACACAGTCGAGATTTCACAAGGTAAATGCTTGAATTTAGATCTATCTTTTTCACATTCTCAAGTTCATATTTTCAAAAAGTTAATATTAAGGGAAAAGGAAAAGGAAAGCATGTTAAATAACTATGTACAAAGGCAGGTCTCACCCCACACTTTTGAACGAAGGCGTGCCTCTCGGCATGACTTAGTTCAAAAGCCAATTGCAAGCAAATATTTATAGGAAAGATGAGAACGGCTCAAAAAGCTAAATGACATAAGTAAAATGACTAAAAACATTAAAAGATGCACGAAACTAAAAGTGTGCCGGGTTACCTCCCGACCAGTGCCTTTGTTTAACGTCGTTGGCTCGACGATACCTCACTCAGGAGGGATCTGGGTCCCATGGGCGGCTCAAGTCAAATTTTGCCGTGGCTCCTGCATTGATCCTTGCCTTGACCCTTCCAAGGCTTTTGTGAGATGAAGTGCTCGGAACAGGACTCCATTGTTCTGGTGGTTTTTCCTTCCAATACCTTTGAGAAGGCGAGGGACCCTTGACCATAGCTGCTGGTTTAGTTATACTCTCGGTCTCTCTTGGTTGGTCAGGAACTAGTGCACTGAGATCAGTGGTGTTCATAATGTCTGGTGGTTTCTTTTTATCCGTGCGGCCATCAGCATAGATGCAGAAGTCTGAATTTCTATCGCCGAATGCAAGCGACAATGAGCCCTTGCGCATGTCGATCTTTGCCCTTATGGTGTAGAGGAATGGCCGTCCTAATATAAGTGTTGGAGGGTCGTCCTCGCTGGTATCTCCGATTTGTATTACATAAAAGTCCGCAGGTACGACGAGTTTTCCCACACGGAGCATTAACTTTTCTAGCACTCCAACCGGATGGACACAGGACTTGTCCCCCAACTCGATTAATAACTTTGGTGGCTTTAACGGACCAAGCCCTAATGAGCAATATAGAGGGTAAGGCAGGACATTGACGGCGGCCCCAAGATAAATTAAGCAATGATGAACTTGGGCTTCGCCGATACACATGTGACCGTGAAGGCCTCTGGGTCCTTACCCATTTCCAGTTGTGTCTCATGATTCCAAGTGAGGATCTTCTCCGTCATTAGGCCGTTTTGCCCATTCCTTGGCTCCAATTCCTTTTCTACCTTGTTCTTTTGAATCGCATGATCTTCGGAGGCAATGGTCCTCATAGAGTAAGATGAATCTTGAGCCCCAATATCCCAGCCAGATGCTGGTACGTTAAAGTGTGTGATTGGCGGTGGTGTCATGTTAACGGTGATCGCATAGCGTCCATTGTCAGCATGCGTGACCCATGTTCTGCCATCATTGGGTCGATCTTCCTCTTGATTCCAATCAGGACGATGCCTACGAGTGAAGTGCTTGACCGTAGGTTTGTAAGTTGTGGGTCCTCGTTGTTGTTCCGCTATTAGCGCTGCCGTTTGTGCTTCTTTGAGTCTTTCTCTGGCCATTAGTTCTCTGCATGACTGGGCATATGCTTCATCTTCCCACACCATACCAATGAATTCTTCCTTATCTACTTCCGTAGTAGATAGTGAGGGTCGTGCTGCTTCTTCCAGTGCCGCCTTCATGTCTGACATCTTTATCACGCTAATATTTGCCTTTGGGTTTTGGATGGTTTGTGAAGGAAGTCGACCAGGCTCATTAGTGATTGCGGACATTGAGGTGGCGAGCTGGGACATTTGTTTAGTCAAATCTGTAATTGCTCCGTCAGTTTTCACTTGGAATTGGTGTAGCGAAGTACCCAATTGATGCACACTTCCTGCGAGTTCCTTTATAGTGTCCTCAAGCGACTTGTTTGGTCCTTGCTGATTGCTCGAGCTGGCTTGGTACTGATTCGGTCCCTTCTGTTGATATTCGCATGTCGGGTACTGGTTTGGTCCCCTTTGTTGGTATTGGCCCGCTGGTGGGGCGTTCTGGTTGTACTGCCGGTGGGGAGGTTGGTAGAATGATTGAGCTGGTTGAGGTGCGGCTTGTTGTGTCTCCCTCGGAGGGTGGTTCTCGTTCCGCCAGTTCGGGCCGGTTGCTTGACCATACTGCCAGCTTGGTCCGGCTCTGTAGTTGCTGTTGTTATTGTATTCTTGGTATCCTACCACTGCATTCACTTCTGCCGGTTCTTTTACTATTAATGGCGGGCATGCGTCAGTCTTGTGGTCCGTAGAACCACAAAACTCGCAAGGCTTCACTTGAGCTGGCAGCCTGCGTAGGATCAGAACCATCATTTCCTTCATTTGTTTCATCTCCTCTGGCATGGATTTCATCGGTGTCTCGGCCTTCGCCACATTCTTTGTTCGGGAAAATTCTTCTTGCCGAGTTGTCTCCTCTCTAAATCAGGCATTTTCAGCAACATCGGAGATGAGTTGCCTTATGCCGCTTAATGATAGATTCATCATTGATCCTCCAGCTAAGGCATCCAGGAGCATTTTGTATAAGGGTCTTAATCCATCGATGAGGTACTCGATGATGAGTTTCTCGGGCAGTCCGAGGGTACAGCAGCTTCTCTCCAGGCGGTTGAACTTTTCCAGGTAGTCATACATGGTTTCATTAGGCCCCTGCCTTATGTCCTGCAGTTTCCTTCTTACTTGCATCGCTCTTCCTGCCGGGTAGTATTTGTCCAGAAATTTCTTTTGCATCTGAGCCCACGTTCGGATGCTACCCGAAGGCAATGAAAGGAACCAGTCGTTCGCCGAGTCAATGAGGGAAAAGTAGAAAGCCTTCAATTTGAAGTCCTCTACATTCACTCCATTAGGTTTTAGATTTTGGCAAATGCCATGTAAACGTTGGAGATGAGTTGTCGCAGATTCTCCATGAGTTCCTCAGAACTTGGGCAAGTTGTGAACCACTGATGTGTTGATGGCAATGTTTTCCAGTTCAGGGCATTCGTAAATGCACCACGGCTGATTTCTGAAATCTGGTGCCGATAGTTCTCCCATACTAGGTTCACGGAAGTTGTTATCCCCATAGTAGTCATCGAAGATGGGTTTTCACCTTGGTGCTTGTCGATGTTGAGGAGGTGGTGGGTGTCTAGGAGGCTGCCCTGGGCCAGCTTCATTTCGGTCCTCGGGTGGTCCTTGGTTTCTTCGGGCGCCTTCCCGAACAACACAGTTTCGGTCTCGGATGAGCAGTTATGGATCGTCAAGAAATGGAGGCGGCGCCTCATTATTTCGATCGTACAGATTCATCTCGTCGTCATCCTGATAGTCATGGTGGCTTCCTGCACGAGACATGGTTATGCAGAAGCGAGTACAAAATTAAAGAACTTTATCCGATTGCAATTCCAATTCCCCGGCAACGGCGCCAATTTTGACAAGGCCTTGTCGTGAGGCAATGCAAAAATATATTTATAAGTCCACTACTTGTGACTTCACTATTGGGTAGTAAAGCGGTAAGTAGGGGTCGAACCCAAGGGAATTGGTGGATAGTAGTTCTTTGAGGAATTTGTACAGAAATTTAGTGCAATTGGGGTTGGTTGTGGTTTTAGTACTGAAAGTAATACTGAAAAATAAATTGCGGGAATAGTTGAGTTCAATATCAACCATACAACATACTTTTGGTTTGTCGCACGCTGTATTTCAAGCGCAATACGTGCCAAATATTATGTTGGATTGATGTTGAAAACTTTTGTAATGAAAGTAAAGTGCGGAAAGTAAATGTACTGAAAGTTAGTGCGGAAAGTAAATGTACTGAAAATAAGTGCGGAAAGTAAAGACTGAAAATAAAGGTACTGAAAATAAAGACTGAAAGTAAATGTGCTGAAAGTAAAAGTTAGGTACTGAAAGTAAAGTTAGTGACTGAAAGTAAAAGTTAGTTGCAGAATGTAAAGTACTGAATGTAAAAGGTACTGAAAGTAAAGGGTACTGTATGTAAGCAGTTGATAGTAAGACCGAAAGTATAATGAAGAGTTAGTGTTTTAATCAAAGGAAAGGATTCAGTTTAGGGGCCTTGTATCATAGTTCCGTTCATCATTGACCGCTAATGATCATACTAAGTATTCAAAAATGTAACTAGGCCACTTCAAGCGCTTGCCACACCGTCTAGTCCATTTCAGGACATAGAGCACTTGTTCTAGCTAGACTAATACCCCATTTCGAGGTATATTAGCCTAAGTGCAGTCACTTGATCTCTCATTTTCGATCAAACCAAGTGACTTAAAGAGAGGTTGAACTCCACGGAAAAGCTTTGCCATTTCAAGCATCCACTTAACCGTGTATGTTCACAAACCCCACGGAAGAGCTTTGCCATTTCAAGCATCCACTCAACCGTGTATGTTCTACCCGAATATATAGCACATAGAACAAGCTTGAACACAATAGTAGCACTAAGAAAAGGGTCTAAAATGTTTTCATGATACAAGAACACCCCTTCAACCGAATGAAGGGTTTAGCTACGAGTATCCATGGAAGTGGATATCATAGCTAGTGCAAGAAAAGTAAATGGTTTGAAATCAAAGACAATGAAAGTAAGGTTTTGGAAAAGTAACTCAAGAACAAACAAGAGTACTCAAGAACAAAGTGAAGTAAAGACAAGGAAAGTAAGAAAGCTTTGGTTTTGGACAAGAAAATAAAGAGAGCATAAGATCAAGAACGAACTTGGAGCTTTTGGTATTGAAATGCAAGTGTTTACAAGGATTTGTGCCTAAAGGATTCTAGAGAGATTCTCTATCTAAGTAGCCAAGGATTGTGGATGGATGTGGATTCAAGGGCCAAGCCCCTCTATTTATAGCCATAAGAGGCGGTTTGTGGTTTGCTTTGGACCAACCGACTTGCCCTCTAGTTGCTCCTCAAGTCTTCGGGTTGAGCCTAGTTTGGAACCAAAGGGCAAGGCACATGGAGTGCACATGGGCGGCTAACCTTGGGCGAGCCAAGGGGCATCCACTTGAGCTTGGTTGAGCCAAGGGTCATCAACTTGAACTTGGTTGTGGCTTGGTTTCAAACCAAAGGTCAACCGAAGTGAATAATATAAGCTAACCGAGAAAGAAGTAGTTTGGTTGGACTTCACCGGATTTGGACCGGAGTGATGGACCAAAATTATACGAATCATAAACACAGTATAACCCCCTTAATTAGACATTTTGTCTATTTAACTTTTGCTTGTTAGTGCAGATATATTTTTACAGGGTATTTCAGAGCTTAGAGAGAATACATGCTAAAGAGGAGCTTTTAAAGCAGAAAAGATGTTACGAGTCAATCCAAGGTCAAGATCATATGCCGACTGAAGAAATATCAAGGATCCTGACGTTGAATCACTCATAACAAATTAATCAGAAGAATCAGGAGAGGAATCAAGACAGCCAGGGACAAAACACATTGACAGTTTTGTGAAAAGACTGCACAAAACTGTACAAAATTCACATTTGGGCAAGATGACCGGCCACTTGGGCAAGAGGTGGCCAAAGCCACCCTTCCTCCTCCCTTGGATCAAAAGACATGTGGTGGCTCCTCCACCCTCCAATCTCCTCCTCCATGGATGGCCTCCACATGCAACCATCTCCACCGTCCATCTCCATCCTCCCATGGCTATATAAGGAGGAGCTCCTCCTCCTCATGGAGAACACACCTCAAAATCCAAATTCACTTATCTCTCTAAAGTTTTGTAAGTTGTAATATTTGTTTGGCTTTGGAAATAAAGGATAGCTCCCTTGGCGCTTCAACGGTTGTAAGTAATTCTTAGTATTTATTCAACTATTTTTATTTCCTTAGTTATAATGTTTAGTGCGATAAATAGTAGCTAAACTAGTAGTTCGGTCTAAGGGGCGCACTTGTATTATAAAATGTTTTAGACTATTAACTTAGTGTCTCGCCTTAGTATTCAAAACTTATTCTATGTGCCATATATTAAGTCAGAACGTCCAAGGTTGAGTGGACGCTTGGAATGGCAAAACTCTTCCGTGGGGGTTCGTAAACTTGTACGGATAAGTGGATGCTTGGAATGGCAAAGCTTATCTGAGAAGTTTGACTTCCCTTAAACACCATTTGGTTGATCGGGAATGATTGATCAAATGGATGCACGTAGGCTAATATAACCGGGAATGGAGTATTAGTCTAAGTAAAATAAGTGCTCTACGTCCTTGGAATATGCTAGACAGTGTACGCAAATTGAGTGCTTGGAATGGCCTTGATACACCATTTGAATACTTAGCAGATTCACTAAGAGTCAATGATAAACAGGATATAATACAAGGCCCCTGAAACCGAACATTTCTCCTCAATTATAAACTGCAATTTACTTTCCAGTACTAAAACCAACCAACCAATCAATCAATCAATCACTTAGCTGGTAGCTTTAAAACCAACCAACCAACCTAAAACACGCTCTCTCGCTGGATAAACCCCCTCAAAGAACGACTATCCCACTGATTCCCTTGGGTTCGACCCCTACTTACCAAGTACTACCCAGTAGTATAGTTGCGAGTAGCGGACTATTATAAATTTATTTGTACATTTGCTTTGACGACAAGCATATGTCAAATTGGCGCCGTTGCCGGGGAATTAGCCATCGGATTAGTTGTTCTTTCCCTCCCATGTCCTCATGACGCAACCCCCTCCATATGCATGGACAACACGACATCTTCCTCTGTCTGGAGGTACGAATGGAGAAGACTCAGTAGCACAAGCCGAGACATCAGTAAACTCCATGTCAGAAGAGATGAGACAAATAAAGGAAATTATGATGCAATACTTACGAAACCATACAGTTCAAGTAAGACCTTGCGAGTTTTGTGGTTCCACAGACCACAAAACTGACGCATGCCCAAGCCATCATCTAGGACCAAACAAGTCATTTGAGGACATGATGACGCAATTGTCAGGAACTGTGCAGCAGTTGAATACTGCTATGCATCAAAACCTAGCTAAAACAAATGGAGAATTATCGGACTTGAAGAATCACATCTCCCAACTCGCTGCCTCGGTATCCGCAATCGCTAAGCCCTACAGACTCCTTTCACAAACCATTCAAATCATGCAAGAAGATGTGAATGCCTTGACTCTTAGGAGTGGAAAAATGCTTGTCGGCAAACCTATGGAGCAAGAGGAGGACAAAGACCCAAGGTTGCCCGGAGAAGATCAATTGGGGCCCGAGTCTCTTGAAACTCTAGAGGAGGACGCGGCCAATAAAGACAACGACATGTTTGAGGAAATCACGGCAGGCCCGGTCCTTGCGCTCGAAGCACCCGAAACATGCCCGATCCTCACTATTGAAGCACCTAAGGCAGGCCTGGTCCTCATTATCAAACTGTCCAAGAAAGACCTGGCCCTTATGGTGGAAGTTCCCCAACTTTTCCCCTCGGTTTGTATGCAAATCACAGCCACCAAAGAAGATGTGACATATGCTGAGGTGCAAGGGGAGTTGGAGGCAAATCAAGGGCAAGAAAAACCATCAATGGAGCTCTCACTCACCACGACTCAACAAAGCGGCCCTGAAAACTCGCTCGTTCTAGGACGACCATTCATCGCTGCCACAAAGAAGAGGCTTCACATGGGAACAGGCTTGATGTCGCCTACATTCAATGGCACAATACTGAACTCCGAAACTTGCGAAGGTGCCGACTACTCATACATGAAGAAGCGGCAAAGACATGGGCCAAGAGAATGGAAACCCGGAAGGAGAGGCAAGGGAGCCTCACCATCTCGAAGCTATGAAAAGAAGAACCTACCAAACCTATGGAGAACCAAACCGAGCACATCACTCCTTGAGTTCTTTGGACGGAGAAAGAGCGGCCAAGAAGAAGTTCGACCTCAAGCACCCATGGGATCCCTACTTAGGATCCAGGAATAAGGTACTGTCGAGCCAACGACGTTAAACAAGTGCACTGGTCGGGAGGTAACCCGACACTATCTTACTTTCCGCACTTTAAATTTCTGTCTTTTTATTTTCTGTATTTTACTTTTTCAATAAGTCGCTCTCACCCACTTGGTGCATAGAATGATTTGACTATTTAGGAATTGGTTTTTGGAGCACGATCGGATCAGCCAGGCAGCTTCCGTGAACTACCGGGCCTGCGCTGAGAGTTCAAGGCCCCAGCCGAACTCCCTCGATTATCCAGCCTCATGCCATTCGACACAATAAGGGAGTTCTGATCTTACCTTCCCTTAAGTCATTTCCTTCTCGTATAACATCTGCTTGCATGGCTTTTGAACTAAGTAGTGCTGAAAGGCACGACTTCGTTCTAAAGTGTGGGGTGAGAACCGCATGTGTACATAAATAAAAACTTTTTCTTTTTTAGTGTATCTTTTTGAAAGTATGAACTTAAGAATGTGAAAAAGATAAACCGATTCATGCATTTACCTTGTGAAAATTCAACTGTCTAAAAACTTAGAACGTAACTTCTCATTTGTCTCTTTGTGCTGAGATAAACTAGGGATGTGGAGTTGATAGAAATGCCCTAGAGAGGCTTGGCAAGCAATCGAAGGATGGAATCAAACTATATGGTTTTCGAAGTCAGTGGAGGCTGCACTTCAGGTTTCAGTGAAGATTGAAGTCATCTCCACCATGCAGTGTTTATTGAAAAAAGAAAAGGCGAGGACGGGAATCAGACCGTCCTCTCTATAGTCAAAGTAGCCGAGAAAATAGATGAGCGACCCTCATCTTGACCCGCGCGAAACGACAAAGATGAGAGGAGCGGGGAGGTATTTCCATAGGCTTGCGGGCGATGATTTGACCTCCCAAAAAAGGCTTGAGAAAATGGACTAGCAAAGCCACAAAAAGGCGAAAAGCTGGAAGAAGCAAATCAAGAGGCCAAAGGCCCAAAATTGTGAAGGTTTTAACCAAACAAAAGTGAAGTACCTCAAAAATTCAAATCAAAGGCCAAAGGCCGATTCACTACAAAAAGCAGTCCCTCGCCAAAAGAAAATCAAAGTACTCAAACCAGTGAAACCCGAACCGAATCACGTGCTAGAGAAAGCTACAAGGAAACCATATAGTACGAGACGATCCTGAGGTTGCAGTCCAGGAGCCTAAAAAGGGCTATCTCCCGAGACATCCAATATAATTTGCATCTCAGCACGGAGGTACAAGTATTAAGTTTCTTCTATTTATTTACGCAGTTTAATTTAGTAATAAGTAGTAATGCATGAATTAGGATAGATCGAGTACCACAGTCTAATTTTCATATTCCAAAGCCAACTTAACATACCGCCCTTGAATAGCATTGTTCGGGACGAACAACTAAAAGTGTGGGGTGATCTGATGGACCAAAATTATACGAATCATAAACACAGTATAACCCCCTTAATTAGACATTTTGTCTATTTAACTTTTTCTTGTTAGTTCAGATATATTTTTACAGGGTATTTCAGAGCTTAGAGAGAATACATGCTAAAGAGGAGCTTTTAAAGCAGAAAAGATGTTACGAGTCAATCCAAGGTCAAGATCATATGCCGACTGAAGAAATATCAAGGATCCTGACGTTGAATCATTCATTACAAATTAATCAGAAGAATCAGGAGAGGAATCAAGACTGCCCGAGACAAAACACATTGACAGTTTTGTGAAAAGACTGCACAAAACTGTACAAAATTCACATTTGGGCCAGATGACCGGCCACTTGGGCAAGAGGTGGCCAAAGCCACCCTTCCTCCTCCCTTGGATCAAAAGACATGTGGTGGCTCCTCCACCCTCCATTCTCCTCCTCCATGGATGGCCTCCACATGCAACCATCTCCACCCTCCATCTCCATCCTCCCATGGCAATATAAGGAGGAGCTCCTCCTCCTCATGGAGAACACACCTCAAAATCCAAATTCACTTATCTCTCTAAAGTTTTGTAAGTTGTAATATTTGTTTGGCTTTGGAAATAAAGGATAGCTACCTTGGCGCTTCAACGGTTGTAAGTAATTCTTAGTATTTATTCAAATGTTTTTATTTCCTTAGTTATAATGTTTATCGCGATAAATAGTAGCTAAACTAGTAGTTCGGTCTAAGGGGCGCACTTGTATTATAAAATGTTTTAGACTATTAACTTAGTGTCTCGCCTTAGTATTCAAAACTTATTCTATGTGCCATATATTAAGTCAGAACGTCCAAGGTTGAGTGGACGCTTGGAATGGCAAAACTCTTCCGTGGGGGTTCGTAAACTTGTACGGATAAGTGGATGCTTGGAATGGCAAAGCTTATCTGAGAAGTTTGACTTCCCTTAAACACCATTTGGTTGATCGGGAATGATTGATCAAATGGATGCACGTAGGCTAATATAACCGGGAATGGAGTATTAGTCTAAGTAGAATAAGTGCTCTACGTCCTTGGAATAGGCTAGACAGTGTACGCAAATCGAGTGCTTGGAATTGCCTTGATACACCGTTTGAATACTTAGCAGATTCACTAAGAGTCAATGATAAACAGGATATAATACAAGGCCCCTGAAACCGAACATTTCTCCTCAATTATAAACTGCAATTTACTTTCCAGTACTAAAACCAACCAACCAATCAATCAATCAATCACTTAGCTGGTAGCTTTAAAACCAACCAACCAACCTAAAACACGCTCTCTCGCTGGATAAACCCCCTCAAAGAACGACTATCCCACTGATTCCCTTGGGTTTGACCCCTACTTACCAAGTACTACCCAGTAGTATAGTTGCGAGTAGCGAACTATTATAAATTTATTTGTACATTTGCTCTGACGACAAGCATCTGTCACGGAGCAAGGCTAAAACTGACCGGAGCATGGCTGTGGCTGGACTGGGCTTGATCGGAGCACCGCCGGAGGTTCGTCGGAGGTCACCGGAATTTTGGCCGGAATCTGGCCGGAGCTTTTGCCGGCGGTCCTTGGCTGTTGGACCATGGATTTGGAATGTTGAGGAGATTCTAAGACTGATCCATGAAGGATGTTTGGCCAGATCCTGCCCGGAGCATGGTCGAAATCCCAAAACGGCCGAAATTGCCCTAGTTTGGCCTTGATCGGGCTTGAGCTGGTTCCACTCGGGCGTTTTGTCTGAAAAGTTAGATTGTCCAAGTTATTGGGCATTTAAAACACTTTGGCCGAGCCAGAATTGCCAGATTCCATGGTTTGGTATAGCGACTTGGTGTCGGTGCCTATGCGCGCGGGGTCTTTGGTTTGGAACTGGGCCAACTGCCAATCTGCCCGAGCATTCTCCTTGGTTTTCCAACATTGTCCACCTTATTTTTCCATTTTGATCACTTTGCTCAAGGTGGATTCGTCAGAGCAGCTCGTTTGCCCGGGCAACTTGAATTCAGAGCTAGACAGCTCGGGCGTGGCCTTGGCGATGCTTGGGTGGGGACCTGGTTCTCTCGGTTCTCCCGGCTCGGACACTCGGCACTCTCGGGCGCGCTCGGACAGGGACTTGGTTCTCTCGGTTCCTGGCCTGCGGTACCCGGTACTTCCTCTCGGTCCCCGATTGGCTTTTCCGGGTCCATGGCTGGGGTCCTTCGGTCCTGGGTGAATTTCCTCGGGCAATTGTCGATTTTCCTCGGGCCCTGGTTGTGATTTCTCGGCCAGAAATGTTTGGCAATCCTTTTTAGCTTAAGAACCCCCTTTTTAGCTCGTTTCTTCTCTAAACCTCAAAATACCCTGTAGAACAAAAATAGAACTAACAAGTAAAAGTTGTTAAGACAAAGTGTCTAATTTGGTGGGTTTAACTGTCTTGATGAATCATATAAATATGGTCCATCACATACCTTGTGCTCTTGTCTCGTTACAACGAAACCTTTCGGATGTTTCATAAATATTTCTTCCTCTAAATCGTCGTTTAGGAAAGCAGTCTTTACATCCAGTTGATGTACTAGCAACTTATGGGTAGATGCTAAAGCAATCAACAATCTGATTGTTGATATTCTTGCAACCGGTGCATAGGTATCAAAGTAGTCCAAACAAAATTTTTGTCTAAACCCTTGAATAACCAATCTTGCTTTAAATTTATCAATGGTTCCATCCACTTTCATCTTCTTTCTGAATATCCATTTATTTCCCAATGCTTTATGACCTTGTGGTAAATCTACCAAAATACAAGTGTTATTTCTCACTATTGAGTCCATTTCATCATTGATGGCTTCTTTCCAAAATGATACATCTTGGGATTTCATGGCTTCATCAAATGTCTTAGGATCATCCTCAATGATATGGCAATATAAATATTGGAAGCCAATGTCTTCCCGAGTTCCTTCCACTAGGTACATTTGAAAATCATCACCAAATGATTTTCCTTTCCTAGCCCTCTTACCCCTTCTATTTTCTGAAATTTGAGGTTCACTTGATTCTTGAGCTATACTAGGTGCAAGAACCAAGTCTCTAGGCATGCTATTTGATGAAAATCTCTTTTCATCAAATATGGCATCTCTCGATTCAATGATAGTATGAACCGGGACTTGCTTATTAGGTTCTATAACATAGAATCTATAAGCCAAAGAGTGTTGGGCATATCCTATGAATATGCATTCAACTCCCTTTTCTCCTAAAGTTTTTATCTTAGGCAGAGGTAGTCTTACCACTGCCCTACATCCCCAAACTCTAACATGTGCCAAGCTTGGCTTCTTCCCATGCCAAATTTCATAAGGAGTAAGGTTGCTAATATTATTAGGAGCCCTATTCAGTAAGTAGCAAGCCGTTAACATGGCTTCACCCCAAAATCCATCGTTTAGACCCGAGTAAGAAAGCATGACATTAACCATTTCTTTCAAAACTCTATTTTTCCTTTCCGATACACCATTTTGTTGAGGTGTGTAAGGAGCTGTGGTTTCATGAATGATACCAACACTTTGGAAATAGCTAGGATTAAAGTATTCCCCACCTCTATCGGTGCGCAACTTCTTAATAGAAGTTCCCTTTTGAAGTTCAACTTCACTCTTATAAATCTGAAATTTATCAAGAGCTTCATCCTTGGAATGCAATAAGTAAATATAGCAAAATCTAGAACAATCATCAATGTATGTGACTACATATTTCTTGTTCCCTAAGGATGGTGATGCATGAAAATCACATAAATCGCTATGTATCAAGTCTAGTATATTGCTTTCTCTAGTAACCTTATAAAATGGTTGCCTAGTAATTTTAGTAAGCATGCAAGTTCTACATTTATCAATGTTCATGTCAAATGAGGGAATTAAATTATGATTTGACATTTTAAGTAATCTCTTGTAATGAACGTGTCCTAAACGTGCATGCCATAGTGTAGATATGTCAACATGTGAATTTATAGATTGAGTAGGAATTTCATGCTCATAATTCATGTAGATAGAACAAATACTTTCATTAAGACTCAACTTGAATATTCCATTACACAAATATCCTTTGCCAACAAATATACCACCCTTTGACAACACATAGTTATCGGCCTCATACACTTGCCGATAACCTTGTTTATTTAACACAGTACCCGACACAATATTTTTCCTAATATTTGGTACAAACAGAACATTACAAAGAACAACAGTTTTGCCACTTGAGAACTCTAGTTCTACACGGCCTAGTCCAAGGATTGGGGCAGTTGACTCGTCTCCCATGTGAAGAACTCTTCCTTCACTTGTAGCGGCAAATGACTTGAATAACCCCTTGTCTCTACAAACATGTGCCGTAGCACCGGAGTCAACCCACCATGAAATCTCATCATCCTGCATAGCAAAGTTTTCAGAAAAGTTAGACACATAATCTATATTAGAATGTGCATCTACATTAGTTTCCAAATCTGAAACTAATAAATTCTGACCTTGAGATTTCTGCTCTTGGTTTTTATTACCAAAAGCCTTGTCTTGAGCCCTCTCTCTCTTCCCCTTTCCTGCGCGGCAGTCACGCTTAAAGTGCCCCGCTTTCCCGCAAGTCCAACACACGTTTTCCTTAGACGGTTGCTTCTTTTTGTTAGGACCTTTGCTAACATACTCATTAGGCCTCTTCTTGCCTTTGTTCTTGTTCATCTTTTGAGAGCTTGTCTCCAATACATATACCTTAGGCAAGGTTGTATCCACTTCCATCGCGTCATTTTCACGCACACGAAGTTCCTCCTCCACTCGCAATTCCTTTGCGAGTTCCACAAGAAAAATGTCTTCCTTCTTGTGCTTCAAAGTACGGCGGAAGCCTTTCCATGCTGGTGGTAATTTGTCAATGATACTTGACACTGAGATGGTTTCATCCATCTTCAGATTTCTTTGAACAAATTGCCCCAAAATACGTTGTATCTCATGGAATTGTTCCATTACAGGACGAGAGTCCACTGACAGGTGTCGTTTGGCCTATGCAAAAACAATTTGTAATTTTTCCGATAGCTAGTGGCAAATCGGGTCGAATCCACAGGGATTGGTTGAGAACCTGTTTACTAAGCACAAGAGTGACAATGGTGTAGTAAGTTCCGAACAAGTGAATTAGAACCAAGCGCAAGTATACGCAGCAACAATCAATTTCAATAGCAATTATCACACAGAAAAGGAGTGAAATAGAAATACTGTTACGAAGCTGTAGCTCAGCTTCTGAATGTGTTTCAATTCGCCAGGAACAATGGAATGTTGGGATGTTAATGCAATGTATCTCAATCGCAAGGAACAATTGTGATTAAATGAGTAACACAAGATCTGTGAACAAACGACAATGAAGAGGACCAAACTAAAGAAGACTCTCTCTTCTTCTCAAATCAGCACGCACGGCTGGATTTCCCAGTGATTTCGCCCCAGCAACTCTCGGTCAAAGTAAAGACGACCTGCTTCCTTTCCTCCTTCCTTCTTTTATCTACTTCTCTCCAATAACTCCTCATCTTCATTTGCCTTCTCGATTTCCTTCCGGCTGTTCAATTTTTGTGACGGCTCTTTGATTCTAGCAGTAATCCTTCCCGTAAAACATAATTTCGAAATAAGGAAATTCGCCAGCTAGACTTTCCGCGCGGACCCCTCTTGCAATTTCTCACCCGCGGACGTCTCCTGAATATGGTAAATGTATAAGACGTCCGCACCCTCTTAATCCTCAAGGCGTCCGCGTAATTCCTCTGCTCAGACTACTAATCTTCAGTCTTCATTTCTTCGCGCGCAAAACATCTTCTAAAAAGCTCTCCTTAGCCAGTATTCCTTCTATGGTCTCTGAGTGTACCTGAGAATGAAAACTACACAACGGTAGTGAAATAATATACAGATAACACTTAAGAGACGGGGTTTTAACATATAAAATAGTCGTACAATTATGACTTATCAAACTACCCCACACTTGAACTTGTTCGTCCCGAACAATAACAATGCCATAGAACGAATTATAATGCACTCTCATGCTAATCCTTACATCTCAATCCCAAATCCAGCAATTCATCCTATCGTGCTTAAAATTCTAATAATGCGACTAAAGATAGGTTTTTCGATACTCGTTACCTCGCGAGTTGCAATTCAAACGATCTCAGATGTTTGGGAGATAGTCCCCTATAGGTACCACGGACACTGCATTCTTTTCTGAGTTTTGGTCTTTTGATTGAGTCAGCGGCTTTCTCTGACACGTGATATATTCATTGCTTTCGTTCCTTTGAGCCTTGAATTCCTTAATTTGTATGGACTTGATAAACTTCACATCTTCGCTTGAATCAATCAACTTCTGATTTTCTTCTTACTTGATGGTTTGCCTTCGGCTTTTGAAATTGTTTCTTGTCCACATAATCATTTGCGCCCTTGAACCACTCCAATCATAGCCTCCGAATAACAGCTTAGGAGTGCGTCCCGCTCTTTTCTCATCCTCGTCTTTTCTGCATGAGGCAAGGTAGGGGTTACCCACCCATTCCCAGCTACTTCGAGTAGAGATGGACAGTTCGTTTTCTCTATCCCGCCACCACTGCGAACGCATGAATGAATTTGTAAACTTGGTGACGGAGCTACTCTCAGGACTAGGCTAGTGAAGCGTCAACCTCCACCGCTTTTCTCAATCATCAAAACCAAAAACTCAGATTTTCTTGCAATTTGCCGTACCTTTCTGGGACATTTCTGTCAACTCCACATCCCTGCATATCACAACTCGAAAGAACAACGCATCGAAATTTTTTTAAAATTTCGCATTTTTAGTCAAATAAGCACAATAGTCATAAAAACTGGAAGTATGATTTTTGACATATCAGAAAACATGGCCGTACATCGTCATTTCATCACGACACGATACCGACTCTATAACACCCCACCCCACACTTAAATTTTTCCGTGTCCTCACGGTACAACTCTAGTGATAAAGCGGACAAACACAATAGACTCAAATAAAAACAAAAGACAATAAATAAAAGCGAAAGGAACTGGTACTCCCCTAATATTCTGGTGGCGGTGCTGTGCTCTAAGATTTTCCGCGGACGCCTTTTACTTTTCCACCCGCGGACGTCTCTTGATTTATCAATAAGTGTTAAGACGTCCGCGCCCATAAATGTTTAGACGTGCGCGGTTTGCTCTGAGGAAAAATCCCTTTCTTCAATCATTCACCTGAAACCACCAGAAATAAAAGGAAATGCACTCTAGGCGCATTATCAGCTTCCCAATTCAACTATTTGATGTGTAAAAACATGTGTAAAATAAAAGAAACACACCGGGTTGCCTCCCGATAAGCGCCTTTGTTTTACGTCCTTGGCTGGACAATACCTCTTTAGCTAGGTAGGATATTCTGGCTCTGCCAAATCAACTTCATCCGCGGTTGCCTCAAATCCATCATAGTATGGCTTGACTCTTTGGCCATTCACCTTGAAACTTTCTCCTCCTTCGGGTCCTCGCAACTCCAACGCCCCATGATTGTATACCTTTACAACGACGTATGGTCCTGTCCAACGAGAACGCAATTTCCCAGGCATAAATCTAAGCCTTGAGGAAAATAAAAGTACTTTCTGCCCCTCTTTATAGCTGCGCCTTAATATGTACTTGTCATGGTACATTTTCGATCTTGCTTTGTAGTCCGACTGGCTCTCGTAAGCCTCTAAGCGGAGCTCCTCCAACTCACTCAACTGTAGTTTTCTTTCAATCCCTGCATTGGTTAGATCAAAGTTGCATGTTTTAATTGCCCAAAATGCTTTATGTTGTACCTCAACCGGGAGATGACAAGCCTTCCCATAAACCAGTCTAAAAGGGGACATTCCAATTGGCGTCTTGTAGGCGGTTCTGTAAGCCCACAATGCCTCATCAAGTCTTATTGGCCAATCCTTTCTCGACGGCTTCACCATCTTTTCTAGTATAGACTTGATCTCTCTGTTTGACACTTCAGCTTGGCCATTGGTCTGAGGGTGGTAGGCGGTGGATACTCTATGGACAACACCAAAATGTTTGAACACCGACGCTACAGAACGATTGCAAAAGTGTGACCCTTGGTCACTGATCACCGCCTTTGGTACTCCATACCTACAAAAGATATTAGTACGCAAGAAATCCACCACAGTCTTACCATCATTACGCTTGGTGGCCTTAGCCTCGACCCACTTAGATACATAATCAACAGCAACCAATATAAATTGTAAACCACACGCAAAAGGAAATGGTCCCATAAAGTCGATACCCCATATATCAAATATCTCATCAACATCAATGCACATTTGAGGCATCTCATTTCTAGCAGAAATATTCCCTACGCGTTGGCATCTATCACATGCTTTGCAATGGCTATATGCATCTCTAAACAAGTGTGGCCAATAAAAACCACTATCGAGTATCTTCCTAGATGTTCTCTTTGGCCCAAAATGACCACCACAAGCATGTTCGTGACAAAAAGCAAGCACAGAAGAAATCTCAGAATTGGGCACACACTTCCTAACAACTTGATCCGAACCAATTTTCCACAAGTAGGGGTCATCCCAAATATAATATTTCGAATCATGTTTCAACCTCAAACGCTGAGCGATAGTAAGTGATGAAGGAAACTTACCTCCTACCAGGTAATTGACTATGTTAGCATACCATGGTGCCTTCTCCGTGACAGCAAATAAATACTCATCCGGAAATGTTTCGGTTATAGCTCCAGTTTCCTCTTCCTTCACGATCCGGCTCAAATGATCTGCCACGGTATTCTCAATGCCCTTCTTGTCCTTTATTTTCACATCGAATTCCTGTAGCAGTAGGATCCATCTAATCAGCCGCGGCTTGGACTCCTTCTTCGTCATCAAATAGCGAATAGCAGCATGATCTGAAAAGACAACAATTTTAGATCTAAGTATATATGGGCGAAATTTTTCTAAAGCAAAAACAATAGCTAAAAGCTCCTTTTCGGTCGAATGTCATTATTTAAAGCTTCATGGCTCTCAATAACCTGCATGGGAAGTGGCACATGTACAAGAGGGTTGGAATTCGAAATTTGGAAATTGCTCGCTGATTTTTCCGTGCACGTCTCAAGAATATCTTCCGCGGACGTCTCTTGATTTTGCAATAATTCTTCAGGCGTCCGCGCCTTAATTGTTGAGACGTCCGCGTGTTGCACTGAGGCAGAATCCCAATCCCAACCCCAATCTTGCTCGTTTTCTTCTTTTTCTTCCTTTTCTTTAGCCTTCCTCTCCTCTTCATCCTTTATCACGATCACACTCACATTTTGCCTTGGATTGGGGATCGTTTGCGACGGTAGCTTCCCTTTGTCTTCTCGCCTCTCGTTCATTACGCTAGCCATTTGCTTCTTCAATTCATTAACATCTCCAGCTTGGCGATCAAACTTTTGATTGAGTTCCCTGAACATTCCCCTCATTTCATCTCTGAATCCCTTCATCGGGTCCTCATCTCCTTGTCGGTTTTGTGGTGGTTTGTACGGCAGTTTTTGTGGATACGAGGATTGCCCCGCATCGTAATTATTGTTCCTTTGCCAACCACCCTCATTTTGTCTAGGCTGCCATTTGTTGTTGCCTTGGTACCCATCAGTTCTTCTTGGTGGTAAATC
Source organism: Rhodiola kirilowii (assembly GCA_033675215.1). Classification (NCBI taxonomy): domain Eukaryota; kingdom Viridiplantae; phylum Streptophyta; class Magnoliopsida; order Saxifragales; family Crassulaceae; genus Rhodiola; species Rhodiola kirilowii. The sequence continues at coordinate 29,797,548 of CM066194.1, read as the reverse complement.
TCCCTTGTTTATGTATCCCACAATATTCACGTCTTCTGCTCTTTCCTGAAAAACAGCATTATCATTATTCATTGAATTAAATGTGGACTTGTTTACCTTGCACTCTACTCGTTGAGTGCCTTGTGCTTGTTGCGTCATTAACTTAGCCATCTTATCATTCAGTTCCTGTAATTGGGAATGGAAATTTATGTTAGCAACATGTGTAGGTTTATACGTCTCTCCTAAATACCTTGTGCCCTCGGCAACTTTCTCAATTAACGGCCAAATTTCATCGAGGTACATGTCAAGGATAGATCCTTGAGCGGCGGTGATGGACCAAAGTTAGACGAGTCAGAAACACAGTAAAACCCCCTGAATTAGACTTTTTGTATGTCTAACATCTACGTGTTAGTCCCGATATATTTCCACAGGGCATTTTAGGGACTGAAGTGAAAACAAGCTAAGGAGAGGATTTTAAGCTGAAAAGATAACAAGAGTCAATCCAAGGTCAAGATCATATGCCGACTGAAGAAATGTCAAGGATCCTGACGTCAAATTGACCAGAATAAATTAATCAGAAAAATTAGGAGTGAAGTCAAGACATCCCGGGGAAGGAACACATTGACAGTTTTGTGAAAAGACTGCACAAAACTGTACAAAATCACACATTTGGCAAAGATGACCGGCCACCATTCAAGGAGGTGGGCAAGGGAGGAGCTCCTCCCCCTTGGGTGACCGGCAACCGGCGGCGCCACCCTCCTCCACCAAAAGCCGCCGGCTCCTCCTCCTTGCGCCACTTGTCTCCTCCACAAGCTCCTCCTTCTCCTCCCTTGGATCAAAAGACATGTGCTTCCATCTCATCCATCCATTCCTCCTCACTTTGGCTATAAATACCAAGCCAAACCTCATTTGTAAGACACACCAATTCTCAATTTCACTTCTCTCTCTAGAAGTTGTAATACTTGTAACGTTGTAATCTTGCTTTGGAAATAAAGGATAGCTCCCTTGGCGCTTCAACGGTTGTAAGTATCTCTTAGTATTTATTTAATCAACTGTTGTCTTTAATTCCTTAGTATAATGTTTAGCGCGATGAATAGTAGCTAAACTAATAGTTCGGTAGACGGGGCGCACTTGTATTATAAAATGTTTTAGACTATTAACTTAGTGTCTCGAATTAGTAATCAACACTGATTCTATGTGCCATGTATAAAAGTTAGAATGTCTAAGGTATAGTAAACCATTTGGGAATGTGACCATAGGGGTCCAAATTCGTAAACTCTTCCTTAGATATTCGTGATCACACTCGGATAAATAAACCATTTAAAAACTGGGCCAAGGGGATTAAATGAATAAACTATTCGAAGAGGTCGACTATCAGAAAAACCATTTGAAAACTGGGCCAAAGGGATTGAATGGATGCACATAGGCTAATATAACCGGGAATGGAGTATTAGTCTAAATAGAATTAAGTGTTCTACGTCCTTGGAATAGGCTAGACAGTGTACGCAAATCGAGTGCTTGGAATGGCCTTGATACACCGTAGAATACTTAGACGATTCACTAAAGGTCAATGATAAACATGATATAATACAAGCCCCCTGAAACCGAACATTTCTTTTAATTATAAACTGTAATTTACTTTCCAGTATTAAAATCAACCAACCAACCAATCAATCAATCAAAATAGCTGGTAGCTTTAAAACCAACCAACCGACCTTAAACACGCTCTCCCGTTAAACAACCCCCCTCAAGAACATCTATTCCCCTGATTCCTTTGGGTTCGACCCCTACTTACCAAGTACTACCCAGTAGTATAGTCGCAAGTAGTGGACTACTATAAATTTATTTGTACAAATCGCTTCGACGACGAGCGGTTCCGTCAAAATTGGCGCCGTTGCCGGGGAATCAGCCATCGGATAGTTGTTCTTTCTCACCCCTTTCTTTTTTCTTTCTTTTCTCTATGACAGCACCCATTACGCATGCATGGACAACACGATTTCTACCCCTGTTCGGAGGAACGGAAGGAGAAGACCCTGTACAGCACTGCCGAAACTTCCACCACGTCTGCCACCACATCAAACCTGAGAACGAAGTGTTAGAGGAATTTAAGCTGAAATGCTTCAAATTCTCTCTAACCGACTTCGCCACGATATGGTACTACACATCCACCGCTTGCAGTGCAGAACATTTCGTAGACCTCTGCGTTCCGTTCCTGAAAGAATTCTCCTCACCATCTTTACGCCAAGAAACCCGTGAGAAGATCATGAGCCTTCAACAATCCCGGGATGAGACTTTGGACGAATACTACATGAACTACGATGCCATCGTCTCAAGCTGCCCGCACCATGGATTTACGAAGAAAGTTCTTCTCCAAAAATTCCTTCGTGGGATGAGGGCTGAAGAGCTGGGAAGAGTTAACGAAGCTATGAAAAGGTCTGCAACAAACTTCACCGTTGCAGACATGTGGTACCTTATAATCGGCCTGGCCGCTGCCACAAGACGAGCACCCCAAGCCGACGAGGAAATGCAGACAGAAGAAGCTGACCCAGAGGCTAATGAAGGAGAAACCACCGAGCCGTCAGAAGAGACTCCCGAACCATCCGAGGAATCAGACATGGAAAGCACCGGAAGCAACAAAGTAGAAGTCCAGAACACTACCGACGAGCTGCCTATTCCATACCCGACTATCATTACCCAGGCAGCTGAGACTATCTACGATCAGTTCTTCACGAACCAACATAACGAGGCAGAACCAAGCCTCATGAGGCCTTCCCGACTTTTCCCCTTGATCAATGAGAAAGTCGCAGCGAACTATGCGATCCAAGAAGAGGCTGAAAAGCGGATGGGAAAAGGACCTATGCAGAGTAACCCCCCGATGAAGCATTGCTATGCCGCAACTGGACTAGGCAGTCCCAAATACAAAAACTTCAAAAGGCTAGTAGTGAAAAGCCCATCACCCCCTCCGGGGTATTGGAAGGAAAAAATCCCGAAACAAAGGAGTCCTGACCAAAACACAACATCCGGCAAGAAGTCAGGAAGAAACAACACAGGAATGGTGGCAAAGTTTGACCTCAGCCACCCATGGGACCCAAACCAATGAACCACAAACGAGGTATCGTCGAGCCAACGACGTAAAACAAGTGCACTGGTCGGGAGGTAACCCGACACTATCTTACTTTTCCGCACTTTAATTTCTGTCATTTAAATTCAGTATTTAGTTTTAAGCTTGCATGACTTTTGAACTAAGGCACGCCTTCGTTCAAAAGTGGGGGGTGAGAACCACCTATGTACATAAATAACATGCAGCTGTTTTTTTTCTTCTTTTTTAATAAGTACCTTTTTGAAAATATGAACTTAAGAATGTGAAAAAGATAAATCATAATTCATGCATTAACCTTGTGAAAATTCAACTGTTTAAAAACTTAGAATGTAACTTTTCAATTGTCCTTTGTGCTGAGATAACTAGGGATGTGGAGTTGATATAAACTGCCCTAGAAAGGCTTGGCAAGCAATCAAAGGATCAGATCAAACTATATGGTTTTCGAAGTCAGTGGAGGCTGCACTTCGGGTTTTCAGTGAATAATTGAAGTCAACTCCGCCAAGAAGCATCTATGCAAAGGCGAGGACGGGAATCAGACCATCCTCTCTCTAGTCAAAATAGCCGAGAAAATAGATGAGCGACCCTCATCTTGACCCGCGCAAAACGACAAAGACGAGAGGAGCGGGGAGGTATTTCCATAGGCTTGCGGGCGATGATTGGACCTCCCAAAAAGGCTTGAGAAAATGGACTAGCAGTCACAAAAAGACGAAAAGCTCAATGAAGCAAATCAAAAGAGGCCAAAGGCCCAAAATTGTGAAGGTTTTAACCGAGCAAAAGTGAAACACTCAAAAAAGTCAAATCAAAGGCCAAAGGCCAATTCACTACAAAAGCAGTCCCTCGCCAAAAAAGAAGAAAATCAAAAAGGCTCAACTCACTGAAACCCGAATCGAATCATGTGCTAGAGAAAGCTACAAGAAAACCATATAGTGCGAGACGATCCCGAGGCTGCAACCCAGGAACCTGAACAGGGCTATCTCCCGAGACATCCAATATAATTTGCATCTCAGCACGGAGGTACAAGTATTAAGTTTCTTCTATTTATTTACGCAGTTCAATTTGGTAATAAGTAAGCAATGCATGAATTAGGATAGATCGAGTATCACAGTCTAATTTTCATATTCCAAAGCCAGACTTAGAACTTACGCCCTTTAATAGCATTGTTCGGGACGAACAACTAAAAGTGGGGGGTATTCTGATGGACCAAAGTTAGACGAGTCAGAAACACAGTGAAACCCCCTGAATTAGACTGTTTGTATGTCTAACATCTACGTGTTAGTCCCGATATATTTCCACAGGGCATTTTAGAGACTGAAGTGAAAACTAGCTAAGGAGAGGATTTTAAGCTGAAAAGATAACAAGAGTCAATCCAAGGTCAAGATCATATGCCGACTGAAGAAATGTCAAGGATCCTGACGTCAAATTGACCAGAATAAATTAATCAGAAAAATCAGGAGTGAAGTCAAGACATCCCGGGGAAGGAACACATTGACAGTTTTGTGAAAAGACTGCACAAAACTGTACAAAATCACACATTTGGCAAAGATGACCGGCCACCATTCAAGGAGGTGGGCAAGGGAGGAGCTCCTCCCCCTTGGGTGACCGGCAACCGGCGGCGCCACCCTCCTCCACCAAAAGCCGCCGGCTCCTCCTCCTTGCGCCACTTGTCTCCTCCACAAGCTCCTCCTTCTCCTCCCTTGGATCAAAAGACATGTGCTTCCATCTCATCCATCCATTCCTCCTCACTTTGGCTATAAATACCAAGCCAAACCTCATTTGTAAGACACACCAATTCTCAATTTCACTTCTCTCTCTAGAAGTTGTAATACTTGTAACGTTGTAATCTTGCTTTGGAAATAAAGGATAGCTCCCTTGGCGCTTCAACGGTTGTAAGTATCTCTTAGTATTTATTTAATCAACTGTTGTCTTTAATTCCTTAGTATAATGTTTAGCGCGATGAATAGTAGCTAAACTAATAGTTCGGTAGACGGGGCGCACTTGTATTATAAAATGTTTTAGACTATTAACTTAGTGTCTCGAATTAGTAATCAACACTGATTCTATGTGCCATGTATAAAAGTTAGAATGTCTAAGGTATAGTAAACCATTTGGGAATGTGACCATAGGGGTCCAAATTCGTAAACTCTTCCTTAGATATTCGTGATCACACTCGGATAAATAAACCATTTAAAAACTGGGCCAAGGGGATTAAATGAATAAACTATTCGAAGAGGTCGACTATCAGAAAAACCATTTGAAAACTGGGCCAAAGGGATTGAATGGATGCACATAGGCTAATATAACCGGGAATGGAGTATTAGTCTAAATAGAATTAAGTGTTCTACGTCCTTGGAATAGGCTAGACAGTGTACGCAAATCGAGTGCTTGGAATGGCCTTGATACACCGTAGAATACTTAGACGATTCACTAAAGGTCAATGATAAACATGATATAATACAAGCCCCCTGAAACCGAACATTTCTTTTAATTATAAACTGTAATTTACTTTCCAGTATTAAAATCAACCAACCAACCAATCAATCAATCAAAATAGCTGGTAGCTTTAAAACCAACCAACCGACCTTAAACACGCTCTCCCGTTAAACAACCCCCCTCAAGAACATCTATTCCCCTGATTCCTTTGGGTTCGACCCCTACTTACCAAGTACTACCCAGTAGTATAGTCGCAAGTAGTGGACTACTATAAATTTATTTGTACAAATCGCTTCGACGACGAGCGGTTCTGTCAGGCCGCATCCAGCATTCTTCTCTCCGTTAGAACCAATCCCTCCATAAAGTATTCAATAAGCATCCGTTGTGGGACTCCATGATTCGGACAGTTTTCTTCCAATTTCCTAAACCTCTCCAAGTAGTCGAATAAAGTTTCCTCACGCCCTTGTTTAATCATCGAGAGCTCCTTTCTTGTTTGAGCCGCCTTTGAATGACAGTAGTACTTGTCCATGAATTTCCTTTGCAATTGTTCCCATGAAGTAATTGAACCTGAAGGTAAAGACATCAACCATGATTTAGCTTGACTTACTAAAGAAAAAGGAAATGTTTTTAACTTAAAAATCTCTTCCGGAACCGATGCTGATCTCATGGATGCGCAAACTCCATAGAAATCCTTCAAGTGTATTAGTGGGTTCTCGTCGGGCATTCCTCCAAATTTGGGCAAGTGATGTATCACCCCACTCTTTATTTCGATGCCATCTGCGTCCTCATCGAGTCTGATGCACCAAGGTTGCTCATCAATAATTGGAGCGCAGATTCCTCTCAAGGTGCGTCCCGGATCCCGACGCCTAGCTAGCTGTCTTTCACCAAGGTATTGTTGGAGCAGTTCTTCCTCGAAATTATCGTGTCTAGCTGCACGATCTCTGGGTCTTTGAATGTTATCCCCTTGTACACAACTTCGCTCTCCATCATCACCATCAACGCTTCTCTGCGACATCGTTACTTAAACAGAAAGCGATCAAGTGACAAAAATAAAATAAAATTTAAAAGAAGTAAAATACTTAGTAAAGTTCTCCGTTACCAATCCCCGGCAACAGCGCCATTTTGACAGGTGTCGTTTGGCCTGTGCAAAAACAATTTGTAATTTTTCCGATAGCTAGTGGCAAATCGGGTCGAATCCACAGGGATTGGTTGAGAGCCTGTTTACTAAGCACAAGAGTGACAATGGTGTAGTAAGTTCCGAACAAGTGAATTAGAACCAAGCGCAAGTATACGCAGCAACAATCAATTTCAATAGCAATTATCACATAGAAAAGGAGTGAAATAGAAATACTGTTACGAAGCTGTAGCTCAGCTTCTGAATGTGTTTCAATTCGCCAGGAACAATGGAATGTTGGGATGTTAATGCAATGTATCTCAATCGCAAGGAACAATTGTGATTAAATGAGTAACACAAGATCTGTGAACAAACGACAATGAAAAGGACCAAACTAAAGAAGACTCTCTCTTCTTCTCAAATCAGCACGCACGGCTAGATTTCCCAGTGATTTCGCCCCAGCAACTCTCGGTCAAAGTAAAGACGACCTGCTTCCTTTCCTCCTTCCTTCTTTTATCTACTTCTCTCCAATAACTCCTCATCTTCGTTTGCCTTCTCGATTTCCTTCCGGCTGTTCAATTTTCGTGACGGCTCTTTGATTCTAGCAGTAATCCTTCCCGTAAAACATAATTTCGAAATAAGGAAATTCGCCAGCTAGACTTTCCGCGCGGACCCCTCTTGCAATTTCTCACCCGCGGACGTCTCCTGAATATGGTAAATGTATAAGACGTCCGCGCCCTCTTAATCCTCAAGGCGTCCGCGTAATTCCTCTGCTCAGACTACTAATCTTCAGTCTTCATTTCTTCGCGCGCAAAACATCTTCTAAAAAGCTCTCCTTAGCCAGTATTCCTTCTATGGTCTCCGAGTGTACCTGAGAATGAAAACTACACAACGGTAGTGAAATAATATACAGATAACACTTAAGAGACGGGGTTTTAACATATAAAATAGTCGTACAATTACGACTTATCATCCACCATCTTGTAGTTATTGAAATTACTAACAAGAAATTTCACGCTCGAGGCGTCCTCAGCCATATATTTGGCTTCAAGAGTGTCCCATAACTCTTTTGCGGACTCTACATTTTGATATAAATCGAAAAGAGGATCGGACATACCATTGAGGATATTTCCTCTTGCGATGTAGTCGTCGTTCTCCCATTTGTTTCGTTCACGGAATGCTCCCACTGGTGCGTTGTCTCCAACTTCTGGACATGGTGTGGACAGCACACGTATACCACTTTCAGATTCGTCAATAGGAAGTGCATCTTCCTCTTCCAACGCCGGAAATTGGTTCCTTCAAACTTGTCCAATATCTGGAATTGGTGCATCATGTCTCTCACACTCGCCATTGAATTGCAGAATGATTTTGAATTCGTTTGTAGTTGTTGGGTCGTTCTTGAGCTTCACTTCGCAGCAACAAGTATGGATAGGGTCTTCAATGCGTGCTATGAACTTCGGTTGAATGTAGAATTCTTCTTCCTTGTGTGATGAATGAGTACTTGGATAGCAATTTGAACCACGTAATCGCTGTTCGAATTCAATATTTCCACCCTATTCTATGCCTTGGGTTGCAGGAAATTTGAATATGGGATACAATCCAAATTGTTGAAAACACTTTGTTTCTAGGCAATGATAACAAAGCAAACTTAGGGTTTGGGTGTTTTACAAATCAAGAGAATGGATTGTGAAGTTTCTAGCAATTGCACAACACAATTTCGTGCCTTATGAATGAGAAATGGATCTCAATTTATAGAGGGACAATCGGGTATGAGCAGGAGATGCGACTGCAGACTGTGCAGTCGCACCTGTTGAAGTCATGCGTTCGCATGGTTCATAGCATGCGTTTGCATGCTAGTACTTCGTTGCGAATTTAGCCTTCTTTGTAGCCTTGTGCGTTCGCATAGATCACTTCATGCGATCTCACAGCCTCGACCCGACGCATAGAAATCTCGTGTGTTCGCACGGTTCTCCTCCTGCGGTCGCACAATCCAAACCCGACGCATGAAGAACTCGTGCGTTCGCACGGTTCTCCTCCTGCGGTCGCACAGACCTAAAAACCCTAAAATCACTAACATATATGACTCGTTTATTATTTTTGTGCTCCTTCATTTTTTTGCCAACAAAATTGGGTTAGAACTCGTTTTCTGCTGTGTGGCCGTACTCCTATTTTCTTTCTTTCTTGGGATTCCTTTTCTTTTACTATCTCATTCAATCTGCCAAATCAATGAAAAAGCTAAAAGGAGTCCGCAAATTGGTGCCAGCCATCAAAACTTTGTCATCATCTTTACAGAACAGTGAGATTGATAAGCAATCTTTGTTACTAAAAAGTAATTAAATGCTTACATGAAAGCATGCATAAATAAGCACAGCAAGCCTCTATGCTCAATATCTTTTATAGCCTCATTTTCCTGAGTCATGCCAACCTCGCCAGGATCCTGTCTAGGGGATAAGCCCCTTTATTTCCGAGCACCACCCCCATCTCCTGTAGCCACTGGCAGTAGATCTTCCTTTGCCAATGATTCTGTTCTCGCAGAGTTCCTTCGGCAATCCCTCAAAGTCCCTGAGTTAGTATTGCCTGATAAAGTTATTCCTAAACAAAGGGCAGATGAAACTCCACCAATCATTGATTTGAAATGGTTTAACTCACCGGAGAATGATGCAAATGTATTGGAGCTAATTAAGAGTGTGGGTAGAATTGGGTGCATTGAGCTGATCAACCATGGAATTTCAGATGATCTGATTAAAGTGGTGATGGATGAGTGTAGAGGAATATTTGTTCTTTCAAGGAAGGAGAAGGATTCCATGAAAAAGGCGGCTGAGAAGGTTTATGGGTTTGAAGAGTTTGTTTGGGGTAGAGATAAAGAGTTGATGTTGAAATTGGAGCCAGGAGGGTATGTAAATTTCAGGTAATCTTTGAATCGTAAATTGTTGGGTATGTCCACTTAAATAAATTGTCCCACATTACTAAGTGAAGAGAAGAATTGGTAAATTATATTGGATTACACAATAAGAACTCTCAAGTTTAAGTTTTTGAGTTAATACGAGGATGTACTTCCAAATGAGTTAGCAATTTCAACATAAACTTTTCTGAGTTCTACACATTCACCCGTTCATTCTGATCCATTTTCATGTGGTGTGCAGTGCGAAAATGGAGATCCTTTCCAGCAGTATAGAAAAGGTTGCATCAGAAATTTTTCAGCATCTTGAACAGCATAATGATTGGACTATGGGCAAAGCTAGAACTCAAGCTGTGGATTCATTGCGATCAGTAAGTTGCATCTACACGCACAGTAACTTGGAACCTACGACATTGGATGAATGGGCTTGCACATTGAGATATGATGCGATTAGGATGCTTATCAGAGGCTCTGATTACTCACATGTGCTTGGAATTCACATCCACGACGGTTGCTCAGAGTTTCATATCTATTCAAAGAAAGGATGGGCATCATTTGTGCCTCAAGAGAATGCTTTAGTCATCACTCTTGGTGACCACACTCAGGTACCAACTTACACATGTTCTACTTGAAAAAAATATCAGATTCAAACGTGCAAACTATATAAACGAGGAATTATGGTACACTTTCTACGAACTATGTCATAGTTCAGAAAAGTGACGTATGATTTGTTTGAATATAAATAGTGTACAGTTCGTAGGAATTGTATCATCATTCGTCAGTTTCTAGTTTACACTAAAAATCAAATTTGTACATGCATGAATCTGTCCCACACATTAGTGTTGTGTTCTTAAGTTATAATAATGAAAATTAAGAAGCAAGTGCTGGATGCAATCATGATTTTAAACTCAGGCATGGAGTGGTGGGGTGCACAAACATGTGATAAGAAAGCCTATCTTCAAAGGTGATCATTCGGACCATATTTCAATGGCATTCCTCTTTCAGTCTCCCTCTCCACACCCAACCAAGAAGCAAAAGCTTGGTGATGATGTAGATGACACAATCATCATCACTATTGGCCAACAACTCTACTTTGCCATATTAGTTACTCTTGCTTACCAGTTCCTGGTCTGCTTCTGCTCCTTGTTCTGATCCAATCTTGTAATTCAACTTCAAGTTCTCACACATACATTATCTAGCTTCAATTGTTCAACTGTTCAACCATGTTTCACTTTTACTCATCTTTACCCCATGTTTTGAGCTTAATTAGTTAGCTTGTTATACATATGAGTGAAACCCACTACTTTTACTGCTAATTGGTACTAGTCAATATATTTTTTCATAGCTTTTCTCAAATTTGACATGTCATCTTACTGCCCTATGTTAACATTAATCCATGATTACTATCAAAAAAAACATTAATCCATGATTTTAAACAAACATATGTATCCTAATGTTAGAGACCGTACATGTTATAGAGACCGTACGTGTTATAGAGACCGCACGTGTTGTGTGCTGTTTATATTTAGGTTGGTTGGCACTCTTTGAATAACATCTATTCCTATCATAGTATCAAAATATTTGGATAAATTTTTTCGATTCTAAGCTTTTCATTTTTAAATGTTGTTTGATACAGATGAAAAAAAGTTAAACCGAAATTTATTTAACTTTACCGAATTTAATTTTACTGAACTGAATTGAACTTACTTTTACTCTATTTTATTTCATTAAACTTAAATTTTTTTTGTTGAATAAAGTATTGATCAAATTGAACTACAAAATTGAAAACTAAAAAAAAATTATTTAACGTTATTTAATTTAATTTAACTGTACTAAACTTTATTTAACTTTAATAAACTTAAAAAAATACTCCCTCCGTCCCATTTTGTTTGTCCAAAAGGACAATAGACACGAGAATTAAGAAAAGCAAATAAAGGACAATGATAGAGAAAAAGTGGAGGAGAGTGTATGTGAATGTGGGTCCCGTACAGTAAATAAATGATAATAAGAGAGGGAAAGTGGAGGAAAGCACAATTTTTTTAATAAAAATAATTTTTTTTTGTAGGAAAGAGAATATTGATTTGATTATTGAGTTATGTATATAAAAGGAAAGTGGACAAACATTAGGGGACGCTCAAAAAGGAAAGTGGACAAACATTGAGGGACAGAGAGAGTAGAATTTAAGCTCTACAGAACAGATCCTTAATAGCCGTTTTCTTTTGGTGGTGATGTGATATTTAATCTTATATAATTTAACTTAACTGAACTTAAAAACAAAGAATTTAAGCTCTACAGAACAGACCCTTAATCGTCGTTTTCTTTAGGTGGTGATGTGATATTACTTGCGTACCATGAAAGATAAATTTTATATTGATTTGTAGGGTCCATAACTTATAGATTTTGGGACGTTTTTGAACGTTTTTTGTCGCTCAAATGTTCTCTTTGAGTGTTTTAGCTATGGACCACAAAAGGAAAAACACGAAAACATGCAATACCAGACCAAAGTTGACAAAGAGTTGATCTGAAGTACGACCTTGAGAAGGCACCAACCTCACTTGAATATGAAACGAAGGGTCAAGATCTCAAGAGCCATGGAGGCATCGCTCCTCATGATTTTTGTTACTATAAAAGGAAAGTCATGGCTCATTCCAAAACAATTGGAGTTTGTTCAAAAACTTCATCAAATATCGCGACCGAGTTCCAATAGAAGAAGCAAAGCACTCAGAAGCCCTTAAGAGGCGTCCAAAGAAGGAATGCAGAGTAGTCTCAGTAACAATATTTTGTAAAAAGTAAGGTTGTACTCAATAGCTAGTATTGTCATAGCTAGGTATCCTTTACTCGCTTATTTTTTGTTAACTAGCCCTCATGTTGAAGGGTTGAGTACTGGTCAGAACCACTTGTTTTCGTCAAAAATCAGAACTTTTAATATCTGTTGATCTGATATTCTCAACGGTTTAGATTAATCAAGATTAATTCAAATTAAATAATCTTTTAATTGTTTTTATGGTCAAAAAGAGTATATTAGGAAATGGCAATGTATATTTTAAATCCCCAAAATATCGAGTGACTATACGTTTAGATATTACGAGCCCTGCAATTTCGAAACAAACTCACGAACTTCGATCTCATCTTTGCTCTACTTAATTTATTTTCATTAGTCGACTACGATTTGAAAATTTTAATATAAGATTTGAGATAAAAAAACATGAACATATGTATCGTGTATTTATCAAAACCACGAACAATGGTTTTGCTGTATTTATAAAAACCACGAACATATAAAGTAAAACAATGAATATCAGGACCACCTGAGAACTTTAACATAAGAATTGAGATAAAAAAAGAACATACCGTTGTCGTCGACCGTCGACTGAGAAAATCACACGAGGATAATTTTGTAACAGATCATCAAATCTTGTTTGAAAACTATGGGATTTCGTTGATTGTTTTCCAATCGACTAATATGCCCTCTTATTATATATTTTGTAATTAAATAATTATTATATTCGCTAAAATTAAGGACAATCGATGATTTATCGTACGGATATTAAAAGTTTTGATTTCTGATGAAAAGTGATGGTTCTCACCTGATCTCTTTCCCATGTTGAAATCTCAATCATACGAATTAATGTAGAACTTATTTGTTAATGAGGTTTACTCAAATTGGTTAATTGATTAGTCGCATTTGACGTGTAGTATTTTGAGCGTGAAAAACAATTTATAATGCCGTTATGAACCAGATCGTCCAAGGGAGCAATTGTCAACTTAGTCACTGTGTAAGGTCATGTGTCTATTTATCCTTGTCCAAAATGAGTGTTTCTTTAGGTATAAGAATCTAATCAATATAAATATGCAAGAAAGTAAGAAAAGGTTTTACGGAATTCGAGAAGTATTTCGGGGAACTACTTCAATTACCAAACTTAGAATCAATTTTATTAACTAGCATGCAAGGATTTGCCTATATTGATTGGAAAATAGCCGCACAATCCAAGTAAGAGCCTCACCCTTTCGGAAATATTAGTTCAAATTGGAAATGTACCTTGAAATATGAACCTCACCCTTTCGGCGATTGGTTTGAGTCAAGTAACTCGCTGATGTTTACCAATTCTAGTCGCTGAAACATGGAGAGTCCTTGTCATAAAACTAGCCTTTCCCGTTACAAACTTTGGCTACTCTTGTCACCGAGCTTCTAATGTGTATTTTACTTAATAGTTTGATGTTTAGCCTCACCCTTTCGGCGCTATTGTCTTAACGTCTCAAAGATATGCACTTAGGCATTTTCTTAAACAACTAGTATGGATCGTAGGGTTTTAAGCGCTAAGTAAAATACAAATAATGTAAAACAGTCCAAATCATGCAAAAATTAATTTATTAAACGATTCATAGTTAGATAAGATTCGTAGGACCCCAAATTATGGGTCACTACTCACTATCCATCGTCATGTAAATACAAGCCATGTTCATTGAACGAGACTCGAATTACAAAACGAGAAAAAGGAATTACTACACCCTTCAAATTGATGTTGATAACTCCTTCAAATCGTAATCCAAGTTCCGATCGTAAATCCTTGCGTTATGTCCCCCCTACTCTCTTTTTTCGTAGGCTTCTCTAAGTGTCAGAAAGAATATGTGAATGTGTGTGTTTAATTTAGGTTGGCGTCTGCTCCTTTTCTTCTTTTTGTTTTATTTGGTGTTATCGTAATTTTTCAAAAAACCTAGTAGAAATTACACTTTTGCCCATCTGACAGTGTCAGTAGTGTCACCATTTAGGTGACATGAGAAAAACCAGAGAGCTAAAATTATCTGGCCAGTGCCATCAGTGTCTCCTAAATAGGCGACGCATGCAATATTGGTGCATAGTGAGATAAGCTCTTTGCCTCAAATTTTGACCCCTTTAACAATTGAATCAGCTCTTGGTCTAAACTACAAAGTGGTGGTCCTTCAATTTAGCTTGCTAACAAGCTATATATCAAGGGATTTAGACACTGTATGAGCTCTGGGCATGTGCGACAAGTAGGCATGTTAATCCACCTACTTTTGTCCTTTTTTCGTCCAAATTTCCACAAAACGATATGTTTTGCCTTGTAATCATTTTTTCACCTGAAAACTATTAAAACATAAAGTGAGAGCTCATATAAACAAGGAAGATGATCGAAAATTAAGTCAGTGTGGAGCATAAATAAAGTACATATTTATGCTCATCAAAACACTCCACTCTCAGATTTTGTTAGTCCCAAACAAACATGAACTAAATCCTAACCACTGTCGTACGGAGCACGAGTGCATTTAGGGTATGCACCAAGCCTTTAAACCTCTAGGCTAGCCTATAGGACGAGTTATAGTCTCGTGACAGCTTTCAAAAAAGGGAATACTCATAAATCCCATATGCGACTAGCTAATATGCATGAACAAGATAGTTCCTCATTTATCTCGGCAATACATAACATATAACCCATGCACAACAACTAAAATAGAAATCAAAGACTAACTCATTTTCAAAAGAATTTTGAAACAACAATGACCTTACAAAGATGCACATTCAAAGACAATCAATATTAGAGTTATCAAATGACTAACCTAACAATTCATTCAACCTTTTTGCAAGATACTCAAAACATAATCCTTAGAAACATAAAAAGCATGCTGATCGTGTGCCTATGCTATCAAGAAAGATAGTCCATGGGATAATGATAAGTCGAGTTTTCGACTTATTAATACCCATTTCTCACTATAGCTTTAGTTCATTTCCGGCGATAATCTGATGTCATTTGATGTCTTTTCGTACGTTTCAGGTACAAAACATGATATCTCAGTGTCAAAGCCCAAATACGAAAACTCAGAAAAAATCGGAGACTTGAGCAAAATTGGGCAAAAAAGAGCTCTAGTCGGTCGACTGGGAATTTCCCCTACACCAGTCGATCGACTGGATACACAAACATGATAGGTGCTCAACATCACCCATCGAGTCGGTCGACTGGACCTCCAGTCGGTCAAGTAAGAAGAAGCTTCAGTGCTCGTCAACTCCTCGCCCATCGAGTCGGTCGACAGGACCTCCAGTCGTCCGAGTTGACGAACACTTCAGAAGGCTCTCCAAGTTTGTCAATCGAGTCGGTGGACAGGGAAACCAGCATCGGCTAGTCGACCGACTGGGATTGCTATAGTACCGGATTTCAGCCGAGCCTATAAATAGAAAGAGGCAATTTTGACCTGGAGATCTGTCATTGACAGATGCTCGTCGTTAGAGCAAATGTGCAAAAGTTAATTTATTAGTCCACTACTTGAGACTTCACTATTGGGTAGTAAAGCGGTAAGTAGGGGTCGAACCCAAGGGAATTAGTGGATAGTTGTTCTTTGAGGAATTTGTACAGAAATGTAAGTGCGATTGGGGTTGATTGTGGTTTTAGTACTGAAAAGTAAATTACTAAAAAATAAAGAAAGTAAATACTGAAAAGTAAATTGCTGGAACAGTCGAATTCAATATCAACTGATCAATATACTTTTGGTACTGGCCACACGCTATAAGCGTAATGCGTACCAAAGATATATTGGGTTAATATTGAAAGCGTCTGTAGTAAGCGTACTGAAAGTAAATGACTGAAAAGTAAATGACTGAAAAGTAAATGACTGAAAAGTAAATGTGTGAAAAGTAAAGTACTGAAAGTAAACAGTTGATAATAGGACTGAAAGTAAAGTGACAGGTTGTGAATTGATTAATGGAAAGATTCGGTTTTAGGGGCCTTGTATCGTAGTCCGTTCATCATCGACCTCTAATGATCGTTCTAAGCGTTCAAAGATGTATCAAGGCCATTTCTAGCACTCGACTTGCCACATCGTCTAGTCCTTTTGAAGACATAGACCACTTGTTCTATTTGGGCTAATTCCTCCTTTCGAAGACATCGACTTGCCACACTTGTTCTGCATTCAGCGTCTGATCGTGACCTTGGACTGACTCGTAATATCTTTTCAGCGTAAAATCCTCTCCTTAGCGTGTATTCTCTCTAGAGTCCAAAATACCCTGTAGAAATATATCGGAACTAACAAGCAAAAGTTAAATAGACAAACAGTCTAATTTAGTGGGTTTAACTGTGTTTATGATTCGTATAATTATGGTCCATCAAGTATCTTAGCTTATGTGCATCCATTTGATCAATCATTTCCGATCAACCAAATGGTGTTTAAAAGAAGTTGAACTCCATAGAAAAGCTGTGCTCTTTCGAGCCTCCACTTAACCACGTATGTTCACGAACCCCATGGAAGAGCTTTGCTCTTTCGAGCCTCCACTCAACTAATAGTGTTCTAACCTATTTATGGCACATAGAACAAGTTTTGAACACAATAGAAGCACTAAGAAAAGGGTCTAAAACGTTTTATGATACAAGCACACCCCTTCAACTGAATGAAGGGTTTAGCTACGATTATCCATGGAAGAGGATATCATAGCTAAGTGCTTAAAAGTAAATGGTTTTGAAATCAAAGACAAGGAAAATAACAAAGAGGGTTTCGGTTTTGAAAGACAAGAAAGTAAAGAGGAGAATACTCAAGAACCAACAGGAGTAAACTCAAGAACAACAAGAGTACTCAAGAACCAACAAGAGTACTCTAGAACAAACTTGGAGCTTTCAATATCAAAGTAAAGTGTTTACAAGGATTGTGCCTAAAATCTAGAGAGATTTTCTATAAGGACTAGAGAATATGGAACATGGGACTCAAACTAGGACTATGGGACATTGAACAAAGGAGAGGGGATGTTGTATTTATAGGCAAGGGGGAGGAGGGGAGCCAAACACATGGCAAAGGGGGAGAGCTCCTCCCAAAGCCGCCGGCCATGTGGCATCATCCCAAGCAAAGCCGCCGGCCATGAGGTGGAGGAGGAAGTGAGTGGGTTGTGATATTTGTTTCTCAAAAGCCATCGGTTCCCCCATAATCTCCGGTTAGACCTTGGTTGCATCATGGTTGCTTCTTGGTTGCAATCAAAAGACAAGGCACAAGCCTTGCACATGGGTGGCTAGACTTGGCATTCACTTGAGTTCTTGATCTTTGTTGAGGTTTGGAACAAGTCATTGGGACATGTTTGAGTGATTCCACGTTGGGTTCATGAAGGTTGTAAAGCCGGAATCTGGTCGTGGCCTGGAATGACTTGTAATCCATTTTTAGCTTTAAGAACTCCTTTTTAGCTCGTTTCATCTCTAATCCTCGAAATAGCCTGTAGAACAAAAGTGAAACTAACAAGTAAAAGTTGTTAAGACAAGGCGTCTAATTTGGTGGGTTTAACTGTCTTGATGAATCATATAAATATGGTCCATCAAATCACCCCACACTTATACTTGTTCGTCCCGAACAATGCTATTTAAAAGAGGCACACACAATCCAAGTAAAAACTTTAAATAAGAAAGTGAGAATGTGGGACTAGATTTATCCTATTTATGCAATACTTATTTGTTACCAATCTAAACCGTGTAAATACTTAGAAGAAACTTGATACTTGTACCTTCGAGCTGAGATGCAAATTAATTCGGATGATTCGGGAGATAGCCCTTTTTAGGCTCCTGGACCGCATTCTCGGGACCGACTCGCACTATATGGTTTTCTTGTAGCTTTCTCTAGCACATGATTTGGTTCGGGTTTCAATGATCTGAGCTCTTTGATTTCCTTTTGATGAGGGACAGCTTTTGAAGTGATTTGGCCTTCGGCCTTCGATTTTGAATTGGAGTTTCTTCACTTTTGTTCGGTTAAAACCTTCACAATTTTGGGCCTTCGGCCTTTGATTTACTTCTTCGAACTTTGCTTCTTTGTGACTTGCTTGTCCACTTTCTCAACCTTTTGGGAGGTCCAATCATCGCCCGAGAGCATATGGAAATACCTCCCCGCTCTTTCTCATCCTCGCCGTTTCGCGCGGGTCAAGATGAGGGTTTATCATCTATTTTCCCGGCTACTAGGACTAGAGATAGGACGGTTTGATTCCCGTCCCGCCTCTTGCATAAACGCTGCATGGCGGAGATGACTCTAATCTCCATTGAAACACGAAGTGCATCCTCCACTGACTTTGTAAACCATATAGTGAAATTCGATCCTTCGAGTGCTTGCCAAGCCTCTCTAGGGCATTTTATATCAACTCCACATCCCCTGTATATCTCAACACAAAGGGACAAATGAGAAGTTACTTCCTAAGTTTTTATACAGTTGAGATTTCACAAGGTAAATGCATGAATTTCCAAGTTCATATTTTCAAAAAGATAATATTAAGGGAAAAGGAAAAAAGAAAGCATGTTAATTAACTATGTACAAAGGCGGTTCTCACCCCACACTTTTGAACGAAGGCGTGCCTCACAGCACGACTTAGTTCAAAAGTCAATTGCAAGCAAATATATACAGCAAAGGTGAGAATGACTTAAGGAAAAAACTAAATGACATAAAATAAAATGACTGAAAGTAAGATAAATGTCGGGTTACCTCCCGACCAGTGCCTTTGTTTAACGTCGTTAGCTCGACGATACCTCACTTAAGAGGGGTCTGGGTCCCATGGGCAGCTCAGGTCATATTTTGCCGCGGCTCCTACCTTGATTCTAGCCTTGATTCTCCCCGAGTTCTTGTGGGATGATGTGTTCGGGTCCTGTTCCCATTGTTCTGGTGGTTTCTCTTTCCTATCCTCCCAAGTTGGTGAGGAAGTCTTTACCATAGCTGCTGGTTTAGTTACTCTTACGGTCTCTCTTGGTAAGTCAGAAACTAGTGTATTGAGGTCCAAGGTGTGCACAATGTCCGGCGGTTTCCATGTACTTGGGCGGCCATTATTATCATCGATGTAGAAATTTGAAATTCTGCCTCCAAATGTAAGTGATAACAAGCCCTTGCCCATGTCGATCCTTGCCTTGGTGGCGTAGAGGAATGGCCGTCCCAATATGATTGTTGGAGGGTCGTCCTTGCAGGTATCTCCCGTTTGAATTACATAAAAATCCGCAGCAACGACGAGCTTCCCCACATGGAGTATTAGATATTCAAACACTCCAACCGGACGGATACACGACTTGTCCCCCAACTCGAGGGATATCCTTGGTGGCTTCAATGGACTACGCCCCAATGAGCAATATAGATGGTAGGGCAAAATGTTGACAGCAGCTCCAAGGTCAATCAGGCAATGATGAATTTCGGATTCACCGATAACACAGGTGACTGTGAAGGCTCCTGGGTCCTTATTCATTTCCATTTGTACCTCATGACTCCAAGTGAAGCGCTTCTCCGCTATCAGGCCATTTCGCCCATTCCTTGGCTCCAATCCCTTTTCTTCTTTGTTCTTTTGGGTAGAAGGATCTTCTTGGTAAATGCTTTGCTCTGATGCATAGATGTTAGGTGAGGAGTCTCTTCTGGGACCGTCAGAGTCTAAGCCTTCATTGTCATCCCACCCAGATGCTGGTACGTTAAAGTGTGTGGTTGGCGGAGGTGTCATGTTAACGGTGAACGCGTAGCGTCCATTGTCAGTATGTGTGACCCACATTCTGCCATCAATGGGTTGGTCTTCCTCTTGATTCCAATCAGGACGGAGCCTACGGTTGAAGTGCTTGACCGTAGGTTTGTAAGTTGCAGGTCCTCGTTGTTGTTTTGCCAGTAGAGCTGCAGTTTGTGCTTCTTTGAGTCTTTCTATGGCTATTAGTTCTCCGTATGACTGGGCATATGATTCATCTTCCCTCATCATACCAAGGAACTCTTCCTTATCTACTTCTGTAGTTGATAGTGAGGGTCGTGCTGCTTCTTCCAGCGCCTCCTTCATGTCTGACATCTTTACCATGCTAACATTCGCCTTTGGGCTCTGGATGGTTTGTGAAGGAAGTCTGCCAGGCTCATTAGTAAGGGCGGACATTGAGGTAGCAAGCTGGGACATTTGTTTCTTCAGGTCGGCTATTGCTCCATCATTTTTTGCTTGGTTTTGATGGACAGTAGCACTTAATTGATTCACGGTGCCTGACATTTGATTAATATTGCCCTGGAGCTCCTTCATCATGTCCTCAAGCCACTTGTTTGGTCCTTGCTGAATACTCGGGCCCGCCTGATATTGATTTGGTCCCTTCTGTTGATATTGGCCTGTCGGGTACTGGTTTGGTCTCTTTTAAGTGCTTCTTTTATTCCATTGTGATAATTTACACTGTTAAATGGCCCCATTCGAAAACAATTGGATGATGACAAAATTATCAAAGATTGATATTCGTTATTTCTATTCAACAAGGTACGAATAGTTACTTGATTTTGGATAAGGGGTTGTTGAATCCATGCCTTGGAATAAAACGGATTGATATAGGTGCGCCTTGATCCAGTATTATAGATCAACCATGAACCGGATGAATCGTTCCTTTTTCCGGTATACGAAAGGGGGGAGTTGACTAAGTCGATTCATATAAAATCGACTTAGTGTGACTTGAACTATTGATTGTGCCATGTAGATATATGTTATCTGCCACATTAGAATTCAGAACCAAATGTGGTCTTTGTTCTAACCACCGCGTAAGCCCCATACAGAGGATAGGCTGGTTAGAATCTTTTCTCTATGATCAAAAACTCAAATCTACTCGTGTCGTGCGTGAATAGGCTCCGTAAGATCCAGTATAATAAGTGATGTGGCCTGAGCCAAATTGTGTTTTTACTTAGTTAATAGTATGGAAATGCATCCATTTCCTTTGCATTGACCCGAGTTATGATACTATCGGAGTGAAACAAGGGATCTAACGGAGAAAAGGGGCTAGACTCTATTAGTAACAAGTAAATTCTTTGTATGTAAAAAGGGCTCGAGATACTTTGGGGATAAACACCAATTAATTGCAAAGATCTGAGACGACCCAGAAAGCACTTGATCCTGATCAACTTTGTATGTAAGCCTACTTGGGTATTGAGCATTTAATTATAAGAACTGCAGTGCTTGCAATGAATAATTGCAACTCCGGAAAATAGAATCCGTTCCATTCTTACATACGAATCATTCACATATGTCTAGATATCAATAACATATAGATTTTTCATTTTAGATGGATACATTTTTCTTTTTTGATACTTGCTCGAGCCGGATGATGGAAAATTATCATGTCCGGTTCCTTCGGGGGATGGATCGATAAGAATTCACCTATCCCAATAACAAAAAAACCTGACTTGAATGATCCTGTATTAAGAGCTAAATTTGCTAAAGGGATGGGCCATAATTATTACGGAGAACCCGCATGGCCCAATGATCTTTTATATATTTTTCCAGTAGTAATTTTAGGTACTATTGCGTGTAACGTAGGATTAGCGGTTTTAGAACCATCAATGATTGGTGAACCCGCCGATCCGTTTGCAACTCCTTTGGAAATATTACCTGAATGGTATTTCTTTCCGGTATTTCAAATACTTCGTACAGTACCCAATACGTTATTAGGTGTTCTTTTAATGGTTTCAGTACCTGCGGGATTATTAACAGTACCCTTTTTGGAGAATGTTAATAAATTTCAAAACCCATTTCGTCGTCCAGTAGCAACAACTGTCTTTTTGATTGGTACTGTAGCGGCCCTTTGGTTGGGTATTGGAGCAACGTTACCTATTGATAAATCCCTAACTTTAGGTCTTTTTTAAATTGATTCAATTGTGAAATAAAATAGCATCCTTTTTGTATCTAGGGAATAATCACTTCAAAGTGAATTCTCCCTAGATACATCTATTCTGAGGCTATGGATTTTCTTTCTGTTAAAGATTAAAAATAGCTTTTGATCATTTTTTATAAATAAAAAATGAAATAACCCTAATGTATTGAAAACTGATTTTTGGTAAATCCATTGTGAAATATTTTTCTAGAACGTCCAATATCTGCTTTACATCTTCTATGTGAAAATGTTCCATTTTCATAAGATCCTCTTGACTCTTATTCAAAAGGTCCAACAATGTATGTATATTAGCCCTTTTGAGGCAAATATAGATTTTGGGAGACAATTCTGATTGGTCAATAAAAATAGAATTGAATACTTTTTTGTTTTTGCTTAGTTTAGTCCATTTTTTATGAAAAGTAAAAAGGGGTAAAGTAACCTTGTGTTGATTGTCTTCTAAATGTAAGTTTGCTTCTTCCGCATGTATAAAAGGAATAAAAAAATCAATTAAGTTTGCTTCATGAAGTGCTTCTTTAGGAGTTAAACTTCCGTTTGTCCATATTTCTATATTGACAATGATTCTGTAACCAGCTTTTCCATTCATTTATTCCATAAGTAAGAAGTTTCTTATCTGTTAATTCCGAATCAAATATTCCTTGTACTCCAAAATCATCAGTTATTTTATCTTTAAGAAAAAGAGCTGTTTCATGATATTGACGTGCAGATCTTAATCTTAAGTTGTATAAGTTAAAAATGCGGCTTTGTGATAATTTATACCCTACAAAGGCTTGTGATAAAGAGGATAAGTCAAAAAACAAGGTCCCCTTTGTTGATACTGGCCCGTCGGTGGGGTGTTCTGGTTGTACTGCCTGTGGGGAGGTTGGTAGAATGACTGAGCTGGTTGAGGTGCGGCTTGTTGTGTCTCCCTCGGAGGATGGTTCTCGTTTCGCCAATTAGGGCCGGTTACTTGACCATACTGTCGACTTCCTTCGGCTTTGTTTTTGTTGTTATTGTACCCTTGGTATCCTCCCACTGCATTGGCCTCCATTGGGTCCTCTTCAATCAAAGTTGGGCATGCGTCAGTCTTGTGATCCGTAGAGCCACAAAACTCGCAAGGTTTCATTTGAGCTGGCTGCTTTCGTAGGATTTGCATCATCATTTCCTTTATTTGTTTCATCTCCTCTGTCATGGAGTTCATTGGTATTTCGGCTCGTGCTATGTTCTTTGTTCGGGAGAACTCATCTTGCCGAGTGGTCTCCTCTCTAAACCGAGCATTTTCAGCAACGTCGGTGATGAGTTGCCTTATGCCGCTCAATGATAGTCTCATCATGGACCCTCCAGCTGAAGCATCAAGGAGCTTTTTGTCTAAGGGAGTCAGTCCATCAATCAGGTACTCGATGATGAGCTTCTCGGGAGTCCAAGAGTGCAGCAGCTTCTCTCCAGGTGGTTGAATTTTTGCAGGTAGTCGTACATGGTTTCATTAGGTCCCTGCCTTATGTCCTGCAGTTGCCTCCTTACTTGCATTGCTCTTCCCGCTAGGTAGTATTTGCCCAGGAATTTCTTTTGCATCTGAGCCCATGTTCTGATGCTTCCCGAAGGCAATGAAAGGAACCATTCGTTTGCCGAGTCAATGAGGGAAAAATAGAACGCCTTCAACTTGAAGTCGTCTATATTCACTCGATTAGGCTTTAGATTTTGGCAAATGCTATGTAAGCGTTGGAGATGAGTTGTCGCAGATTCTCCATGAGCTCCTGAGAACTTGGGCAAGTTGTGGGCCACCGATGCGTTGATGGTAATTTTTCCAGTTCAGGGCCCTCGTAAATGCACTAAGGCTGATTTTCGAAATCTGGGGCATTAAGTTCTCCCATAGTAGGTTCGCGGTAGTTGTTATCCCCATAGTAGTCATTAAAGATGGGTTCTTGTCTTGGCATTTGTCGATGTTGAGGGGGTGGGGGATGTCTAGGGGGTTGCACTGGACCAGCTTCATTTCGGTCCTCTGGTGGTCCTTCATTTCTTCGAACGGCCTCCCTATTACGAGCTCTTTGGTTTCGGATGAGTTGTTCCGGATCGTCAATAAATGGAGGCGGCGCCTCATTATTTCGATCGTACAGGTTCATCTCGTCGTCATCCTGATTGTCATGGTGGCTTCCTTCACGAGACAAGGTTATGCAGAAGCGAGTACAAAATCAAAGAACACTATCCGATTAATTCTAAATTCCCCGGCAACGGCACCAATTTTGACAGATGCTCGTCGTTAGAGCAAATGTGCAAAAGTTAATTTATAAGTCCACTACTTGAAACTTCACTATTGGGTAGTAAAGCGGTAAGTAGGGGTCGAAGCCAAGGGAATTGGTGGATAGTTGTTCTTTGAGGAATTTGTACAGAATGTAAGTGCGATTGGGGTTGATTGTGGTTTTAGTACTGAAAAGTAAATTACTGAAAAGTAAAGAAAGTAAATACTGAACTGAAAGTAAATACTGAAAAGTAAATTGCTGGAACAATCGAATTCAATATCAACTGATCAATATACTTTTGGTACTGGCCGCACGCTATAAGCGTAATGCGTACCAAAGATATATTGGGTTAATATTGAAAGCGTCTGTAGTAAGCGTACTGAAAGTAAATGACTGAAAAGTAAATGACCGAAAAGTAAATGTGTGAAAAGTAAAGTACTGAAAGTAAATGTACTGAAAGTAAACAGTTGATAATATGACCGAAAGTAAAGTGACAGGTTGTGAATTGATTAATGGAAAGATTCGGTTTTAGGGGCCTTGTATCATAGTCCGTTCATCATCGACCTCCAATGATCGTTCTAAGTGTTCAAAGATGTATCAAGGCCATTTCTAGCACTCGACTTGCCACATCGTCTAGTCCTTTTCAAGACATAGAACACTTGTTCTATTTGGGCTAATTCCTCCTTTCGAAGTATCTTAGCTTATGTGCATCCATTTGATCAATCATTTCCGATCAACCAAATGGTGTTTAAAAGAAGTTGAACTCCACAGAAAAGCTGTGCTCTTTCGAGCCTCCACTTAACCACGTATGTTTACGAACCCCATGGAAGAGCTTTGCTCTTTAGAGCCTCCACTCAACCAATAGTGTTCTAACCTATTATATGGCACATAGAACAAGTTTTGAACACAATAGAAGCACTAAGAAAAGGGTCTAAAACGTTTTATGATACAAGCACACCCCTTCAACCTAATGAAGGGTTTAGCTACGATTATCCATGGAAGAAGATATCATAGCTAAGTTCTTAAAAGTAAATGGTTTTGAAATCAAAGACAAGGAAAAAACAAAGAGGGTTTCGGTTTTGAAAGACAAGAAAGTAAAGAGGAGAATACTCAAGAACCAACAGGAGTAAACTCAAGAACAACAAGAGTACTCTAGAACCAACAAGAGTACTCCAGAACAAACTTGGAGCTTTCAATATCAAAGTAAAGTGTTTACAAGGATTGTGCCTAAAATCTAGAGAGATTTTCTTCAAGGACTAGAGAATATGGAACATGGGACTCAAACTAGGACTATTGGACATTGAACAAAGGAGAGGGGATGTTGTATTTATAGGCAAGGGGGAGGAGGGGAGCCAAACACATGGCAAAGGGGGAGAGCTCCTCCCAAAGCCGCCGGCCATGTGGCATCATCCCAAGCAAAGCCGCCGGCCATGAGGTGGAGGAGGAAGTGAGTGGGTTGTGATATTTGTTTCTCAAAAGCCATCGGTTCCCCCACAATCTCCGGTTAGACCTTGGTTGCATCATGGTTTCTTATTGGTTGCAATCAAAAGACAAGGCACAAGCCTTGCACATGGGTGGCTAGACTTGGCATTCACTTGAGTTCTTGATCTTTGTTGAGGTTTGGAACAAGTCATTGGGACATGTTTGAGTGATTCCACGTTGGGTTCATGAAGGTGGTAAAGCCGGAATCTGGTCGTGGCCTGGAATGACTTGTAATCCATTTTTAGCTTTAAGAACTCCTTTTTAGCTCGTTTCATCTCTAATCCTCGAAATAGTTTGTAGAACAAAAGTGAAACTAACAAGTAAAAGTTGTTAAGACAAGGCGTCTAATTTGGTGGGTTTAACTGTCTTGATGAATCATATAAATATGGTCCATCAGTCATCTTGGGAAAAAAAGACAAGGAAAAGAGATCAAATCAAGGTCATCCATCACCATCCAACCAAGGAGGAGTGAAGATCAAAGGGAGATTCTAGGACTAGCCATCCTATTTCTATTCCTCTTCTATTCTCTTTGTGTTGTCATTAAACCCTACTCACATCATGTTGTCTTGCATGATGTGTGAGGAGTCTCCTTGTGTTTTTGGGGATTTACAACCCTCCTTGGTACTCAATGATCATGTATACACATTCTGGTTGCAATCTATGGAGTTGATTTCATTTTCACCAAGTGTTCTATTCATGATATGTTGCTAAGTGTTTGATGAAATGCCTAAGTGACATATTTACCTTAGAATCGTGATCTAAGTGTTGAAACAGCTTAGTGATGATTTGGATAATGTGGAAATGAACATACCTAGTGTTTATGAAAGTAAATGTATGGGTATGTGGTTAACCAAAGCTTAATGCCTATAGCATTTATTGCCTTAGGAAGATGTTCCAAGGATAATAGTGCTATAGAGTAAATCAATATCTTGACAAAGTGAGGTTCTAATTGAGATGGCTTGACTAGGATAGATCACACAATAGTTAGTCTACCCTAGCCCAAGCTAGGTTTGAACCAATCAACCCCTAAAGATAAATTAACTCTTGTATACATGATCGTTGGGAAGTTGCCAAGGAGGGAAGTAACCCCTCAAAACTCTCTTTAATTGAATTGAAACCCCCTTGAAAACATTTCATTACTTGTTTCTAGTTTAATAATCATCCTCATAATTGATTTAAAGGAATAGCCGAGATAAAAACTTGATTTACCTAGCGTATAATCCAATTACTCCCTTGTTGATCAAAATGCCATTTTGACGTGTAGCAAATTGTATAGTCAAAAGATATTTATAATTTGACCGGTAAGACCTGTGTTGAACCCAAGGGAGTAATTGGATTATACGCTAGCTAAATCAAGTTTTTATCTCGGCTATTCCTTCAAATCAATTATGAGGATGATTATCAAACTAGAAACAAGTAATGAAATGTTTTCAAGGGGGTTTCAAATCAATTAAAGAGAGTTTTGAGGGGTTACTCCCCTCCTTGGCAATTTCCCAACGATCATGTATACAAGAGTTAATTTATCTTTAGGGGTTGATTGGTTCAAACCTAGCTTGGGCTAGGGTAGACTAACTATCGTGTGATCTATCCTTGTCAAGCCATCTCAATTAGAACCTCACTTTGTCCAGATATTGATTTACTCTATAGCACTATTATCCTTGAAACATCTTCCTAAGGCAATAAATGCTATAGGCATTAAGCTTTGTGATGGACCAGAATTATACGAATCATAAACACAGTTAAACCCACCAAATTAAACTATTTGTCTATTTAACTTTTGCTTGTTAGTTCCGATAATTATCTACAGGGTATTTTGGAGTCTAGAGAGAATACACGCTAAGGAGAGGATTTTACTCTGAAAATATATTACGAGTCATTCCAAGGTCACGATCAGATGCCGACTAAAGAAATCTCAAGATCCAGACATTGAATCACTCAAAACAAATCCAACCGAGGAGCAACCAAAGTCAGTCCGGAGCTGAAATACACCGATAGTTTTGTGAAAACATCACAAAAATCACCAAACTCCTCTTCTCCCCTCTAGATGACCGGCTACTTGGGGAAGAAGGATGACTCATGGGGTGGCTTTCCCCTCCCCTCCCCTCCATGACCGGCGGCTCCTCCTCCCCTTACTTCCAACCGGAGGCTTTAAGGAGACCATGGCTTTGTGCCATGTGTCCTCCTTCTCCTCCACACATCTCCTCCTCCCATGGCTATAAATACATGCCCCCCCTTTGTAAATCACATCCCACAATCCATACTTCACTTATCTCTCTAGATTTTGGCACTTTTGTAAGCTTTTGTTCTATATCTATAATACTCCTGTTGGTTCTTGAGTATTGTAGTTAGTTCTTGAGTACTCTTGTCGGTTCTTGTAGTACTCAAGCTTTACTTTTCTATTCTCGAGTACTCTTGTCGGTTCTTGAAGTACTCACCCCTTTCCTTTACTTACTGTCTTTCAAAAACCGCAAGTACTTAGCTATGGTATCCACCTCTATGGATATTCGTAGCTAAACTCTTCATTCGGTTGAAGGGGTGTACTTTTATCATAAAATGTTTTAGGCCGTATTTTAGTGCCTCTTCTTTGTATTCGAAACTTGTTCTATGTGCCATATATTAGGTTAGAACTTCCAAGGTTGAGTGGATGCTTGGAATGGCAAAGCTCTTCCGTGGGGTTCGTAAACATACTCGGATAAGTGGATGCTTGGAATGGCAAAGCTTATCTGAGGAGTTTGACCTTTCTTAAACACCATTTGGTTGGTCGGGAATGACTGGTCAAATGGATGCACATAGGCTAATATACCTTGGAATGGGGTATTAGGCTAAATAGAACAAGTGCTCTACGACCTTGGAATGGGCTAGACAGTGTGGCAAATCGAGTGCTTGGAATGGCCTTGATACACGTTTGAATACTTAGAAGGATCACTAAAGGTCAATGATAAACAGGCTATGATAAAAGGCCCCAGAAACGGAATGCTTTCCTTAGATTTAAAAAACCCCTTGCATTTACTTTCTTAGTATAATCTGCTCTATCAACTGCTCACCTTCCGGAGGACTTGCCGATCACGCAACAACCGCTGTAAGTCTTCTCTTTTATTTTCAGTATTTACTTTTTTGTCATTTACTTTTCCGCACTAAAAACCAAAAACAACCAAAAAAACACTTACTTTTCTGCACTAAAATCTCAATCAACCTAAAACACGCTCCCTCGCTGTACGATTCCCTCAAAGAATAACTTATCCCCCTAATTCCATTGGGTTCGACCCCTACTTACCACTTGCTACCCAATAGTAAGGTCACGAGTAGTGGAATATAAATTTGCTTTTGCACAGAGAACACCGCACCTTAACGACAGTGCGGTGGGCTCCGTCACTTTGGTTAACCACATACCCATACATTTACTTTCATAAACACTAGGTATGTTCATTTCCACATTATCAAAATCATCACTAAGCTCTTTCAACACTTAGATCACGATTCTAAGGTAAATATGTCACTTAGGCATTTCATCAAACACTTAGCAACATATCATGAATAGAACACTTAGTGAAAATGAAATCAACTCCATAGATTGCAACTAGAATGTGTATACATGATCAATGAGTACCAAGGATGGTTGTAAATCCCCAAAAACACAAGGAGACTACTCACACATCATGTAAGACAACATGATGTGAGTAGGGTTTAATGACAAAACAAAGAGAATAGAAGAGGAATAGAAATAGGATGGTTAGTCCTAGAATCTCCCTTTGATCTTCACTCCTCCTTGGTTGGATGGTGATGGAAGACCTTAATTTGATCTCTTTTCCTTGTCTTTTTTTCCCAAGATGACAGATCTCCAGGTCAAAATTGCCTCTTTCTATTGATAGGTGACAACACTGCCTTGTCGCGAGGCAATGTGTACAAATAAATTTATAAGTCCGCTACTCACGACTTCACTACTGGGTAGCAAGTGGTAAGTAGGGGTCGAACCCTAGGGAATTAGGGGGATAAGCTATTCTTTGAGGGAATTGTACAGTGAGGGAGAGTATTTTTTGGTTGATTGAGGTTTTAGTGCGGAAAAGTAAGTGTTTTTTTGGTTGGTTTTGGTTTTTAGTTCGGAAAAGTAAATGACAGAAAAGTAAATACTGAAAATAAAAGAAAAGACTTACAGCGATTGTTGCGTAATTGGCAAGTCCTCCGGAAGGTGAGCAATTGATAAGCAGTTTATACTAAAATTGAAAGGAAGTGCAGGTGGTGTTTAAATCTAAGGAAAGCATTCGATTTCGGGGGCCTTGTATCATAGCCTGTTTATCATTGACCCTTATTGATCCTACTAAGTATTCAAACGTGTATCAAGGCCATTTCAAGCGCTCGATTTGCCACACTGTCTAGCCCATTTCAAGGTCGTAGAGCACTTGTTCTATTTAGACAAGCACCCCATTTTAAGGTATACTAGCGTACGTGCATCCATTTGATCAATCATTTCTGATCAAACCAAATGGTGTTTTAGAGAGGTCGAACTCCTCAGATAAGCTTTGCCATTTCAAGCATCCACTTACCCGAGTATGTTCACGAACCCCACGGAAGAGCTTTGCCATTTCAAGCATCCACTCAACCTTGGAAGTTCTGACCTAATATATGGCACATAGAACAAGTTTTGAATACAAAGAGGCACTAAGAGTATAGCTTAAAACATTTTATGATACAAGTACACCCCTTCAACCGAATGAAGAGTTTAGCTACGAATATCCATAGAGGTGGATACCATAGCTAATTACTCGAGGGTTTTTGAAAGACAGTAAGTAAAGGACAATACTCAAGAACCAACAGGAGTAAACTCAAGAACTACTAGAATACTCAAGAACCAACAGGAGTATTATAGATTTCAAACAAAAGGGTACAAAAGTGCCCAAAAGTCTAGAGAGATAAGTGAGTGTGTTGTGTGGATTGTTGGATTGTGATTACAAGTGAAGGGAGCATGGTATTTATAGGCTTGGAGGAGTGAGACTTGTGGAGGAAGTAAGGACACTTGGCACCACATCCATGGAGGGAGGAGGAGCCGCCGGGGGTGACTCACCTGGCCAAAAGCCGCTGGCCCTTAGGTGGCTTTGAGCTCAAAGCCGCCGCCCATGTGGCAAGGGGAGAGTGATGGAGAGCTTTGTGATCTTTTCCCCAAAAGCCATCGGCCTTTTCAGCTCCAAACTGACTCTGGTTGCTCTTTGGTTGGATTTGTTTTGAGTGATTCCATGTCAGGTTCATGATATTTCTTTAGTCGGCATCTGGTCTTGACCTTGGAATGACTCGTAATATCTTTTCAGCTTAAAAACTCCTCCTTAGCCTGCATTCTCTCTAGACTCCAAAATACCCTGTAGATAAATATCGGAACTAACAAGCAAAAGTTAAATAGACAAAGAGTCTAATTTGGTGGGTTTAACTGTGTTTATGATTCATACAATTATGGTCCATCAGATCACCCCACACTTTTAGTTGTTCGTCCCGAACAATGCTATTAAAGGGCGGCACACACTATCTAAGTAAACTTTTAAAATATGAAAGTGAGACTGTGGGACTAGATTTATCCTAATTCATGCATTACTACTTATTACCAAATTAAACCGTGTAAATAAATAGAAGAAACTTGATACTTGTACCTCCGTGCTGAGATGCAAATTAATTCGGATGTTTCGGGAGATAGCCCTTTTTAGGCTCCTGGACTGCATTCTCGGGACCGTCTCGCACTATATGGTTTCCTTGTAGCTTTCTCTAGCACGTGATTCGGTTCGGGTTTCACAGATGAGTTGAGCCTTTTTGATTTTCTTTTTGGCGAGGGACAGCTTTTTTGTCGTGAATCGGCCTTTGGCCTTTGATTTGACTCCTTGAGTACTTCACTTTTGTTCGGTTAAAACCTTCACAATTTTGGGCCTTTGGCCTCTTGATTTGCTTCTTTGAGCTTTTGCCTTTTTGTGGCTTGCTAGTCCATTTTCTCAAGCCTTTTTGGGAGGTCCAATCGTCGCCCGCAAGCATATGGAAATACCTCCCCGCTCTCTCTCATCCTTGCCGTTTCGCGCGAGTCAAAATGAGGGTCGCTCATTTATTTTCCCGGCTACTTTGACTAGAGATAGGACGGTTTGATTCCCATCCCGCCTTTTTTCTGCATAAACGCTGCATGGTGGAGATGACTTCAATCTTCACTGAAACCCGAAGTGCAGCCTCCACTGACTTCGAAAACCATATAGCGAAATTCAGTCCTTTGAATGCTTGCCAAGCCTCTCTAGGGCATTTTCTATCAACTCCACATCCCTAGTTTATCTCAGCACAAAGGAACAAATGAGAAGTTACATTCTAAGTTTTTAAACAGTTGAATTTTCACAAGGTTAATGCATGAATTATGATCTATCTTTTTCACATTCTCAAGTTCATATTTTCAAAACGATAATATTAAGGGAAAAGGAAAAAGAAAAACATGTTATGTACAAAGGTGGTTCTCACCCCACACTTTTGAACGAAGGCGTGCCTTTCAGCAAGACTTAGTTCAAAAGCCATGCAAGCAGATATTATATGAGAAGGAAATGACATTAAGGAAAAGGGAAGAAAAGATGACATGGCATGAGGCTGGATAATCGAGGGAGTTCGGCTGGGGCCTTGAACTCTTGGCATAGGCCTAGCTGGCTTGATGTTGCACCCATAACCGATTCCTGAATAGTCATTTCATTCTATGCACCAAGTGGGTGAGAGCGACTTATTGAAAAAAACTAAATGACAGAAAATAAAAGTACTGAAAGTAAGATAGGTGTCGGGTTACCTCATGACCAGTGCCTTTGTTTAACGTCGTTGGCTCGACGCATGGGGATCATTGTTTTGGATCCCATGGGTGGCTCAGGTCGTAGTGTTTTGGAGTTAAGTTGCCCTCGCCGTGGTAATGTTTGACTCTCTGCCCATTCACCGTGAATTTGCTTCCATCGTTTGGGCTTTCTAGCTCAATTGCCCCATGGTTGAATACCTTAGTTATTGTGAAAGGGCCGGTCCATCTAGATTTAAGCTTTCCGGGCATCAATTTCAGTCGCGAGGAGAAGACCAGTACTTATTGTCCCTCCTCAAATGAGCGTCGGAGGATGAATTTGTCATGATATAATTTGTTCCTCGCCTTATAATCTGTTTGCCCTTTATAGGCTTCAAGCCGCAATTCCTCAAGCTCACACAGATTAAGTTTCCTATCCAGTCCGGCAGCTCTTAAATCTGGATTGCAATGCTTGAGCGCCCAATAGGCTTTATGTTCTAATTCCATCGGAAGGTGGCATGCCTTCCCATAAACAAGTCGAAAGGGGGAGGTTCCTATTGGTATCTTGTATGCTGTCTGATAAGCCCAAAGAGCTTCATCTAGCCTCTGACTCCAATCTTTCCTGCCCAGCTTTACCATTTTTTCCAAAATTCCTTTGATTTCGCGGTTGGAGATCTCTGCTTGACCATTAGATTGGGGGTGATATGCCGTGGACGTCCGGTGGTGGACATGGTAGCGTTTTAAGGTAGCAGTCATCATGCGGTTGCAGAAATGAGTTCCTTGGTCACTTATTATGGCCTTGGGTACCCCGTACCTACAGAACAGGTTAGTGCGCAAAAATTCTATGACAGTCTTTGCATCGTCGTACCTTATGGCCTTGGCTTCTACCCATTTTGACACATAATCTACAGCAACTAAAATGTAAGTATACCCGCATGAAACTGGGAATGGTCCCATAAAATCAATACCCCAAATGTCGAAAACATCGTTGACTAATATGGGTACTTGAGGCATCTCATTTCTAGCTGACACATTTCCTACTCTTTGACACTTATCGCATTTTTTACAATTTTCATAGGCATCTCTAAATATACTTGGCCAAAAAAAACCGCTATCTAGGATTTTTCTAGCGGTTCTCCTAGGTCCGAAGTGTCCTCCACATGCAAACTCATGGCAGAAGCTAACGACAGAAGCTATTTCATTATCGGGGATGCATCTCCTAAGTATTTGATCTGCTCCTATTTTCCATAAATAGGGATCATCCCATAAGTAATGTCTAGCGTCATGCATAAGTTTCATGCATTGTGCTTTAGTAAAAGAGGGAGGAAATGTACCTCCTACAAGGTAGTTGACGATTGACGCGTACCATGGCACCTTGGTTGAGATTGCATAGAGATGCTCGTCTGGAAATGACTCAGTTATGTGTCCTTCTTCTTCCTTTCGGACAATCCTGCTTAGGTGGTCGGCCACAGTATTCTCGATCCCCTTTTTGTCCCTTATTTCCACATCGAATTCTTGCAGTAGTAATATCCACCGAATGAGTCTTGGCTTCGCCTCCTTTTTCCTCATTAGGTAACGGATGGCAGCATGGTCAGAATAAACTATCACTTTTGCTCCAAGCAAATAGGGTCTGAATTTTTCCAGAGCGAATACTACTGCAAAGAGTTTCTTCTCGGTGGTGGAGTAGTTCCGTTGGGCAGGATCTAGGGTTCGTGAGGCGTAGTAGATCACACCCGCCTTCTTATCAATCCTTTGGCCGAGAACTGCTCCCACAGTAAAGTCGCTTGCGTCGCACATGATCTCAAATGGTTTTTTCCAATCCGGAGTTTGGATGACGGGTGTGCTAGTGAGGGCCTTTTTGAGCTCATTAAAGGCTTCCTTGCATGCATTGGTGAATTCAAAAGGAACTTCTTTTTGGAGAAGAGTGGATAGAGGCAACGCCTTTTTGGAGAAGTCCTTGATGAATCGTCGGTAGAATCCCGCATGCCCAAGGAAGGATTGGATGTCTCGGACAGTGGATGGGTATGGTAGAGTCATGATCAGGTCTATTTTAGATTTATCCACCTCTATGACTTCTTGTGAGACGACGTGCCCTAAGACTATTCCATGAGTTACCATGAAGTGGCATTTCTCGTAATTGAGCACGAGGTTCATTGAGACACATCGTGCCAGAACTGTGTTCAAGTTATCTAGGCAAGCGTCGAATGTATTGCCATAGATGGTGAAGTCGTCCATAAAGACTTCAATGAACTCCCCGATCTTGTCTGAAAAGATGCTGGTTACTACCCTTTGGAAAGTCCCCGGGGCATTGTAAAGGCCGAATGACATTCTTCTGAAGGCGAATGTACCGAATGGGCAGGTGAATGTAGTCTTTTCTTGGTCCTCAGGTGCTATGGGGATCTTGTTGTATCCTGAGAACCCGTCCAAGAAGTAGAAATATGGCTTGCCTGCCAGCCGGTCTAGCATTTGATCGATGAATGGTAGGGGGAAATGGTCTTTTCTTGTGACAGCGTTTAATTTCCTGTAGTCGATGCACATTCTCCAGCCATTCTTGATCCTTGTTGTTACCATTTTTCCTTCGGCATCTTTCTCGACTGTGATCCCACTTTTCTTTGGGACCACGTGGACAAGACTCACCCATTGGCTATCTGATATGGGATAGATAACGTCCACATCTAGTAGCTTTTGTATTTCCTTTTGGACGATTTCCATCATGATTGGGTTGAGTCGTCGTTGAGGTTCTCTTAATGGCTTAGCTCCATCCTCGAGTAGAATACGGTGCATACATACCGCTGGGCTAACTCCTCTCAAGTCGGCTAGAGTCCATCCAATCGCCAACTTGTGCTGTCTCAGTACTTTTATAAAACTACGTTCCTGGCCTGCTTCCAAGCCACTTTTGATGATTACCGGGAGTGTGTTATTATCCCCAAGGAAAGCGTACTTCAGATGCTCGGGCAGGGGCTTCAATTCTATTTTGGGAGCTTGCATCACTGAGGGTAAAAAAGTATTGGATTTGAATAATTTTACCTCGTTGACTTCATATCCTGGTGTGAGAGGCTCCGAGATTGTTAAGTGGGCCAGCGTTTCTTGTAAGCCTTTGGTCAATTCGTATGAGCTTTCGGCTCCATTGAGTATGGCTTCTAAGGGATCTGCTCTTGGTTCTGATTGAACTTCTTGGATCAGGTCGTCCAAAGCATCGAGGGCGTGTACTTCCTCGAATTCCATAGGGTGCTTCATTGCTCAGAATATGTCAAAGTTGAAGACTTCTCCTTCTACTTCCATTGACAGCATTCCACTTCCACATTCTCTCTTCATTTGTGATGTTTTGAGAAATGGACGGCCGAGAAGGATGGGAGCATGATCTGTAGGTCCGCCATTCTCCATCTTTAAGACGTAGAAGTCTGCTGGAAACACTAATTTGCCTACTTGAAGCAAGACGTCTTCTATTTTGCCCTCGGGCTATTTGCATGACCGATCTGCTAGTTGAATAGTGAGACCGGTGGGTTTGAGCGGCCCAATCTTAAGACATGAGTAGATAGAGAAGGGAAGAACATTGATTGATGCTCCAAGGTCTAGCATGCAGTTCTCGATCCTGATGTTGCCAATGGTGCATGGAATGGTGTAAGTTCCTGGATCTCCACATTTGGGGGGCACTTTTCATTGTATGACAGCCGACACGTTTTTACTCATCAGCTCTTGATCGTATCTAGTACTCCTCCTCCGGTTGGTGCAAAGTTCTTTTAAAAACTTGGCATACCGAGGAATTTGCTTGATGGCTTCCAAAAGGGGAATGTTGATTTTGACTTTGCTGAACAACTCAAACACGTCCTCATCCATGACATTTTGTTTTTGCACGCGAGCAGGTACTGGAAATGGAAGTGTTACGCTGATTTTAGGGGTTTCGGTTCTGGGCACTGGCCATGGCCTGTGTTCCTTGGACGTATTCTCTTCTTCTTCGGTTACGTCCCGCTCTTCCTCAAATATGTCGTCCTCTTTATCGGCCGCATCATCCTCTAGAGTTTCGAGAGATTCGGGCCTCATTTGCTCTTCTCCGAGCAACCTTGGGTCTTTGTCCTCCTCTTGCTCCAAAGGTTTGCCGACAAGCGTTTTTCCACTCCTAAGAGTCAAGGTATTCACATCTTCCATGATTTGGATGGTTTGTGAAAGGAGTCTGCCGGACTCATTAGCATGTGCAGTCACTGAGGCAGCGAGTTGGGAGATGTCCTTCTTCAAGTCCGATAATTCTCCCTTTGTTTTGGCTTGGTTTTGATGCATAGTAGTGCTCAACTGCTGAACAGTCCTTGACAATTGCGTTATCATGTCCTCAAGTGACTTGTTTGGTCCTTGATGATTGCTCGAGTTTGCTTGGTATTGGCCTGCTGGTGGGGCGTCCTGGT
Source organism: Rhodiola kirilowii (assembly GCA_033675215.1). Lineage (NCBI taxonomy): Eukaryota > Viridiplantae > Streptophyta > Magnoliopsida > Saxifragales > Crassulaceae > Rhodiola > Rhodiola kirilowii. The sequence continues at coordinate 29,760,557 of CM066194.1, read as the reverse complement.
TGTACTGTTGGTGGATCGGTTGATAGAATGACTGGGCTAGTTGAGGGACAGCTGGTTGTATTTCTTCTTGAGAATATCTGTTGTTATGCCAGCTCGGTTTGGTTGCTTGATCATACTGTCGGCTTGGTTTGTTTTTTTCGTTGTCATTGTATCCTTGATATCCTCCTAATGCATTGGCCTCCACCGGGTTGACTTCGATCATAGTTGGGCGTGCATCAGTCTTGTGGTCCGTAGAGCCACAAAACTCGCAAGGTCTTACTTGAACTGTCTGCTTTTGTAAGAGATGCATCATCATTTCCTTCATTTGTCTCATCTCTTCTGGCATGGAGTTTACTGATGTCTCGGCTTGTGATACATTTTTTGTTCGGAAGAATTCATCTTGACGAGTAGTCTCCTCTCTAAACCGAGCATTTTCAGCAACCTTGGTGATGAGATCCCTTATGCCACTTAATGATAGATTCATCATGGATCCTCCAACTGAGGCGTCTAGGAGCTTTTTGTCTAACTCAGTTAGTCCATTAATTAGGTACTCGATGATGAGCTTCTCGGGTAGTCCAAGAGTGCAGCAGCTTCTTTTCAGGTGGTTGAATTTCTCCAGGTAGTCGTACATGGTTTCGTTAGGTTCCTGCCTTATGTCCTGTAGTTGCCTTCTTACTTGCATTGCTTTTGTCGCTGGGTAGTATTTGTCCAGGAATTTACCTTGCATCTGAACCCATGTTCTGATGCTTCCCGAAGGTAATGAAAGAAACCAGTCGCTTGCCGAGTCAACGAGGGAAAGATAGAACGCCTTTAACTTGAAGTCATCTATATTCACTCGATTGGGCTTTAGAATTTGGCAAGTGCCATGTAAGCGTTGGAGATGAGTCATTGCTGATTCTCCATTAGTTCCTGAGAACTTTGGCAAATTGTGGACCAATGACATGTCGACGGCAATGTTTTCTAGTTCAGGGCCCTCGCAAATGCACCACGGCTGCATTGCGAAATCTGGGGCATTGAGTTCTCCCATAGTAGGTGCATGGTAGTTGTCATCCCCATAGTAGTTATCATGGCTTCCTTCGCGAGACATGGTTGTTTCGAAGCGAGTATCGATTCAAAGAACTACTCCGATTAATTAACTAATTCCCCGGCAACGGCGCCAATTTGACAACACTGCCTTGTCGCGAGGCAATGTGTACAAATAAATTTATAAGTCCGCTACTCACGACTTCACTACTGGGTAGCAAGTGGTAAGTAGGGGTCGAACCCAAGGGAATTAGGGGATAAGATATTCTTTGAGGGAATTGTACAGCGAGGGAGTGTATTTTTTGGTTGATTGAGGTTTTAGTGCAGAAAAGTAAGTGTTTTTTTTGTTGGTTTTGGTTTTTAGTGCGGAAAAGTAAATGATAGAAAAGTAAATACTGAAAATAAAAGAGAAGACTTACATCGATTGTTGCGTGATTGGCAAGTCCTCCGGAAGGTGAGCAGTTGATAAGCAGTTTATACTAAAATTGAAAGTAAGTGCAGGTGGTGTTTAAATCTAAGGAAAGCATTCGGTTTCGGGGGCCTTGTATCATAGCCTGTTTATCATTGACCCTTAGTGATCCTACTAAGTATTCAAACGTGTATCAAGGCCATTTCAAGCGCTCGATTTGCCACACGGTCTAGCCCATTTCAAGGTCGTAATGCACTTGTTCTATTTAGACTAGCACCCCATTTCAAGGTATACTAGCCTACGTGCATCCATTTGATCAATCATTTCCGATCAAACCAAATGGTGTTTTAGAGGTCGAACTCCTCACATAAGCTTTGCCATTTCAAGCATCCACTTACCCGAGTATGTTCACGAACCCCACGGAAGAGCTTTGCCATTTCAAGCATCCACTCAACCTTGGAAGTTCTGACCTAATATATGGCACATAGAACAAGTTTTGAATACAAAGAGGCACTAAGAGTATAGCCTAAAACATTTTATGATACAAGTACACCCCTTCAACCGAATGAAGAGTTTAGCTATGAATATTGACAGCACTGCCTTGTCGCGAGGCAATGTGTACAAATAAATTTATAAGTCCGCTACTCGTGACTTAACTATTGGGTAGCAAGTGGTAAGTAGGGGTCGAACCCAAGGGAATTAGGGGGATAAGTCTTTCTTTGAGGGATTGTACAGGCGGGTAACGTGATTTTAGGGTTGATTGAGGTTTTAGCGCGAATAACTACGTGACTTTTTGGTTGGTTTTGATTTTTAGTGTGGAAAAGTAAATAAAAGAAAAGTAAATACTGAAAATAAAGGAAGACTTACAGCGATTGTTGCGTGATTGGCAAGTCTTGCGGAACGTCAGCAGTTGATAGTGCAGTTTATACTAAGAAAGTAAAGTGCAGGTGGTGTTTTAAGTCAAGAAAAGATTCGGTTTCAGGGGCCTTGTATCATAGTTGTTTATCATTGACCGCTAATGATCATACTACGTGTTCAAAGATGAATCGAGGCTATTTCTAGCACAAGACTTGCAACATCGTTTAAAACACTTGTTCTATTTTAGACTAATTCATCCTTTCGAAGTATCTTAGCCTTATGTGCATCCATTTGATCTTCAGTTACGATCAACCAAATGGTTTTTGAAATAGGTCGAACTCCTCAGATAAGCTTTGTCCGTTAAAGCATCCACTTACCCGAGTATGTTCACGAACTCCACGGAAGAGCTTTGCCCGTTAAAGCTTCCACTCAACCTTGGAAGTTCTAACCTGTTATATGGCACATAGAACAAGTTTTGAACACAGAGAGGCACTAGGTGCATGGTCTAAAACATTGTATGATACAAGTACACCCCTTCAACCGAATGAAGGGTTTACCTACGAATATCTATGGGAGAGGACATCATAACTAAGTACTTGAAAAGGTTTTTGAAAGACAGTAAAGTAAAGTTTTCGGAAGTAAAGACAGTAAGGGAAAGGGGGTGAGTACTTCAAGAACCGACAAGAGTACTCAAGAATAATAAAGTAAAGCTTGAGTACTCAAGAACGATCTACAATATTCAAGAACCAACAAGAATATTATAGATTTCAAACCAAGCTTACAAAGTACCAAAACTAGAGAGATAAGTGTTTTTGAGATTTGAGGATGAAGATTACAAAGGGTGGAGGCATGTATTTATAGCCATGGAGGAGAGGAGGATGTGGTGGAGAGGAGCAACACTTGGCATCATCTCCATGGAAGCTCCATGGAAGGTTAAAGCCGCCGGTTGGAGGTAAGGGGAGGAGGAGAGCTTCCTCCTTTGGCCACCTGCTCCAAAAGCCACCGGTCACCTTGGGCAAAAGGATGAGTTTTGTGACGTTTTCACAAAACTATCGGTGTATTTCAGCTCTGGACTGACTTTGGTTGCTCTTCGGTTTGATTTGTTTTGAGTGATTCCATGTCAGGATCTTGAGATTTCTTCAGTCGGCGTCTGATCTTGACCTCGGAATGACTCGTACCATCTTTTCTGCGTAAGAACTCCTCCTTAGCGTGTATTCTCTCTAGTCTCTAAAATACCCTGTAGATAAATATCGGAACTAACAAGCAAAAGTTAAATAGACAAACAGTCTAATTTGGTGGGTTTAACTGTGTTTTTGATTCGTATAATTATGGTCCATCAGATCACCCCACACTTTTAGTTGTTCGTCCCGAACAATGCTATTAAAGGGCGGCACTAAGTAAGCTTTTAAAATATGAAAGTTAGACTATGGGACTTGATTTATCCTAATTCATGCATTACTTACTTATTACCAAATTGAACTGTGTAAATAAATAGAAGAAACTTGATACTTGTACCTTCGTGCTGAGATGCAAATTATTCTGGATGTTTCGGGAGATAGCCCTTTTTAGACTCCTGGACTGCATTCTAGGGACCGTCTCGCACTATATGGTTTTCTTGTAGCTTTCTCTAGCACGTGATTCGGTTCAGATTTCAATGGTTTGGTCTTTGATTTTCTTTTGGCGAGGGACAGCTTTTGTAGTGAATCGGCCTTTGGCCTTTGATTTGACTCTTTGAGTACTTCACTTTTTGTTCGGTTAAAACCTTCACAATTTTGGGCCTTCGGCCTCATGATTTGCTTCTTTGAGCTTTTTGCTTCTTTGTGACTTGCTAGTCCATTTTCTCAAGCCTTTTTGGGAGGTCCAATCATCGCCCGCAAGCATATGGAAATACCTTCCCGCTCCTCTCATCCTTGTCGTTTCGCGCGGGTCAAGATTAAGGTCGCTCATCTATTTTCTCGGCTACTTTGACTAGAGATAGGACGGTCTGATTCCCGTCCTCGCCTTTTTTCTTTTTGCATAAACACTGCATGGCGGAGATGACTTCAATCTTCACTGAAACCCGAAGTGCAGCCTCCACTGACTTCGAAAACCATATAGTTAGATTCAATCCTTCGAGTGCTTGCCAAGCCACTCTAGGGCAGTTTATGTCAACTCCACATCCCTAGTTTATCTCAGCACAAAGGGACAAATGAGAAGTTATATTCTAAGTTTTTAAACAGTTGAATTTTCACAAGGTTAATGCATGAATTATGATCTATCTTTTTCACATTCTTAAGTTCATATTTTCAAAAAGATAATATTAAGGGAAAAGGAAAAACATGTTATTTATTTACAAAGGTGGATCTCACCCCACACTTTTGAACGAAGGCGTGCCTTTCAGCACAACTTAGTTCAAAAGCCATGCAAGCAGATATTGTACGAGAAGGAAATGACATTAAGGAAGAGGGAAGAACAGAACTCCCTTTATTGTGTCGAATGACATGGCTCGAGGCTGGATAATCGAGGGATTTCGGCTGGGGCCTTGAACTTTTGGCGTAGGCCTGGCTAGCTTAATGTTGCACCCAAGTCCGATTCCTGAATAGTCATTTCTTCTATGCACCAAGTGGGTGAGAGCGACTTACGGAAAAAACTAAATGACAGAAAAATAAAAGACAGAAAGTAAGATAGGTGTCGGGTTACCTCCCGACCAGTGCACTTGTTTAACGTCGTTGGCTCGACAGTACCTCATTCCTGGATCACTGGTTTGGATCCCATGGGTGGCTTAGGTCATATTTCGCCACTGTTCCTGTGTTGATTTTTGCCTTGCCTTTCCCCGATTTCTTGTGAGATGATGTGCTTGGGTCCAGTTCCCATGGTTCTGGTGGTTTCTCCTTCCAACGTCTCTGAGATGGTGAGGGACCCTTTACTACTAGTCTCTTGAACTGGGTTTTCTGGTGTTTAGGGCTGCCTTGTCCAGTCATGGCGAAAACATGCTCCATCGAGGAGTCGTTCTGCTCAGGCCCTTTTCCCATTCTCCTTCTAGCCTCTTCATTGATCACATAGTTTTCAGCGATTTGCCTATTGATCGAGGGGAAAAGTTGGGAAGCTTGCATCTTAAGGCTTGGTTCTGCCTCGTTATGTCCGTTTGTGAGGATCTGGTCGTAGATGGTCTCGGAAGCTTGGGTGATGATAGCTGGGTATGGCTCGGGCAGCATGCTGGTGGTATTCTGGACTTTTTCCATTGCGGACACGGCATTCAGTTCCCCTGAAGGTTTTTCCTCGTTGCTCCCGATACTTTCTATATCCCAATCTTCTGATGGCTCGAGAGTCTCTTCTGATGGCTCGGGAGTCTCTTCTTCAAAGCTTTCTGCATCTGATTCGTCCATCTCGTCCTCTACAATGTCTTCTTCATTCTTTTCCAGACAAGCCTCTATCCTCTGTATTCCTCTATTAGGTCGGGGCATTGGCCTTCGTTTTGTGGCTTTGGCCAAGTCGTCTATAACATCCCACATTTGAGTCAGGGATAAGTGCATGGCTGATCCTCCCACTGCGTCACTGATCCTTGAGAACTCATCTTGCCTCATTCCACAGATGAATTTTTAAAGAAGGAATATTTCGGTAAATCCATGGTGCGGGCAGCGTGAGACGATGGTGTCATAGTACGTGTAGTATTCGTCCAAAGTCTCATCCCGGGATTGTTGAAGGCACATGATCTTCTCGCGGGTGTCATGTCGTAAGGATGGGGGGAGACTTCTTTCAAAAATTGAGCGCGAAGGTCCACATAATATTCAGCATGCTTAGCGGTTGACGTGTAATACCAAATTGTCGCGAAGTCAGTTAAAGAGAATTTGAAGCATTTTAACTTAAATTCCTCTAACATTTCGTTTTCATATTTTATGCGGCGACAATTATGGTGAAAGTTGTGGCAATGCATCACGGGGTCTTCTCCATCCGTACCTCCGGACAGAGGAAGATGTCTTGTTGTCCATGCATACGTAGTGGGTAGCGTCATGAGGAAATGAGAAGGAAAGGGAAAGAACAACTTATCCGACGGCTAATTCCCCGGCAACGGTGCCAATTTGACAGCACTGCCTTGTCGCGAGGCAATGTGTACCAATAAATTTATAAGTCCGCTACTCGCGACTTAACTACTGGGTAGCAAGTGGTAAGTAGGGGTCGAACCCAAGGGAATTAGGGGGATAAGTCGTTCTTTGAAGGATTGTACAGGCGGGGAACGTGATTTTAGGGTTGATTGAGGTTTTAGCGCGAATAACTACGTGACTTTTTGGTTGGTTTTGGTTTTTAGTGTGGAAAAGTAAATAACAGAAAAGTAAATACTGAAAATAAAGGAAGACTTACAGCGGTTGTTGCGTGATTGGCAAGTCTTGCGGAACGTCAACAGTTGATAGTGCAGTTTATACTAAGAAAGTAAAGTGCAGGTGGTGTTTTAAGTCAAGAAAAGATTCGGTTTCAGGGGCATTGTATCATAGTTGTTTATCATTGACCGCTAATGATCATACTACGTGTTCAAAGATGAATCGGGGCTATTTCTAGCACAAAACTTGCAACATCGTTTAAAACACTTGTTCTATTTTAGACTAATTCCTCCTTTCGAAGTATCTTAGCCTTATGTGCATCCATTTGATCTTCAGTTACGATCAACCAAATGGTTTTTGAAATAGGTCGAACTCCTCAGATAAGCTTTGTCCGTTAAAGCATCCACTTACCCGAGTATGTTCACGAACCCCACGGAAGAGCTTTGCCCGTTAAAGCTTCCACTCAACCTTGGAAGTTCTAACCTGTTATATGGCACATAGAACAAGTTTTGAACACAGAGAGACACTAGGTGCAGGGTATAAAACATTGTATGATACAAGTACACCCCTTCAACCGTATGAAGGGTTTACCTACAAATATCCATGGGAGAGGACATCATAACTAATTACTTGAAAAGGTTTTTGAAAGACAGTAAAGTAAAGTTTTCGAAAGTAAAGACAGTAAGGGAAAGGGGGTGAGTACTTCAAGAACCGACAAGAGTACTCAAGAATAATAAAGTAAAGCTTGAGTACTCAAGAACCAACAAGAGTACTCAAGAACGATCTACAATATTCAAGAACCAACAAGAATATTATAGATTTCAAACCAAGCTTACAAAGTACCAAAACTAGAGAGATAAGTGTTTTTGAGATTTGAGGATGAAGATTACAAAGGGTGGAGGCATGTATTTATAGCCATGGAGGAGAGGAGGATGTGGTGGAGAGGAGCAACACTTGGCATCATCTCCATGGAAGCTCCATGGAAGGTTAAAGCCGCCGGTTGGAGGTAAGGGGAGGAGGAGAGCTTCCTCCTTTGGCCACCTCCTCCAAAAGCCACCGGTCACCTTGGGCAAAAGGATGAGTTTTGTGACGTTTTCATAAAACTATCGGTGTATTTCAGCTCCGGACTGACTTTGGTTGCTCTTCGGTTTGATTTGTTTTGAGTGATTCCATGTCAGGATCTTGAGATTTCTTCAGTCGGCGTCTGATCTTGACCTCGGAATGACTCGTAACATCTTTTCTGCGTTAGAACTCCTCCTTAGCGTGTATTCTCTCTAGTCTCTAAAATACCCTGTAGATAAATATCTGAACTAACAAGCAAAAGTTAAATAGACAAACAGTCTAATTTGGTGGGTTTAACTGTGTTTTTGATTCGTATAATTATGGTCCATCAAATATACATAGAGGTGGATACCATAGCTAAGTACTCGAGGGTTTTTGAAAGACAGTAAGTAAAGGAGAATACTCAAGAACCAACAGGAGTAAACTCAAGAACTACTAGAATACTCAAGAACCAACAAGAGTATTATAGATTTCAAACAAAAGCGTACAAAAGTGCCCAAAAGTCTAGAGAGATAAGTGAGTGTGTTGTGTGGATTGTGATTACAAGTAAAGGGAGCATGGTATTTATAGGCTTGGAGTAGTGAGACTTGTGGAGGAAGTAAGGACACTTGGCACCACATCCATGGAGGGAGGAGGAGCCGCCGGGGGTGACTCACCATGGCCAAAAGCTGCCGGCCCTTAGGTGGCTTTGAGCTCAAAGCCGCCGCCCATGTGGCAAGGGGAGAGTGGTGGAGAGCTTTGTGATCTTTTCCCCAAAAGCCATCGGCCTTTTCAGCTCCGAACTGACTCTGGTTGCTCTATGGTTGGATTTGTTTTGAGTGATTCCATGTCAGGTTCATGATATTTCTTTAGTCGGCATCTGGTCTTGACCTTGGAATGACTCGTAATATCTTTTCAGCTTAAAAACTCCTCCTTAGCCTGCATTCTCTCTAGACTCCAAAATACCCTGTAGATAAATATCGGAACTAACAAGTAAAATTTAAATAGACAAAGAGTCTAATTTGGTGGGTTTAACTATGTTTATGATTCATACAATTATTGTCCATCAATAGGCTCGGCTGAAATCCGGTACTGTAGCAGTCCCAGTCGGTCGACTGGCCGATGGTGGTTTCCCAGTCGACCGACTCGATTGACAAACTTGGAGAGCCTTCTGAGGTGTTCGTGAACTCGACCGACTGGAGGTCCAGTCCACCGACTCGATGGGTGAGGAGTTGATTAGCGCTGAAGCTTCTTCTTACTCGACCGTTTGGAGGTCCAGTCGACTGACTCGATGGGCAATGTTGAGCACCTCTCCTGTTTGTGTATCCACTCGATCGACTAGTGCAGGGGAAATTCCCAGTCGACCGACTGGAGCTCTTTTCTGCCCAAAATTTGCTCAAGTCTCCGATTTTTTCCGAGTTTTCGTATTTGGGCTTTGACACTGAGATATCATGTTTTGTACTTGAAACGTACGAAAAGAGATCAAATGACATCAGATTATCGGCGGAAACGGACTAAAGCTATAGTGAGAAACGGGTATTAATAAGTCGAAAACTCGACTTATCAACACTCCACACTGAAGCTTTGTTTGTCCCGAACAAAGTATGCAAATATGTCAAGGGCATGCAAATGGCGAAATGCTAGTGGTGCTATGTTTTTCGTCTATTTGCCTCACTAGCTTTCACAAGGTCTCGATCATTATTGCTAAGCATGTTATTGAAAAGTAAATGCAAGTATGTACAACCTAACTAGCTCCTTTTCGTAGGCGTTACGAATGCATTTAGCATATTGACAAGCCGTCATTTAGCATATGCATTTAGCATATTGACAAATCAGACATGGATTCACGAACTTCTATCTTCTTCAAAGGTTTCTTGGTGGGATGATGCCAGATGAGTGGAATAGGCTTAATGATGCTGCGGCAGGAGGTTCGGTGAATAATTTAACCATGTCTGATTTGTAGGACTTGATAGAAGATATGTCAGAAAGCTCAAAACAAAATTAGGCCAAGCTGCTCAAAGAACTGGCAAACACGGTGCACCAAATCAAGGCCAAAGTCGAGGAATCATGGGCAATAGTAGAGGCGGCTCAAAAAGAAACTGCATGTCGGATCAATGAGATGCTCAAGCCAAGGGTGATCAAGGAAGAGCCTACATTAGAGCCCACAGAGCCGGCAGAGGATGAGGACCCATGGTTGACTAAAGAAGAGCTAAACTCAGATTACCCCGGGCACTTAGAAGAAAACGGCCCACTGGCGCATGAAGAAGAGCCGACCGAGCCACTCAAACCGGTCCTCACTGCCGAACTATCCGAGACATGCCCGGTCCTCACTGACGAGCTGCCCAAAAGAAGCCCGGACCTCACTGCCGAACTGGCTGAGACAGACCCAGTCCTCACGGACGGGCTGGTCGAGAAAGGCTTGGTCCTCGTGGCTGAAGTCCCCCAATTTAACCCTTTGTTTTCTATGCAGATCACGGCCACCAAAGATGATGTGATCAATGATGAGGTGCAAGGCGAGTTGGAGGCAAAACATGAGCCCGAGAAGCCGACAAAGGAGCGCTCACTCGCCACGACTCAACAAAGCGGCCCTGAAAACTCACTCATTCTGAAACGACCAATCATCTCTGCCACAAAGAAGAGGGTTAGCAAGGGCTCAAGATTGATGTCGCCTATGTTTGATGGCAAGATGCTGAACTTCCAAAATTGCAAAGATGCCAACCATTCAGACATGAAGAAGCGACAAAGACATGGCCCGGTGGAATGGAAACCCGGATGGAGGAACAAGAGACCACGGCTCAATGGACCAGTAGCTATGGTCAATAAGCCCTCACCTTCTCGGAAGTATGTGAAAGAGAACTCGCCGGAGCAATGGAGAACAGAACCGAACACATCACTCCATGAGAACTTTGGGGAAATCAAAGGAGCCGCCGAGAAGAAGTTCGACCTCACACCCCCATGGGATCCCAACTTATGATCCATGAATGAGGTACTGTCGAGCCAACGATGTTAAACAAAGGCACTCACCGGTAGGTAACCCGGCATATTTAGCTTTTTCTATGCATGGTTTAGTTTTCCAGTTTTATTTTCGTATATCATTTTGTTTCATACTCACCCCCTTTGTATTTGGGAAAGGAGATGTTTTTCTTATGCAGGGAACAAATGCTCATCATGCGTTCGCATGCCTTAAACATGCATTCACATGATCTCCTGCAAGCTAGGGAATTCGACCGCGTGCGAGCTCGCAAGGCCATTTGTGCGAGCGCACAACATTTCATGCGACGGGTCGAGTTTGTGCGAGCGCATGCTTGGAACTATGCGAGCGCACGCCTTGGACTTCGTTTGAATATGACTGAGCCGTAACCGAGAAGTACCGGGCCGCGCTCGAGAAGTTCCGGGCGGTGCCCGAGAGTACAGTTCCCAGCCGAACTCCCTCGAACATCAACCAAATTACGCTGTTCCGAGCCTTGTCGTTTGCTCCTAGAAACACGACAATGCAACGACATCATAAGGGGAGTTCCGTTCGACCCTTTTCCTTTATGTCATTTCCTTTGTTAACTTGTTTTTTGTGTTTTGAACTAAGTCGTTTCGTGAGGAACGGCTTTGTTCAAAAGTGTGGGGTGAGTAGTAGTTGCACATAGTAGTCAACACGTTTAAGAATACAAACTTTCATGATGTGAAATAGATAGATCCAATTACATGCATTTCCTTGTGAAATCTTAATTGTGTAAGAGCATGTGATTTAATTCTCTACTTGTCTTTGTGTGCCGAGATAATAGAGGATGTGGAGTTGAAAGAAATGCCCTAGAGAGGCTTGACAAGCACTCAAGGGACCGGATCTCAACTATATGGTTATAAGGACTCAGTGGAGGCTAGCACTTCGGGCTTGTTGGATTAGAGTTGGCTTCGCCGTGCAGCGTCTATGCAAGGGGCGGGATGAGAATCAGACCGTCCTATCTCTAGTCCGAGTAGCCAGGAAAAGAGGTGAGAGACCCTCATCTTGACCCGCGTGAAAACGACAAGGATGAGAAAGAGCGGGGAGGCATTTCCATATGCTCTCGAGCGATGATTGGACCTCCCAAAAGTGAAGGAAAAATGGACATGCAAATTCTCATCAAAGGAGCAAAGCTCAAAGTGAAGAAAATTTAGCCAAAGTGGTGAAATTTTACCCGAAGCAAAAGTGAAGTACTCAACTTCCATATCAAAGGCCGAAGGCCAAAATCCCTTCAAATGCTGTCCTTCCAAAGAAAATCAAAAGAGCTCAACCCATTAAGCCCGAACCAATCACGTGCTAGAAGAAACAAGAAACATAACCGTATAGTATGAGTTCGGATCCGAGAGTGCAGTTCAAAGAGCCTAAGAGGACTATCTCCCACTCATCCAAATTGGTTTGCATCTCGGCTCAAAGGTAACAAGTATCAAGTTACTTCCTTGTTTGAGCACGGTTTCTTTTGGTAGCAAGTAAGTAATGCATGGAAAGGTGAAGTCTAGACTAGCATCTCACATATAGGACTTATAATGCTTAGGTTCAGTTTTCCTCTTTTGACTAGCCTTGTTCGGGACGAACAAGAATAAGTGTGGGGTGATTTGATGGGCCGTATTTATACGACTCATCGAGTCACCTAAACCCACCAAATACCACTTTTGGTCATACGAACATGTGCTTGTTAATGTCGTTTTGTATTTCAGGAAATTTTGGAGTCTAAAGAGGAATCGAGCTTAAAAAGGGCATTTTGTGCCAAAAAGGGTCACAAGTTATTTCTGCCCAGGCCGCGCCCGAGAGAGTCCCAGGCATCGCCCAGGCCACACCCGAGCTGTCTATCTCTGAATTGAAGTTGCCCTGGCAAATGAGCTGATCTGACAAATCCACCTCGAGCAAAGTGATCAAAATGGCAAATAAGGTGAACAATGTCGGAAGACCAAGGAGAACGCCCGAGCAGATTGGCAGTTGGCCCAATTCCAAAGCAAAGGGGCGCGCTGATAGGCATCGAAACCAAGTCGCTCGACCAAACCATCTAATCTGGCAAATCTGGCAAATCTGGCTCGACCAAGTTGTTTGAAATGCCTAATAACTCGGACGATCTCACTTTCCAGGCAAAACACCCAAGTGGAACCAGCTCAAGCCCGATCAAGGCCAATCTAGGGCAATTCTAGCCATTTTGGGATTCTGACCAAGTTCTGGCTATATTCTAGCCAAACATCCTTCATGGGCCAGTCTTAGAATTGCCTCAGCATTCTAAATCTGCAGTCCAAAAGACAAAGTCCTCCCACCAAAGTTCCGGCCAAACTTCGGCCAATTTCAGGCCAAACTCCGATCAAGCTCCGATCTAGCTCTGATCAGGTACAACCAAGCTCCGACCTAGCCCCGACCAGTTCCAACCAAGAACCGAATTCCCAGTATTCCGGTTGGTTTCTACTATTCATGTCGGTTAGCTTTTGGATTTCAGTTGGCCTCTACTATTCAAGTTGGTTGGCTTTGGACAAAGCCAAACCAAGTGCCAAGTTGGTGGGAATGCAAGTGCCAAGTCGGTTGGGATGCAAGTGCAAAGCCAAGTGGGGCTTGGAAGAGACAATGCAAGTGGGTTTGCTTTTGGAATATTTCAAAGCCAATCCTTATCTCCTCCCTTTAGGTCGGTTTACCTTGCCTATAAATAGAGGCCTTGGCCTTAGAAATCAGTATGTACATATGCTTCGAAGTTGAGAGCTTCTCTCTCATCTTCACACTTGAATACACAAACCTCTCTACACTTTTACTTGTTCTTGTTTTCCGAAATGCTCTCTACTTTGTTCTTGCTCTTGTGATCTCTTTACTTTCCTTGCACTAGCTCCGAAGCTCTCTTTACTTTTCTTGTCAAGCCACGACTTTCTTTACTTTTCCTTTGTCAAGTCACGGTTTCCTTTACTTCCTTGTTTTCCCTTACTTTTCTAGTATGGTACTTGTATTCCTTGACATGAATACAAGTAGCTAAACCATATTCGGTCAAGGGTGTTCATACTTGTGTATGCATCTTGAGACTTTTGAACTTAATGCTACTTTGTGTGTCTCCTAGTTCTTGTGCCATTATCTCGGTTTGAACAACGCAGTTAAGTGGATGCTTGAAATGGCAAAGGTTTTCCGAGTGGTTCAATCCCTCTTTAAGTCGCTTGGTTGTAACTGAAATGTGAGATCAAGTGGCTACACTTAGACTAATACGTCTTGCAATGGAGTATTGGTCTAGCTAGAACTAGAAGTCTATGTCTTGATTTTGGAGTAGATTGTGGTGTAAGTGCTTGAAATGGCCTTACTTTAGGGTTATGTCTTGAAATGGAATAACCCACACTTATGAACACAAAGTAAGATCATTTGAAGTCTATGATGGATGTTTCACAAGAAGAGACCCTAGACTGAATATCTTTCATCAATTTACCTTTCAGTATTTACTTTCGCATTTACTTACGCACTTTACTTTCAGTCATTTACTTACGCACTTTACTTTCAGTCATTTACTTTCAGCACTTACTTTTCAGTTATTTACTTTACGCTCTTACTTTCAGTCATTTACTTTCAGTTTAAAACCACTCAAACCCAATCTGTCTTTCCTTTATTTGCTATTTTCTCAAGAACAACTATTCCACACGACTCTCTTGGGTTCGACCCCTACTTGCCGCTCTACTAATCCAATAGTGAGCCTACAGTAGTGGACTCTTATAAATATAAATTTTGCAGCGACTCTTATATTTATAAGAGTCCACTACTGTAGGCTCACTATTGGATTAGTAGAGCGGCAAGTAGGGGTCGAACCCAAGAGAGTCGTGTGGAATAGTTGTTCTTGAGAAAACAGTAAATAAAGGAAAGACAGATTGGGTTTGAGTGGTTTTAAACTGAAAGTAAATGACTGAAAGTAAGTGCGTAAAGTAAATGACTGAAAAGTAAGTACTGAAAGTAAATGACTGAAAGTAAAGTGCGTAAGTAAATGACTGAAAGTAAAGTGCGTAAGTAAATGCGAAAATAAATACTGAAAGGTAAATTGACGAAAGATATTCAGTCTAGGGTCTCTTCTAGTGAAACATCCATTATAGACTTCAAATGATCTTACTTTGTGTTCATAAGTGTGAATTATTCCATTTCAAGACATAACCCTAAAGTAAGGCCATTTCAAGCACTTACACCACAATCTACTCCAAAATCAAGACAAAGACTTCTAGTTCTAGCAAGACTAATACTCCATTGCAAGAGGTATTAGTTTAAGTGTAGCCACTTGATCTCACATTTCAGTTACCACCAAGTGACTTAAAGAGGGATTGAACCACTCGGAATAGCTTTGCCATTTCAAGCATCCACTTAACTTCGTTGTTCAAACCGAGATAATGGCACAAGAACTAGGAGACACACAAAGTAGCATTAAGTTCAAAAGTCTCAAGATGCATATACAAGTATGAACACCCTTGACCGAATATGGTTTAGCTACTTGTATTCATGTCAAGGAATACAAGTACCATACTAGAAAAGTAAAGGAAAACAAGAGGGAAAACAAGAAAGTAAAGGCAACCGTGACTTGACAAAGGAAAAGTAAAGAAAGACGTGGCTTGACAAGAAAAGTAAAGAGAGCTTCGGAGCTTGTGCAAGGAAAGTAAAGAGATCACAAGAGCAAGAACAAAGTAGAGAGCATTTCGGAAAACAAGAACAAGTAAAAGTGTAGAGAGGTTTGTGTATTCAAGTGTGAAGATGAGAGAGAAGCTCTCAAATTCGAAGCATATGTACATACTGATTTCTAAGGCCAAGGCCTCTATTTATAGGCAAGGTAAACCAACCTAAAGGGAGGAGATAAGGATTGGCTTTGAAATGTTCCAAAAGCAAACCCACTTGCATTGTCTCTTCCAAAACCCACTTGGCTTTGCACTTGCATCCCAACCGACTTGGCACTTGCATTCCCACCAACTTGGCACTTGGGTTGGCTTTGTCCAAAGCCAACCAACTTGAATAGTATAGGCCAATCGAAATCCAAAAGCTAACCGACATAAATAGTAGAAACCAACCAGAATATTGGGAATTCGGTTCTTGGTTGGAACTGGTCGGGGCTAGGTCGGAGCTTGGTTGTACCTGATCAGAGCTTGATCGGAGTTTGGCCGGAGTTTGGTCGGAATGTTGGTCGGAGGACTTTGGCTTTTGGACTGAAGATTTGGAATGCTGAGGCAATTCTAAGACTGGCCCATGAAGGATGTTTGGCCAGAATATGGCCGGAACTTGGTCAGAATCCCAAAATGGCCGGAATTGCCCTAGATTGGCCTTGATCGGGCTTGAGCTGGTTCCACTCGGGTGTTTTTCCTGGAAAGTGAGATCGTATGAGTTATTAGGCATTTCAAACAACTTGGTCGAGCCAGATTTGCCAGATTAGCTGGTTTGGTCGAGCGACTTGGTTTCAGTGCCTATCAACGCGCCCCTTTGCTTTGGAATTGAGCCAACTGCCAATCTACTCGGGCGTTCTCCTTGGTCTTCTAATATTGTCCACCTTATTTACCATTTTGATCACTTTGCTCGAGGTGGATTTGTCAGATCCGCTCGTTTGCCTGGGCAACTTGAATTCAGAGCTAGACAGCTCGGGCGTGGCCTGGGCGATGCCTGGGACTCTCTCGGGCGCGGCCTGGGCAGAAATAACTTGTGATCCTTTTTGGCACAAAATGCCCTTTTTAAGCTCGATTCCTCTTTAGACTCAAAAATTGTCTGAAATACAAAACGACATTAACAAGCACATGTCCGTATGACCAAAAGTCGTATATGGTGGGTTTAGGTGACTCGATGAGTCGTATAAATATGACCCATCACATATGCATTAAGCCTTTGAACCCCTAGGCTACCCTAGTGGATGAGTTATAGTCTCGTGAGAGTTTTCAGAAAAGGGAATACTCACAATCCCAAATGCACCTATCCCATAAGAATGAACTCAAGAGTGTTCAACCGAGGCTATGATTTCTCAAAACAAATTCCTCACCCCACGCTAGGACTATCATCACAGTATCATCAAAAGAACATATGAACCACTTTGAATACCCTTGAGGTTGTGCATTCAAGGTCATCAATACTAGAGCTATCGATCGTCTCATCCCCAAGTCTACTCATTTTCGAGGCAATACAATAGAAATAAAGTTTTTAGTTTGCACAAAAATTGTCAATCGCTCACCTATGCTAGCTAGGGCTAGTCCATGGGTTTGCGACATGGAACTCATTCCCAAGTTTTAGGCGCTTAAGCCGTAATCCATAAGGGAAGAGGAGTTTGACACTAGAGTTCTTTAATAAACAAGCGTAGACCAAATGATAACTCCCGTGCGAGCACATGGGTCGTCAAAAAGTCATTCTAACAAGCACACAATGCAAATGATGAATCCCGCACAAATTAAGAATGGAGGAAGATCATAGAGTCAAGTTTTAAGTGCTTCTTATTTTTTTTGGAACGGCCTTTGGCCTACAAATGCTTTCGAGGGGGAACTTACCTTCCTAACCCCCGGCATTTGTATATTTTGGAGCAAACTTCTCATGATCATCGAGAGAGGTTTTAGTCGGGGCTTTGCCCTCTTTGACCGCAAACATTTTTTTTTGATTGGGGCCTATTTTCCGCCCTCTTTTGACTCCACACTTAAAACTTGACAATATGTTCAAAAAGTGTATGGAATGTACGGGAAAAAAACATAAGCAAGGCACCGTGCCAGAGAACACAAGTCACCAAAGAGCATTCAAAGGGTCTAAGTTTTTCACGAAGATTTTAAAAGGTGCTCGCTATAACATGATCCAAGGTATTTCAACGAAAGTACTTAGAGAATTTGATAGACGAAAGATAGCAATGATATTGGCTCTCAAGAATACACATCAATGGACTAGGTCGGTTCTAAGTTCAAGATCCTATAAATGTGACAAATAGGCTAGATGTGATTTATACGAATTTAGAATCGATAGTCGCAAGCCGATGTGGTTAGAAACACTCTCATGTAGGGATAATGTCCAAAGATGCAAGTGTCCATCTAAAATGATATGCATGGCATGCAAACATGTGAACTATGTGCATCAAACCACTCCACAGTTAATTCAAGCTTAGTCCCTAAGCGCAAAGAATGATAAAATAAAGGCAAAGGCGCATAGGAACTCCCCTCGTTTGTAGAATCGGTGACATAACTCTTGGGAGTAAGAAATAGCCTTTTGGTTGCAAATGTAGACAATGAAGGTGAATTTGGACGTGTTAAGAATATGTAAATGTATATCCTGTAGAGTGAACAACATAAATGGTGAACACCGTTGACAGATTGCTTGTCGTCAGAGCAAAATGTGCAAATAAATTTATAAGTCCGCTACTCGCGACTTAACTACTGGGTAGCAAGTGGTAAGTAGGGGTCGAACCCAAGGGAATTAGGGGGATAAGCTATTCTTTGAGGGGATTGTACAGCGAGGGAGCGTGTTTTTAGGTTGATTGAGGTTTTAATGCTAACAACTAAGTGATTGGTTGGTTGGTTTTGGTTTTTGGTGTGGAAAAGTAAATGACATGAAAGTAAATACTGAAAATAAACAGGAAGACTTACATCGGTTGTTGCGTGATCGGCAAGTCTTGCGGAACGTCAGCAGTTGATAGTGCAGTTTATACTAAGAAAGTAAAGTGCAGGTGGTGTTTTAAGTCATGAAAAGATTCAGTTTCAGGGGCCTTGTATCATAGTTGTTTATCATTGACCGCTAATGATCATACTACGTGTTCAAAGATGAATCGAGGCTATTTCTAGCACAAGACTTGCAACATCGTTTAAAACACTTGTTCTATTTTAGACAAATTCCTCCTTTCGAAGTATCTTAGCCTTATGTGCATCCATTTGATCTTCAGTTACGATCAACCAAATGGTTTTTGAAATAGGTCGAACTCCTCAGATAAGCTTTGCCCGTTAAAGCATCCACTTACCCGAGTATGTTCACGAACCCCACGGAAGAGCTTTCCCCGTTAAAGCTTCCACTCAACCTTGGAAGTTCTAACCTGTTATATGGCACATAGAACAAGTTTTGAACACATAGAGGCACTAAGTGCAGGGTCTAAAACATTTTATGACACAAGTACACTCCTTTAACCGAATAAAGAGTTTAGCTACGAATATCCATGGAAGAGGACATCATAACTAAGTACTTGAAAAGGTTTTTTGAAAGACAGTAAAGTAAAGTTTTCGAAAGTAAAGACAATAAGGGAAAGGGGTGAGTACTTCAAGAACGAAAAGAGTACTCAAGAATAATAAAGTAAAGCTTGAGTGCTCAAGAACCGACAAGAGTACTCAAGAACGATCTACAATATTCAAGAACCAACAAGAATTTTATAGATTTCAAACCAAGCTTACAAAGTACCAAAACCTTTAGAGAGATAAGTGTTTGTGAATGTGGATGATTTACAAATGAGATGTGAGGCTCTATTTATAGCCAAAAGGGGGGGAGATGGATGGATGAGATGAAACCACATGGTTTCATCCAAGGGAGGAGGGGAGGAGGTCATAGTCGCCGGTTTTGGGTGGTAAAAGGGGGAGGCTCTCCTCCTTTGGTTACCTCCAACCAAAAGCCACCGGTCACCTTGGGCAAAAGGATGAGTTTTGTGTGGTTTTGTGACGTTTTCACAAAACTATCGGTGTATTTCGGCCCCGGACTGACTTTGATTGCTCTTCGGTTTGATTTGTTTTGAGTGATTCCATGTCAGGATCTTGAGATTTCTTCAGTCGGCGTCGGATTTTGACCTCGGAATGACTCGTAACATCTTTTCTGCGTAAGAACTCCTCCTTAGCGTGTATTCTCTCTAGTCTCTAAAATGCCCTGTAGATAAATATCGGAACTAACAAGCAAAAGTTAAATAGACAAATAGTCTAATTTAGTGGGTTTAACTGTGTTTTTGATTCGTATAATTATGGTCCATCAACCGTCAATATCATAGAAAATGTAGCATACACCAAAAGTAAGTCAAGAGTGCATCACTCAAAATGGCATACATCATCCAAAATTGTGCCAAAAGGCGAATTAACATCCCAGTACACGATCTAAGCTAGAAAGCATCAAAGCATAGACAATAGGTAGGAACAAGATGCAATACAAGCTCATGACGTAGCCTCGTCGCCTCCTGGGCTGATTTGTCTAGCCGAATCTCCAACACCTTACTCTCCAGCGGGATCCTCGTTCGGTATCGTGGCGCCAGTGTATCGCGAGTCCTCCTCTCTAGCGACACTCTCGTTCACTATCGTGCCCTCAGCAAGTGGCGTGCCCGCCTCCCCGACTCTGGAAGCTGGCGTGGTAGGCAAAGGGGAGGCGCTACTAGGAGCAGAAAACTCCGGGTCAACTGAAAGAGCCACTGAGCCACTAGGACCTCTGACAATGGACAATACTGTGGACCGGAGCCACTCCCACTCCTGGAGAGCTCTCGCATCCGACTCCCTGACAAAATCCTCTAGCCGGCTCAAGCCACTCTTCAAATCAACAATATCAGTGGAGATCCTCTGTCTCCATTCGGCTGAATCTTCTGTAGCATGGGGAGCACTCTCAACAGCCGGCTCCATGATGGGAGGCTCCTCAGGAATGGGAGCTGCGGTCTCGTCGGCCGGAGGAGGGGAATGTATAGGGGAGGAAGGCGGGAAGGGGTGAGGTTGGCTAAGCAATAGAGTGGGATCTTCATCTTGAACACTCTCCTCCTAGACGCGGCATTAGCTACTAGACCCTCCTGATGAGGCTTCATGTCGACATCTCACGTCTTCCCGTCCTTCTTGAGGATATGCATGTGCTTCATGGTGTCCATGTCAAGCGTGCTCTTGCAAGGCTTGGGGCATCCCTCATGGCCGAAGGTGAAGTTACACCTTAAGGCTATCAAAGTGATCAAAGAGCCGCCTCCCAAAGCCCGATTCCTCGTACCCTCCTTCACAATGTTCTTAAAATGGGTAGCAAGGGTAGCGAACCAATCGATACCCTCCTCGTGATCAATAGCTAGCATGAGGTCCATATCGGGGAGGGTAAATGACCGAGCCTTCGCTGTCCAGGTGTTAATCCCAATGGCAATAAGATGATGGATTACCTTCCACACCGGGTCGGTGATCACCGAAGAGTGGTAAGAGGATATGAACCACTCATTCCTCCCCGAAATCCGCTTCCAGAATCTGCTCTGATCGTGTTCGGTGTATTTCCGGGATGTGGCATCATAAGGAGGGAATCCTATCCAATCTCGGATCACACTCTCCTTAATCTCAAAATCCCTTCCTCCCAATACAAATTTCAAATAATATTCCCTTCCTTCCTCCCCTTCCTCTCTAATCCAGTCAAAAGAGCATATAAACTCCTCTACTACCCTCTGATAGGATCTGGGATCATCATTAAATAAAAAGTTCAAACCACAACGAGTGAGGCGCGAATGTACCTCCTCGGTGACCGCACTATCAATGCCCCTGAGGAGTCCCATGTCGGGGTAGAGGGTAGGAATGGCCGCCTTCCTCTTCTTTGTATTCGTAGCATGATGGGTTCGGTGAGTCTCATCTCTGAATTCCAGAGGGGCGGAGAAAGGGTAAGGGGTCGGGAGAGGCAACGGTCCCTCCAATGGTCCCTCATTCGGCAATACCGGGACAATGGCCCTCGAGGACGGTGCTTCAGCTGGAGGCGAGGGTACTCTTGGCACTGGAGGTGATGGCACTCTAGCAATAGGTGGCACGGGAGCCCTCCTCTTCTTCGCCGATTTCCTCGGATGTTGGATTTTCTTCTTTGGAGGAGGAACAGGGGAAACCGGTGGAGCGTCTAAGTCTTCATCCGAGGCTGAGCTATCGTCTGCCAACGAATCCCTAAACAACCTCCGCTTCCTCGTGACAAGCGACCTGTCATCCTCGTCGCTCTCGTTTTTCTCAATGACACGATCATCTCTCGAGGGCTCATGAGCAACCTCCTTCCCCTTTGATTTGGAAATGGAAGAAGGACCAGCAAGAGGCATGATTGAAGTGTGATTGAGAAGCTGAAACCTGAAATGAGCAAACACCCTCTGAACTTCAATCCAGTCGGTCGACTGGGACTACAAGGCAAATGCCAGTCGATCGACTAGAGGTGATTTGGGGTCAAAAACTAGGGTTTTCCGGGAGGCTTTGGCGGTCGAAATCGGGGGTTGGATTTTGTAGGCGGGAGGCTGGGGAGTTGAATGAGCGGTCGGGCGAGGGCTTTTGGTGCCGAACGGAGGAGATCGGCGGGGATTGGGATTTTCGATCGGAAATCGAGATGCGGGTGTGGTGAGGCTTGGCCGGCTGGTTGCGTGACTGGGATAGGTTGGCGGGTTGCGGCGAGGTGAGGGTGAGACTGGACGAAGGTCGGAGGTGGGACGAACGGAGGTCGGAACGGAGTTGGGTTCGGAGGTGGGGGGAGTCGGGCGAATGGGGGAGATGGGATGAAAATGAATTTCCAAAATGGAAAAAGGGATTGACATAAGGGGATTCCAGTCGGTCGACTGGGAGGCGAGTCAGTCGACTGGAATGGGAGAATTTTCGGGTCCTGCTGAAAGTCCATTGTCTCGGTCGACTGAGGATCCAGTCGGTCGAATGGCTTGGCTCCTATTTTCACTCCTCCTGAACATCAATCAACTCGACCGACTGGGAATTGGCTTCCCTCCAGTCGATCGACTGGGACGTAAATATCAGCATAAATGATCTTTTTCCCTTGTTCGAATTCCCGACTCCACACTTAGAATTTTCACTCCGCATCACGAACAAGCATCACTCAATATTCATACAAATTCAATTCAAACATAGTCATGCTTCACCAAGAAATCACTAGCATAAGCATATTTTGCAACAAAACGCAAGCTAAGATCATACACTCCACACTTAAAACTTAATCATCACCTAGATAATTCATGCAAGAGCAATCCCACACCAAGCACACCTAGTCATGCATTTTAGACCATCCTAGCACCAAGCTCTCATTCAAAGTTCAATGTTCACATGCCAAACATGTATGAAATTAATTGGGCAAAGACGGAAAACTCACTACCGGGTAACCTCCCGTTAGGGCCTAGTTTAACGTCTTGGCAAAGACCGAGCCAAATCTCTTCTTAAGAAACACACTTGAGAAGTCCTTTGCTAGGATCCCTCCTCAAGCGGATTTAGAGCACTTTCAAGGGTCGGTCAAAGAATAAGTCGTGTTATGCTCATTGACAGAACCGCTCGTCGTCGAAGCGATTTGTACAAATAAATTTATAGTAGTCCACTACTTGCGACTATACTACTGGGTAGTACTTGGTAAGTAGGGGTCGAACCCAAAGGAATCAGGGGGAATAGATGTTCTTGAGGGGGGTTGTTTAACGGGAGAGCGTGTTTAAGGTCGGTTGGTTGGTTTTAAAGCTACCAGCTATTTTGATTGATTGATTGGTTGGTTGGTTGATTTTAATACTGGAAAGTAAATTACAGTTTATAATTAAAAGAAATGTTCGGTTTCAGGGGGCTTGTATTATATCATGTTTATCATTGACCTTTAGTGAATCGTCTAAGTATTCTACGGTGTATCAAGGCCATTCCAAGCACTCGATTTGCGTACACTGTCTAGCCTATTCCAAGGACGTAGAACACTTAATTCTATTTAGACTAATACTCCATTCCCGGTTATATTAGCCTATGTGCATCCATTCAATCCCTTTGGCCCAGTTTTCAAATGGTTTTTCTGATAGTCGACCTCTTCGAATAGTTTATTCATTTAATCCCCTTGGCCCAGTTTTTAAATGGTTTATTTATCCGAGTGTGATCACGAATATCTAAGGAAGAGTTTACGAATTTGGACCCCTATGGTCACATTCCCAAATGGTTTACTATACCTTAGACATTCTAACTTTTATACATGGCACATAGAATCAGTGTTGATTACTAATTCGAGACACTAAGTTAATAGTCTAAAACATTTTATAATACAAGTGCGCCCCGTCTACCGAACTATTAGTTTAGCTACTATTCATCGCGCTAAACATTATACTAAGGAATTAAAGACAACAGTTGATTAAATAAATACTAAGAGATACTTACAACCGTTGAAGCGCCAAGGGAGCTATCCTTTATTTCCAAAGCAAGATTACAACGTTACAAGTATTACAACTTCTAGAGAGAGAAGTGAAATTGAGAATTGGTGTGTGAAATGAGGAGGAGGAGCTTCCTATTTATAGCCATGGAGGAGGAGGAGGAAGGGTGGTGATGGGTGGCAAGTGGTGGTTTTTGATTGAAGGAGAAAATCAAGGGAGGAGATGGGTGGCATGTGGAGGAAGGGGAGGAGGCCGGCGGCTTTTGGGTGGAGGAATGGGGTGGCGCCAAGTGGAGGAAGGGAAGTGGTGGAGGAGGAGAGGTGTTGAGCCGCCGGTTGCTCCTCCTTCAGCCGCCGGTCGCCGGTTGCTCAAGGGGGTGGAGCTCCTCCTTTGGCCACCTCTTGTGCAAGTAGCCGGTCACCTTGTCCCAATGTGAGTTTTGTACAGTTTTGTGCAGTCTTTTCACAAAACTGTCAATGTGTTCCTTCCCCGGGATGTCTTGACTTCACTCCTGATTTTTCTGATTAATTTATTCTGGTCAATTTGACGTCAGGATCCTTGACATTTCTTCAGTCGGCATATGATCTTGACCTTGGATTGACTCTTGTTATCTTTTCAGCTTAAAATCCTCTCCTTAGCTTGTTTTCACTTCAGTCTCTAAAATGCCCTGTGGAAATATATCGGGACTAATACGTAGAAGTTAGATAGACAAACAGTCTAAATAAGGGAGTTTTACTGTGTTTCTGACTCGTATAACTTTGGTCCATCAGATTACCCCCCACTTTTAGTTGTTCGTCCCGAACAATGCTATTAAAGGGCGTAAGTTCTAAGTCTGGCTTTGGAATATGAAAATTAGACTGTGATACTCGATCTATCCTAATTCATGCATTGCTTACTTATTACCAAATTGAACTGTGTAAATAAATAGAAGAAACTTAATACTTGTACCTCCGTGCTGAGATGCAAATTATATTGGATGTCTCGGGAGATAGCCCTGTTCAGGTTCCTGGGTTGCAGCCTCGGGATCGTTTCTTACTATATGGTTTTCTTGTAGCTTTCTCTAGCACATGATTCGATTCGGGTTTCAGTGAGTTGAGCCTTTTTGATTTTCTTCTTTTTTGGCGAGGGACTGCTTTTGTAGTGAATTGGCCTTTGGCCTTTGATTTGACTTTTTTGAGTGTTTCACTTTTGCTCGGTTAAAACCTTCACAATTTTGGGCCTTTGGCCTCTTTTGATTTGCTTCATTGAGCTTTTCGTCTTTTTGTGACTGCTAGTCCATTTTCTCAAGCCTTTTTGGGAGGTCCAATCATCGCCCGCAAGCCTATGGAAATACCTCCCCGCTCCTCTCGTCTTTGTCGTTTTGCGCGGGTCAAGATGAGGGTCGCTCATCTATTTTCTCGGCTATTTTGACTAGAGAGAGGACGGTCTGATTCCCGTCCTCGCCTTTGCATAGATGCTTCTTGGCGGAGTTGACTTCAATTATTCACTGAAAACCCGAAGTGCAGCCTCCACTGACTTCGAAAACCATATAGTTTGATCTGATCCTTCGATTGCTTGCCAAGCCTCTCTAGGGCATTTCTATCAACTCCACATCCCTAGTTATCTCAGCACAAAGGACAAATGGAAAGTTACATTCTAAGTTTTTAAACAGTTGAATTTTCACAAGGTTAATGCATGAATTATGATTTATCTTTTTCACATTCTTAAGTTCATTTTTTCAAAAAGGTACTATTACTAAAAAAATGAAAAACAGCCGCATGTTATTTATGTACACAGGTGGTTCTCACCCCCCACTTTTGAACGAAGGCGTGCCTTAGTTCAAAAGTCATGCAGGCTTAAAACTAAATACTGAATTTAAAAGACAGAAATTAAAGTGCGGAAAAGTAAGATAGTGTCGGGTTACCTCCCGACCAGTGCACTTGTTTTACGTCGTTGGCTCGACGATACCTCGTTATGGATTACTGGTTTGGGTCCCATGGGTGGCTGAGGTCAAACTTTGCCACCATTCCTGTGTTGTTTCTTCCTGACTTCTTGCCGGATGTTTTGTTTTGGTCAGGACTCCTTTGTTTCGGGATTTTTTCCTTCCAATACCCCGGAGGGGGTGATGGGCTTTTCACTACTAGCCTTTTGAAGTTTTTGTATTTGGGACTGCCTAGTCCAGTTGCGGCATAGCAATGCTCCATCGGGGGGTTACTCTGCATAGGTCCTTTTCCCATCCGCTTTTCAGCCTCTTCTTGGATCGCATAGTTCGCTGCGACTTTCTCATTGATCAAGGGGAAAAGTCGGGAAGGCCTCATGAGGCTTGGTTCTACCTCGTTATGTTGGTTCGTGAAGAACTGATCGTAGATAGTCTCAGCTGCCTGGGTAATGATAGTCGGGTATGGAATAGGCAGCTCGTCGGTAGTGTTCTGGACTTCTACTTGTTGCTTCCGGTGCTTTCCATGTCTGATTCCTCGGATGGTTCGGGAGTCTCTTCTGACGGCTCGGTGGTTTCTCCTTCATTAGCCTCTGGGTCAGCTTCTTCTGTCTGCATTTCCTCGTCGGCTTGGGGTGCTCGTCTTGTGGCAGCGGCCAGGCCGATTATAAGGTACCACATGTCTGCAACGGTGAAGTTTGTTGCAGACCTTTTCATAGATTCGTTAACTCTTCCCAGCTCTTCAGCCCTCATCCCACGAAGGAATTTTTGGAGAAGAACTTTCTTCGTAAATCCATGGTGCGGGCAGCTTGAGACGATGGCATCGTAGTTCATGTAGTATTCGTCCAAAGTCTCGTCCCGGGATTGTTGAAGGCTCATGATCTTCTCACGGGTTTCTTGGCGTAAAGATGGTGGGGAGAATTCTTTCAGGAACGGAACGCAGAGGTCTACGAAACATTCTGCACTGCAAGCGGTGGATGTGTAGTACCATATCGTGGCGAAGTCGGTTAGAGAGAATTTGAAGCATTTCAGCTTAAATTCCTCTAACACTTCGTTCTCAGGTTTGATGTGGTGGCAGACGTGGTGGAAGTTTCGGCAGTGCTGTACAGGGTCTTCTCCTTCCGTTCCTCCGAACAGGGGTAGAAATCGTGTTGTCCATGCATGCGTAATGGGTGCTGTCATAGAGAAAAGAAAGAAAAAAGAAAGGGGAGAGAAAGAACAACTATCCGATGGCTGATTCCCCGGCAACGGCGCCAATTTGACAGAACCGTTCGTCGTCGAAGCGATTTGTACAAATAAATTTATAGTAGTCCACTACTTGCGACTATACTACTGGGTAGTACTTGGTAAGTAGGGGTCAAACCCAAAGGAATCAGGGGAATAGATGTTCTTGAGGGGGGTTGTTTAACGGGAGAGCGTGTTTAAGGTCGGTTGGTTGGTTTTAAAGCTACCAGCTATTTTGATTGATTGATTGGTTGGTTGGTTGATTTTAATACTGGAAAGTAAATTACAGTTTATAATTAAAAGAAATGTTCGGTTTCAGGGGGCTTGTATTATATCATGTTTATCATTGACCTTTAGTGAATCGTCTAAGTATTCTACGGTGTATCAAGGCCATTCCAAGCACTCGATTTGCGTACACTGTCTAGCCTATTCCAAGGACGTAGAACACTTAATTCTATTTAGACTAATACTCCATTCCCGGTTATATTAGCCTATGTGCATCCATTCAATCCCTTTGGCCCAGTTTTCAAATGGTTTTTCTGATAGTCGACCTCTTCGAATAGTTTATTCATTTAATCCCCTTGGCCCAGTTTTTAAATGGTTTATTTATCCAAGTGTGATCACGAATATCTAAGGAAGAGTTTACGAATTCGGACCCCTATGGTCACATTCCCAAATGGTTTACTATACCTTAGACATTCTAACTTTTATACATGGCACATAGAATCAGTGTTGATTACTAATTCGAGACACTAAGTTAATAGTCTAAAACATTTTATAATACAAGTGCGCCCCGTCTACCGAACTATTAGTTTATCTACTATTCATCGCGCTAAACATTATACTAAGGAATTAAAGACAACAGTTGATTAAATAAATACTAAGAGATACTTACAACCGTTGAAGCGCTAAGGGAGCTATCCTTTATTTCCAAAGCAAGATTACAACGTTACAAGTATTACAACTTCTAGAGAGAGAAGTGAAATTGAGAATTGGTGTGTGAAATGAGGAGGAGGAGCTTCCTATTTATAGCCATGGAGGAGGAGGAGGAAGGGTGGTGATGGGTGGCAAGTGGTGGTTTTTGATTGGAGGAGAAAATCAAGGGAGGAGATGGGTGGCATGTGGAGGAAGGGGAGGAGGCCGGCGGCTTTTGGGTGGAGGAATGGGGTGGCGCCAAGTGGAGGAAGGGAAGTGGTGGAGGAGGAGAGGTGTTGAGCCGCCGGTTGCTCCTCCTTCAGCCGCCGGTCGCCGGTTGCTCAAGGGGGAGGAGCTCCTCCTTTGGCCACCTCTTGTGCAAGTAGCCGGTCACCTTGTCCCAATGTGAGTTTTGTACAGTTTTGTGCAGTCTTTTCACAAAACTGTCAATGTGTTCCTTCCCCGGGATGTCTTGACTTCACTCCTGATTTTTCTGATTAATTTATTCTGGTCAATTTGACGTCAGGATCCTTGACATTTCTTCAGTCGGCATATGATCTTGACCTTGGATTGACTCTTGTTATCTTTTCAGCTTAAAATCCTCTCCTTAGCTTGTTTTCACTTCAGTCTCTAAAATGCCCTGTGGAAATATATCGGGACTAATACGTAGAAGTTAGATAGACAAACAGTCTAAATAAGGGAGTTTTACTGTGTTTCTGACTCGTATAACTTTGGTCCATCACTCATCTTGAGTTTGTTCACAATAGTGCTTGAGCCTTTGTCCATTAGCCTTAAATATAGTTCCTTCATCATTGAGTATCTCTACATGGCCATCTTCATGAGGCTTGTGAACAATGAAAGGACCACTCCATCGGCTCCTTAGTTTTCCCGGAAAGAGCTTGAGCCTAGAGTTGAAAAGTAGGACTTTGTCTCCTATTTTGAATTCACGGCGGAAAATTATATTGTCATGCCATTTCATTGTCTTTTCTTTGTAAATTCTAGCACTCTCATAAGCTTCATTCCTTATCTCTTCCAACTCGTGGAGTTGAAGGATCCTATTCTCTCCCGCCGTTTGTAAGTCCATATTCAAGAATTTGATTTCCCACATTGCCTTATACTCTAATTCAACCGGCAAATGGCATGGTTTCCCATATATGAGGCGTTATGGAGACATCCCAATGGGAGTTTTGAAGGTGGTACGATAGGCCCATAACGCATCATCTAGCTTTGATGACCAATCTTTCCTTGAGCTTCCAACCGTCTTTTCTAAGATAGCCTTAATCTCCCGATTCGATATCTCCACTTTCCCACTAGTTTGTGGGTGGTGTGGCGTGGCTACCTTATGGCTTACCCCATACTTCCGAAGCAAGGCCTCAAAGTGTTTTTCCTTAAAGTGTTAATCGCCATCAGTAATGACGGTTCTAGGAACTCCAAATCTTGGGAAAATTATCTTCTTGAAGAGTCTTTTAACCACCTTGGCATCACAAGTAGGGGAGGCGACGGCCTCTACCCATTTGGAGACATAATCGACCGCGACCAATATGTATTGATTACCATATGAGGACGGGAAAGGACCCATGTAGTCTATACCCCAAACATCAAATATTTCCACCGGAAGAATGCTTTGTTGGGGCATTTCATGCCTTTTAGAAATATTTCCTGACCTTTGGCATTGGTCACAAGCCTTGACGAAATTATAAGCATCTCTAAAGAGGGTAGGCCAATAGAATCCACTTTGTAGCACTTTTGATGCCGTTTTGGCTCCACTACCGTGTCCTCCATCTCTATTCCTCATCTCCTCTTCGGCGACACAAGTCCTATAAATCCCGTCCGCGCATAACCTATATAAGAATGGTTCGTCCCAATAATACCTCTTGGCCTCAGATAAGAACTTCCTCCTTTGGTGATGATTCATGTCATGGGGTATGATTCCACATACCACAAAATTTACCATATCCACATACCAAGGAAGAGCTTCCGCTTCTACTCGCATTAGTTGCTCTCCGACGAAAGAGTCATCCACTAGGGTGGTGTCTTCTTTGAGCTCCTCATTTCCCTCAAGCCTTGATAGGTGATCGGCAACTAGATTTTCCACTCCCTTTTTATCTTTGATCTCAATATCAAATTCTTGGAGCAAGAGGATCCACCTTATTAATCTTGGCTTTGAGTCCTTCTTTGACAAGAGATATTTGATGGCCGTGTGGTCGGTGAATACTATTGTCTTTGATCCTACAAGATATGGACGAAACTTGTCGAATGCATACACAATGGCAAGGAGTTCTTTTTCGGTTGTAGAATAATTCATTTGAGCTCCATTTAAGAATTTGCTAATGTAGTGAATGGCATGAAGTTTATTGTCCATTCTTTGTCCAAGAACCGCCCCAATAGCGTAATCACTTGCATCGCACATGAGTTCGAAGGGCAAATCCCAATTTGGAGGTTGAATAATAGTAGCCGAGACCAATGCCTTCTTCAACTTTTCAAAGGCCATTAGGCAATCTTCATCAAAATGGAATTTGGTGTCATTGCATAGTAGATTTGTCAACGGCCTTGCAATTTTTTAGAAGTCCTTAATGAATCTTCTATAGAAACCGGCATGGCCAAGAAAACTCCTTATGCCTTTAACATCCTTTGGAGGTGGCAATTTCTCGATAACTTCCACTTTAGCCTTATCCACCTCAATACCTCTCCTTGACACCAAGTGTCCAAGCACTATGCCCTCCTACACCATAAAATGACATTTTTCCCAATTTAGCACACGATTTGTCTCAATACACCTTTTCAAGACTTTTGCCAAATTGGCCAAGCAATCATCAAACGAGGAACCATAAACAAAAAAATCATCCATAAATACTTCCATAACTTCCTTAATAAATTCTTAAAATATAGCCATCATGTATCTTTAAAATGTGCCCGGTGCATTACAAAGTCCAAAGGGCATTCGCTGATAGGCAAATGTTCCATAGGGACAAGTGAAAGTGGTATTTTATTGATCTTGTGGATGAATAGGGATTTGGAAGAATCCACTATATCCATCAAGATAGCAAAAGTAATCATGTTTGGCTAATCCTCTAACATTTGATCAATGAATCAAAGTGGGAAGTGATCTTTCTTAGTGGCCTTGTTAAGTTTTCGAAAATCAATGCACATACGCCAACCGGTAACGGTTCTAGTGGGAATCAATTCATTTTTATCATTTTTCACAACCGTCATGCCTCCCTTTTTGGGCACCACATGCATGGGACTCACCCAATTAGAATCCGCAATAGGGAAGATAATGCACGCATCAAGCATTTTCAAGATTTCCTTCTTAACCACTTCACCAACAATGGGATTCAGTCTCCTAGCATGTTCCCTAGATGGCAAGCTATCATCTTCCAAATAAATTCTATGCATGCACAAACTATGACTTATCCCCTTCAAACCATCAATAGAATATCCAATGGCACCTTTGTGCTCTCTAATCACATCAAGCAATTTCAAAGTTTCGTTCTCATCCAAGGAGGCTTTCACAATGATAGGCAAAGTAGAATTTGGGCCTAGGAACTCATACCTTAGGCTTGTTGGTAGAGCTTTTAACTCTACCGAACAAGACTCCTTACCTTTGTCGCTTTTAATTTTTCCTCTGCCCTCATCATTCAAGATAGCCCAACAGTCAACATGCTCGGGTAGCTCATTATCAAGATCAATAGCATGTGTAGGCAAAATAGGAATATCAAGCAATTCAAAGCCATCGACAAAGTCAATATAATTGCAACTCATGGCAGAACTAGGACTTTTTTGTGCTTTATCTAAATTAAACTCAATTTCCTCATCACCTACTCTCATTGTGATTGAACCCTTAGTCATGTCAAATATAGCTCCGGCTGTATAGAGGAAAGGTCTCCCTAATAGAATAGGGATCTCCGTATCCTCTTCCATTTCTAGCACAACAAAGTCTCCGGGAATGTGAAAGTTCCCTACTTTGACCGGGACATCCTTAAGAATCCCCCTAGGATATCTTGAGGAGCGGTCCGCGAGCCTCAAGGTCATTTGTGTGGGAATGGGTTCACCAATGTTCAATTTCTTGCATAATGAGTAGGACATCAAAGATATGCTAGCTCCTAAGTCACACATGGCATGCTCTATTTTAACTCCACCAATATAGCATGAGATAGAAAAACTATCGGGGTCTCCTAGCTTTGGTGGCATGTTAGGATGGAAGATGGCGCTACACTCTTCATTGAGGGATATAGAATCAACCTCTTCAATTGTCCTCCTGCAAGTAACAATGTCTTTTAGAAAACGAGCATGTGATGGAGCTTGAGTAATTACCTCGGTGAAAGGCAATGTCACATATAGTTTCATCATCATATTGGCGAACTTGGAGAATTGCTTGTCGTTGCTTTTCTTCTTTAGCCTTTGTGGGAAGGGGATAGGAGGTGTGTATGGTTTAAGCTCATCTTTCTCCGTTCCCACTTCTTTTTCCTGTTGGGTATGAGGGTTAGGGACCTCTTCATCTAACTCTTCAATTTCGACACTAGCTTGGCCTCCAAGATCAAAGGAAACTTTCTTCTTCCATGGTTGCTCACCCTCTAGCTCTTTACCACTTCTTAGCGTGACCGCATTGATATGCTCCCTTTGCCCATGCTCGGGTCGAGCTGGCAATTTTCCTTGTGCCCTTGTAGATGATTCGACTTGTTGAGCTATTTGGTTCTCAAGCATCTTATTGTGAGTTTATATCCTTTCAATTTGGGCTTGCATTTTATCTTGGTTAGCAAGGAGTTTGGCAAACATCGCTTCAACACCGGAGAGTTCATTTGAAGTTTGTGGAGGAGGGTCAACTTGTTGGTAGGGCCTTTGAGCTTGGGTTTGGTATTGTTGCCCTTGGTTTTGGTTCCTTTGAAGCAAAGTCGGTCCTTGACTTTGATATTGATTTCTAGGTCGGAATTGGTTCTTTGGTGGGAAAGCTCAATAGCTTTGCATCTTTGGAAACCCCATTAATCTTGAACGTGGCACAAACTTCAAGGAATGTGGTCAAATGGGAGTTCGGATCCTCATGGTATCTTCCCGAGAATATGTTCGATTGCACCATTTGGATGGTCAAGGTCTTCAAATCGAAGTCTCGATTATCCACCGCCGGGACAAGGATGGGAGAACGATATCCATAGGCATTTGGAGCGGCATAGTCCTTGAGAACCCTTCTAGCTTGAGGGGCTTGTTGTAGTCGAGCGGGAGGTGGAGGGGGAGGCGGAAGTCCATCTCTATCTCCCATGGCTTGATGAATGATTCCTTGAGCGTTCGAGGTGGTTCCTTTGTCCTTGGTTGTTTTACTCCTTGTAGGGTAAGGGTTAACGAATTCTCTTATCGATTGATTCAAATCTCTATCCACAATTTGGGTGATCTTCTTTGTCTTTGGTGGCATAAAAGAGATGTACCTACAAGGGGGAAAGCAAACAAGACAAGTAAGGATGGTGGAATAAGCTCAAGAATCACGAGTTGCAAAGCAAATAAAGAAAAACATGGAATAGTCGGAGAACTAAATGATTTTTCCTAGGGACAATCTAGCCATTACTCCCCGGCAACGGCGCCATTTTGACGTGTAGCAAATTGTATAGTCAAAAGATATTTATAATTTGACCGGTAAGACCGGTGTCAAACCCAAGGGAGTAATTGGATTATAGGCTAGGTAAATCAAGTTTTTATCTCGGCTATTTCTTCAAATCAATTATGAGGATGATTATCAAACTAGAAACAAGTAATGAAATGTTTTCAAGGGGGTTTCAATTCAATTAAAGAGAGTTTTGAGGGGTTACTCCCCTCCTTGGCAATTTCCCAACGATCATGTATACAAGAGTTAATTTATCTTTAGGGGTTGATTGGTTCAAACCTAGCTTGGGCTAGGGTAGACTAACTATCGTGTGATCTATCCTAGTCAAGCCATCTCAATTAGAACCTCACTTTGTCAAGATATTGATTTACTCTATAGCACTATTATCCTTGGAACATCTTCCTAAGGCAATAAATGCTATAGGCATTAAGCTTTGGTTATCCACATACCCATACATTTCTTTTCATAAACACTAGGTATGTTCATTTCCACATTATCCAAATCATCACTAAGCTCTTTCAACACTTAGATCACGATTCTAAGGTAAATATGTCACTTAGGCATTTCATCAAACACTTAGCAACATATCATGAATATAACACTTAGTGAAAATGAAATCAACTCCATAGATTGCAACTAGAATGTGTATACATGATCATTGAGTACCAAGGAGGGTT
The DNA here is from genome assembly GCA_033675215.1 of Rhodiola kirilowii. Taxonomy (NCBI): domain Eukaryota; kingdom Viridiplantae; phylum Streptophyta; class Magnoliopsida; order Saxifragales; family Crassulaceae; genus Rhodiola; species Rhodiola kirilowii. The sequence continues at coordinate 29,726,630 of CM066194.1, read as the reverse complement.
GTAAATACCTCAAAACACAAGGAGACTACTCACACATCATGTAAGACAACATGATGTGAGTAGGGTTTAATGACAACACAAAGAGAATAGAAGAGGAATAGAAATAGGATGGTTAGTCCTAGAATCTCCCTTTGATCTTCACTCCTCCTTGGTTGGATGGTGATGGATGACCTCGATTTGATCTCTTTTCCTTGTCTTTTTTTCCCAAGATGACAAATCTCTAGGTCAAAATTGCCTCTTTCTATTTATAGGATTGGCTAAAATCCGGTACTATAGCAGTCCCAGTCGGTCGACTGGCCGATGCTGGTTTCCCAGTCGACCGACTCGATTGACAAACTTGGAGATCCTTCTGAGGTGTTCGTCAACTCGACCGACTGGAGGTCCAGTCGACCGACTCGATGGGCAAGGAGTTGACGAGCGCTGAAACTTCTTCTTACTCGACCGACTGGAGGTCCAGTCGACTGACTCGATGGGCGATGTTGAGCACCTCTCCTGTTTGTGTATCGAGTCGATCGACTGGTGCAGAGGAAATTCCCAATCAACCGACTGGAGCTCTTTTCTGCCCAAATTTTGCTCAAGTCTCCGATTTTTTCCGAGTTTTCGTATTTGGGCTTTGACACTGAGATATCATGTTTTGTACCTGAAACGTACGAAAAGAGATCAAATGACATCAGATTATCGCCGAAAACGAACTAAGGCTATAGTGAGAAACGGGTATTAATAAGTCGAAAACTCGACTTATCAGATAATGATACACAATTCATTTCCAAGTCTTAGGGGCTAAGTCCAATAACCCTAAGGAAAAATGAGTTTAACACTTGATTTCCAACACTATCTCAAACAAAGTCATGCTCACGTACTAGTACAAGGGTAATCCCTCTAATCCAATCACAATTTCATACACACTAAAAGGAATAATGGAAATTAAAGGACATTGCCAAACTTAAGTGTGTGTGACAGGTGTCGTCGTGCAAGTCAAATTTGAATTTATATTTTCCCTACGAGAAACTTAGTAAAGCGGCAAGTAGGGGTCGAACCCTAGAGAGCTGCTGTTGTTGAAGTCGTTCTGAAAAAAAGGAAATTGGGGCTTGTGAGTATTTGGAAACAAGTGCAAAAGAAAATAAAGGAAGGTAATTCAATCAGAGAAAGTATTCGGTCTAGGGTTTCTATTGTGACTCGTTTATCATTGACTTCTAATAATCGGATTTCGTATTCCTAAGTGTGGTTTTCCCGACAAAGGTGACTCCCCACGTATCCCAACAAAGGCGATACGCCACGACCTAGCCCGACAAAGGTGCTAGACTTCTAGTTCTTCCCTAAACCTAATAACCCGATAAAGGTGTTATTTAGCCTAGGTGTTACGATCTACCTTTATGACAAAGTATCCAGTAGATATTAACAGTAAGAATTAATTGCTCAATTAAGCTTTCCGACAAAGCTTCCACTTAATCTTACAAGTTAATTCATGTGATGAAGCAAGAACTAGTAAAACATAAAATAGCATTAAGAACGAAGTCTCAAAAAAATCGTCACAATATATAAACCCTAGCGCGAATGAAGGATTTAGCTACTCATATCCATGGGAATAAAAAAACAATAATAAAAAGAAAGTAGAGGAATTCTTCTCTCGTCGAAGGTTTGATGTCACGGCCGGAATGATGAGAGAGAAGCTCTGGATCCGTGTAGATGGAGAAGGAGCTTATGGGATGCTTATGCCTTGACCCAAGGGTCTTATTTATAACAAAAAACTAGGGCTTCCAAGTCTGGATTTGGAACAAGTCCAAAAATGAATTAGGAAACATGTCCAAATCTTGGCTTTTGCTTGGCTTGCAAGTAAACTTGGCCAACAAGTATTCGCATAAACCGCCACACAAGGATGAGCCGAGATCTGTATGCCTTGGACTCGGCTTGGCTCGGGCGCTGCTTGGACGATGCTTGAGCACTGCTCGGGCGCTGCTTGGGCACTGCTCAGGCGATGCTCGGGCGATGCTCGGCCAAAGATGCCTTGTGATGTTTTTGGCACAAAATGCCATCTTTAATGCGCGTTTCCTCCTAGAGCTTCCAAAACACCTGAAATGCAAAACAACACTAACAAGTAACTTATTCGCATAATAAAGTGTCGGAATTGGTGGGATTTGTTGACTCGATGAGTTGTATAAATACGACTGATGGACCATAATTGTATGAATCATAAACACAGTTAAACCCACCAAATTAGACTATTTGTCTATCTAACTTCTACTTGTTAGTCCCGATATATTTCCACAGGGCATTTTAGAGATTAAATTGAAAACACGCTAAGGAGAGGATTTTATGCTGAAAAGATATCAGGAGTCAATCCAAGGTCAAGATCATATGCCGACTGAAGAAATCTAAAGGATCCTGAAATGGAATCAATCAGAACAAATCAAACCGAAGAGGAATCAAGTCAATCCGGGGCCAAAATACACTGACAATTTTGTGAAAAGACTGCACAAAACTGTACAAAACTCACATATGGGCAAGATGACCGGCCACTTGAAGAAGAGGTGGCCAAGGGAGCAAAGCCACCCCATTCCACCACCTCCTACCGGCGGCTCCTCCCCCCTCCTCCCAAGATGACCGGCTACTTGGCTTGGAGGTGGCAAAAGCCACCTTCCCTCCTCCTCCACCACCGGCTACCGGCGGTGCCTCCTCCCACCATAGGGTTGTGACAGATGCTTGAGTATTATACTTTGGGGAATACTCCTGTTGGTTCTTGAGTATTCAGTAGGAAATTGGGAGTACTCATGTTGGTTCTTGAGTACTCCACCCCTTTCCCTCTTACTGTTTTCAAAAACCCCCGAGTATTTAGCTATGGTATCCACCTCTATGGATATTCGTAGCTAAATTCTTTATTCGGTTAAGGGTTCACACCCTTGTGCCAACATCTTGAGATTTTTGCACTCAATATTGTTTTACGCTTCTCTAGTCCTGGAGATCGAGGTTGAGTAACACCTTTGTCGGGTTATTCAATCTTAGTCTTTGAAATCTAGTTAGAGTAACACCTTTGTCGGGTTATTCGAGCTAGAAAAAAGACTAGAAACCTAAGGCTTTGTCAAACTTGTTGTGGAGTACCACCTTTGTCGGGGTATTTGGGTTGTCACCTTTGTCGGGACAACCACATAACAACTTGACAGGTTGAGGGTGTGGAGTACCACCTTTGTCGGGGTATTTGGGTTGTCACCTTTGTCGGGATAACCACATGTAGAAGTGTAAAGGAAATCTATTGAAGTCAATGATAGATGTGTCACAAGAAGAGTCCCAAAACCGAATGCTTTCCCCTGAATCAAAACACCATCTGCATTTTACTTTCTTAGTATAAACTGCTCACATACCGGAGGACTTGACAATCACGCATCACCCGCTGTAAGTCTTCTTTGTATTTTCAATATTTACTTTTCTGTAATTTACTTTTCCGCACTAAAAACCAAAACCAAACAACCAATCACTTAGACGTTAGTATTAAAATCTCAATCAACCTAAAAAACGCTCCCTCGCTGTTCAATCCCCAACAATATTCACTATCGTGACAAACCTGTAAAGAACACATATCCCCCTAATTCCCTTGGGTTCTACCCCTACTTACCACTAGCTACCCAGTAGTGAAGTCGCGAGTAGCGGACTTTATAAATATTATTTGTACATTTGCTCTGACGACAAGCATCTGTCAAATTGGCGCCGTTGCCGCGTAATTAGCCATCGGATAAAGTTCTTTGAATCGTTACGCACTTCAAAACAACCATGTCTCGCGAAGAAAGTCACCATGACTACCAGGATGACGAAGAAATAAACCTATACGATCAAAATGATGAGGTACCGTTTCCATTCGTCGATGATCCGAAACAACTCATCAGGAACAGAAGAGCTCGTGATAGGGAAGCAGTCAGAAGAAACCAAGAATTACCCGAGGACCGAAATGCAGCTGGTCCAGCACAACCTCCTATCCATCCTCCACGACCACAACCTCAACCTCGATACATGCCAAGAAGAGAACCCGCTTTCGACGACTACTACGGGGATAATTACTACCGTGAACCAACTATGGGCGAGTTAAATGCCCCTAATTTCGAGACACAGCCGTGGTGCATCTATGAGAGCCCTGAATTAGAAAACATAACCATCAACGCATCAGTGGCACACAGCTTGCCCAAATTCTCAAGAGCTCTTGGAGAATCTGCGACCACTCACCTCCAACGCCTACATGGCATTTGCCAGAATCTAAAGCCCAATCAAGTGAATATGGACGACTTCAAGTTAAAGGCGTTCTATTTTTCCCTCATAGACTCGGCAAGAAACTGGTTCCTTTCATTGCCTTCCGGAAGCATCAGAACATGGGCTCAGATGCAGAAAAAATTCTTAGACAAATACTATCCGGCTGGAAGAGCAATGCAAGTAAGGAGGCAACTACAGGAAATCAAACAAGGTCCCAATGAAACCATGTACGATTACCTGGAAAAGTTCAATCACCTAGAAAGAAGCTGCTGTACCCTTGGATTGCCCGAGAAACTCATCATCGAGTACCTCATTGATGGATTAAGACCCTTAGACAAAATGCTCTTGGATGCCTCAGCTGGAGGATCCATGATGAATCTATCATTGAGTGGCATAAGGAATCTCATCGCCAACGTTGCTGAAAATGCCCGATTTAGAGAAGAGACTACTCGTCAAGATGAATTCTCTCGATCAAAAAAAGTAGCACTAGCCGAGGTATCAGCAAACTCCATGACTGAAGAGATAAAACAGTTAAAGGAGATGATGATCGAGATCATACGTAGACAGCCAGTTCCGTTAAAACCTTGCGAGTTCTGTGGTTCTACAGACCACAAAACTGACGCATGCCCAACATTGATAGAAGAAGAACCGGCGGAAGTAAATATAGTAGGAGGATATCAAGGATACAACGACAGAGCTGGACAAAACAGACAGTACGGTCAAACATCCAACCCGGTCTGGCGTAACAACAACAGCTATCTTCAAAAGGAGGCACAACCAGCTGTCCCTCAACTAGAGCAGTCATTCTACCAAATCCCCCACCGACAATATAACCAGAACGCTCCATCGGTAGGCCAATATCAGCAAAAAGGGCCAAATCAGCAACAAGCCGGCCCGAGCAATCAGCAGGAACCAAGCAAGTCGCTCAATGACACGATGAAGGAGCTCGCGGGAAACGTTAATCAATTGGGTACTTCACTACACCAGTACCAGGCAAAAACTGACGGGGCAATTTCAGAATTGACCAAACAAATGTCCCAGCTCGCCACCGCAATGTCAACACTCACTACTGAACCTGGCAGACTCCCTTCATAGACCGTCCAAAATCCAAAGGCGAACATAAGCATGATAAGGAGGTCAAACATGAAGGTTACACTAGGAGAAGTAACACGGTCCCCAACCTACAGACTTACGAACAATCACTTCAACCGTAGGCATCGACCTAATTGGAATCAAGAAGAAGACCGACCCAATGATGGCGAAACATGGGTTACACATGCTGACAATGGACGGTACGCATTCACTGTTTGCATAACACCGCCGCCGATCACACACTTTGACATACCAGCATCTGGTTGGGACTCCCCAACTAATACTTATGCTTCGAAGCAAAATGTTAAAGGGTCCGAGTATGCAAATCCTAAGCCAGGGAAGGGGCAGAATAGCCCGACAATAGAAAGAGCCCTCACTACAGATCATGAGCCACTACCGGAAAGAGATAAAGACCCTGGGGCCTTTACAATCACTTGCGGTATTGGTGAAACCCAGATCCATAAATGCTTAGTCGATCTTGGGGCTGCTATCAATGCCATGCCTTCCTCCTTGTATTACTTACTAGGACTTGGTCCATTAAAACCACCCAGGTCAAACATCGAGCTAGGAGATAAATCATGCATCCGCCCGGTTGGAGAACTGGAAGATGTAATACTCCATGTGGGAGAACTCGTCGTTGCTGCAGACTTCTATGTAATACCAACAGAAGAGACCTGCGAAGATGACCCACCAACAATAATATTGGGACGACCATTCCTCTTCGCCACTAAAGCAAGAATCGATGTGGGCAAGGGCTCACTATCGCTTAAGTTCGGCGGCAAAATTGCACACTTCTACATTGATCAGAGCCGCCCGGACACAAAGAAACCGCCAGACATAACACCTATCTCAGATCACGGTGCACAGTTTTCTGACCTGTCATTAGAGACCAAAAAAATAACAAGACCAGCAGCTATGGTCAAAGGTCTCCCGCCTTCTAAGAAACAATGGAAAGAGAAAACACCAAAACCATGGAGGTCTTACTCCAGCAAGAAGTCAGGAAGAAACAACACAGGAACGGTGGCAAAGTTCGATTTGAGCCACCCATGGGACCCAAACCAGTGATCCACAAACGAGGTATCGTCGAGCCAACGACGTTAAACAAGTGCACAGGTCGGGAGGTAACCCGACACTATCTTACTTTTCTGCACTTTAATTTCTGTCATTTAAATTCAGTAATTTAGTTTTAAGCTTGCATGACTTTTGAACTAAGGCACGCCTTCGTTCAAAAGTGGGGGGTGAGAACCACCTGTGTACATAAATAACATGCTTGCTGTTTTTCTTAGTAATAGTATCTTTTTGAAAATATGAACTTAAGAATGTGAAAAAGATAAGTCATAATTCATGCATTAACCTTGTGAAAATTCAACTGTCTAAATTCATTTGTCCCTTTGTGCTAAGATAACCAGGGATGTGGAGTTGATAGAAATGACCTCGAAGGACTTGGCAAGCATTCGAAGGATCGAATCAAACTATATGGTTTTCAAAGTCAGTGGAGGCTGCACTTCGGGGTTCAGTGAATAATTGAAATCATCTCCGCCAAGAAGCATCTATGCAAAGGCGAGGACGGGAATCAAACCGTCCTCTCTCCATTCAAAGTAGCCGAGAAAATAGATGAGCGACCCTCATCTTGACCCGCGCGAAACGACAGTCAAAGTAGCCGAGAAAATAGTTGAGCGACCCTCACATTGACCCGCGCGAAAACGGCAAAAAAGAGAGGAGCGGGGAGGTATTTCCATAGGCTTGCGGGCGATGATTGGACCTCCCAACAAGGCTGAGAAAATGGACTAGCAAGTCACAAAGAAGCAAAAAACTCAAAGAAGAAAATCAAAAGAGGCCAAAGGCCCAAAATTGTGAAGGTTTTAAACGAGCAAAAGTGAAGCACTCAAAAAAGATCAAATCAAAAGCCAAAGGCAGAATCACTACAAAAAAGCAGTCCCTCGCCAAAGAAGAAAAATCAAAAAGGCTCAACTCACTGAAACCCGAATCGAATCACGTGCTAGAGAAAGCTACAAGAAAACCATATAGTGCGAGACAATCCCGAGGATGCCAGCCTGGACCTGAAGAGGGCTATCTCCCGAAACATCCGAAATAATTTGCATCTCAGCACGAAGGTACACGTATCAAGTTATTTCTAATTATTTTCACGGTTTAATTTAGTAACAAGTAGTAATGCATGAATTAGGAAAAGTCTAGTACCACAGTATTATTTTCATATTTCGACCAACTTACTTAGTAACGCCCTTATAAAGCATTGTTCGGGACGAACGACTAAAAGTGGGGGGTAATCTGATGGACCATAATTGTATGAATCATAAACACAGTTAAACCCACCAAATTATACTGTTTGTCTATCTAACTTCTACTTGTTAGTCCCGATATATTTCCACAGGGCATTTTAGAGATTAAAGTGAAAACACGCTAAGGAGAGGATTTTATGCTGAAAAGATATCAGGAGTCAATCCAAGGTCAAGATCATATGCCGACTGAAGAAATCTAAAGGATCCTGACATGGAATCAATCAGAACAAATCAAACCGAAGAGGAATCAAGTCAGCCCGGGGCCAAAATACACTGACAGTTTTGTGAAAAGACTGCACAAAACTGTACAAAACTCACATATGGGCTAGATGACCGGCAACTTGAAGAAGAGGTGGCCAAGGGAGGAAAGCCACCCCATTCCACCACTTCCTACCGGCGGCTCCTCCCCCCTCCTCCCAAGATGACCGGCTACTTGGCTTGGAGGTGGCAAAAGCCACCTTCCCTCCTCCTCCACCACCGGCTACCGGCGGCGCCTCCTCCCACCATAGGGTTTCGCCACTTGTCCTCCTCCTCCTCCACATGCTCCTCCTCCCTCCTCCTCCCTTGGATCAAAAGACACTTGCCACCATCTCCACCACCCATCTCCTCCCATTTTGGCTATATAAGGAGGAGCTCCTCCCCTCATTTTAATCATCCAAAAATTGTAAAAACACTTATCTCTCTAAGTTTGTTACTATGTAAGTTTGGTTCGGTTTTGAAATAATACTCCTGTTGGTTCTTGAGTATTATACTTTAGGGAATACTCTTGTTGGTTCTTGAGTATTCAGTAGGAAATTGGGAGTACTCCTGTTGGTTCTTGAGTACTCCACCCCTTTCCCTCTTACTGTTTTCAAAAACCCCCGAGTATTTAGCTATGGTATCCACCTCTATGGATATTCGTAACTAAACTCTTTATTCGGTTAAGGGTTCACACCCTTGTGCCAACATCTTGAGATTTTTGCACTCAATATTGTTTTACGCTTCTCTAGTCTTGGAGATCGAGGTTGAGTAACACCTTTGTCGGGTTATTCAATCTTAGTCTTTGAAATCTAGTTAGAGTAACACCTTTGTCGGGTTATTCGAGCTAGAAAAAAGACTAGAAACCTAAGGCTTTGTCAAACTTGTTGTGGAGTACCACCTTTGTCGGGGTATTTGGGTTGTCACCTTTGTCGGGACAACCACATAACAACTTGAAAGGTTAAGGGTGTGGAGTACCACCTTTGTCGAGGTATTTGGGTTGTCACCTTTGTCGGGATAACCACACGTAGAAGTGTAAAGGAAATCTATTGAAGTCAATGATAGATGTGTCACAAGAAGAGTCCCAAAACCGAATGCTTTCCCCAGATTCAAAACACCATCTGCATTTTACTTTCTTAGTATAAACTGCTCACCTACCGGAGGATTTGACAATCACGCATCACCCGCTATAAGTCTTCTTTGTATTTTCAGTATTTACTTTTCTGTAATTTACTTTTCCGCACTAAAAACCAAAACCAACCAACCAATCACTTAGACGTTAGTATTAAAATCTCAATCAACCTAAAAAACGCTCCCTCGCTGTTCAATCCCCAACAGTATTCACTATCGTGACAAACCTGTAAAGAACACATATCCCCCTTATTCCCTTGGGTTCGACCCCTACTTACCACTAGCTACCCAGTAGTGAAGTCGCGAGTAGCGAACTTTATAAATATTATTTGTACATTTGCTCTGACGACAAGCATCTGTCAACGACTCATCAAACCACCCCACACTTAAACTTGTTCGTCCAGAACAAGAACTAGGTCATAGAAGGAAAATAACTGTAACACCACAATTTCTTCGACGTCCTAGATAATGCTACATGAATCCGAGTTGCTATTATAGACTTGCCTTTCAATGCGTGACTCGTTACTAAGATTATTATGCATAACATGGAATAAATTTGATATGTGTTACTTTTGAGCCAAGATCCAAATCAATTCGGATGAGTGGGAGATAGTCCTCTTTAGACCCATGATCTGTACTCGCTGGTCCGAACTCTTGCTATATGGTTATACTTCATTGTTTTTTCTTGCACGTGATTTGTTCGAGCATCAAGGTTTTCTGAGCTTTTCTTTCTTTGTTTTGTTGGACAGCTTTGTAGTGATTTTCTTGGCCTTTGGCTCTTGATGTAACATGGATATACTTCACTTTTTGTTGAGTGTAGAACTTCACAATTTGACTGATTTTTTTCTTTCTTTTGAGCTTCGCTCCTTATTGTGAACCGGCTGTCCTTCTCTTCCTTTTCTTTTGAGGAAGGTCCAATCATCGCCCGCAAGCATATGGAAATACCTCCCCGCTCTTTCTCATCCTTGTCCTTTTTGACGCGAGTCAAGCTGAGGGTCGCTCATCTGTTTTCCCGGCTACTTCATACTAGAGATAGGACGGTATGTTTTCCCGTCCCGCCTTCCTACATAAATGCTGCAGTGGCGGAGCAAACTCTGAACCATGTTGTCTCAAGTGCTAGCCTCCACGAAATCCACATAACCATATAGTTCGAAGTCCGGTCCTTTGAGCGCTTTGTCAAGTCTCTCTAGGACGTTTCTATCAACTCCACATCCCTGTTTATCTCAACTCAAAGGCACGTAATAGGTTAAGCTCACATGTTAAAGCACAGCTCAAATTTCATGAGAAAACGCATCTAATCGGCTCATCTATTTCACATTGTCAAATTCAATACTACACATCCAGGGATTAGAGAGAAATCCATACATTCAATTTTTTTAAATTTTAAGGGAAACGTGCAGACAATATGCAGGCACGAAAAATAAACGTGCTGACACAACTGACTCTCCCACCCCACACTTTTGAACAAAGCCGTGTCCTCACGGCACGACTTAAATTCTAATGAAAAACTATGTAAGCAAACAAACGTAGGGAAAACAAGAAGAGAGTAAAATGTGAACAGGCACTTCCCTCATGTGGTCGCATGATGTGAATCGCTCTTCCAAGGTTATTTGTCATTCTAAACACTTCTGTAGAGCCATAATATCCAGATAATGAACTTCGTTCGAGGATTTTTTGCAGCATGCCATTCTGTGCGCACAGGGCTCGCAACGGGTTGGGCCTCCGGGCGACTCTCCAAGACACTATGGGATTCTTCACTTGTCTCCATATATGGGCCATTGTAAAACTTTTGGTTGAGTCAGAATCTCCAATTAGCTAAGTTTGCCCAAGAATTTCCTCCATGCCCTGATTTTGCACCCGGGACGCTTCGGTCAGTCTCGGCCTGCGCTGGTTTGGCTCGGTCGGCCTCGGCTGGGAACTTGTGCACTCCACACTAAGGTGCATGTTCCTGCATGAATAGCATCTCTTTCCACAAAGACAATGTGACTAACATGACTCAAATATATAGAAAACTAAATAAATAAAAAACTGAAAAACGAAGAAAACAAAACTTTTGCCTGGCTGCCTCCCTACGAGCGCCTTTGTTTTACGTCGTTGGCTCGAAGTTACCTTGTTATGTCTCAGTGGAAGGCTCGGATAGGTCAAATTCCTGAGCGGGTGCTTCGATCTCGCCTTGGTAGTGCTTCACCCGTTGCCCATTGACCTTGAATCGGTTGCCATCTTTTGGGTTTTCCAACTCGAGTGCCCCGTGGTTAAAAACCGGTGTGATCGTGTATGGGCCTATCCATCTGGAGCGCAACTTGCTGGGCATCAACCGCAAGCGTGATGAAAAGAGAAGCACCTGCTGGCCAATCTCGAATGTTCGTGGAAGAATGAATTTGTCATGGTACAGCTTGGTCCGCGCCTTGTAGTCTGATTGGCTCTCATAAGCCTCTAGGCGTATCTCCTTAAGCGCAAACAGCTGCATCTTCCTATCAAGCCCGGCTGCCTTCAAATCTGGGTTGCACTTCTTGAGTGCCCAGTAGGCTTTGTGCTCTAGCTCGACCGGAAGATGGCATGCTTTCCCGTACACCAACCGAAAAGGTGAGGTACCTATCGGTGTCTTGTAGGCCGTCCTGTAGGCCCATAGTGCCTCATCCAGCCTTTGGCTCCAATCCTTCTTGGTCGGGTTTACCATCTTCTCTAGTATCCCCTTAATCTCACGGTTGAAGATCTCTGCTTGTCTGTTTCCAAAAATAGTGGTCATCCCACACATAGAATTTTGAATCATGCTTAAGTTTCATGCATTGAGCTTTTGAGTAAGAGGGGGGAAATTCACCTCCGACCAGGTAGTTCACCATGGAAGCATACCATGGCACCTTACCTGTGAGAGCATACATATGCTCATCTGGGAAGGTCTCGGTAATCTGCCCAGCGTCCTCTTCTCGAACCAATCAGCTTAGGTGGTCGGCCACAATGTTCTCTATCCCCTTCTTGTCTTTGATCTCTAAATCAAACTCTTGTAGTAGCAAGATCCACCTAATGAGCCGCGGCTTGGCCTCTTTCTTCATCATCAAGTACCTGATAGCTGCATGGTCAGAAAACACAACTACTTTAGTACCAAGCAAATATTATCTAAATTTCTCCAAGGCAAACACCACGGCTAGCAGTTCTTTCTCGGTGGTTGAGTAGTTCCTTGGAGCCGCGTCCAGAGTCCTTGAGGCGTAGTAGATCACTACGGGCTTCTTGTCCATCTTCTGACCGAGAACAGCTCCTACTGCATAGTCACTCGCGTCGCACATGATTTCGAACGGCTGGTCCCAATCTGGTGCTCGGATGTTGGGTGTGCTGGTGAGGGCCTGTTTTAGCTCATCGAAAGCCTCCCTACATGAATCTGTAAACTCAAAAGGAACATCTTTTTGCAAAAGATTAGATAGAGGCAACGCCTTCTTAGAAAAATCCTTAATGAATCTTCGATAGAAACCAGCATGCCCAAGGAACGACTTAATATCACGCACCGTGGAGGGATAAAGAAGAGTGACAATCAAATCTATCTTAGCTTTGTCAACCTCAATACCCTCAAGTGAAACTATATGACCTAAGACCACGCCATGAGTAACCATAAAATGACACTTTTCGTAGTTGAGTACCAAATTCATCGAAACACATCGTTCTAATTTTGTACTCAAGTTATCTAAGCATTCATCAAAGGTGTCACCGTCCACTGTAAAGTCATCCATAAACACCTCAATAAACGTACCTATCATGTCCGAGAATATACTAGTAACGACCCGCTGAAAGGTGCCGGGTGTATTACACAAACCAAAGGATATTCAGCGAAAAGCAAACGTACCGAATGGACATGTAAAGGTGGTCTTTTCCTGGTCCTCGGGTGCAATGGGAATCTGATTATAGCCCGAAAATCAATCAAGAAAATAGAAATAAGGCTTACCTGCCAACCGGTCTAGCATCTGGTCAATGAACGGAAGAGGAAAGTGATCATTGCGTGTGACTGCATTTAGCTTCATGTAATCGATGCACATGCGCCATCCGTTCTTGACTCTGGTCATTACCATCTAGCCCTCGACTCAGCTTCTCGGCCGTGATCCCGGTCTTCTTCGGAACCACATGAACCGGGCTTACCCACTGACTATCCGAGATCAGGTAGATCACATCCGCATCCAGCAACTTCTGAATCTCCTTCTAGACGACCTCCATCATGATTGGGTTCAATCTCCTCTGAGGCTCCCGAGAAGGCTTTGTTCCATCCACCAGTAAGATCCGATGCATGCACATAGTCGGGCTTATTCCCATGATGTCCGTAAGCATCCATCCAATGGCCAGCTTGTGGCAACTCAACACTTCGACCTACCGTCTCTCCTGATCTGCTCCTAGCCCATTCTTGATGATGACCGGTAGTGTATCATTCTCCCCTAGGAATGCATACTTCAAGTGCTCGGGTAGAGGCTTCAGTTCCACCTTTGGTGCCTCAAACAATAGAAGGCAAACACACATTAGACTTAAATAACCGAACCTCATTAACCTCATACCTCGGTGTGAGTGGCCGTGTGATCTCCAATTGGGACAGTGCATCCAGAATGACCTCGGCGAACTCGTACGAGTCCTCATGTGAGTATATGGCTCTCTCGAGTGCGAGTTCGAGTGGGTCTGCTCCCCGTTCCGGCTGTACCTCCTAGACTAGGTTGTCCAGCGTGTCTAGGGCATGCACTGCTTCAAACTCCAATGGGTACTTCATGGCCCGGAAGATATCAAAGTCAATCACTTCGCCCTCCACTTCCATAGAAAGAGTGCCACTATTGCAGTCGATCTTCATCTTGGACGTCTTCAGGAACGGGCGGCCTAGTAGAATAGGTGCATGGTCTGTCGGGCTGCAATTCTCCGTCTTCAGCACATAGAAGTCGGTCGGGAACACTAGTTCTCCCACCTGCAAGAGCACATCCTCAATCTTGCCCTCGGGCTGCTTGCGCGATCTATCCACCAGTTGTATAGTGAGTCATGCAGGTTCTAGAGGACCAATACAAAGACAAGAGTATATAAAGTATGGCAAGACATTAATAGAAGCACCAAGGTCAAGCATGCAGTTTTCAATTCGAATAATGCCGATCATGCAAGGGATAGTGTAAGTGCCTGGATCACCGGATTTGGGAGGTACCTTGTGCTGAATGACAGCGGAGACGTTCTTGCTCATTAGCTTCTAGTCGTCCCGAGTGCATCGCCTTCGGTTGGTGCACAGTTCTTTCAAGAACTTTGCATATCTCGGAATTTTCTTTATGGCATCGAGGAGTGGGATGTTGATTTCTACCTTGCTAAATAGCTCCCATACTTCCTTGTCCATGATGTACTGCTTAGGGGCCCTGACCTGCATAGGAAACGGAAGGGGAATGCTGATGTTAGAGTTCTCGGCCACGGGTACCGGGCCTAGCCTGTGCGTTCCGAGCATGTCCGGTCCGAGGGTCTTGACCGGTTCTCCTTCATACGCCAGTGGGCCGATGTCATCTGTTGGTTCGGTGGGTTTTGATGTAGGCTTCCTTCCGCTCCTGAGTGTTACTGCATTGACATTTCCTCGTGGGTTTGGAATGGTCTGTAATGGGAGCCGTCCTGGGTCATTCTTGAGCTCGGAGACCGTGGTGGCAATTTGAGACATTTGCTTTGATAGATCGGCTATTGCTCCATCGTTCTTGGCTTGGTTCTGGTGCACTGTGGCTGCCAACTGTTGGCTGCTAGCTGCCAGCTCCTTCACGATGTCTTCTAGTGATTTGTTGGGATCTTGTTAGCTCGAGCCGGCCTGGTTGTGGTTTGGTCCTCTTTGTTGATATTGGCTCGGCCTGTTGTGTCCTCCCTGCTGTTGGCGGTATGGTGGCGTTAGTACTGCTGGGCCTGTTGAGGTGCGGCATGTTGTGATGGCTCCCTCGGGGCATGGTTGTCTCGGTTGTCATTCTTCCAGATCTGCCCTCCTTGCCCGGTTGTAGCTGATCCATACTACCGGGCTGGGCCGACCCGGTTGTTGTAATTCTGGTACCCGTCCACTGCATTGACCTCGCCCTTGTCTTCTTCCACTATGGTCAGACAAGCATCTGTTTCGTACTCTATTGCACCACAAAACTCACAAGGCTTCACTTGGACCGACTTCCTCATTAGCTGCATCATCATTTATTTCATCGGCTTCATCTCTTCGGCCATTGAGTTCACCGGGGTGTCAGCCTTTACAATATTCTTGGTTCGGTTCCTCTTGTCGACTGGTCTCCTCCCTGAACCTTGCGTTCTCAGCCACGTCTGCGATCACCTTCCTGATTCGACCTAGGGGTAGGTTCATGATCATGCCTCCAGCCGAGGCATTGACAGAGCCTTGTCGTGAGGCAATGCAAAAGTAAATTTATAAGTCCACTACTTGTGACTTCACTATTGGGTAGTAAAGCGGTAAGTAGGGGTCGCACCCAAGGGAATTGGTGGATTGTAGTTCTTTGAGGAAATGTACAGAAATTTAAGTGCGATTGGGGTTGGTTGTGGTTTTAGTACTGAAAGTAATACTGAAAAGTAAATTGCGAGAACAGTTGAGTTCAATATCAACCATACAACATACTTTTGGTTTGTCACACGCTGTATTTCAAGCGCAATACGTGCCAAATATTGTGTTGGATTGATGTTGAAAACTTCTGTAATGAAAGTAAAGTGCGGAAAGTAAATGTACTGAAAGTAAGTGCGGAAAGTAAATGTAGTGAAAGTAAAGGTACTGAAAATAAAGACTGAAAGTAAAAGTTAGGTGCTGAAAGTAAAGTTAGTGACTGAATGTAAAGGTACTGAAAGTAAAGTTAGGTGCTTGAAAGTAAAAGTTAGTTGCTGAATGTAAAGTACTGAATGTAAAGGGTACTGAAAGTAAGCAGTTGAAAATAAGACAGAAAGTAGAATGAAGAGTTGGTGTTTTAATCAAAGGAAAGGATTCGGTTTAGGGGCCCTATATCATAGTTCCGTTCATCATTGACCGCTAATGATCATACTAAGTGTTCAAAGGTGTGGGTTGTTCCATTTCAAGATACAACCCGTAACAAGGCCATTTCAAGCGCTTGCCACACCGTCTAGTCCATTTCAAGACATAGAACACTTGTTCTAGCTAGACTAATACCCCATTTCAAGGTATATTAGCCTATGTGCAGTCACTTGATCTCTCATTTTCGATCAAACCAAGCGACTTAAAGAGAGGTTGAACTCCACGGAAAAGCTTTGCCATTTCAAGCATCCACTTAACCGTGTATGTTCACGAACCCCATGGAAGAGCTTTGCCATTTCAAGCATCCACTCAACCATGTATGTTCTACCCGAATGTATGGCACATAGAACAAGTTTGAACACAAAAGTAGCACTAATAAAAGGGTCTAAAAACGGTTTTATGATACAAGCACCCCTTCAACCGAATGAAGGGTTTAGCTACAAGTATCCATGGAAATGGATATCATAGCTAGTGCAAGAAAAGAAAATGGTTTCGAAATCAAAGACAAGGAAAGTAAGGTTTTGGAAAGTAAAACTCAAGAACAAACTTAAGAACAAACAAGAGTACTCAAGAACAAACAAGAGTACTCAAGAACAAGAGAGAAGTTGGAGCTTTTGATATCAAAATACAAGTGTTTACAAGGATTTGTGCCTAAAATTCTAGAGAGATTTGAGGAGTAAGAAGTAGTGATGATGGATTAGGACATTGATTCAAGGAGGGGTGCTCCTCTATTTCTAGCCATGGGAGGCGGTGGAGAGGAGGTGAGTGGAGGATGATATTTGTCCTCCCACCGCCTCTAGTTCTCCTTCAACTCCGGTTTGGTCTTGGTTGCTCTTCGGTTGGAACTTGGTCTGAGCCAAAGGGTGCACATGGCAAGGCACATGGGCGGCTAGGGCTTGGGTGAGCCAAGGGGCATCCACTTGAGCTCTTGAACTTGGTTGAGGCTTGGGACAAGTCACTTGGACTTGGTTGTGGCTTAGTTTCAATCCAAAGGTCAACCGAACTAAATAGTATAACCTAACCGGGAAAGAAGTAGTTTGGTTGGACTTCACCGGATTTTGACTGGAGCAAGGCTAAAACTGACCGGAGCATGGCTGTGGCTGGACTGGGCTTGATCGGAGCACCGCCAGAGGTTGATCGGAGCTCGCCGGAAATTGGCCGGAATATAGCCGGAGCTCCCGGAATTTTGGCCGGAGGTGATTGGGTCGAGGACCGTGGATTCTGAATGACAAGGCCTAGATAAACATGTTTCATCAAGGAAGTTAGGCCTGATTCTGGCCGGAGCATGGTCATGGCCCGGGGTTGAAGTTTTCCTCGGGCCCTTGGTCGACCGAGCTCAGGCGCTGCTCTTGGGCGGGGACCTGGTTCTCTCGAACGTGGGTCTCGGCGCTCTCGGACGCGGGTCTCGGCACTGGCCTTGGACTGCCCGGTAGTGGTTCTCGGTGCGCCTGTATAGGAACTCGGATGCAGCCTGGGACCTCTCGGCGCTGGTTCATGGGCACGTCCGGCATTTTAGCTCGGCACTCCCGGCACGGGCTCCTGGGCGCTCTCGGCACAGTCGACACAGGCGCTCGGCACTCACGGCGCGAGAGCTTGGGACGCGGCCTGTGGTACCCGGGTCCCTGGCTGGCTTTTCCGGGTCCCTGGCTGGGGTCCCTCGGTCCTGGGTGAATTTCCTCGGGCCATTGTCGATTTTCCTCGGGCCCTGGTTGTGATTTCTCGGTCAGAAATGTTTGGCAATCCTTTTTAGCTTAAGAACCCCCTTTTTAGCTCGTTTCTTCTCTAAACCTCAAAATACCCTGCAGAACAAAAATGGAACTAACAAGTAAAAGTTGTTAAGACAAAGTGTCTAATTTGGTGGGTTTAACCGTCTTGATGAATCATATAAATATGGTCCATCGAATCACCCCACACTTATACTTGTTCGTCCCGAACAATGATATTCGAAAGAGGAACACAAAATCCAAGTAAGAAGCTCTAAATAAGAATGTGAGAATGTGGGGCTAGATTTATCCTATTCATGCAATACTTACTTGTTACCAAACTAAACCGTGTAAATACTTAGAAGAAACTTGATACTTGTACCTTCGAGCCGAGATGCAAATTAATGCGGATGATTCGGGAGATAGCCCTTTGCAGGCTTTTGAATTGCATTCTTGGGACCGACTCGCACTATATGGTTATCTTGTAGCTTTCTCTAGCACATGATTTGGTTCGGGTTTCAATGAGTTGAGCTCTTTGATTTCCTTTTGATGAGGGACAGCTTTTGAAGTGATTTGGTCTTTGGCCTTTGATTTTGAATTGGAGTTTCTTCACTTTTGTTTCGGTTAAAACCTTCACTAATTGGCCTTTGGCCTTTGATTTGCTTCTTTTAGCCTTGCTCCTTTGTGATTTGCTTGTCCATTTTCTCAACCTTTTGGGAGGTCCAATCATTGCCCGAGAGCATATGGAAATACCTCCCCGCTCTTTCTCATCCTCGCTGTTTTGCGCGGGTCAAGATGAGGGTCGCTCATCTATTTTCTCGACTACTTGGACTAGAGTTAGGACGGTTTGATTCCCGTATCGCCTCTTGCACAAACGCTGCACGGTGGAGATGACTCTGAATCCAATGAAACCCGAAGTGCAGCCTCCACTGAATTCGTAAACCATATAGTGAAATCCGGTCCTTCGAGTGCTTCCCAAGCCTCTCTAGGGCATTTTATGTCAACTCCACATACCCTATATATCTCAGCACAAAGGGACAAATAAGAAGTTATATCCTCAAGTTTTTACACAGTCGAGATTTCACAAGGTAAATGCTTGAATTTAGATCTATCTTTTTCACATTCTCAAGTTCATATTTTCAAAAATTTAATATTAAGGGAAAAGGAAAAAAGAAAGCATGTTAAATAACTATGTGCAAAGGCAGTTCTCACCCCACACTTTTGAACGAAGGCGTGCCTCTTGGCATGAGTTAGTTCAAAAGCCAATTGCAAGCAAATATTTACTGGAAAGATGAGAACGGCTCAAAAAGCTAAATGACATAAGTGAAATGACTGAAAAATTAAAAGATGCATGAAAATGAAAGTATGCCGGGTTACCTCCCGGCCAGTGCCTTTCTTTAACGTCGTTGGCTCGACGATACCTCACTCAGGAGGGATCTGGGTCCCATGGGCGGCTCAAGTCAAATTTTGCCGCGGCTCCTGCATTGATCCTTGCCTTGACCCTTCCCAAGCTCTTGTGGGATGATGTGCTCGGGTCCGGTTTCCATTGTTCTGGTGGTTTCTCCTTCCAATACCTTTGAGAAGGCGAGGGACCCTTGACCATAGCTGCTGGTTTAGTTATACTCTCGGTCTCTCTTGGTTGGTCAGGAACTAGTGCACTGCGATCAGTGGTTTTCATAATGTCTGGTGGTTTCTTTGTATCCGTGCGGCCATCAGCATAGATGCAGAAGTCTGAATTTCTGTCGCCGAATGCAAGCGACAATGAGCCCTCGCTCATGTCGATCTTTGCCCTTGTGGTTTAGAGGAATGGCCGTCCCAATATGAGTGTTGGAGGGTCGTCCTCGCTGGTATCTCCGATTTGTATTACATAAAAGTCCGCAGGTACGATGAGTTTTCCCACATAGAGCATTAACTTTTCTTGCACTCCAACCGGATGGACACACGACTTGTCCCCCAACTCGATTAATAACTTTGGTGGCTTTAATGGACCAAGCCCCAATGAGCAATATAGAGGGTAAGGCAGGACATTGACGACGGCCCCAAGATCAATTAAGCAATGATTAACTTGGGCTTTGCCGATACCACATGTGACCGTGAAGGCCCCTGGGTCCTTACCCATTTCCAGTTGTGTCTCATGATTCCAAGTGAGGAGCTTCTCCGTTATCAGGCCGTTTTGCCCATTCCTTGGCTCCAATTCCTTTTCTACCTTGTTCTTTTGGGTCGCATGATCTTCGGAGGCAATGATCCTCATAGGGTAAGATGAATCTTGAGCCCCGATATCCCAGCCAGATGCTGGTACGTTAAAGTGTGTGATTGGCGGTGGTATCATGTTAACGGTGAACGCATAGCGTCCATTGTCAGCATGCGTAACCCATGTTCAGCCATCATTGGGTCGATCTTCCTCTTGATTCCAATCAGGACGATGCCTACAGGTGAAGTGCTTGACCATAGGTTTGTAAATTGCGGGTCCTCGTTGTTGTTCCGCCAGTAACGCTGCCGTTTGTGCTTCTTTGAGTCTTCTCTGGCCATTAGTTCTCTGCATGACTGGGCATATTCTTCATCTTCCAACACCATACCAATGAATTCTTCCTTATCTACCTCCGTAGTTGATAGTGAGGGTCGTGCTACTTTTTCCAGAGCCGCCTTTATGTCTGACATCTTTATCACGCTAATATTTGCCTTTGGGTTTTGGATGGTTTGTGAAGGAAGTCAACCAGGCTCATTAGTGAGTGCGGACATTGAGGTGGCGAGCTGGGACATTTGTTTGGTCAAATCTGTAATTGCTCCGTCAGTTTTCGCCTGGAATTGGTGTAGCAAAGTACCTAATTGATGTACGCTTCCTGCAAGTTCCTTCATTGTGTCTTCAAGCGACTTGTTCGATCCTTGTTGATTGCTCGAGCTGGCTTGGTACTTATTTGGTCCCTTCTATTGATATTGGCATGTCGGGTACTAGTTTGGTCCTCTTTGTTGGTATTGGCCTGCTGGTGGGGCATTCTGGTTGTACTGCCGGTGTGGAGGTTGGTAGAACGACTGAGCTGGTTGAGGTGCGGCTTGTTGTGTCTCCCTCGGAGGGTGGTTCTCATTCCGCCAGTTTGGGTCGGTTACTTGACCATACTGTCGGCTTGGTCCAGCTCTGTCGTTGCTGTTGTTAATGTATCCTTGGTATCCTACCACTGCATTCACTTCTGCCGGTTCTTCTACTATTAATGTCGGGCATGCGTCAGTCTTGTGGTCCGTAGAACCACAAAACTTGCAAGGCTTCACTTGAGCTGGCTGCCTTCGTAGGATTTGAACCATCATTTCCTTCATTTGTTTCATCTTCTCTGCATGGAGTTCATCGGTGTCTCGGCCTTCGCCACATTCTTTGTTCGGGAAAATTCTTCCTGCCGAGTTGTCTCCTCTCTAAATCGGTCATTTTCAGCAACATCGGTGATGAGTTGCCTTATGCCGCTCAATGATAGATTCATCATTGATCCTCCAGCTGAGGAATCCAGGAGCATTTTGTCTAAGGGTCTTAATCCATCAATGAGGTACTCGATGATGAGTTTCTCGGGCAGTCCAAGGGTGCAGCAGCTTCTCTCCAGGCGGTTGAACTTTTCCAGGTAGTCATACATGGTTTCATTAGGCCCCTGCCTTATGTCCTGAAGTTGCCTTCTTACTTGCATTGCTCTTCCTCCCGGGTAGTATTTGTCCAGAAATTTCTTTTGCATCTGAGCCCACGTTCTAATGCTACCCGAAGGCAATGAAAGGAACCAGTCGTTCGCCGAGTCAATGAGGGAAAAGTAGAAAGCCTTCAATTTGAAGTCCTCTACATTCACTCCATTGGGTTTTAGATTTTGGCAAATGCCATGTAAGCGTTGGAGATGAGTTGTCGCAGATTCTACATGACTTCCTGAGAACTTGGGCAAGTTGTGGACCACGGATGTGTTGATGGCAATGTTTTCCAGTTCATGGCCCTCGTAAATGCACCACGGCTGGTTTTTGAAATCTGGTGCCGAGAGTTCTCCCATAGTAGGTTCATGGAAGTTGTTATCCCTATAGTACTCATCGAAGACGGATCTCGCCTTGGTGCTTGTCGATTTTGAGGAGGGGGTGGATGTATAGGGGGCTGCACTGGGCCAGCTTCATTTCGGTCCTTGGGTGGTCCTTGATTTCTTCGGGCGCCTTCCCGAACAACACGGTTTCGGTCTCGGATGAGCTGTTCCGGATCGTCAAGAAATGGAGGCGACGCCTCATTATTCCGATCGTACAGATTCATCTCGTCGTCATCCTGATAGTCATGGTGGCTTCCTGCACGAGACATGGTTATGCAGAAGCGAGTACAAAATCAAAGAACTTTATCCGATTGCAATGCCAATTCCCCGGCAACGACGTCAATTTTTGACAGAGGCTTGTCGTGAGGCAATGCAAAAGTAAATTTATAAGTCCACTACTTGTGACTTCACTATTGGGTAGTAAAGCGGTAAGTAGGGGTCGAACCCAAGAGAATTTGTGGATAGTAGTTCTTTAAGGAAATGTATAGAAATTTAAGTGCGATTGGGGTTGGTTGTGGTGTTAGTACTGAAAGTAATACTGAAAAGTAAATTGCGGGAACAGTTGAGTTCAATATCAACCATACAATATACTTTTGGTTTGTTGCACGCTGTATTTCAAGCGCAATACGTGCCAAATATTATGTTGGATTGATGTTGAAAACTTTTGTAATGAAAGTAAAGTGCGGAAAGTAAATGTCCTGAAAGTAAGAGTGGAAAGTAAATATACTGAAAGTAAAGGTACTGAAAATAAAGACTGAAAGTAAAAGTTAGGTGCTGAAAGTAAAGTTAGTGTCTGAATGTAAAGGTACTGAAAGTAAAGTTAGGTGCTTGAAAGTAAAAGTTAGTTGCTGAATGTAAAGTACTGAATGTAAAGGGTACTGAAAGTAAGCAGTTGAAAATAAGACATAAAGTAGAATGAAGAGTTGGTGTTTTAATCAAAGGAAAGGATTCGGTTTAGGGGCCCTGTATCATAGTTTCGTTCATCATTGACCGCTAATGATCATACTAAGTGTTCAAAGGTGTGGGTTGTTCCATTTCAAGATACAACCCGTAACAAGGCCATTTCAAGCGCTTGCCACACCGTCTAGTCCATTTCAAGACATAGAGCACTTGTTCTAGCTAGACTAATACCCCATTTCAAGGTATATTAGCCTATGTGCAGTCACTTGATCTCTCATTTCCGATCAAACCAAGCGACTAAAAGAGAGGTTGAACTCCACGGAAAAGCTTTGCCATTTCAAGCATCCACTTAACCGTGTATGTTCATGAACCCCATGGAAGAGCTTTGCCATTTCAAGTATCCACTCAACCATGTATGTTCTACCCGAATGTATGGCACATAGAACAAGCTTGAACACAAAAGTAGCACTAAGAAAAGGGTCTAAAAACGGTTTTATGATACAAGCACCCCTTCAACCGAATGAAGGGTTTAGCTACAAGTATCCATGGAAGTGGATATCATAGCTAGTGCAAGAAAAGTAAATGGTTTCGAAATCAAAGACAAGGAAAGTAAGGTTTTGGAAAGTAAAACTCAAGAACAAACTTAAGAACAAACAAGAGTACTCAAAAACAAGAGAGAAGTTGGAGCTTTTGATATCAAAATACAAGTGTTTACAAGGATTTGTGCCTAAAATTCTAGAGAGATTTGAGGAGTATGAAGTAGTGATGATGGATTAGGACATTGATTCAAGGAGGGGTGCTCCTCTATTTATAGCCATGGGAGGCGATGGAGAGGAGGCGATGGAGAGGAGGTGAGTGGAGGAGGATATTTTTCCTCCCACCACCTCTAGTTCTCCCTCAACTCCGGTTTGGTCTTGGTTGCTCTTCGGTTGGAACTTGGTTTGAGCCAAAGGGTGCACATGGCAAGGCACATGGGCGGATAGGGCTTGGGTGAGCCAAGGGGCATCCACTTGAGCTCTTGAACTTGGTTGAGGCTTGGGACAAGTCACTTGGACTTGGTTGTGGCTTAGTTTCAATCCAAAGGTCAACCGAAGTAAATAGTATAAAACTGGATTTTGAAGTAGTTTGGTTGGACTTGGCCAGATTTTGACTGGAGCAAGGCTAAAACTGACCGGAGCATGCCTGTGGCTGGACTGGGCTTGATCGGAGCACCGCTGGAGGTCGATCGAAGCTCGCCAGAAATTGGCCGGAATATGGCCGGAGCTGCCGGAATTTTGGCCGGAGGTGATTGAGTCGAGGACCATGGATTCTGAATGACAAGGCCAAGATAAACATGTTTCATCAAGGAAGTTAGGCCTGATTCTGGCCGGAGCATGGTCATGGCGAGGGGTTGAAGTTTTCCTCGGGCCCTTGGTCGACCGAGCTTGGGCGCTGCTCTCGGGCGGGGATCGGGTTCTCTCGGACGCGGGTCTTGGCGCTCTCGGACGCGGGTCTCAGCGCTGGCCTTGGATGGCCCGGTAGTGGTTCTCGGCGCGCCCGAATAGGATCCTCGGACGCAGCCTGGGACCTCTCGGCACTGGTTCCAGGGCACGTCCGGCATTGTAGCTCGGCACTCCCGGCACGGGCTCCTGGGCGCTCTCGGCACAGTCCACACAGGCGCTCGGCACTCCCGAAGCGGGAGCCTGGGACGCGGCCTGTGGTACCCGTGTCCCTGGCTGGCTTTTCCGGGTCCCTGGCTGGGGTCCCTCGGTCCTGGGTGAATTTCATCTGGGCCATTGTCGATTTTCCTCGGGCCCTGGCTGTGATTTCTCGGCCAGAAATGTTTGGTAATCCTTTTTAGCTTAAGAACCCCCTTTTTAGCTCATTTCTTCTCTAAACCTCAAAATACCATGTAGAACAAAAATGGAACTAACAAGTAAAAGTTGTTAAGACAAAGTGTCTAATTTGGTGGGTTTAACTGTCTTGATGAATCTTATAAATATGGTCCATCAGGCATCTAGGAGCATCCTGTCGAGCGGTCTCAGGCCATCGAGTAGGTATACAATGATAAGCTTCTCCGGAAGTCCGAGGTTGCAGCAGCTTTTCTCCAAGTGGTTGAACTTTTCTAGATAGTCGTACATCGACTCGTTAGGCCCTTGTCTAAGATCCTGTAACTGCTTGCGAACCTGCATTGCCCTACCCGCTGGGTAGTATTTGTTCAGGAACTTCCTCTGCATCTGGTCCCATGTCTGGATGCTACCGGAAAGAAAGGATAAAAACCAGCCGTTAGCTGCATCGATTAGAGAGAAATAAAAGGCCTTTAGCCTTCGACTCCGTATGGTCTGAGGTTTTGGAAGATGCCATGTAGACGCTGAAGATGTGTGGTGGCCGACTCTCTTTGACGTCCCGAGAACTTGGGCAGATGATGCACGACTTTCGAGTTGATGACTATTCCCTCAAGTTCCGGCCCCTCATAGATGCACCACGGCTGGTTCCAGGAGTTCGGAGCAGACAGTTCTCCCATAGTGGGCTCTCGGTAGTAGTACTCTCCTTCGTAGTCGGCCTCTTCTCTGATGAGCGGCTGCTGAGGTGGTCGTGGTTGTTGAGGCGGTTGAGGCGATTGAGGCTGTTGCCTTGGGGTGGCACCATTCTGAGCAACTGGTGCCCTCTGATTTGCTCAGGCACCCTCCCTGACTCGCCGGTTCCTAGCACGAACCATCTGCTCCGGGTCATCATAGAATGGAGGTATCACCTCGTTATTTTCATTGACCGGGTTGAACTCGTCGTTGTTATCATCATCGCTTACCGGACTATCTGCGTGAGACATGGTAAAACAGAGAAAACAAAAAAAAATACTAAAAACGGAAAATATCTAAAAATACTAAAAATTCAAAATAAAATAGGAAACGACTCCGGATGGCCGAAAAACACCGTGTGACCGCCTCGGCATTTTGCTCAGAATAAAATATTATGGGCTAAAATCGGACACCGGGAACTCGAATCCTGCTATTTCTCTGTTTTGCTCAAAATGGGGTATTATGCACTGAAGCAAATAACACGAACGGAAAAAAAACTAAACAAAAAATAGAAAAATAAAGAAAATGGAAAGAACAACTTCACCGAAGCGCTGCTCCCCGGCAACGACGCCAAAATTTGACAGGTGTCGTCGTGCAAGTCAAATTTGAATTTATATTTTTCCCTACTAGAAACTTAGTAAAGCGGCAAGTAGGGGTCGAACCCTATAGAGCTGGTGTTGTTGAAGTCGTTTTGAAAATAAGGAAATTGGGGTTTGTGAGTATTTGGAAACAAGTGCAAAAGAAAATAAAGGAAGGTAATTCAATCAGAGAAAGTATTCGGTCTAGGGTTTCTATTGTGACTCGTTTATCATTGACTTCTAATAATCTGATTTCGTGTTCCTAAGTGTGGTTGTTCCGACAAAGGTGACTCCCCAAGTATCCCGACAAAGGCGATACGCCACAACCTAGCCCGACAAAGGTGCTAGACTTCTAGTTATTCCCTAAACCTAATAACCTGACAAAGGTGTTATTTAGCCTAGGTGTTACGATCTACCTTTACGACAAAGTATCCAGTAGATATTAACAGTAAGAATTAATTGCTCAATTAAGCTTTGCGACAAAGCTTCCACTTAATCTAACAAGTTAATTCATGTGATGAAGCAAGAACTAGTAAAACATAAAATAGCATTAAGAACGAAGTCTCAAAACAATCGTCACAATATATAAACCCTAGCCCGAATGAAGGATTTAGCTACTCATATCCATGGGAATAACTAAACAATAATAAAAAGAAAGTAGAGGAATTCTTCTCTCGTCGAAGGTTTGAAGTCACGGTCGGAATGATGAGAGAGAAGCTCTTGATCCGTGTAGATGGAGAAGGAGCTGATGGGATGCTTATGCCTTGACCCAAGGGTCTTATTTATAACAAAAACCTAGGGCTTCCAAGTCCAGATTTGGAACAAGTCCAAAAACGAATTAGGAAACATGTCCAAATCTTGGCTTTTGCTTGGCTTGCAAGTAAACTTGGCCAACAAGTATTTGCATAAACTGCCACACAAGGACGAGCCGAGATCTGTATGCCTTGGACTCGGCTTGGCTCGGGCGCTGCTTGGATGATGCTTGGGCACTCCTCGGGCGCTGCTTGGGCGTTGCTCGGGCCATGCTCGGTGACAGAACCGCTTGTCGTCAGAGCGATTTGTGCAAATAAATTTATAATAGTCCGCTACTCGCAACTATACTACTGGGTAGTACTTGGTAAGTAGGGGTCGAACCCAAGGGAATTAGGGGAATAGGTTATTCTTTTAAGGGATTTGTCTAGCGAGAGAGCGTGTTTTAAGTTGGTTGAGGTTTTAGTGCTAACAACTACGTGACTTTTTGATTGGTTGCGGATTTGATTGCTGAAACGTAAATTACAGAAAAGTAAATACTGAAAATACAAAGGAGACTTACAGTGGGTGATGCGTGAATTGCAAGTCCTCCGGATTGTGAGCGGTTGATGGTTGCAGTTGATTGAACAATAAAAGTAAAGACAGGAGGGTTTTGTAATTGCGAGAGAAGTATTCGGTCTTGGGGGGCCTTGTATTATATCCTGTTCATTCTTTTAGTAACCCTTCTAAGTATTCAAACGTGTATCGAGGCCCTTTCGTAGCGCTCAATTTGCCACACTGTTTGTAAACCCTTGTTCTACTTCAGACTAATTCCTCCTTTCGAAGTATCTTAGCCTTTTGTGCACCCATTTGGTCCCTTTGGTCCAGTTTCCAAATGGTTTTAAAGATAGATCGAACTCCTCAGATAAGCTTTGCCCTTTCGTAGCATCCACTTACCCGAGTATGTTCACGACTTCCCACAGAAGAGTTTTGCCCTTTCGTAGCTTCCACTCAACCTTGGAAAGTCTGACCTTATAAATGGCACATAGAACAAGTTTTGAATACAGAGAAAAGAAACTAAACGAAGTAAAACATTTTATAAAACAAGAACTCCCCTTCAACCGAATGAAGGGTTTAGTTACGAATATCCATGGAGTTGGACATCATAACTAGGATACTTGGGGATTTGGAAAAGAATACTCAAGAACAAACAGGAGTAAAGAGAGAAGAGAAAGAGATTACTCAAGAACAAACAGGAGTAACTCTTGAACTGTAACTGAAAACTTGAGTACTCAAGAACCAACAGGAGTACTCAAGATCGAACTAAAGTATTTGAGAACAAACTGAACTTTTATTGATATCAAACCAAACTTTACAAAGTAACAAACTTAGAGAGAGAAGTGTTTTACACAATTTTGGGATGTTTGAAATGAGGAGGAGAGCTTGGTATTTATAGGCTAAGGGGAGGGGAATGGAGGGCCAAGATGAGGGCATGTGGTTTGGCATCCAAGGGTGGAGATGGGGGAAGAAGGAGAGGAAGACAAGTGTCACAAGGGGAGAGGGAGAGGGCAAAGCCGCCGGCGGCTTTTGGTGTGGATGGAGGAGGATGTGACATGTGGTGGTGTGGGAGAGGAGGAGGGATGGATGTGAGGAGAAAGCCGCCGGTCCATGTGGCATGAGGAGAGTGGTTTGTGAGTTTTGTGCAGTTTGCACAAAACTATCAGTGTATTTCAGCTACGGATTGTCTTCGGTTTCTCTTTGGTTTGATTTGTTTTGAATGATTCCAAGTCAGGATCTTTAGATTTCTTCATTCAGCGTCTGATCTTGACCTTGGATTGTCTCCTGATATCTTTTCTGTGCTAAAAGCTCTTCCTTAGCGTGTATTCTCTCTAAGCTCTGAAATACCCTGTAGAAATGTATCGGGACTAAAACATCGAAGTTAGATAGACAAACAGTCTAATTTGGTGGGTTTAACTGTGTTTATGATTCATACAATTGTGGTCCATCACTCGGCCAAAGGTGCCTTGTGATGTTTTTGGTACAAAATGCCATCTTTAATGCGCGTTTCCTCCTAGAGCTTCCAAAACACCTGAAATGCAAAACAACACTAACAAGTAACTTGTTTGCATAATAAAATGTTGGAATTGGTGGGATTTGTTGACTCGATGACTCGTATAAATACAGCTCAGCAGTGTGCCTCATATTTTCTTTCTTTTTTTCAAGGCATTTTGCCCACCATATGCTTCACAATATTTTTTCTTTTGATAGTTTGCCTTATTTTGACTTGTGCTTGCAAAAGCTTTTTGCTTTTCTATTTTAAGCTTGCCTAATTTTGGCTTGTGCTTCCATATACAAAAAAAAATTTGTCGGTGTCAAATTTTCACCCATATTGACTCAAGACTTAAGATTTGGCAATGTACTAAGGATATAAATGATGTCTGCTTACAATGTGAAAGAATAGAGATCACCTAAGAGCAATGAGTAAGTTTTCGAAGAGAAGAAGAGTATTTTCATGCTTGCTAATTTTATGCTAAGGTGATGCAAAAAAAAGTTGACTAAATCATTAGATAGGCACAAGATAACAAAAACAATGACGCCTATGAATTATGCACTCATAAAAGTCAAGGTGATTCTAGATTCAAAATCAAGTCATTAGCAAAGAAACTAGATAGTTGAGTAATAGGGTTATGCTAGTGCCTTGGAAATATGAGTACTCGAATGTAAGCTAGCGCATGAATTGTGCAGGTGCCTAGACATGGATAACTTCAATAGAATGTACTACACACCCACTCCACACTTACGATGAAGCTAAGTCCCTACGCGACAAAAATATAGAAATAAAAAGTGTTGTGCAAAGGGCTTCTGACGGAGCCCACCGCACTGTCGTTAAGGTGCGATGTTCTCTGTGCAAAAATAAATTTATATCTCTGATACTCGCGACTTAACTATTTTTGGTAGTCAGTGGTAAGTACGGGTCGAACCCAAGAGAGTCAGGTGAATAGTTGTTCTTTCGAAAAGGGGGGATTAAATAAAGCAGTTGGGGGGTTGTTTTTGGTTTT
The DNA here is from genome assembly GCA_033675215.1 of Rhodiola kirilowii. Taxonomy (NCBI): domain Eukaryota; kingdom Viridiplantae; phylum Streptophyta; class Magnoliopsida; order Saxifragales; family Crassulaceae; genus Rhodiola; species Rhodiola kirilowii. The sequence continues at coordinate 29,697,094 of CM066194.1, read as the reverse complement.
TAGTACTGAAAGGTAAAGTAACAGTTGATATTACAATTAAAGGAAAGATTCGGTTTCAGGGGCCTTGTATCATATTTTTGTTTATCATTGACCTCTAATGATCATACTAAGTGTTCAAAGATGAATCAAGGCTATTTCTATCACAAGACTTGCAACATCGTTTAGAACACTTGTTCTATTTAGACTAATTCCTCCTTTCGAAGTATCTTAGCCTTATGTGCATCCATTTGATCTTCAGTTACGATCAACCAAATGGTGTTTTAAAGAGGTCGAACTCCTCAGATAAGCATTGCCCGTTAAAGCATCCACTTACCCGAGTATGTTCACGAACCCCACGGAAGAGCTTTGCCCGTTAAAGCATCCACTCAACCTTGGAAGTTCTAACCTAATATGTGGCACATAGAACAAGTTTTGAACACATAGAGGTACTAAGAGTAGGGCCTAAAACATTGTATGATACAAGTACACCCCTTCAACCGAATGAAGAGTTTAGCTACGAATATCCATACAAGTACTTGAAAAAGTAAAGGTTTTTGAAAGACAGTAAAGTAAAGTTTTCGAAAGTAAAGACAGGAAAGTAAAGTTGTTCAATTGAAAAGACAGTAAAGTAATGAAGAGAGGACTTACAATAACCGATAAGAGTGCTCAAGACCAAGCTTTGATTCCAAAGTAAAGTGATTACATGATTGTGCTCTTAATCTAGAGAGATAAGTGACTTGTGCTTCTTGCACACAAAATGGGATGATGATACAAGGGCAAGGGAGGGCTCTATTTATAGGCATGAAGGAGCAATGAGGGGGCAACACTTGGCAAGGGATGGTTGGGGAGCTCAAAGCGGCCGGGGTAAGGTGGAGGGATGGGAAAGCCGCCGGCTAGGTGGTGCAAGGGGTGAGGAGGAGGCCTTTAGCCGCCGGGCAAGGTGGCAAGGGAGTGGGTGAGTGTGAGTTGAGATCTTTTCCCCAAAAGCCATCGGCTCCCTTTCAGCTCCGGTCTGACTCTGGTTGCCCTTCGGTTGGACTAGTTTTGAGTGATTCCACGTCAGGTTCTTGAAAGTCAGAATTTGGTTGTGACCTGGAATGACTCGTAATTCATTTTCAGCTTTAAAACTCCTCCTTAGCCTGTATTCTCTCTAGACTTCAAAATACCCTGTAGATAAATATCGGAACTAACAAGCAAAAGTTAAATAGACAAAGAGTCTAATTTGGTGGGTTTAACTGTGTTTATGATTCATACATCTATGGTCCATCAGATCACCCCACACTTTTAGTTGTTCGTCCCGAACAATGCTTTTTAAAGGGCGGAACACAATCTAAGTAAAAACTTTTAAATATGAAAGTGAGACTATGGGACTAGATTTATCCTAATTCATGCATTACTTACTTATTACCAAACTAAACCGTGTAAAAACTTAGAAGAAACTTGATACTTGTACCTTTGCGCCGAGATGCAAATTAATTCGGATGTTTCGGGAGATAGCCCTTTTTAGGCTCCTGGACTGCATTCTCGGGATCGACTCGCACTATATGGTTTCCTTGTAGCTTTCTCAAGCACGTGATTCGGTTCGGGTTTCACTGAGTTGAGCATTTTGATTTCTTTTTGGCGAGGGACAGCTTCTGTAGTGAATCGGCCTTTGGCCTCTGGCCTTTGATATTGAGTTGGAGTTTCTTCACTTTTGTTCGGTTAAAACCTACACAATTTTGGCCTTTGGCCTTTGATTAGCTTCTTTGAGCTTTTGCTTCTTTGTGACTTGCTAGTCCATTTTCTCAACCTTTTTGGGGGGTCCAATCGTCGCCCGCGAGCATATGGAAATACCTCCCCGCTCTTTCTCATCCTCGCCGTTTCGCGCGGGTCAAGATGAGGGTCGCTCATCTATTTTCCCGGCTACTAGGACTAGAGATAGGACGATTTGATTCCCGTCCCGCCTCTTGCATAAACGCTGCACGGCGGAGATGACTTCAATCTTCACTGAAACCCGAAGTGCAGCCTCCACTGACTTCGAAAACCATATAGTTAGATTCGATCCTTTGAGTGCTTGCCAAGCCTCTCTAGGGTAGTTTATATCAACTCCACATCCCCTGTTTATCTCAGCACAAAGGGACAAATGAGAAGTTACATTCTAAGTTTTTATACAGTTGAGATTTCACAAGGTAAATGCATGGATTTAGATTTATCTTTTTCACATTCTCAAGTTCATATTTTCAAAAAGATAATATTAAGGGAAAAGGAAAAAAAAGAAAACATGTTAATTAACTATGTACACAGGTGGTTCTCACCCCACACTTTTGAACGAAGGCGTGCCTCACAGCACGACTTAGTTCAAAAAGGCATGCAAATATATACAAGAGAAGGAAATCACATTAAAGAAAAGAGAAGAACTGCACTCCCTTTTACTGTGTCGTGTCGTGGAACGACATGCCTCGGAGCTGGATAATTGAGGGAGTTTGGCTGGGGCCTTGAACTCTCAGCGCAGGCCCGGTAATTTCTCAAAAGCTGTCTGGCTGATCTGATCTTGCTCCAAAAATCGATTCCTACATGTTAGACATTCCTTCTATACAAAAAAATGGGTGAGAGCGACTAGCGGTAAAAACTAAATGACAAAAAATAAATGACTGAAAGTAAGATAGGTGTTGGGTTACCTCCCGACCAGTGCCTTTGTTTAACGTCATTGGCTCGACGCATGGGGATCACAGGTTTGGATCCCATGGGCGGCTCAGGTCATAGTGTTGTGGAGTGCCTACTTTCATTTTTGCCTTGCCTTTCCTCGATTTCTTGTGAGATGATGTGCTTGGGTCCTGTTCCCATGGTTCTGGTGGTTTCTCCTTCCAACGTCTCTGAGAAGGCGAGGGACCTTTCACTATTAGCCTCTTGAATTGGGTTCTCTTATGTTTAGGGCTACCTTGTCTAGCTGTGAGAAGATGCTCCATCAAGGATTCGTTCTGCTTCGGCCCTTCTTCCATCCTTCTTTCAGCCTCTTCATTGATCACATAGTTTTCTGCAATCTGTCTATTGATCAAGGGGAAAAGTTGGGAAGCTTGCATCTTAAGGCTTGGTTTTGTCTCGTCATGCCCGTCTGTGAGGATTCGGTCTCGGATGGTCTTGGCTGCTTCGGTAATGATAGTCGGGTATGACTCGGGCAGCTTGCCAGTGGTGTTCTGGACTTCCTCCTCTACTGGCACGGTCTCAAGTTCCCATGAAGGCTTTTCCTCGTTGCTTCCAGTGCTTTCTATATCTGATTCTTGTGATGGCTCGAGAGTTTCTTCTAATGGCTCAGAAGTTTCTTCTGATGGCTCGGGAGTTTCTTCTTTATTCGTTTCTTGACCAGCCTCTGCTATCTGTATTCCTCTATTAGCTCGGGGCATTGGTCTTCGTTTCGTGGCCACGGCCATGTCGTCTATGAGGTTCCACATTTCTGTCAGGGATAAGTTCCCTACTGATCCTCCCACTGCGTTGTTAAGCCTTGTCTGCTCATCGGCCCTCATCCCACAAAGAAATCTTTGAAGAAGAAATACCTCCGTGAATCCATGGTGCGGGCAGCGTGAGACGATGGTGTCATAGTACGTGTAGTATTCATCTAAAGTCTCATCCCGGGATTGTTGAAGGCAGATGATCTTCTCGCGGGTGTCATGTCGTAAGGATGGGGGGGAGAATTCTTTCAGAAATTTAGCGCGAAGGTCCACGTAATATTTTGCACAACTAGCAGTTGATGTGTAATACCATACTGTCGCAAAGTCGGTTAAAGAGTGTTCAAAACATTTTAATTGAAACTCTTCTAACGTTACATTTACGGGTTTCATGTGGCGACTTATATGGTGGAAATGTTGGCAGTGTATTACTGGGTCTTCTCCGGTGGTACGTCCAAACTGAGGAAGATGCTGAGCCATCCATCCATACATAGTGGGCAGTGTGATGAAGAAGTGAAAAGGGAAAGAAAAGAACAACTAATCGAAGGCTAACTCCCTGACAACGGCGCCAATTTTGACAGAGCCCATCGCACTGTCGTTAAGGTGCGATGTTCTCTGTGCAAAAATAAATTTATATCTCTGATACTCGCGACTTAACTATTTTTAGTAGTCAGTGGTAAGTACGGGTCGAACCCAAGGAGTCAGGTGAATAGTTGTTCTTTCGAAAAGGGGGATTAAATAAAGCAGTTGGGGGGTTGTTTTTGGATTTTTAGTACTGAAAGGTAAAGTAACAGTTGATATTACAATTAAAGGAAAGATTCGGTTTCAGGGGCCTTGTATCATATTTTCATTTATCATTGACCTCTAATGATCATACTAAGTGTTCAAAGATGAATCAAGGCTATTTCTAGCACAAGACTTGCAACATTGTTTAGAACACTTGTTCTATTTAGACTAATTCCTCCTTTCGAAGTATCTTAGCCTTATGTGCATCCATTTGATCTTCAGCTATGATCAACCAATTGGTGTTTTAAAGAGGTCGAACTCCTCAGATAAGCTTTGCCCGTTAAAGCATCCACTTACCCGAGTATGTTCACGAACCCCACGGAAGAGCTTTGCCCGTTAAGGCATCCACTCAACCTTGGAAGTTCTAACCTAATATGTGGCACATAGAACAAGTTTTGAACACATAGAGGCACTAAGAGTAGGGCCTAAAACATTGTATGATACAAGTACACCCCTTCAACCGAATGAAGAGTTTAGCTACGAATATCCATGGAACAGGACATCATAGCTAAGTACTTGAAAAAGTAAAGGTTTTTGAAAGATAGTAAAGTAAAGTTTTCGAAAGTAAAGACAGGAAAGTAAAGTTGTTGAATTGAAAAGACAATAAAGTAAAGAAGAGAGGACTTACAAGAACGGATAAGAGTGCTCAAGACCAAGCTTTGATTCCAAACTAAAGTGATTACATGATTGTGCTCTTAATCTAGAGAGATAAGTGACTTGTGCTTCTTGCACACAAAATGGGATGATGATACAAGGGCAAGGGAGGGCTCTATTTATAGGCATGAAGGAGCAATGAGGAGGCAACACTTGGCAAGGGATGGTTGGGGAGCTCAGAGCCGCCGGGGTGAGGTGGAGGGAAGGGAAAGCCACCGGCTAGGTGGCGCAAGGGGAGAGAAGGAGGGCTTTAGCCGCCGGGCAAGGTGGCAAGGGAGTGGGTGAGTGTGAGTTGAGATCTTTTCCCCAAAAGCCATCGGCTCCCTTTCAGCTCCGGTCTGACTCTGGTTGCCCTTCGGTTGGACTTGTTTTGAGTGATTCCACGTCAGGTTCTTGAAAGTCAGAATTTGGTTGTGACCTGGAATGACTCGTAATTCATTTTCAGCTTTAAAAATCCTCCTTAGCCTGTATTCTCTCTAGACTTCAAAATACCCTGTAGATAAATATCGGAACTAACAAGCAAAAGTTAAATAGACATAGAGTCTAATTTGGTGGGTTTAACTGTGTTTATGATTCATACAATTATGGTCCATCAGCTTCCCTGAATTTGTAGCTCAAAGAGTGTGATTCATCATTGGCCCATTCCTTTCCTGCGTATGACATTGAAATCTATAAAACAAACAAGTGACCACTACATAGAAATTATCATTACATGTCACAAGTACAACATGTATCATAGTAGGGACTCCACACTTAAATTAAAAGTGTCTAGTGAGCAAAGATAAGAGTGCAAAATTAATTTCTTAAGGCATCTGACAAGTGGTGTTACTTCTCTCGAAGGCCTAGTTTAACGTCTTGGCAAGACTAGCAAAGTGCCCCATAGAGTCACTTTGGAGAAGTCCTTTGCTTGGCTAACTTCTCGCGGAGCTCTAGACACTTAAGGCGTCAATCCACCTTCAAATCCCATTTGAATTTCGTCCATCGAGTTTACAATGGACTTTTCAATGTGAGTTCAATCCCTTTAAAAGTGTTATGCTTTTTAGAATGGAGGGATTGTAGGAGCTCCATTTGGATAATTTGGAAAAATAAGGCAAGAAGCTCCAGAATTTGTCTCGAGACTTTGTGATGAAGAAAGGGTTTTCATAACTTGTCTGAAGCTTGATGGACACACCTTCCTTGAGTTTCTAAATGACTTCCTTAGGTGCCCAATCCTTAACTCCTTCTCAAAACTGGTATTTTCTTGTAGGCAAGGTTGCTATCTTGTAGCGTCTATGTAAACCTCAACAAAATCTTCGTACACTTGAAATTGTCGTGGCTGCTCATCCTTTATCTCCTCTTCAACAATGGATTCAAGGTCATATTCAAGCTCACTTGTAGCGGATAGAGGGCGGTCTTCTTCATGCAAAAAATATATTTCTTCTATGCATGAATCATCATCGTTGAAGGATTCCTCGTTGGAGATCAAGGGCATTAATGGAATGGTGAATTCTTGTGTGTTCTCATTCGAATGATCTTGAAACGTGCTAGTAGTGAAGGGTGATGCACTTTAGTATTCCAACTCATCCTCGGTGAAAGATTCACCATCCCATACATCTTTGTAAGCTTGGGTGGCAACTCTCAAGAACTCATTCTTTGTTGCTTGATCCCATCTTTGCTTGGGGCGCCATTAGGTTCCAGGACTTCTTCTCCGGAGACCTCTTATTTATCATCCAATTTCCCATTTTCAATCTCTCGTTGCGCCAATATGCTTTCTCAGTCTTGATTTCGAGCAGTGAATTCATCTAAACGTTAGTTCAAAGCTTGGGCATTTTGTAGCATGTCTAGATGGTCTTGGGTAACCTTGGCTTGGTGAGTCTCTTGATTAGCTTGGATCATGGGTAGCATTTCCATGATGGAAAGTTTACCATTAGGTTGAGGATCCAAAGGATACTAAGGGTAGGAGTCTTCCTCGAATGAGCATTGGCTTTTATCCCAATTTGGAGTGTATAAATTTGTTGGATAGTCGTTATCTCCCCAATAAAAATTTGGTTGCTCCTCCTCCTCTTGGTCATACTCTTCATTTTACGAGACTTGTTGGTTGTATGAATACATCCTTGCAAAACAAAAAGGACAAAAGTTAGCAAGAGATATGAGCAGAGAATATACAAAAGTAAAAAGAAAATATGTATAAGACTAGTCAAGATATCCACATAACCTAGGCTAATGACAAGTTAATGTGATGCTCTCCGAAAATGGCACCATTTGGACATGTAGTAATTTGAGCCTCAAAAATAATTTATATTGCCGGTAAGAACCGGATCATCCAAGGGATCAATTGTAAACTTTCGGACTATGAAAAGTATGTGTCTATTCATCTTAGTCCAAAATGAGTGTTTGTTTTGGTTTTAGAATCCAATCAATATAAATATGCAAGAAAGTAAGAAAAGGTTTGAACGAATTTCGAGAAGTATTTCGGGGAACTACTTCACTTACCCAACATTAGAATCGAGTTTATTAACTAGCATGCAAGGATTTGCCTATATTGATATGAAAATATCTGCATAATCCAAGTAAGAACCTCACCCGTTCGGTGCTATATGTTCAAATTGGAAATGTACCTTGAACTATGAACCTCACCCTTTCGGCGCTATTGGTTCGAATCAAGTAACTCGCTGATGTTTACCAACTCTCATCTCGTAAACATGGGGAGTCCTTGTCATAAAACTAGCCTTTCCCGTCACAAACTTAGGCTACTCTTGTAGTCACCGAGCTTGTAACGTGTATTTTACTTAATAGTTAGACGTTTAGCCTCACCTTTTCGACGCTATTGGCTTAACGTCTCAAAGCTATGCACTTATGCATTTTCTCAAACACCTAGTATGCATCGCCGGGTTTTAAGCGCTAAGTAAAATACAAATCATGTAAAACAATTCAAATCATGTAAAAATTAACTTATTAAACGATTCATAGTTAGATAAAATTTCTAGGACCCTAAAATATGGGTCACTACTCACTATCCATCGTCATAGAAATACAAGTCATGTTCATGAACGGGACTAGAACTACAAAATGAGAAAATTGAATTACTACACCCTTCGAATTGATGTTCATAACTTCCTTCAAATCTCAATCCTCGATGCGATCGTAAATTTTTGGGTTTTTGTTCCCCCTTCTCTCTTCTCTTTTCTTCGGCTACTCTAAGTGTCAGAATGAATATGTGAATCTGTGTGTAGACATTAGGTTGGTGGTTGCTCCTTTTTTTCTTTTTGTTATATTTGGCCTTTTTGTATTTTTTCCAAAAACCTAGCAGAAATTGCACTTTTTCCCGTCTGGCAGTGTCAGTAGTGTCACCAGTTAGGTGACATGAGAAAAATCAAAGAGCTGAAATTGTCTGGCTAGTGCCACCAGTGTCACCTAAATAGGCGACATGGGCAATATTGGCAAATAGTGCGATAAGCGCTTTGGCTCCAATTTAGAACCCTTTAACAACTGAATCTGCTCTTGGTCCAAACTATAAAGTTGTAGTACTTCAATTTGGCTTCCCAGCAAGCTATATATCAATGGATTAAGACACTGTATGAGCTCTGGACATGTGTGACAAGTAGGGATGTCAGTCCACCTACTTTAGTCCTTTTTCATCCAAATTTCCATAAAACGCTATGTTTTGCCTTGTAATCATTTTTTCACCTGAAAAGCAATAAAACATAAAGTGAGAGGTCATATAAATAAGGGTCATGATCAAAAATTGACTAAATGTGGAGAATAAATATAGTACATATTTATGCTCATTAGTATTTATACGACTCGTCAAACTAACTTATCCCATTTACTCTGACAGTTTTATATGCGACCATTTACTTTGTAGTATGGTTTTGCATTTCAAGTGTTTCGGAAGCTTTAGGAGAAAATACACAATTAAAGACAACATTACACCACATGGCAGATTAGACCTTTGACGTGTAAACAGAAGGCATGGAGAAAAGGAAAGAACCGACGGAGGCAAGCTATACGTTATTACGTAGGAGACTCGGTGCTCTACAACTCTCTAGTACACACCGAGAGCAGAAGAGGTCAGTTGGAGGGTCTAATCGAGAGCTGAAAGCATGAATGGCCCGCAGAATGGGTGAAGTGTCTTCGAGCTTATCGCAGGCCATGTGCATTTTAAGTGCGCACCCCGCAGTGTTAAGATAAATGTTTTCCGCGCCGCTAATAGGTACACAGTCCATGAGATGACATCAACAACGTGCAATGATGACGTCAGGTAATCCTAAACGTAAAAAGTTGCCCTAATAGCTATTTTGGAACCCTATCAAGAATATATATATTAGGGTTTTGAAAAACAATTTGATGTTCCCTTAAGTGGCATGTGTTTGGCAAAACGTAGCTTAGACAGTTTGAGCAGGTGTTCAGGGGGAGTTCGAACATATCCTAACATTCGTACACAGCGTGGATAAGACGCAAGGATAGTTCCCGGAAGATATTGGACTATGAAGATCTCGTCAATTTGAAGACGGCCAGCGACTTATTCGAGCAATAGATATTCGAATGAATATTTACATTAAGACGGCAAAGCTTACTTGGGCAAGAAGTCTTCGGATTATCTTCCAACCGATTCAAAAAGATATTCATCAAATATCTAGGAATATTTCCTAAATATTTGATGGGATTATCTTGTGCGAATTAGGGTTTCGCTTGAGCATATAAATATAATGCAAGAGCAACCCTAATTCCCATCGCTTTCAAAGATCAGTAACACACGAGCATATCCTCCTGATTGGAGAAGAAGAAAGCGACAGCCGGCTGTGTTTTCTCATTGAGAATACATCGGTGCAAGTGCAGTTTGTTCAAGTGCAACACAGACTGTCTGAAGCGTATCAACTGCCGCACACAACAAAGGTGAACAAGCTTTCGAAAAAAAGCATCCGAGCTTCTGGAGAAGGTCGAGAACGTTCAGACTGCAGGTTCTGAACGAAGGGGATTGAGGAGAATTGCGGTGAACCTCGGTTGCAAATCTGAGAGACGGAGTATTGAGGTTAGGCTATTACAAGGTGTAAGTGTAAGTCCCTGTGGAATCCCTATACTCGCAATAAAGATTTGCTGTCCCTTTTTCGGGTGTGGGAAACCCCCCAGAGTAGGCGGAGCCGAACTGGGTTATCAGTTTGTGAGTTTCTACTGCTTTTATCTGTTTGCTGAACTGTTGTGATAAGAGTTCAACCTCTGTGTGTTGAACTGTTGTGCAAAGAGTCCCAGGTCTGTCGCAACACTACCCTGGACACAAGCTTGAACAGGGGACATAATTTCAATTGGTATCAGAGCCGAACACTCGACACACTGAGTGGGATCCTGAACTGTTCAAGATGACTCTGAAGGAAGGACAAAGCATAACCAGACCCCCGCTACTCGAAGGATCGAACTATGCCACATGGAAGCCTGTGATGAGATCTTTCCTGAAATCGCTAGACGAAAAGGCATGGAAGGCTGTTCTGAAAGGGTGGACGGAACCCATGATGAACAATCTCACTGGAGAACCAATCGCCAAACCAGAATCTCTATGGACAGAAGAGGAGGACAAAGCTTCCATGGGAAACTCAAAGGCAATGAACGCAATTTTCTCGGCAGTAGATGAAAACGTCATGAAGCTAATCATCAACTGTGAAGTGGCCAAGGAAGCATGGGATATTCTCCAAATAGCTTTTGAAGGAACAGACAAAGTTCGCAACTCCCACATGCAAGCTGTCACAACCATGTTCGAAGAAATGAAGATGAAGGAGTGAAACCATCACTGAGTACAACACCAGAGTCCTGGAACTGTCCAACGAGGCGTCTGCACTAGGGAAACCCATCGATGAAGAAAGATTGGCCAGTAAGGTTCTAAGGTCTCTTCCTCCGAGATTTGCCATGAAAGTCACGGCCATTGAGGAAATGCATGATATCACCACACTGAAGCTAGACGAGCTGATGGGTTCTCTCAGAACTTACGAGATCAATCATGACTTCCAAACTGGAGAAGAGAAGGGAATCGCTCTCAAAGCAGATATGACGGAAGACAAACTGGATTCTGGCTGCACCACTGAGCAATTGGCCATGATGGCACAGAACTTTGGAAGAATGGTGCGGAAAATTAACAGACGTGGTCAAGAATAAGGTCAGTCTTCATTAACTGGTTACCGAAACTGGAAATCCGACAGACCAAGGTCTACTGATTCGAGGCAAGACTTGTCTGACAAAGGAAAAGAAGAGATCCAGTGTCATGAATGCAAGGGTTTTGGTCACATTGCTTCACAGTGTGCAAACACTCTCATGAAGAAAAAGGCGATGGTGGCGAGCTTCAGCGACAGTGAGTCAGATGAAGAAAAAGGCGAAATCACAAACTTTGTGGCCTTCGTCACAACTCTGGATGAATGCAGCAGCACCAGTGAAACTGTTCCATCTCAGTTGAAACTCCCAGGTGAAGACCCCTCGGACAGTGACAATGAAGAACTCACGCAGGATTCTCTGGCACAGACATATAAAGATCTATATGAGAAGTGACTGCTTCTGATCAAGATAAACAAGAAGCTAAATGACACAGTGGCAAGCGTCACTATGGAAAAGGACAAGGTATGGCAGGAGGTCGAGATACTGTTGACACTGAAAGCAGAACTAGAAGGTACAGTTAACTCACTGACTTCTCAACTGGCTGAGATAAAATAGGAAAGGCTGGATCTTCTTGCTCAGAAAACGGAACTCCTGGGTACTATCTCCTCACTGAAAGTCGAAATAGACAAGGATCGGAACACTCATCCTGTAGGGATGGCAGGTCTAAGAAAGACCGTCATAGATCTGCAGCGCAAAGAAGCGTTCCAACTGAGGAGGGTAGAACAGCTGGAACTTCAGCTAGAATCTGAGAAGATGGAACACTCTGACACTAGGGAGGAACTCAATCACCTCAAACAGTCGGTAAGAATGCTTAACTCTGGCACTAAAAACTTAAATGATATTCTTAGATCTCAGAGAATGGAGTCCGGACACAGAGGATTGGGGTTCACAGGAGAAGGCAGCTCAAAAGGTACGACGCTTATTAAAACAAGACCGGTGTCGGAACAGAAGTCAGAACAGAAGGTAAGACAGCATCCCAGACGGAAAATAGCTCTGCAATAAGAACAACCCAATAGTGGTCAAAGAAGGGCTGGTACGATGCACTTCGGCTCTCATTCAGCACAAAGGAAAGAGTGGCGCACTTGCTGGTATTGTAATCAGATGGGATACATTAAACTGAAGTGTCGCATATTTTTAGCCGAACGACGTGCTTTCCAGCAACAAACCACATCGCAACAGAAACAAGTCTGGGTTCAAAAGGCAGACCGAACCGTTTGCATGGTGGCCTGTTACACCTCAAGTTACACATCGCATGATAATTGGCACTTCGACAGCGGATGCTCCGCTCACATGACAGGTAACTCTCAATATCTTACCCATATTAGGCCTGTTGAGTAGATGTTGTTTGTCACTTTCGAGGATGGTGAAAAGGGTCAGGTGATCGGCTGTGGGACATTGATGGTTCCGGATCTCCCTGCACTTAAGAACACCCTCCTTGTCCAGGGACTGACCAGGAATCTTATCAGCATCAGTCAACTATGCGACGACGGAAACTATGTGTCATTCTCCAGCTACTCATGTCTTGTACTTGACCAGAATGGTGATACACTGATGAAAGGAAAAAGGGATTCCAACAACTGCTATACTATTAGGATGGGTCTGACGGAGTCAATGAACAACGAGAACCGTGACCAGCAACCAAAGATTTCTGCGAGGGGGAGTGGATAAGACCTTGCACACAAGATCTGATTGGAGATGCGCACAAATCAATGTTGCCGGTGGTAAGAAGGTGGTACAGTTGCAGAAGCTGTTGAATCAAAAGGTGGTACAGTTGCGGAAGGAATTCGTACACTGCCCACAGAAATGTGCCTGGAGCCGTACAAGAAAATATGAATGCTCACGGAAGATGGTAACTCTGAGGTGGCATACCCTTGTAGACCCCTATGGCAGATCACGGAGTGGAACAACCAGATCCCCAGGGGATCTAGGTGGTGTCAATCACTAAAAGCATCCAATGGTGGTCAGTCATAATCGAATCTCCGGCTGAACAGTTGGACTGACCACCTAATAAAGAGAGCTGGAACCGGAGTCTCGACAACTTGGAAAATATTTTTTTAAATATCCTTAAAGATTTTTTTTCGGATTATGCGTGAAGAGACGCTGAAGAGTCATATAGATAAATTTGATTTTTGAAAAATCAAATTCATTCCCTGAGTATCGTCTTCTCTCTCTCGAAAACCCTAGAACGGAACTCCCTTCTCAACTGCTCCTTCCTCAACCGACAATGGTGAACACCAGGAAGTCAGCAAAATCCAGTGCTAAATTAGCGGAGAAAAGCAAAGAAAGCATGCAGACCTCAAAGGCGTTGGCGGCGAAATCAAAGATTCCAAAATCAAAAGCTGCGAAGATGAAAAAGGCGTCGCCTTTACACTCCGTCACCGAATCCTTGACCAAAGAAAAGTCTGCTAAAGGAGTTACCGCCAAAATCTCCCAGCCAATCACAGTGGATACAACTCCACAAGTTCGTCCGCAATCTAATGTAAATCCCACTATTCCTTCTGACTCTGCGAATATATCCGTTGTTGGAAAATGGTGTTGAATGATGAAATAAGTGTGGAAGTTGAGAATGTTGTTGACGGTGATGAAGCCAGAAGGGCTGTAATTGGCGATAATAGGGGTAAGGATGTTAAAACTGATGGCGTTGAAACCAGTAGGGTGATACTTGGTGGTGATAATGAGAGTGGTAGGGCTGTGACGGTTGACAAAGCCGGTAGTGTGGTTTCTAAGAAGAAGTCTGTCAAAAGTGTGGAAGAAGAGGAACCCAGCAAGGGGGCTGGAGGCTCAGGAACGTGGAGAGAACAGATTTTTGCCATAGGATACATTCCTCCGAAGGCTGGTCGTAGGAAGAAGGTAAAGCGGGCCAGTGACTCTTCCATAAAATATCTCACCCAGATCTATGCCACTCGAGGGAGGAAGATTGCAATGTCCGATGAAGAAACAGAGAAGTTCATCAAGTCCTCGGGGAAGATGAATGTGGTGATAAGTGATGCTGATCCATCTGAGAACCAAGGAATAATTACTGAAGAAGGTTCCAGTTTGGATGCTGAGGCTATGACAGAAGAAATTAATCCATCAGGGAAGACGGATGTGTTGAAAGAATCAAACCCAGCAGAACCGCTCGTCGTCAAAGCGATTGTGCAAATAAATTTATAATAGTCCGCTACTCGCAACTATACTACTGGGTAGTACTTGGTAAGTAGGGGTCGAACCCAAGGGAATTAGGGGAATAGGTTATTCTTTTAAGGGATTTGTCTAGCGAGAGAGCGTGTTTTAAGTTGGTTGAGGTTTTAGTGCTAACAACTACGTGACTTTTTGATTGGTTGCGGATTTGATTGCTGAAACGTAAATTACAGAAAAGTAAATACTGAAAATACAAAGGAGACTTACAGTGGGTGATGCGTGAATTGCAAGTCCTCCGGATTGTGAGCGGTTGATGGTTGCAGTTGATTGAACAATAAAAGTAAAGACAGGAGGGTTTTGTAATTGCGAGAGAAGTATTCGGTCTTGGGGGGCCTTGTATTATATCCTGTTCATTCTTTTAGTAACCATTCTAAGTATTCAAACGTGTATCGAGGCCCTTTCGTTGCGCTCAATTTGCCACACTGTTTGTAAACCCTTGTTCTACTTCAGACTAATTCCTCCTTTCGAAGTATCTTAGCCTTTTGTGCACCCATTTGGTCCCTTTGGTCCAGTTTCCAAATGGTTTTAAAGATAGATCGAACTCCTCAGATAAGCTTTGCCCTTTCGTAGCATCCACTTACCCGAGTATGTTCACGACTTCCCACAGAAGAGTTTTGCCCTTTCGTAGCTTCCACTCAACCTTGGAAAGTCTGACCTTATAAATGGCACATAGAACAAGTTTTGAATTCAGAGAAAAGAAACTAAACGAAGTAAAACATTTTATAAAACAAGAACTCCCCTTCAACCGAATGAAGGGTTTAGTTACGAATATCCATGGAGTTGGACATCATAACTAGGATACTTGGGGATTTGGAAAAGAATACTCAAGAACAAACAGGAGTAAAGAGAGAAGAGAAAGAGATTACTCAAGAACAAACAGGAGTAACTCTTGAACTGTAACTGAAAACTTGAGTACTCAAGAACCAACAGGAGTACTCAAGATCGAACTAAAGTATTTGAGAACAAACTGAACTTTTATTGATATCAAACCAAACTTTACAAAGTAACAAACTTAGAGAGAGAAGTGTTTTACACAATTTTGGGATGTTTGAAATGAGGAGGAGAGCTTGGTATTTATAGGCTAAGGGGAGGGGAATGGAGGGCCAAGATGAGGGCATGTGGTTTGGCATCCAAGGGTGGAGATGGGGGGAGAAGGAGAGGAGGGCAAGTGTCACAAGGGGAGAGGGCAAGAGGGAAGCCGCCGGCGGCTTTTGGGAGGGGGAATGAGGTGGTGACATGTGGAGGAAGGGGAGAGGAGAAGGGGTGATTGTGAGGGCAAAGCCGCCGGCTAGGTGGCATGAGGAGAGTGGCTTGTGAGTTTTATGCAGTTTTCACAAAACTATCGGTGTATTCCAGCTCCGGATTGTCTTCGGTTTCTCTTCGGTTTGATTTGTTTTGAATGATTCCAAGTCAGGATCTTTAGATTTCTTCATTCAGCGTCTGATCTTGACCTTGGATTGTCTCCTGATATCTTTTCTGTGCTAAAAGCTCTTCCTTAGCGTGTATTCTCTCTAAGCTCTGAAATACCCTGTAGAAATGTATCGGGACTAAAACATCGAAGTTAGATAGACAAACAGTCTAATTTGGTGGGTTTAACTGTGTTTATGATTCATACAATTGTGGTCCATCAGATAACCCCACACTTTTAGTTGTTCGTCCCGAACAATGCTTTATAAGGGCGTTACTAAGTAAGTTGGTTAAAATATAAAAATAAGATTGTGGTACTCGATTTTTCCTAATTCATGCATTACTACTTGTTACTAAATTAAACTGCGTAAATAAGTAGAAGAAACTAGATACTTGTACCTTCGTGCTGAGATGCAAATTATTTCGGATGTTTCGGGAGATAGCCCTTTTCAGGCTCCTGGACTACACCTTCGGGATCGTCTCGCACTATATGGTTTTCTTGTAGCTTTCTCTAGCACGTGATTCGATTCAGGTTTCAGTGAGTTGAGTACTTTGATTACTTTTGGCGAGGGACTGCTTTTTGTAGTGAATTGGCTTTTGGCCTTTGATTTGACGCTTTGAATTCTTCACTTTTGTTCGGTTAAAACCTTCACAATTTTGGGCCTGAGGCCTCTTGATTTGCTTCTTCGAGCTTTTTGCGTCTTTGTGACTTGCTAGTCCATTTTCTCAAGCCTTTTTGGGAGGTCCAATCATCGCCCGCGAGCATATGGAAATACCTCCCCGCTCCTCTCATCTTCGTCGTTTTGCGCGGGTCAAGATGAGGGTCGCTCATCTATTTTCTCGGCTATTTTGACTAAAGAGAGGACGGTTTGATTCCCGTCCTTGCCTTTTACATAGATGCTTCAAGGCAGAGTTGACTTCAATTATTCACCGAAACCTGAAGTGCAGCCTCCACTGACTTCGAAAACCATATAGTTTGATCTGATCCTTCAAGTGCTTGCCAAGCCCCTCTAGGGCAATTTCTATCAACTCCACATCCCTAGTTTATCTCGGCACAAAAGACAAATGAGAAGTTACATTCTAAGTTTTTAAACAGTTTGCATTTTCACAAGGTTGATGCATGAATTATGATCTATCTTTTTCACATTCTTAAGTTCATATTTTCAAAAAGATACTATTTAAAAAGAAAAGAAAAACATGCAGATGGTTCTCACCCCACACTTTTGAACGAAGGTGTGCCTTAGTTCAAAAGTCATGCAAATATATACAAAAGAAGGAAATGACATTAAGGAAAAAGAAGAACAGAACTCCCTTTTACTGTGTCGTGGAAATGACATGGCATGAGGCTGGATAATCGAGAGAGTCTGGCTGGGGCCTCGAACTCTCAGCGCAGGCTCGGTAAATTCACGGAAGCTGCCTGGCTGATCCGGTCTTGCTCCAAACTTAATTCCTACATGAAAGATATTCCTTCTATACAAAAAGTGGGTGAGAGCGCTTATTGGAAATTTAAATGACACAAATTAAAAGTGCAGAAAAGTAAGATAGTGTCGGGTTACCTCCCGACCAGTGCACTTGTTTAACGTCGTTGGCTCGACAGTACCTTGTTTTTGATCATTGGTTGGGATCCCATGGGTGGCTCAGGTTGAATTTTGCCACCATTCTTGTGTTACTTCCGGTACTCTCTATGTCTGATTCTTCTGATGGCTCGGAAGTTTCTTCTGATGGTTCGGATGTGACTTCCTCTGTAGGCTCTTCTTCTGAGCTTTCTATATCTGATTCGTTCATCACATCCTCTGAACTGCTTCTTTCTGGACTGGCCTCGATATTTTGTGTTCCTTCATTTGGTTGAGGTACTGGCCTTCAAATTGTAGTTCCGGCCAAGCTGTCTATCACATCCCATACCTGAGTCAGGGATAAGTGTGCGGTTGTTCCTCCTACAGCGTTATTGAGCCTTGAGAACTCCTCAGCCCTCATCCCGCAAAGGAATTTTTGAAGAAGAAAAACCTCCGTGAATCCATGGTGCGGGCAGCGCGAGATCATGGCGTCATAATTCGTGTAGTACTCGCCCAAGGTCTCATCCCGGGATTGTTGCAGGTTCATGATCCTTTCTCGGGTTTGTTGTCGTAAGGATGGAGGGGAGAATTCTTTCAGGAATGGAATGCTAACGTCCATGAAATATTTAGCATTCATAGCAGTTGATGTGTAATACCAGATTGTCGCGAAGTCCGTTAGAGAGAATTTGAAGCAATTAAGTTTAAACTCCTCTAACGTTTCATTATTAGGTTTTATATGCTGACAAACATGGTGAAAGTTTCGGCAGTGTAGCACTGGGTCTTCTTCATTCGTACCTCCGAACAGGGGGAGATATCGTGTTGTCCATGCATACGAAGGTGGTTGCGTCATTAGGTCATGTGAGGTGAAGAACAACTTATCCGATGGCTAATTCCCCGGCAACGGCGCCAATTTGACAGAACCGCTCGTCGTCAAAGCGATTGTGCAAATAAATTTATAATAGTCCGCTACTCGCAACTATACTACTGGGTAGTACTTGGTAAGTAGGGGTCGAACCCAAGGGAATTAGGGGAATAGTTTATTCTTTTAAGGGATTTGTCTAGCGAGAGAGCGTGTTTTAAGTTGGTTGAGGTTTTAGTGCTAACAACTACGTGACTTTTTGATTGGTTGCGGATTTGATTGCTGAAACGTAAATTACAGAAAAGTAAATACTGAAAATACAAAGGAGACTTACAGTGGGTGATGCGTGAATTGCAAGTCCTCCGGATTGTGAGCGGTTGATGGTTGCAGTTGATTGAACAATAAAAGTAAAGACAGGAGGGTTTTGTAATTGCGAGAGAAGTATTCGGTCTTGGGGGGCCTTGTATTATATCCTGTTCATTCTTTTAGTAACCCTTCTAAGTATTCAAACGTGTATCGAGGCCCTTTCGTAGCGCTCAATTTGCCACAGTGTTTGTAAACCCTTGTTCTACTTCAGACTAATTCCTCCTTTCGAAGTATCTTAGCCTTTTGTGCACCCATTTGGTCCCTTTGGTCCAGTTTCCAAATGGTTTTAAAGATAGATCGAACTCCTCAGATAAGCTTTGCCCTTTCGTAGCATCCACTTACCCGAGTATGTTCACGACTTCCCACAGAAGAGTTTTGCCCTTTCGTAGCTTCCACTCAACCTTGGAAAGTCTGACCTTATAAATGGCACATAGAACAAGTTTTGAATACAGAGAAAAGAAACTAAACGAAGTAAAACATTTTATAAAACAAGAACTCCCCTTCAACCGAATGAAGGGTTTAGTTACGAATATCCATGGAGTTGGACATCATAACTAGGATACTTGGGGATTTGGAAAAGAATACTCAAGAACAAACAGGAGTAAAGAGAGAAGAGAAAGAGATTACTCAAGAACAAACAGGAGTAACTCTTGAACTGTAACTGAAAACTTGAGTACTCAAGAACCAACAGGAGTACTCAAGATCGAACTAAAGTATTTGAGAACAAACTAAACTTTTATTGATATCAAACCAAACTTTACAAAGTAACAAACTTAGAGAGAGAAGTGTTTTACACAATTTTGGGATGTTTGAAATGAGGAGGAGAGCTTGGTATTTATAGGCTAAGGGGAGGGGAATGGAGGGCCAAGATGAGGGCATGTGGTTTGGCATCCAAGGGTGGAGATGGGGGGAGAAGGAGAGGAGGGCAAGTGTCACAAGGGGAGAGGGCAAGAGGGAAGCCGCCGGCGGCTTTTGGGAGGGGGAATGAGGTGGTGACATGTGGAGGAAGGGGAGAGGAGAAGGGGTGATTGTGAGGGCAAAGCCGCCGGCTAGGTGGCATGAGGAGAGTGGCTTGTGAGTTTTGTGCAGTTTTCACAAAACTATCGGTGTATTCCAGCTCCGGATTGTCTTCGGTTTCTCTTCGGTTTGATTTGTTTTGAATGATTCCAAGTCAGGATCTTTAGATTTCTTCATTCAGCGTCTGATCTTGACCTTGGATTGTCTCCTGATATCTTTTCTGTGCTAAAAGCTCTTCCTTAGCGTGTATTCTCTCTAAGCTCTGAAATACCCTGTAGAAATGTATCGGGACTAAAACATCGAAGTTAGATAGACAAACAGTCTAATTTGGTGGGTTTAACTGTGTTTATGATTCATACAATTGTGGTCCATCAAGAGGCTGCCCGAAGAAACCAAGAACCACCCGAGGACCGAAACCCAGCTGGTCCAGTACAGCCCCCTAGATACCCACCATACCCTCAACCCCGACAAATGCCTAGGCAAGAACCTGTCTTCGACAACTACTATGGGGACAACAACTACCGTGAACCTACTATGGGAGAATTAAATGCCCCTAATTTCGAAACACAGCCGTGGTGCATCTACGAGAACCCTGAATTAGAAAACATAACCATCAACGCGACAGTAGCCCACAGCTTGCCAAAATTCTCAGGAACTCAAGGAGAATCCGCCACAACTCACCTCCAACGCCTGCATGGAATTTGCCAAAACCTAAAACCCAATCGAGTGAATATGGACGACTTTAAGTTAAAGGCGTTCTATTTTTCCCTCACAGACTCGGCAAACGACTGGTTCCTTTCATTACCTTCCGGAAGCATCAGAACATGGGCTCAAATGCAGAAGAAATTCGTAGACAAATACTATCCGGCGGGAAGAGCAATGCAAGTAAGGAGGCAACTACAGGAAATCACACAGGGTCCCAATGAAACCATGTACGATTACCTGGAAAAATTCAATTACCTAGAAAGGAGCTGCTGTACCCTTGGACTGCCCGAGAAACTCGTCATCGAATACCTCATTGATGGATTAAGACCCTTAGACAAAATGCTCTTGGATGCCTCAGCAGGGGGATCCATGATGAATCTATCATTAAGTGGCATAAGGAATCTCATCGCCAACGTTGCTGAAAATGCCCGATTTAGAGAAGAGACTGCTCGTCAAGATGAATTCTCTCGATCAAAAAAGGTAACACAAGCCGAAATATCAGTAAACTCCATAACTGAAGAGATGAAACAATTAAAGGAGATGATGATTCAGATCATACGAAGACAACCAGTTCCTGTAAAACCTTGTGAATTTTGCGGTTCTACGGAGCATCAGACTGACACATGCCAGACATTAATAGAAGAGGAACCTGCAAAAGTAAATGTAGTGGGAGGATACCAAAGATACAACAACAGCAACAACAATGACAGAGCCGGACAAAACAGACAGAACGGTCAAGCAACCAACCCAAACTGGCGTAACAACAACTATCCTCAGAAAGAAACACAACCAGCTATCCCTCAACTAGCCCAGTCATTCTACCAACCCCCCCACCTGCAGTATAACCAGAACGCTCAACCAGCAGGCCAATATCAGCAAAAAAGACCAAATCAGTACCAAGCCGGCACGAGCATTCAGCAAGAACCAAGCAAGTCGCCCAATGATACGATGAAGGAGCTCGCAGGAAACGTTAATCAGTTGGGAACTTCACTACACCAATATCAGGAAAAAACTGACGGGGCAATTTCAGAATTGACCAAACAAATATCTCACCTCGCCTCAGTAATATCAACGATCACTAGCGAACCTGGCAAACTCCCTTCACAGACCATTCAGAATCCAAAGGCGAATCTTAGCATGGTAACAATGTCAGATATAAAAGAGGCGCTGAAAGAAGACCAATCCATCAACAATGGAACATGGATCAAGCATACTGATTATGGAAGCTCAGACTCTGACAATCTCAGGAGAGACTTTCCACCTCACATCTATGCGCCAAAACAAGGCATTTACCCAGAAGATCAGGTGACCCAAGAGAATGATGAAAAAATAAAAAAACAAAATGACCTGATAGCAAGAAAGCGCTTCACTTGGAGCCCTGAGGTATATCTAGAAATGAGCAAGGACCCAGGAGCCTTCACAGTAACATGTGTTTTCGGCAAAACCCCAATTCATCATTGCCTAATAGATCTTGGGGCCTCGGTCAACATTCTGCCATACCCTCTTTATTACGCTTTAGAGCTTGGTCCATTGAAGTCACCAATAATATCCCTCGAGTTAGGAGACAAGACGTGCATCCAACCAGTTGGAGTGCTAGAAAGCTTTCTGCTCCGTGTTGGAAATGTCGTTGTTCCTACAGACTTTTACGTGATACCAATCCAAGAATCCAGCAAGGACGACCCTCCAACAATCATTTTAGGACGACCATTCCTTTACACAACTGGAGCCAAGATCAACATGGGCAAGGGCTCGTTATCACTTGCATTCAGTGGCAGAACCTCATATTATAACATTTATGGTGATAGCCGCGCGAAACCTTTAGAACAATGGAACCCTGACCCAAGCACATCATCCCCCAAGAACTCAGGAAAGGAGAAGGCTAGAATCAACACAGGAATAGTGGCAAAATTCGACTTAAGCCACCCATGGGATCCCAACCAATGATCAAAAACAAGGTACTGTCGAGCCAACGACGTTAAACAAGTGCACTGGTCGGGAGGTAACCCGACACTATCTTACTTTTCTGCACTTTTAATTTCTGTCATTTAAATTTCCAATAAGCGCTCTCACCCACTTTTTGTATAGAAGGAATATCTTTCATGTAGGAATTAAGTTTGGAGCAAGACCGGATCAGCCAGGCAGCTTCCGTGAATTTACCGGGCCTGCGCTGAGAGTTCGAGGCCCCAGCCAGACTCTCTCGATTATCCAGCCTCATGCCATGTCATTTCCACGACACAGTAAAAGGGAGTTCTGTTCTTCTTTTTCCTTAATGTCATTTCCTTCTTTTGTATATATTTGCATGACTTTTGAACTAAGGCACACCTTCGTTCAAAAGTGTGGGGTGAGAACCATCTGCATGTTTTTCTTTTCTTTTTAAATAGTATCTTTTTGAAAATATGAACTTAAGAATGTGAAAAGGATAGATCATAATTCATGCATCAACCTTGTGAAAATGCAAACTGTTTAAAAACTTAGAATGTAACTTCTCATTTGTCTTTTGTGTCGAGATAAACTAGGGATGTGGAGTTGATAGAAATTGCCCTAGAGGGGCTTGGCAAGCACTTGAAGGATCAGATCAAACTACATGGTTTTCGAAGTCAGTGGAGGCTGCACTTCAGGTTTCGGTGAATAATTGAAGTCAACTCTGCCTTGAAGCATCTATGTAAAAGGCAAGGACGGGAATCAAACCGTCCTCTCTCTAGTCAAAATAGCCGAGAAAATAGATGAGCGACCCTCATC
The DNA here is from genome assembly GCA_033675215.1 of Rhodiola kirilowii. Taxonomy (NCBI): domain Eukaryota; kingdom Viridiplantae; phylum Streptophyta; class Magnoliopsida; order Saxifragales; family Crassulaceae; genus Rhodiola; species Rhodiola kirilowii. The sequence goes on along the minus strand of CM066194.1, from coordinate 29,674,310 downwards.
TTGACCCGCGCAAAATGACGAAGACGAGAGGAGCGGGGAGGTATTTCCATATGCTCGCGGGCGATGATTGGACCTCCCAAGAAGGCTTGAGAAAATGGACTAGAAAGTCACAAAGACGCAAAAATCTCGAAGAAGCAAATCAAGAGGCCTCAGGCCCAAAATTGTGAAGGTTTTAACCGAACAAAAGTGAAGAATTCAAAGCGTCAAATCAAAGGCCAAAGGCCAATTCACTACAAAAAGCAGTCCCTCGCCAAAAGTAATCAAAGTACTCAACTCACTGAAACCTGAATCGAATCACGTGCTAGAGAAAGCTACAAGAAAACCATATAGTGCGAGACGATCCCGAAGGTGTAGTCCAGGAGCCTGAAAAGGGCTATCTCCCGAAACATCCGAAATAATTTGCATCTCAGCACGAAGGTACAAGTATCAAGTTTCTTCTACTTATTTACGCAGTTTAATTTAGTAACAAGTAGTAATGCATGAATTAGGAAAAATCGAGTACCACAATCTTATTTTTATATTTTAACCAACTTACTTAGTAACGCCCTTATAAAGCATTGTTCGGGACGAACAACTAAAAGTGTGGGGTTATCTGATGGACCACAATTGTATGAATCATAAACACAGTTAAACCCACCAAATTAGACTGTTTGTCTATCTAACTTTGATGTTTTAGTCCCGATACATTTCTACAGGGTATTTCAGAGCTTAGAGAGAATACACGCTAAGGAAGAGCTTTTAGCACAGAAAAGATATCAGGAGACAATCCAAGGTCAAGATCAGACGCTGAATGAAGAAATCTAAAGATCCCGACATGGAATCATTCAAAACAAATCAAACCAAAGAGAAACCGAAGACAATCCGGAGCTGGAATACACCGATAGTTTTGTGCAAACTGCACAAAACTCACAACCACTCTCCTCATGCCACATGGACCGGCGGCTTTCTCCTCACATCCACCCCTCCTCCTCTCCCCTTCCTCCACATGTCAACCTCTCCTCCTCCCTCCCAAAAGCCGCCGGCGGCTTTGTGTTCTCCCTCTCCCCTTGTGACACTTGTCTTCCTCTCCTTCTTCCCCCATCTCCACCCTTGGATGCCAAGCTCTCCTCCTCATTTCAATCATCCCAAAATTGTGTAAAACACTTCTCTCTCTAAGTTTGTTACTTTGTAAAGTTTGGTTTGATATCAATAAAAGTTCAGTTTGTTCTCAAATACTTTAGTTCGATCTTGAGTACTCCTGTTGGTTCTTGAGTACTCAAGTTTTCAGTTACAGTTCAAGAGTTACTCCTGTTTGTTCTTGAGTAATCTCTTTCTCTTCTCTCTTTACTCCTGTTTGTTCTTGAGTATTCTTTTCCAAATCCCCAAGTATCCTAGTTATGATGTCCAACTCCATGGATATTCGTAACTAAACCCTTCATTCGGTTGAAGGGGAGTTCTTGTTTTATAAAATGTTTTACTTCGTTTAGTTTCTTTTCTCTGTATTGAAAACTTGTTCTATGTGCCATTTATAAGGTCAGACTTTCCAAGGTTGAGTGGAAGCTACGAAAGGGCAAAACTCTTCTGTGGGAAGTCGTGAACATACTCGGGTAAGTGGATGCTACGAAAGGGCAAAGCTTATCTGAGGAGTTCGATCTATCTTTAAAACCATTTGGAAACTGGACCAAAGGGACCAAATGGGTGCACAAAAGGCTAAGATACTTCGAAAGGAGGAATTAGTCTGAAGTAGAACAAGGGTTTACAAACAGTGTGGCAAATTGAGCGCTACGAAAGGGCCTCGATACACGTTTGAATACTTAGAAGGGTTACTAAAAGAATGAACAGGATATAATACAAGGCCCCCCAAGACCGAATACTTCTCTCGCAATTACAAAACCCTCCTGTCTTTACTTTTATTGTTCAATCAACTGCAACCATCAACCGCTCACAATCCGGAGGACTTGCAATTCACGCATCACCCACTGTAAGTCTCCTTTGTATTTTCAGTATTTACTTTTCTGTAATTTACGTTTCAGCAATCAAATCCGCAACCAATCAAAAAGTCACGTAGTTGTTAGCACTAAAACCTCAACCAACTTAAAACACGCTCTCTCGCTAGACAAATCCCTTAAAAGAATAACCTATTCCCCTAATTCCCTTGGGTTCGACCCCTACTTACCAAGTACTACCCAGTAGTATAGTTGCGAGTAGCGGACTATTATAAATTTATTTGCACAAATCGCTCTGACGACAAGCGGTTCTGTCATTTACCCTGGACACAAGCTTGAACAGGGGACATAATTTCACAATTCAAATTATCATTAAATTGGATAAACATTTGACGACGGCTCTGGGGAAGATGAAGAACAGAGTTTCAACGAGACTAAGAGATTTTTGTACTTCCTTTTCATTAAAAAAGAGTTGTGTTATATTTTCCATCACATTGAGTTGCTAAATTTCTGTTTCAGTTTAGGGTTGAATCTTGTTCCATCACAATGAGTAGCTAAATTTCCATTTTAGTTTCCTAGGTTAAGTGGAAACTTTGACGTAGAGCTTAATTTAACAATTAACTCTTACTGTTAATAACTATTGGAAACTTTGCCATAAAGGTAGATTATAACACCTAGGTTAAATGTTACCTTTGTCATAATATTGTGCTTAGGAGAACGAGAAGCCTATTACTTTTGCCGGAATAGGTTGTGATGTATCACCTTTCCCGTGATACTTTAGGTTATTACTTTTGTCAGAATAACCATGCTTATAAACATGAATTATGATTATTAGTTGTCGATGATGACCATGTCACAAATGTAATCACTAAACTAAATATTGTCTCTGATTAGTAACATCTTTCTTGGTATTCTTTTGTGCTTCACAATCACTCACGAAAACCCCATTTTTAATTGTTTACAAGATTACTGCTTCAACAACTAGTTCCCTTAGGTTGGCCCTGCTTGCCGCTACATGACAATCCATCAAAGACATAGTTAATCCCTGTTTTACAGGTAGTAAAGTGAGTGATTGTGAAGCACATAGCAAACCACAATGTCGCACATCCAAACCCATTGATCCTACCTCCGAATCCTATAGTTCCTTAACCAAATCCCGTAGCCCCTCTTCCTCAAGCTCGTAGGGCCCTCAAGGACTATGTATCCCCCAATGCCTATGACTACCGGTCTCCTATTCTAGTTCCCGCGGTGCATAATCCCTGTTTTACTAGGATAATTCTGCCTGCCGCTACAAGACAATCCATCAAAGACATAGTTAATCCCTGTTTCTCAAGAAGTAAGGACTACAGTTATTTGTTAGAGACCTAAAAAACTAAAATCGCCCGAATCATCTACCCAACAAGACGGAATGACCAAATGTGGGAAAAGTTGGCTATATTACAAGGCCCTTTGGCAAATTCTCGTCACAGTGACGTTAAATCGAGTCCCTAATCTATACAAATGCTGCGGAAGCGTAAATGAAAGATATGATGCCAAAAGGTTCAAAATTAAAAGCTTGCATATTGGAAAAATGAGGAAGGCCCTCGTATTTATAGAGCCTTGTCCGAATGAGTGCCTTCCATGGGTTCTACCTGCTCGGCCTTGGTGTCCCTTGGCTGATTCATGCTCCAGTCCAGGTCCATTTACTGTATAAAATGCAACTGGCCAGGTCCCTTCCCTTCATTCTGATGCATGGCCTCCAATAAATGCGCCCCACCAGGTTCATGTACCTCATTAATTGGCCCCGTTTCACTAGGATTCACGTTGCTTAGGCCTCAGAGACGCATCTCTTTGCTGGGCCCTGGATGTCTTCATCTGGCCATAGTGCCTTGGTGTGCTGGGACTTGGTCGAGCAGTCGAGGCCGTTCGTGGTGTCCCTTCGGCTGACTCGCACCTCTTCGCCAAGTACATTGAACTTGGTCACCTGGGTCATTTGGTCTGGTCCCTCGAACATGACTTGGGCTTGTCGCATCGCGTCCAGCTGATTGGGCACCTCGCCTGAACCTCCAGGTCCTTACCTGACTCATTTAGGCACTGGTGCCAGGTCCTCGCCTGGGTCTTCGCCTGGGCACCTTAGTTGCCTCGAATGGTCCCCCATCTGGGCGGATCCTTGATCATTGAGTGGCTCATCCGGCACTCTATTGGAGTAATCTTCTGGGATGCTAAGGTCATCGTATTGGAACTCATCAGGTCTCGCCTCCCAACGAAAGACCTTGTCCTCAAGGTCGTCAGGCGGCTCCTCTTCATCACTTTGTCCCATGAGCTTGATGATCCTACCCCTATCTTCAAACTCCATTGTGAGCGTCTCAAAGTTGAAAATGATGTTGCCTAGCATATGCAGCCACTTAATCCCCCAATATTTCATCTGCGTGGCTCTGTGCAAGTGGCTTGAAAACCATCTGGACTAAGTAGACTTGCATGTTGCTCACATCTGCTTTGAATCGATGGCTGGGTAATTCTAACTCCATGCCTTCGCAGATACTAGGGCTGCCTTTGATGAATCCTGTAATTCTATCCCCTGTTCAAGCTTATGTTCAAGGTGCAGTTTGAGACAGACCTTGAACTCCTTTCACAACAGTTCAGCAGTCAAGATGACTGAGACACACACAGTTAACTGGATACGGACTCTACAAGGTAGTGTTCTGACCGAGGTTTAAACAGTTTATCAACCAGAACTGAAAAGTAGAGGGAAACAGGAGCACGCATGATATGTTACCCAGTTCGGCCTCCCCTACTCTGGGGGGTTTTCCACGCCCTAAAAGGGACACAAATCGTATTACGAGATTAGAGCTACAAGTGGTCTTACTCTTACACAACCCCGTGTTTGTAATCGCCTAGCCTCTAATTCTCCGTCTCTCGGATTTGCAATCTCGATTCACCGCAGCTCCCCTCGGTCCCCTGTGGGTAGGACGAGACTTCCCTCTCGGCCTAGTCTTGGACCTCCCAAAAGTCCAGTCGCCTTCTCTCAAAGACGTATCTTGAGTGCCGTGTGTGTGCACTTTGTAGTTCTTCAAGCACAGTCTGAACAGCACACTGAACAGACCGTAACTTTTGCCGTTGATATTCAGGTGAGAAATATTCAACCGGCCGTCACTTCTCCTCCAATCTCACGAACTCTCGTGTTTTTCTTCTCTCAAGAAGCGACGCAGATCCGGATGCCCTAGCATTCAATTTATATGCTCGGTTGATATCCAAATCTGCTCAAGATAATCCCATCAAATATTTTGGAAATATTCCTAAATATTTTATGTATATCTTTCTCAAATCGGTTGGAGGAATATAAGATTACTTCCTCGCCAAGTCAGCCACGCCGCCTTCCTTCAATATGATGTGAAGATGTTCATTTGAATATCTGAGGCTTGAAAAATTTACTGGCCGATTTCAGTTCGATTCGAAAAGATCCTCGATCTTTAGAATCTTTCGGAAACATCCTTGCGTCTGCTCCACGCTGTTCATGTGTACGAGGATGGGTTCGAACTCCCCCTGAACTCCTGCTCGAACTGTCTAAAGGCATTTTGCCAATTACATGCCACTCAAGGGAACATCAATCTCCCCCTTGGCATTTTGGCAAAACCAAATCCCACTTTAGACACAACTTGAGGCCAGAACAGTTACCTCAAAACACTCCCCCTTTTTGCCACAAACTGGAAAGGGGTCCAATCGAGCAACCTGGTCTCCTCGGCATCTGGAATCTTGTGAACTCCCCCTCGAACATAGCCTGGGATAGTGACACATACTGTGAGTCGGTCGGACCATGGTGTCTCAGTAGTTGTTCGACTATGGGTCAGCAAATGATAGGTTTTTGATAATTTGGTTTCTTGAACTGAATCAGCTTGGCCAGTGCTACCACATGGTAGTCCTTCTCTAGACATATCTTTCTTTCGCTCATGGAAGCATGTCTTTTCGTCAAGCAGGACATCAACTCAGACCTCCAGTAGTTGTCCGCGTTCAGCTCGGGACAACTTCTCACCAGCAGCTCTCCTTATGGAAGACTCAAGTGCGTCCTTCTTGTTCAACCCGGGGTTCTTCAGATCATTCTTATGTCGACCCTTGAATAGCTTGTGATCAACTACCAACTTCAACAGTGCACTTGACAATCTGTCCTGGTCTGTCTTCAAATCTGGATGCTGGTTGATATTCAGCCTATAGATAAGCGATGAGAAGATTATCTGGTGCAGAGACTTTGTAGATATGGCGTGTTCTGCAACCTGGTCGAACATAATTCTTCCTATGTCAATGAGAATCCTGTTCCCAATCTGGTAGGGCAATTGTCCCATCTCCTTTCTGTCCGTGGCTCTATGAGCTATAGGCTCCCAATTGACTATGGTGATGAAGAACAACATCGAGTAGAATGTGGTCAGATCTGCAACTAGCAGCAGTTATACATCTTGCTATCTTATCATTGTTCTCCTCTTCAACCACTTCGTAAAGATCATCCATTGCAACTTGCATATTGATGATCTCAGGAACAATCTTGACCTTCTGTCCTCTTATAAAGACTATGCCACAGTCTTTATCACAAGCAGTCCAAAACTATTTTGGTAGGTCTGCAGTAGCTTCTCGCACCAAATGTTCATCAAACGATTTGCATCTTTGGAAGGTCCAAATCAGATCGGTATTCTTCAAGAGCTGAATAATCTCCTTTCCTGTGTACTTCTTCTCATCAAGCATCCTCTTAGGGATGATCTTTCCTTTCTGCTGCCTGCCGCTTGGCTGCTGCGACTGTACTGGCAAACCACACTAGATGGTTAGTCACTCCAGTTGGTACTCTAGGTGGAACAGAACGTGGAATACTCCTCTTCTTTTTCTTGGATGCACTTGCTCCCCCCCTGCATCTGTTCTCTAACCATCCTTCTTGAGTGATAGTCCTTTCCTTCTGCAAATCTTGGACAACCTCATCAAGGTCCTTGTACATTTCACAAGGCTCGTCATCTTTCTCAGAGGGGTCTGAATCTTCTAATCCATTATCTTCTAGCTGGAGTTGCTTCTGTTTCTCAGCTAACATTGACACATTTTCATCATCTGACTTCTTTTCTCCTGCCACAGAGTCTTACTCAACAACCAGACTCCTCTTTCAGGATGATTCCACATACTGTTCAGCCACTGCTTTTGACATAATAAGTCTCCTCCCCCTTAGAGCACAAATCCGTGCAGCGTATTTTGTGGGAGTGTCATTCCTTTGAGGCACGACCTTGCTGTGGATCCCCATCTTCTTTAGCACGAGACCGGTGGCATGCACTTCTGCATTCAATAGTCTCTTCTTATCAGAAACTCCAATCTTGGCCCTATTGGTTCCACATTCTTCTGCAGCATTGGCCATAGAGTCTCCAGCAATGTTCAATCCCTTCGTCTTCTCATTAACCACTTTGACTCCTTTATAGCTCACTGAGTCTTTACCAATCGCCCGTATTTCCTCTCGGACAGAATTGAGTTAGGATCAGCCTTTGAAGCCTTTGAAGAAGCTTCTTTCAGTTCTGTCACAGCCGCTTCTTCTCCTTCGTTTTATAGTGGCATAGGGATGATTTCTGAATATATAATGTTAATCTTCTAAGCATGTACCTTCTGTTCCAGCTCCCTGATAATAAGTGGTCAGGCCAACTGTTGAGCTGGTGTTCCGCCTGTAACTGACCACTATCTGGAACACTTAGTTCTTGATAACACACAGACCCAGGGAGGATCTGAGTGTCTCAAATTGAGCAGCATCAAGAGGTTTGGTGAAGATGTCCGCCAATTGCTTGTCTATTGTAACATGCGTACGAGTCACCACCTTCTGTTCAACCAGCTCTCTGATGAAATGATGTCTGATGTCTATATGCTTCGTCTTGGAATGTTGGACTGGATTCTTTGAGATGCTGATTGCGCTCATATTGTCACAGTACAGGGTCATCTCTTCTTGTTTGACTCCGTATTCGGACAGCATTTGCTTCATCCACATCAGTTGAGTGCAGCTGCTTCCTGCTGCGATATATTCTACATCAGCTGTAGCCAGTGAGATGATATTTTGCTTTTTGCTGAACCATGAAACCAAGTTCTTTCCTAAGAAGAAGCATCCTCCAGATATGCTCTTTCGATCTTCAGCATTTCCTGCCCAGTCAGCATCGCAGTAGCCAACCAGATGTGGGTTGGTATCCTTGGTAAACCAGATTCCAAAGTCAACTGTCCCGCATACATACTTTATGATTCTCTTGACTTGTAGGAGATGACTTTCCTTTGGATCCGCCTAGTATCTTTGACAGCACCGTCGTTGAGGCACTGCAAAATTTACATTTATAGTTCCTGATGGACCATATTTAGATGATTCAATAAGATAGTTAAACCCACCAAATTAGATGCTTTATCTTGACAACTTTTACTTGTTAGTTTCACTTTTGTTCTACAGGCTATTTCAAGGAGTAGAGATGAAACGAGCTAAAAAGGAGTTCTTGACGCTAAAAGTGGATTACAAGTCAGAATTGGCCATGCTCCGACAGTACTCCGATCAAGCCACAACTAAGTCCCAATGACTTATTCCAACAAAGATCAAGAACACAAGTGAAATGCCAAGTATAAGTGCCTTGTCCTTTGATGTCAACCAAGAAGCAACTAAGGGGCAACCAAAGTCTAACCGGAGTTGAGAGGCAACCGATGGCTTTTGTAGAACAAAATATCACAACCCACTCAGACCCACTCCCTCCACCTATGGCCGGCGGCTTTCCTTATGGTGTTGCCACATGGGCGGCGGCTTTGGGGTGTTGCCACCTCATGGCCGGTGGCTTTTGGCCCTCCTCTCCCCTCTTGATAAGTGTGTGGCTCTCCTCCTCTCCCCTTGCCTATAAATACAAGTCCTCCTCCTCCTTGAAGAAATGTCCCAAATTGTGGTCCCAAGTTCTAGTCCTAAGTCCTTAGTTTGGGTCCTTGATCACTTGATACTTATCTCTCTAGTTTTGTACTCACAATCCTTGTAAACACTTCACTTTGATATTGAAAGCTCCAAGTTTGTTCTTGAGTTTGAGTGTGTTCTTGAGTTTAACTTTCCAAAACCTTTACTTTCCTGTCTTTCAAAAACCTTTACTTTTCAAGCACTTAGCTATGGTATCCACCTCTATGGATATTCGTAGCTAAACCCTTCATTCGGTTGAAGGGGTGTGCTTGTATCATAAAATGTTTTAGACCCTTCTCTTAGTGCCTCTTTGTGTTCAACTTGTTCTATGTGCCATATATTAGGTCAGAACGCTATTGGTTGAGTGCAGGCTCGAAAGAGCAAAGCTCTTCCATGGGTTCGTGAACTTCCGTGGATAAGTGGAGGCTCGAAAGAGCACAGCTTATCTGTGGAGTTCAACCTCTTTTAAACACCATTTGGTTGATCGGAAATGATTGATCAACTGGATGCACATAAGCTAAGATACTTCGAAAGGAGGAATTAGCCCAACTAGAACAAGAGTTCTATGTCTTGAAAAGGACTAGACGGTGTGGCAAGTCAAGTGCTAGAAATAGCCTCGATACATCTTTGAACACTTAGTATGATCATTAGAGGTCGATGATAAACAGATTTATGATACAAGGCCCCTAAAACCGGATCCTTTCCTTTTATTGAAACATCACCTGTCACTTTACTTTCAGTCTCATTATCAACTGCTTATTTTCAGTCATTTACTTTCAGTACTTTAATTTCTGCACATTTACTTTCCAGCAATTTACTTTTCAGCAATTTACTTTCTGTCGCTTATTACAGACCCTTTCAATATCAGTCCATACCAAAAGTATGTTGATTAAGTAGATATTGAATTCGACTGTTCCAGCATTCACTTTCAGTAATTTACTTTCTGTCGCTTATTGCAGACCCTTTCAATATCAGTCCATACCAAAAGTATGTTGATTAAGTAGATATTGAATTGGACTAATCCAGCACTTTACTTTTCAGTATTTACTTTCAGTCTTGTATTTACTTTCTTTACTTTCAGTCATTTACTTTTCTGTACTAACATCACAACCAACCCACATTACTTTCAGTACTAAAATCACAACCAACCCTCAACTGTCTTACTTTCCATTTTCGAAAGAACAACTATCCACTAATTCCCTTGGGTTCGACCCCTACTTACCGCTTTACTACCTAATAGTAAAGTCACGAGTAGCGGACTTATAAATTTATTTTGTACACAGTGCCTCGCGACAAGGCAATGCTGTCAAATTGGCGCCGTTGCCGGGGAATTAGCTATCAGATTAGTTGTTCTTTTCTTTCCCTTTTCATTTCTTCATTGCACTGCCCACTATGTATGCATGGATGACTCGACATCCTCCTCAGTTTGGAGGTACAGTTGGAGAGGACCCTGTAATACACTGCCAACATTTTCACCATATATGCCGCTACATGAAACCTGAACATGAGGAGATAGAAGAGTTTAAAATGAAATGCTTTAAATTCTCTCTAACTAACTTTGCGACAGTATGGTATTACTCATCAAATGCTAGTTGTGCAGGTTATTATGAGGACCTTCGTGCTCAATTCCTGAAAGAATTCTCCCCCCCATCCTTACGACATGACACCCGAGAGAGGATCATTCGCCTTCAACAATCCCGGGATGAGACTTTGGACGAGTACTACACGTACTTTTACACCATCGTTTCACGCTGCCCGCACCATGGACTCACGAATGTGGTTCTTCTTAAAAAATTCCTTTGTGGGATGAGGCCGGTTGACCAATCAAGGATTAATGACGCAGTGGGAGGATCGACCATGCACTTAACCATGACTCAAATGTGGGATGTTATTGATGACTTGGCCGAAGCCACAACACGAAGACCAATGCTCCAAGCTGATAGAAGAGCGCAGATTATAGAAGCTAATCTAGAAAGGAGTGGAGAAGACATTCCAGAGGCCATGATGGACGAATCAGATGCAGAAAGCACCGAGGAAGAGCCTACATGGGAGATCACTCCCGAGCCATCAGAAATCCTAGAGCCAGAAACCGATACAGTGTGGGACGAGGAAGAGCCTACATGGGAGATCACTCCCGAGCCATCAGAAGACCAAGAGCCAGAAACCGATACAGTGTGGGATGAGGAAGAGCCTACATGAGAACTAACCGCCTAACCAACAGAAAAAGAAGTCCCAGTCACCACTGACGAGCTGCCAAACACATACCCTGCACTCACTACCGAAGCAACCAAAGAAAGCAACCAAGACTAGGTCCTCACGGACAATCTGGCCAACATGGAACCAGCCCTTATAATGGAAGCCTCCCAACTTTTTCCTTTGATCAATATGCAAATCGCGGAAAACTATGTGGTCAATGGAGAGCATGAAAGAAGGATGGAGGAAGGGCCTGAGCAGAACGACTCCTTGATGAAGCATTATCTCGCTACAACTAGACAAGGCAGCCCTAAACACAAGAGAGCCAGACTCAAAAGACCAGCGACTACAGCTAAGGGTCCCTCGCCTTCTCAGAGGTGTTGGAAAGAGAAACCACCAGAACAATGGGAACGGGACCCGAGCACATCATCCCACAAGAACTCAGGGAGAGTCAAGGCAAGAATTAATGCAGGAGCCGCGGCAAAATATGACCTGAACCAACTATGGGACCCAACCTTATGATCCAGGAATGAGGTACTATCGAGCTAACGACGTTAAACAAATGCACTGGTCGGGAGGTAACCCGACATCTATCTTACTTTCAGTCATTTTATTTAGTTTTTGCCTTAAGTCATTCTCACCTTTCCTGTATATATTTGCTTGCAATTGGCTTTTGAACTAAGTTGTGCTGTGAGGCACGCCTTCGTTCAAAAGTGTGGGGTGAGAACCGCCTTTGTACATAGTTAATTAACATGCTTTCTTTTTTCCTTTTCCCTTAATATTATCTTTTTGAAAATATGAACTTGAGAATGTTAAAAAGATAGATCATAATTCATGCATTTACCTTGTGAAATCTCAACTGTATAAAAACTTAGGATGTAACTTCTCATTTGTCCCTTTGAGCTGAGATATACAGAGGATGTGGAGTTGATATAAAATGCCCTAGAGAGGCTTGGCAAGCACTCGAAGGATCGAATTTTACTATATGGTTTACGAAGTCAGTGGAGGCTGCACTTCGGGTTTCATTGAAGATTGAAGTCATCTCCGCCGTGCAACATTTATGCAAGAGGCGGGACGGGAATCAAACCGTCCTAACTCTAGTCCAAGTAGCTGAGAAAATAGATGAGCGACCCTCATCTTGACCCGCGCAAAACGGCGAGGATGAGAAAAGAGCGGGGAGGTATTTCCATATGCTCGCGGGCGATGATTGGACCTCCCAAAAAAGGTTGAGAAAATGGACAAGCAAGTCACAAAGAAGCAAAGCTCGAAGAAGCAAATCAAAGGCCAAAGGCCAAATTCTGTGAAGGTTTTAACCGAAACAAAAGTGAAGAATCTCCAATTCAAAATCAAAGGCCGAAGGCCAATTCACTTCAAAAGCTTTCCCTCACCAAAAGGAAATCAAAGAACTCAACTCATTGAAACCCGAATCAAGTCATGTGCTAGAAAAAGCTACATGAAAACCATATAGTGCGAGTCGGTCCCGAGAATGCAGTCCAGGAGCTTGAAAAGGGCTATCTCCCGAAACATCCGAATTAATTTGCATCTCGGCTCGAAGGTACAAGTATCAAGTTTCTTCTTAGTATTTACACGGTTTAGATTGGTAACAAGTAAGTATTGCATGAATAGGATAAATCTAGTCCCACATTCTCACTTTCCTATTTAAAGTTTTTACTTGGATTGTGTGTGCATCTTTCAAAAAGCATTGTTCGGGACGAACAAGAATAAGTGTGGGGTGATCTGATGGACCATATTTAGATGAATCATTAAGACAGTTAAACCCACCAAATTAGATGCTTTATCTTGACAACTTTTACTTGTTAGTTTCACTTTTGTTCTAGAGGCTATTTCAAGGAGTAGAGATGAAACAATCTAAAAAGGAGTTCTTGACGCTAAAAGTGGATTACAAGTCAGAACTGGCCATGCTCCGGCAGTACTCCGATCAAGACACAACTAAGTCCCAATGACTTGTTCCAACAAAGATCAAGAACACAAGTGAAATGCCAAGTATAAGTGCCTTGTCCTTTGATGTCAACCAAGAAGCAACCAATGGGCAACCAAAGTCTAACTGGAGTTGAGAGGAAACCGATGGCTTTTGGAGAACAAAATATCACAACCCACTCACACCCACTCCCTCCACCTATGGCCGGCGGCTTTCCTTGTGGTGTTGCCACATGGGCGGTGGCTTTGGGGTGTTTCCACCTCATGGCCGGCGGCTTTTGGCCCTCCTCTCCCCTCTTGACAAGTGTGTGGCTCTCCTCCTCTCCCCTTGCCTATAAATACAAGTCCTCCTCCTCCTTGAAGAAATGTCCCAAATTGTGGTCCCAAGTTCTAGTCCTAAGTCCTAAGTTTGGTATTTGATCACTTGATACTTATCTCTCTAGTTTTGTACTCACAATCCTTGTAAACACTTCACTCTGATATTGAAAGCTCCAAGTTTCTTCTTAAGTTTGAGTGGATTCTTGAGTTTAACTTTTCAAAACCTTTACTTTCATGTCTTTCAAAAACCTTTACTTTTCAAGCACTTAGCTATGGTATCCACCTCTATGGATATTCGTAGCTAAACCCTTCATTCGGTTGAATGGGTGTGCTTGTATCATAAAATGTTTTAGACCCTTCTCTTAGTGCCTCTTTGTGTTCAACTTGTTCTATGTGCCATATATTAGGTCAGAACGCTATTGGTTGAGTGGAGGCTCGAAAGAGCAAAGCTCTTCCATGGGTTCGTGAACTTCCGTGGATAAGTGGAGGCTCGAAAGAGCACAGCTTATCTGTGGAGTTCAACCTCTTTTAAACACCATTTGGTTGATCAGAAATGATTGATCAACTGGATGCACATAAGCTAAGATACTTCGAAAGGAGGAATTAGCCCAACTAGAACAAGAGTTCTATGTCTTGAAACGGACTAGACGGTGTGGCAAGTCAAGTGCTAGAAATAGCCTCGATACATCTTTGAACACTTAGTATGATCATTAGAGGTCGATGATAAACAGATTTATGATACAAGGCCCCTAAAACCGGATCCTTTCCTTTTATTGAAACATCACCTGTCACTTTACTTTCAGTCTCATTATCAACTGCTTATTTTCAGTCATTTACTTTCAGTACTTTAATTTCTGCACATTTACTTTCCAGCAATTTACTTTTCAGCAATTTACTTTCCGTCGCTTATTACAAACCCTTTCAATATCAGTCCATACCAAAAGTATGTTGATTAAGTAGATATTGAATTCGACTGTTCCAGCATTCACTTTCAGTAATTTACTTTCTGTCGCTTATTGCAGACCCTTTCAATATCAGTCCATACCAAAAGTATGTTGATTAAGTAGATATTGAATTGGACTAATCCAGCACTTTACTTTTCAGTATTTACTTTCAGTCTTGTATTTACTTTCTTTACTTTCAGTCATTTACTTTTCTGTACTAACATCACAACCAACCCACATTACTTTCAGTACTAAAATCACAACCAACCCTCAACTGTCTTACTTTCCATTTTCGAAAGAACAACTATCCACTAATTCCCTTGGGTTCGACCCCTACTTACCGCTTTACTACCTAATAGTAAAGTCACGAGTAGCGGACTTATAAATTTATTTTGTACACAGTGCCTCGCGACAAGGCAATGCTGTCAAATTGGCGCCGTTGCCGGGGAATTAGCTATCAGATTAGTTGTTCTTTTCTTTCCCTTTTCATTTCTTCATTGCACTGCCCACTATGTATGCATGGATGACTCGACATCCTCCTCAGTTTGGAGGTACAGTTGGAGAGGACCCTGTAATACACTGCCAACATTTTCACCATATATGCCGCTACATGAAACCTGAACATGAGGAGATAGAAGAGTTTAAAATGAAATGCTTTAAATTCTCTCTAACTAACTTTGCGACAGTATGGTATTACTCATCAAATGCTAGTTGTGCAGGTTATTATGAGGACCTTCGTGCTCAATTCCTGAAAGAATTCTCCCCCCCATCCTTACGACATGACACCCGAGAGAGGATTGACAGAACCGCTCGTCGTCGAAGCGATTTCTACAAATAAATTTATAAGTCCGCTACTCGCGACTTAACTACTGGGTAGTAAGTGGTAAGTAGGGGTCGAACCCAAGAGAGTCAGTGTGGAATAGTTGTTCTTTAATGAAGCTTATGCAGAAATTAAATACGATTGGGGTTGGTTTTGAGTGTGTTTTGGGAACTGAAAGTAAATTACAACAATTGATAATGGACTGTAAGGAAAGTATTCGGTTTTAGGGGCCTTGTATTATAATTGCTTATCATCGACCGCTAATGATCATACCAAGTGGTCAAAGATGAATTGAGACTATTTCTAGCGCAAGACATGATCATGCTAAATGTTCAAAGATGAATCGAGGCTATTCCTAGCACAAGACTTGCAACATCATTTAAAACACTTGTTCTAAGCAAAACTAATTCCTCCTTTCGAAGTATCTTAGCCGTAAGTGCGTCCATTTAATCCCTTTGGCCCAGTTTTTAAATGGTTTTTAGAATAGTCGACCTTTTCAGATAAGTTTATCCATTTGGTCCCTTTGGTCCAGTTTCCAAATGGTCCACTTACCCGAGTGTGATCACGAATATCTAAGGAAGAGTTTACGAATTTGGACCCCTATGGTCACATTTCCAAATGGTTTACTTGACCTTAGACATTCTAACTTTTATATATGGCACATAGAACAAGTATCGAACATAAAGGTATACTAAGAGTAAAGTCTAAAACATTTATAATACAAGTACACACCCTTAAACCGAATAATTAATTTAGCTACTAATCATGGCAGTGGTTATCATAACTATGAACTTGGAAATAAACAACAGTTTAGCAAGACAATTAAATAAATAAAAGAAGACTTACAAAACCGTTGAAGCGCCAAGGATCAAGCTTTGATTCCCAAAGTAATATTACATGATTAATATTACATGATTAGTGCCCAAAATTCTAGAGAGATAAGTGAATTGTTGTGGTGGTGATGATACAAATGAGGAGGAGGAGCTCCATATTTATAGCCATGGAGGAGGAGGATGGAGGGTGGAGATGGTAGCACATGGCAAGCATCCATGGAGGAGGAAGGAGGAGCCACCACATGTCAAGCATCCATGGAGGAGGAGTGGAGGGCAAGTTTGGAGGTGTATGGCTTGGATGGAAACACATGGAGGAGGAGGGTGGAGGAGCCGCCGGTGGTGGGTGGTGGTTTTGGGGTGGTTTTCCTCTTTGGCCACCTCTTCTTCAAGTCACAAGTCATCTTGCCCATATGTGAGTTTTGTACAGTTTTGTGCAGTCTTTTCACAAAACTGTCAGTGTGTTCCTTCCCCGGGCTGTCTTGATTCCTCTCCTGATTCTTCTGATTAATTTGTTATGGTCAATTTCACATCAGGATCCTTGATATTTCTTTAGTCGGCATATGATCTTGACCTTGGATTGACTCTTGTTATCTTTTCAGCATAAAATCCTCTCCTTAGCGTGTTTTCACTTCAGTCTCTAAAATGCCCTGTGGAAATATATCGGGACTGACAGATGGATGTTAGATAGACAAACAGTCTAACTTGGGGGGTTTTACTGTGTTTTTGATTCGTATAATTGTGGTCCATCAGAATACCCCCCACTTTTAGTTGTTCGTCCCGAACAATGCTATTAAAGGGCGTAAGTTCTAGGTTCGGATTTGGAATATGAAAATTAGACTGTGGTACTCGATCTATCCTAATTCATGCATTGCTTACTTATTACCAAATTAAACTGCGTAAATAAATAGAAGAAACTTAATACTTGTACCTCCGTGCTGAGATGCAAATTATATTGGATGTTTCGGGAGATAACCCTTTTCAGGTTCCTGGGTTGCAGCCTCGGGATCGTTTCGTACTATATGGTCTTCTGGTAGCTTTCTCATGCACGTGATTCGGTTCGGGTTTCAGTGAGTTGAACCTTCTTGATTTTTTTCTTTGGCGAGGGACTGCTTTTTTGTTGTAGTGAATCGGCCTTTGGCCTTTGATTTGACTTTGTCGAGTGCTTCACTTTTGCTCGGTTAAAACCTTCACAATTTTGGGCCTTTGGCCTCTTGATTTGCTTCTTCGAGCTTTTTGCCTTTTTGTGGTTTTGCAAGTCCATTTTCTCAAGCCTTTTTGGGAGGTCCAATCATCGCCCGCAAGCCTATGGAAATACCTCCCCTCTCCTCTCGTCTTCGTCGTTTTGCGCGGGTCAAGATGAGGGTCGCTTATCTATTTTCTCGGCTATTTTGACTAGAGAGAGGACGGTCTGATTCCCGTCCTCGCCTTTGCATAGATGCTTCTTGGCGGAGCTTGACTCAATTATTCACTGAAAACCCGAAGTGCAGCCTCCACTGACTTCGAAAACCATATAGTTTGATCTGATCCTTTGATTGCTTCCCAAGTCCTTCTAGGGCAGTTTATGTCAACTCCACATCCCTAGTTATCTCAGTACAAAGGACAAATGGAAAGTTACATTCTAAGTTTTTAAACAGTTTGAATTTTCACAAGGTAAATGCATGAATTCTGATTTATCTTTTTCACATTCTTAAGTTCATATGTTCAAAAAGATACTATTACTAAAAAAAGAAAAACAGCAAGCATGTTATTTATGTACACAGGCGGTTTTCACCCGCCACTTTTGAACGAAGGCGTGCCTTAGTTCAAAAGTCATGCAAGCTTAAAACTAAGTACTGAAAGTAAGTGCGGAAAGTAAGATAGTGTCGGGTTACCTCCCGACCAGTGCACTTGTTTTACGTCGTTGGCTCGACGATACCTCGTTGTGGATTACTGGTTTGGGTCCCATGGGTGGCTGAGGTCAAACTTTTTGATTCCACCGACCTTGATTCTTGCGGTGAGTCTTCCTGATTTTTTAGCAGATGACGGGTTTGGGTCCAGTTCTGATGGTATCTCCTTCCAACGTCTCTGAGAAGGCGAGGGACCTTTCACTATCAGCTTTTTGAACTGGGTGTTCTCCTGTTTAGGGCTGCCTTGTCCAGTCATGGCGAAAGCGTGCTCCATGTAGGAGTCATTCTGCTCAGGCCCTTTTCCCATCCTCTTTTCAGCCTCTTCTTTGATCACATGGTTTTCAGCGATTTGCCTATTGATCGAGGGGAAAAGTCGGGAAGGCCTGGGAAATTCGTCAGTGGTGTTCTGGACTCCTACTTCGTTGCTTCCGGTGCTTTCCATGTCTGATTCTTCAGATGGTTCAGGAGTCTCTTCTGACGATTCGGTGGTTTCTCCTTCATCAGCCTCTGGGTCAGCTTCTTCTGTCTGCATTTCCTCGTCAATTTGGGGTGCTCGTCTTGTGGCAGCGGCCAAGCTGATTATAAGGTGCCACATGTCTGCAATGGTGAAGTTTATGGCAGACCTTCTCATAGCTTCGTTAACTCTTCCCAGCTCTTCGGCCCTCATCCCACGAAGAAATTTTTGGAGAAGAATTTTCTTCGTAAACCCATGGTGCGGGCAGCTTGAGACGATGGCATCGTAGTTCATGTAGTATTTGTCCAAAGTCTCATCCCGGGATTGTTGAAGGTTCAGGATCTTCTCGCGGGTTTCTTGGCGTAAAGATGGTGGGGAGAATTTTTTCAGGAATGGTGCACAGAGGTCCACGAAACGTACCGCACTACTAGCGGGTGATGTGTAATACCAGATTGTTGCGAAATCCGTTAGAGAGAATTTAAAGCATTTAAGCTTAAATTCTTCTAACGTTTCAGTCTCAGGTTTAATGTGGCAGCAAACGTAGTGAAAGCTCCGACAGTGTAGTACTGGATCTTCTGCATCCGTTCCCCCGAACAGTGGAAGGTGCCGTGTTGTCCATGCATATGAAGGTGGTTGCGTCATGAGGTCATGGGAGGGAACGAAAGAATAGCTTATTCGATGGCTAATTCCCCGGCAACGGCGCCAATTTGACAGAACCGCTCGTCGTCGAAGCGATTTGTACTAATAAATTTATAAGTCCGCTACTCGCGACTTAACTACTGGGTAGTAAGTGGTAAGTAGGGGTCGAACCCAAGAGAGTCAGTGTGGAATAGTTGTTCTTTAATGAAGCTTATGCAGAAATTAAATACGATTGGGGTTGGTTTTGAGTGTGTTTTGGGAACTGAAAGTAAATTACAACAATTGATAATGGACTGTAAGGAAAGTATTCGGTTTTAGGGGCCTTGTATTATAATTGTTTATCATCGACCGCTAATGATCAAACCAAGTGGTCAAAGATGAATTGAGACTATTTCTAGCGCAAGACATGATCATGCTAAATGTTCAAAGATGAATCGAGGCTATTCCTAGCACAAGACTTGCAACATCATTTAAAACACTTGTTCTAAGCAAAACTAATTCCTCCTTTCGAAGTATCTTAGCCGTAAGTGCGTCCATTTAATCCCTTTGGCCCAGTTTTTAAATGGTTTTTAGAATAGTCAACCTTTTCAGATAAGTTTATCCATTTGGTCCCTTTGGTCCAGTTTCCAAATGGTCCACTTACCCGAGTGTGATCACGAATATCTAAGGAAGAGTTTACAAATTTGGACCCCTATGGTCACATTTCCAAATGGTTTACTTGACCTTAGACATTCTAAATTTTATATATGGCACATAGAACAAGTATCGAACATAAAGGTATACTAAGAGTAAAGTCTAAAACATTTATAATACAAGTACACACCCTTAAACCGAATAATTAATTTAGCTACTAATCATGGCAGTGGTTATCATAACTATGAACTTGGAAATAAACAACAGTTTAGCAAGACAATTAAATAACTAAAAGAAGACTTACAAAACCGTTGAAGCGCCAAGGATCAAGCTTTGATTCCCAAAGTAATATTACATGATTAATATTACATGATTAGTGCCCAAAATTCTAGAGAGATAAGTGAATTGTTGTGGTGGTGATGATACAAATGAGGAGGAGGAGCTCCATATTTATAGCCATGGAGGAGGAGGATGGAGGGTGGAGATGGTAGCACATGGCAAGCATCCATGGAGGAGGAAGGAGGAGCCACCACATGTCAAGCATCCATGGAGGAGGAGTGGAGGGCAAGTTTGGAGGTGTATGGCTTGGATGGAAACACATGGAGGAGGAGGGTGGAGGAGCCGCCGGTGGTGGGTGGTGGGTTTGGGGTGGTTTTCCTCTTTGGCCACCTCTTCTTCAAGTCACAAGTCATCTTGCCCATATGTGAGTTTTGTACAGTTTTGTGCAGTCTTTTCACAAAACTGTCAGTGTGTTCCTTCCCCGGGCTGTCTTGATTCCTCTCCTGATTCTTCTGATTAATTTGTTATGGTCAATTTCACATCAGGATCCTTGATATTTCTTTAGTCGGCATATGATCTTGACCTTGGATTGACTCTTGTTATCTTTTCAGCATAAAATCCTCTCCTTAGCGTGTTTTCACTTCAGTCTCTAAAATGCCCTGTGGAAATATATCGGGACTAACAGATGGATGTTAGATAGACAAACAATCTAACTTGGGGGGTTTTACTGTGTTTTTGATTCGTATAATTGTGGTCCATCAAGGATCATTCACCTTCAACAATCCCGGGATGAGACTTTGGACGAGTACTACACGTACTTTGACACCATCGTTTCACGCTGCCCGCACCATGGATTCACGAATGTGGTTCTTCTTCAAAAATTCCTTTGTGGGATGAGGCCGGTTGACCAATCAAGGATTAATGACGCAGTGGGAGGATCGACCGTGCACTTAACCATGACTCAAATGTGGGATGTTATTGATGACTTGGCCGAAGCCACAAAACGAAGACCAATGCTCCAAGCTGATAGAAGAGCGCAGATTATAGAAGCTAATCTAGAAAGGAGTGGAGAAGACATTCCAGAGGCCATGATGGACGAATCAGATGCAGAAAGCACCGAGGAAGAGCCTACATGGGAGATCACTCCCGAGCCATCAGAAATCCTAGAGCCAGAAACCGATACAGTGTGGGACGAGGAAGAGCCTACATGGGAGATCACTCCCGAGCCATCAGAAGACCAAGAGCCAGAAACCGATACAGTGTGGGACGAGGAAGAGCCTACATGAGAACTAACCGCCAAACCAACAGAAAAAGAAGTCCCAGTCACCACTGACGAGCTGCCAAACACATACCCTGCACTCACTACCGAAGCAACCAAAGAAAGCAACCAAGACTAGGTCCTCACGGACAGTCTGGCCAACATGGAACCAGCCCTTATAATGGAAGCCTCCCAACTTTTTCCTTTGATCAATATGCAAATCGCGGAAAACTATGTGGTCAATGGAGAGCATAAAATAAGGATGGAGGAAGGGCCTGAGCAGAACGACTCCTTGATGAAGCATTATCTCGCTACAACTAGACAAGGCAGCCCTAAACACAAGAGAGCCAGACTCAAAAGACCAGCGACTACAGCTAAGGGTCCCTCGCCTTCTCAGAGGTGTTGGAAAGAGAAACCACCAGAACAATGGGAACGGGACCCGAGCACATCATCCCACAAGAACTCAGGGAGAGTCAAGGCAAGAATCAATGCAGGAGCCGCGGCAAAATATGACCTGAACCAACCATGGGACCCAACCTTATGATCCAGGAATGAGGTACTGTCGAGCTAACGACGTTAAACAAATGCACTGGTCGGGAGGTAACCCGACATCTATTTTACTTTCAGTCATTTTATTTAGTTTTTGCCTTAAGTCATTCTCACCTTTCCTGTATATATTTGCTTGCAATTGGCTTTTGAACTAAGTTGTGCTGTGAGGCACGCCTTCGTTCAAAAGTGTGGGGTGAGAACCGCCTTTGTACATAGTTAATTAACATGCTTTCTTTTTTCCTTTTCCCTTAATATTATCTTTTTGAAAATATGAACTTGAGAATGTTAAAAAGATAGATCATAATTCATGCATTTACCTTGTGAAATCTCAACTGTATAAAAACTTAGGATGTAACTTCTCATTTGTCCCTTTGAGCTGAGATATACAGAGGATGTGGAGTTGATATAAAATGCCCTAGAGAGGCTTGGTAAGCACTCGAAGGATCGAATTTTACTATATGGTTTACGAAGTCAGTGGAGGCTGCACTTCGGGTTTCATTGAAGATTGAAGTCATCTCCGCCGTGCAACATTTATGCAAGAGGCGGGACGGGAATCAAACCGTCCTAACTCTAGTCCAAGTAGCTGAGAAAATAGATGAGCGACCCTCATCTTGACCCGCGCAAAACGGCGAGGATGAGAAAAGAGCGGGGAGGTATTTCCATATGCTCGCGGGCGATGATTGGACCTCCCAAAAAAGGTTGAGAAAATGGACAAGCAAGTCACAAAGAAGCAAAGCTCGAAGAAGCAAATCAAAGGCCAAAGGCCAAATTCTGTGAAGGTTTTAACCGAAACAAAAGTGAAGAAGCTCCAATTCAAAATCAAAGGCCGAAGGCCAATTCACTTCAAAAGCTTTCCCTCACCAAAAGGAAATCAAAGAACTCAACTCATTGAAACCCGAATCAAGTCATGTGCTAGAAAAAGCTACATGAAAACCATATAGTGCGAGTCGGTCCCGAGAATGCAGTCCAGGAGCTTGAAAAGGGCTATCTCCCGAAACATCCGAATTAATTTGCATCTCGGCTCGAAGGTACAAGTATCAAGTTTCTTCTTAGTATTTACACGGTTTAGATTGGTAACAAGTAAGTATTGCATGAATAGGATAAATCTAGTCCCACATTCTCACTTTCCTATTTAAAGTTTTTACTTGGATTGTGTGTGCATCTTTCAAAAAGCATTGTTCGGGACGAACAAGTATAAGTGTGGGGTGATCTGATGGACCATATTTAGATGAATCATTAAGACAGTTAAACCCACCAAATTAGACGCTTTATCTTGACAACTTTTACTTGTTAGTTTCACTTTTGTTCTAGAGGCTATTTCAAGGAGTAGAGATGAAACAAGCTAAAAAGGAGTTCTTGACGCTAAAAGTGGATTACAAGTCAGAACTGGCCATGCACTGGCAGTACTCCGATCAAGCCACAACTAAGTCCCAATGACTTGTTCCAACAAAGATCAAGAACACAAGTGAAATGCCAAGTATAAGTGCCTTGTCCTTTGATGTCAACCAAGAAGCAACCAATGGGCAACCAAAGTCTAACTGGAGTTGAGAGGAAACCGATGGCTTTTGGAGAACAAAATATCACAACCCACTCACACCCACTCCCTCCACCTATGGCCGGCGGCTTTCCTTGTGGTGTTGCCACATGGGCGGTGGCTTTGGGGTGTTGCCACCTCATGGCCGGCGGCTTTTAGCCCTCCTCTCCCCTCTTGACAAGTGTGTGGCTCTCCTCCTCTCCCCTTGCCTATAAATACAAGTCCTCCTCCTCCTTGAAGAAATGTCCCAAATTGTGGTCCCAAGTTCTAGTCCTAAGTCCTAAGTTTGGGTCCTTGATCACTTGATACTTATCTCTCTAGTTTTGTACTCACAATCCTTGTAAACACTTCACTCTGATATTGAAAGCTCCAAGTTTCTTCTTGAGTTTGAGTGTGTTCTTGAGTTTAACTTTTCAAAACCTTTACTTTCATGTCTTTCAAAAACCTTTACTTTTCAAGCACTTAGCTATGGTATCCACCTCTATGGATATTCGTAGCTAAACCCTTCATTCGGTTGAATGGGTGTGCTTGTATCATAAAATGTTTTAGACCCTTCTCTTAGTGCCTCTTTGTGTTCAACGTGTTCTATGTGCCATATGTTAGGTCAGAACGCTATTGGTTGAGTGGAGGCTCGAAAGAGCAAAGCTCTTCCATGGGTTCGTGAACTTCCGTGGATAAGTGGAGGCTCGAAAGAGCACAGCTTATCTGTGGAGTTCAACCTCTTTTAAACACCATTTGGTTGATCGGAAATGATTGATCAACTGGATGCGCATAAGCTAAGATACTTCGAAAGGAAGAATTAGCCCAACTAGAACAAGAGTTCTATGTCTTGAAAAGGACTAGACGGTGTGGCAAGTCAAGTGCTAGAAATAGCCTCGATACATCTTTGAACACTTAGTATGATCATTAGAGGTCGATGATAAACAGATTTATGATACAAGGCCCCTAAAACCGGATCCTTTCCTTTAATTGAAACATCACCTGTCACTTTACTTTCAGTCTCATTATCAACTGCTTATTTTCAGTCATTTACTTTCAGTACTTTAATTTCTGCACATTTACTTTCCAGCAATTTACTTTTCAGAAATTTACTTTCTGTCGCTTATTACAGACCCTTTCAATATCAGTCCATACCAAAAGTATGTTGATTAAGTAGATATTGAATTCGACTGTTCCAGCATTCACTTTCAGTAATTTACTTTTTGTCGCTTATTGCAGACCCTTTCAATATCAGTCCATACCAAAAGTATGTTGATTAAGTAGATATTGAATTGGACTAATCCAGCACTTTACTTTTCAGTATTTACTTTCAGTCTTGTATTTACTTTCTTTACTTTCAGTCATTTACTTTTCAGTACTAACATCACAACCAACCCACATTACTTTCAGTACTAAAATCACAACCAACCCTCAACTGTCTTACTTTCCATTTTCGAAAGAACAACTATCCACTAATTCCCTTGGGTTCAACCCCTACTTACCGCTTTACTACCTAATAGTAAAGTCACGAGTAGTGGACTTATAAATTTATTTTGTACACAGTGCCTCGCGACAAGACAATGCTGTCAAATTGGCGCCGTTGCCGGGGAATTAGCTATCAGATTAGTTGTTCTTTTCTTTCCCTTTTCATTTCTTCATTGCACTGCCCACTATGTATGCATGGATGACTCGACATCCTCCTCAGTTTGGAGGTACAGTTGGAGAGGACCTTGTAATACACTGCCAACATTTTCACCATATATGCCGCTACATGAAACCTGAACATGAGGAGATAGAAGAGTTTAAAATGAAATGCTTTAAATTCTCTCTAACTAACTTTGTGACAGTATGGTATTACTCATCAAATGCTAGTTGTGCAGGTTATTATGAGGACCTTCGTGCTCAATTCCTGAAAGAATTCTCCCCCCCATCCTTACGACATGACACCCGAGAGAGGATCATTCCCCTTCAACAATCCCGGGATGAGACTTTGGACGAGTACTACACGTACTTTGACACCATCGTTTCACGCTGCCCGCACCATGGATTCACGAATGTGGTTCTTCTTCAAAAATTACTTTGTGGGATGAGGCCGGTTGACCAATCAAGGATTAATGACGCAGTGGGAGGATCGACCATGCACTTAACCATGACTCAAATGTGGGATGTTATTGATGACTTGGCCGAAGCCACAAAACGAAGACCAATGCTCCAAGCTGACAGAAGAGCGCAGATTATAGAAGCTAATCTAGAAAGGAGTGGAGAAGACATTCCAGAGGCCATGATGGACGAATCAGATGCAGAAAGCACCGAGGAAGAGCCTACATGGGAGATCACTCCCGAGCCATCAGAAATCCTAGAGCCAGAAACCGATACAGTGTGGGACGAGGAAGAGCCTACATGGGAGATCACTCCCGAGCCATCAGAAGACCAAGAGCCAGAAACCGATACAGTGTGGGACGAGGAATAGCCTACATGAGAACTAACCGCCAAACCAACAGAAAAAGAAGTCCCAGTCACCACTGACGAGCTGCCAAACACATACCCTGCACTCACTACCGAAGCAACCAAAGAAAGCAACCAAGACTAGGTCCTCACGGACAGTCTGGCCAACATGGAACCAGCCCTTATAATGGAAGCCTCCCAACTTTTTCCTTTGATCAATATGCAAATCGCGGAAAACTATGTGGTCAATGGAGAGCATAAAAGAAGGATGGAGGAAGGGCCTGAGCAGAACGACTCCTTGATGAAGCATTATCTCGCTACAACTAGACAAGGCAGCCCTAAACACAAGAGAGCCAGACTCAAAAGACCAGCGACTACAGCTAAGGGTCCCTCGCCTTCTCAGAGGTGTTGGAAAGAGAAACCACCAGAACAATGGGAACGGGACCCGAGCACATCATCCCACAAGAACTCAGGGAGAGTCAAGGCAAGAATCAATGCAGGAGCCGCGGCAAAATATGACCTGAACCAACCATGGGACCCAACCTTATGATCCAGGAATGAGGTACTGTCGAGCTAACGACGTTAAACAAATGCACTGGTCGGGAGGTAACCCGACATCTATCTTACTTTCAGTCATTTTATTTAGTTTTTGCCTTAAGTCATTCTCACCTTTCCTGTATATATTTGCTTGCAATTGGCTTTTAAACTAAGTTGTGCTGTGAGGCACGCCTTCGTTCAAAAGTGTGGGGTGAGAACCGCCTTTGTACATAGTTAATTAACATGCTTTCTTTTTTCCTTTTCCCTTAATATTATCATTTTGAAAATATGAACTTGAGAATGTTAAAAAAGATAGATCATAATTCATGCATTTACCTTGTGAAATCTCAACTGTATAAAAACTTAGGATGTAACTTCTCATTTGTCCCTTTGAGCTGAGATATACAGAGGATGTGGAGTTGATATAAAATGTCCTAGAGAGGCTTGGCAAGCACTCGAAGGATCGAATTTTACTATATGGTTTACGAAGTCAGTGGAGGCTGCACTTCGGGTTTCATTGAAGATTGAAGTCATCTCCGCCGTGCAACATTTATGCAAGAGGCGGGACGGGAATCAAACCGTCCTAACTCTAGTCCAAGTAGCTGAGAAAATAGATGAGCGACCCTCATCTTGACCCGCGCAAAACGGCGAGGATGAGAAAAGAGCGGGGAGGTATTTACATATGCTCGCGGGCGATGATTGGACCTCCCAAAAAAGGTTGAGAAAATGGACAAGCAAGTCACAAAGAAGCAAAGCTCGAAGAAGCAAATCAAAGGCCAAAGGCCAAATTCTGTGAAGGTTTTAACCGAAACAAAAGTGAAGAAGCTCCAATTCAAAATCAAAGGCCGAAGGCCAATTCACTTCAAAAGCTTTCCCTCACCAAAAGGAAATCAAAGAACTCAACTCATTGAAACCCGAATCAAGTCATGTGCTAGAAAAAGCTACATGAAAACCATATAGTGCGAGTCGGTCCCGAGAATGCAGTCCAGGAGCTTGAAAAGGGCTATCTCCCGAAACATCCAAATTAATTTGCATCTCGGCTCGAAGGTACAAGTATCAAGTTTCTTCTTAGTATTTACACGGTTTAGATTGGTAACAAGTAAGTATTGCATGAATAGGATAAATTTAGTCCCACATTCTCACTTTCCTATTTAAAGTTTTTACTTGGATTGTGTGTGCATCTTTCAAAAAGCATTGTTCGGGACGAACAAGTATAAGTGTGGGGTGATCTGATGGACCATATTTAGATGAATCATTAAGACAGTTAAACCCACCAAATTAGACGCTTTATCTTGACAACTTTTACTTGTTAGTTTCACTTTTGTTCTAGAGGCTATTTCAAGGAGTAGAGATGAAACAAGCTAAAAAGGAGTTCTTGACGCTAAAAGTGGATTACAAGTCAGAACTGGCCATGCTCCGGCAGTACTCCGATCAAGCCACAACTAAGTCCCAATGACTTGTTCCATCAAAGATCAAGAACACAAGTGAAATGCCAAGTATAAGTGCCTTGTCCTTTGATGTCAACCAAGAAGCAACCAATGGGCAACCAAAGTCTAACTGGAGTTGAGAGGAAACCGATGGCTTTTGGAGAACAAAATATCACAACCCACTCACACCCACTCCCTCCACCTATGGCCGGCGGCTTTCCTTGTGGTGTTGCCACATGGGCGGTGGCTTTGGGGTGTTGCCACCTCATGGCCGGCGGCTTTTGGCCCTCCTCTCCCCTCTTGACAAGTGTGTGGCTCTCCTCCTCTCCCCTTGCCTATAAATACAAGTCCTCCTCCTCCTTGAAGAAATGTCCCAAATTGTGGTCCCAAGTTCTAGTCCTAAGTCCTAAGTTTGGGTCCTTGATCACTTGATACTTATCTCTCTAGTTTTGTACTCACAATCCTTGTAAACACTTCACTCTGATATTGAAAGCTCCAAGTTTCTTCTTGAGTTTGAGTGTGTTCTTGAGTTTAACTTTTCAAAACCTTTACTTTCATGTCTTTCAAAAACCTTTACTTTTCAAGAACTTAGCTATGGTATCCACCTCTATGGATATTCGTAGCTAAACCCTTCATTCGGTTGAATGGGTGTGCTTGTATCATAAAATGTTTTAGACCCTTCTCTTAGTGCCTCTTTGTGTTCAACGTGTTCTATGTGCCATATATTAGGTCAGAACGCTATTGGTTGAGTGGAGGCTCGAAAGAGCAAAGCTCTTCCATGGGTTCGTGAACTTCCGTGGATAAGTGGAGGCTCGAAAGAGCACATTATCTGTGGACTTCAACCTCTTTTAAACACCAGTTGGTTGATCGGAAATAATTGATCAAATGGATGCACATAAGCTAAGATACTTTGAAAGGAGGAATTAGCCCAACTAGAACAAGAGTTCTTTGTCTTGAAAAGGACTAGACGGTGTGGCAAGTCAAGTGCTAGAAATAGCCTCGATACATCTTTGAACACTAAGTATGATCATTAGAAGTCGATGATAAACAGATTTATGATACAAGGCCCCTAAAACCGAATCCTTTCCTTTAATTGAAATCACATGTCACTTTACTTTCAGTCTCATTATCAACTGCTTATTTTCAGTCATTTACTTTCAGTACTTTAATTTCCGAACATTTACTTCCAGCAATTTACTTTTCAGCAATTTACTTTCTGTCGCTTATTACAGACCCTTTCAATATCAGTCCATACCAAAAGTATGTTGATTAAGTAGATATTGAATTCGACTATTCCAGTATTCACTTTTAGTAATTTACTTTCTGTCGCTTATTACAGACCCTTTCAATATCAGTGCATACCAAAAGTATGTTGATTAAGTAGATATTGAATTGGACTGTTCCAGCACTTTACTTTTCAGTCCTGTATTTACTTTCTTTACTTTCAGTCATTTACTTTTCAGTATTAAAATCACAACCAACCCACATTACTTTCAGTACTAAAATGACAACCAACCCCCAACTGTCTTACTTTCCATTTTCGAAAGAACAACTATCCACTAATTCCCTTGGGTTCGACCCCTACTTACCGCTTTACTACCCAATAGTAAAGTCACGAGTAGCGGACTTATAAATTTATTTTGTACACATTGCCGCGCGACAAGGCAGTGCTGTCAGTTCCACTACTCGTGGCTCACTATGGATTAGTAAGCGGTAAGTAGGGGTCGAACCCAAGAGAGTCAGTGTGGAATATTTGTTCTTGAAAAGACAGAAAAAGAAAGTAAAAAACATTTGGGTTTTGTGGGTTGTTTTATGGACTGAAAAGTAAATGATTGAAAGTAAATACTGAACTGAAAGTAAATACTGAAAGGTAAAGTGCGTAAAGTAAGTGCAAGAAAGTAAAGGTGCTGAAAGTATAGGTGCGGAAAGTAAAGGTACTGAAAGTAAAGGTGCGGAAAGTAAAGCTACTGAAAGTAAAGGTGTGGAAAGTAAATGTGCTGAAAAGTAAATTGCAAGAAAGTAAAGACGAAAGATATTCACATAAGAAAGATATTCAGTCTAGGGTCTTGACATGCGTCGTTTGACCTGCAAATTTAAATTTATAATTCTTTGCGAAATACTAGTGTAGTGGCAAGCAAGGGTCGAACCCTAGAGAGCTAGATTGGTTACTACTTTGTTCTGAAATATGAAAGAAAAGGCAATTGGGTGAAAGTATGGATTAGGAAACAACTGTAAATCACGAAAATTGCAAGGTTGTAAATATCAGAGAGAAATATTCAGATTAGGGTTTTATTGTGACTTGTTTTATCATAGACTTTCTAAGTATCTAATTCGTGTTTTAAGTGTGGTTGTCCAGACAAAGGTGACTTCCCAAGTAACCCGACAAAGGTGTTACGCCACAACCTAATTCCCCTAAGTTTAATAACCCGACAAAGGTGTTATTTAACTTAGACGTGCTACCTATCCAAACGACAAAGTATTAGATAGATGATTAATATAGAAATATTGTGCAACTAGGTTTCACGACAAAGTATACGCCTAGTCTAGCAATATTTCATGGAATTCATGCACGAGAACTAGTAAAACATAGAATATAGCATTAAGAACCAAGTCACAAAAACATAGTCACAATATATTAAACCCTAATACGAATAGAGAGTTTAGTTACACATGGCCATGGAAATAATGCAGGAAATAAAAGAACAATAATACTTCACTAAATAACCGAGAATTAGGGCTGGCCGAGAGTGGAGGAGCTACGGCCGTGGAGTGGTGGTGCACGGCTAGCCAAGGTGGCGCGACGGTGGTGAGCAGCTAGGGCACGGCTGAGATGAGGAGAGCACACGTCTAGTGTGTATTGTGGGATTATTATTTGGTCTTGTATGCTCCTCCTTATATAGAGTTTTAAAAACCCTAAAGTTCCTAAAATAAGCCCCAAAGATAATTATGGAAATATTTCCATAATAATCTTTGCTTGATGATAAAGCCACCTTGATCTTCTAGATAATTCCAAAACCCTAGCTTTTGAATTTGCCCTAATATCACATTGATTTGGGCCGAAATTACTGTTCACTGCCAGAGTACCGTTCATGGCCCAAAAACACTGTTCACGGCCGGAAGTTACTGTTCACGCCGGAAGTACTGTTCATCCACGGACACTGTTCATCCATTCTGCGCATCTGTTTTGACTTCGGCTCTCGATTTGACCTTCCAAACGACCTCGGATGCTCTTGGTGTGAACTAGAGAGTTGTATGGAATTGAGTCAGCTACGCAACGCCATGTAGCTCGTATTTTTCTGATCAAAGGTCCATTCCCTGTGCTCCGTCGAGCGTCCAAAGGTCTGATCTGCCATTGTGGTGTTTTTGTCATGAAAATGCCGTCTTTTAAGCGCGATTCCTCCTAGAGCTTCCAAATCACCTGAAACACGAA
This sequence comes from Rhodiola kirilowii, assembly GCA_033675215.1. Lineage (NCBI taxonomy): Eukaryota > Viridiplantae > Streptophyta > Magnoliopsida > Saxifragales > Crassulaceae > Rhodiola > Rhodiola kirilowii. The sequence goes on along the minus strand of CM066194.1, from coordinate 29,643,391 downwards.
ACAACACTAAGAAGTAACTGTTCGTATAATAAAGTGCTGGAATTGGTGGGATTTAATGACTCGATGAGCCGTATAAATACGGCTCATCAAACCACCCCACACTTAAACTTGTCCGTCCCGAACAAGAACTAGGTCATAAGAGGAATGAACTAATGTAAACACCACAATGCTTCGGTCATCCTAGACGTGCTACATGGAAGTGATTTAGCTACTATAGATCTCGCTTGTTATGCATGCTTGTTACTAATTAAACTTGTGCGAAAACACGGGTTAATGATACGTGTTACCTTTGGGCCGAGATGCAAATCAATTCGGATGTATCGGGAGATAGCCCTTTTTAGACCCATGAACCACATTCTCGGACTCGAACTCGCTGCTATATGGTTATGCTTTGCTGCTTTTTCTTGCACGTGATTGATTCGAGCTTCAAAGTGTTTGAGTGCTTTTCGGCCAGCTATAGTGTCATCGGATCTGATATTTCAATGATGCTTTCACTTGATTTCGTGTGGACTATCACAATGATGGTGGATTGTTGCTTTGTAGTGCGGATTGTGACTTGCTCGAACCGTGATTCCTTTTCCTTTCGACGCGAGTCAAGCCAAGGGTCGCTTGTCTATTTTCCCGGCTACTTGGACTAGGAACCTTCTTGCTCTCACTCATCCTTGCCCTTTTCACTCGGGTCAAGCCAAGGGTCGCTTGTCTATTTTCCCGGCTACTTGGACTAGAGTTTGGACGGTGTGAAGTATTCCCGTCCCGACCAACCACAAAGGGTACCGCAGTGGCGGAGCAGACTCGTACTATGTTGCCTCGAAGTGCTAGCCTCCACAAACTCCACATAACCATATATCTTAGTTCGGTCTTTGAATGATCTGTCAAGTCTCTCTAGGGCATTTCTATCAACTCCACATCCCGGTTTATCTCAACTAACAAAGGCACGCAAAAATTTTAAAATCACACGTTAGTCGCACAAATCAATTTTCACCAAAGACATGCATGTAATCGGCTCTATCTATTTCACCTAATCATTATCCAATACTGCAAGTCTAGGAAATAGTGAAGTATCATGTACAAAAATTTAAAAAATGACTCAAAACGTGCTGACTCTGTGCAGGGTGCAGGAAATAGACGTGCTGACTCAATACTGACTCTCCCACCCCACACTTTTGAAATAAGCCGTGTCCTCACGGTACGACTTAAATCAAGACTCACAATGCATGCAATAAATAAAAGGAAAGGGAAGAGGTAGAACGGGACTCCCCTCGTGTGATGTGTGACGACCAGGAATGGCTGATTATTCTCCTATGAGTCCTCAAAGAGAGCCCCATCGAAGCTTGTGTCGCAACGTGAGTTCGTTGCACACTGAAAGGTCTGCGTCAATGACATTAAGATGAATAAAAGATTCCCAGGAGGTTGGAGGAGTCACATCGGTCTCACTTAAAACCCAACCTCCTTAGACTCGTAAGTCTTTGTGACAGAATCTTTAAACGCTCAAGTTTCTTGACACAACTTATTCGAGGTGTGAACTACTCATGTCGGATACAGTCTGATATTGGAGCGAAGCAAGTCCGGGCTAAAATACGTAACGCAGCAGGCAAAATGCGTAGCCTCGTACTTGTTTTTTCGGTCGGCCTGGTCCAGTCCCTACACAATGAAACCAATTCCTTCCCAAGGTACAATGTGATAATGATGACTCAAAACAAACATAATAAGTAAATAAACTGAAATGTAAAAGAAATGCAAACCGGGCAGGGCTGCCTCCCTGCGAGCACCTTTGTTTAACGTCGTTGGCTCGACAGTACCTCCTCTAAGGATCACAAGTTAGGATCCCATGGGCGTGTGAGGTCATACTTCTTCTCAGCTTCTCCTTCAGTTCGCCCTTAATGCTCATCCAGCTGTTCACTCGGCTCTGCTCTCCAATGTTCGGACCGTTTCTTCTTCACATACCCCCGAGAGGATGAGGGTATCCCGGCCATAGCTGCTGGCCTAGTAGTCTGTATAGCCTGCTCTGGTGGGTCTGGAACTAGGGTATCGTACTCTGATGTGTGCACAATGTCTGGCGTTTCCTTGTGCATGGACGATCGTCATCCTCGTAGACATAGAAGTCTGCTTCCTTCCCACCGAATGATAATGACAGTAAGCCTATGCCCATGTCAATCCGGGTCTTGGTGGTGTAGAGGAATGGCCGTCCCAAAATGAGCCCTAGTGGTTTGCCTTTTTTGGCTTTTTCCATCTGCAAGACATAGAAATCTGCAGGCACAGCAAGATCTCCTACTCGAAGGGTTAGATCTTCAAACAATCCAGTAGGGCGAACACAAGACTTATCCCCTAATTCTATAGACAGCCTAGGCGGTTTCAGTGGGCCAAGACCCAGCGAGCAATAAATAGAGTAAGGCATGACATTGATGGCAGCACCCAAGTCTATTAAGCAGTGAGGTATTTGGGTCTTACCGATACCACAGGTGACCGTGAAGGCCCCTGGGTCCTTACTCTTTCCCGAAGGTGTCTCATGGCTCGCAGTGGGCGCATGCCTCATCATCTGGTTGTTCTGTGTAGGCCTCACCACCAAGCTCATCTCTGGTTCAGTTTTCTTGGTCACATGGCTTTCCGGAGCAACTACCTGCATAGCATAAGAGAAAACGTGAGTGTCGGTGTCCTTGGCTGCAAGGGCCAGTTCTTCCTTTGTTGGTTCGGTGGTCTCCTCGAATGCTGCATCCACATTTATCACCTCCACTTGGCTGACGTTCCCTCTTGGATTTTGAACTGTCTGTGAGGGAAGTCGTCCCGTGTTGCCTTCGAGCCTTGAGACTGTTGTGGCCATCTGGGACATTTGCTTCTGTAGGTCGGTTATTGCCCCGTCGGTTTTGGCCATGTACTGGTTCAAGGTTGTATTGATCTGCTGGTTGCTAGCCATCATCTCCTTCATCATGTCCTCCAGTGATTTATTTTGATTGCTCGGGCCCACTGATTGTTGTTCGGCCCTTTCTGCTGATACTGCCCAGGTGCATTCTGCCGAAACTGATGATGTGGGTGTTGGTAGGGCTGCTGAGTCTGCTGAAGTATATTCTGTCGTGCTGGCTACTGTTGCTGATTGTTGTTCCTCCAGGTCTGTCCATTGGCCCCTTGATTGGGCGCTGCTGCGCCATACTGTCTGACTGGCCCTGGCTGGTTACCATAGTTCTGATAATTGCCCACTGCATTGATATCAGCCTGGACGTCTTCTTGTAAGGTCGGGCACTCGTCTGTCTTGTGATCTGTAGCTGTACAGAACTCACATGGCTTGACCTGGACTGGTTGCCTTCGGACCACATGCTTCATCAGCTCCCTCATTTCCTTCATTTCTGCGGCCATAGCACTGATTGAGGGCTCAACCGTTGACACGTTCTTTGTTCGGGCATACTCGTCTTCTTTTGTTGACTCATCCTGGAAGCGCTCACTTTCTGCCACTGATATGATCTTCTGCTTTACTCTGGCTGGCGTCAGGTTCATGAGATTACCTTCAGCTGAGGCTTCCAATAGCTTCCTTTCTAGCCTGCGCAGTCCATCTAGCATATACTCGACGATGATTTTCTCTGGGAGCTCGAGGTTGCAGCAACTCTTTTCCAAGGCCAGGAACTTCTCCACATACTCGTACATAGTCTCATTTGGGCCTTGCTTGAGCTCTTGCAACTGCTTCCGGACTTGCGCTGCACGCCCAGCTGTATAGTATTTGCTGACGAATTGCTTTTGCATCTGGTCCCATGTGTAGATACTATCGGGGGGCAAGGATAGAAACCAATCTGCGGCAGTGTCTGTAAGTGAGAAGTAGAACGCCTTCAGCTTGAAAATTTCGACGTCGGCTCCGTGTGGTTTCAGGTGTAAGCATAACCCGTGATAACGTGTCAGGTGAGATATAGCAGACTCTCCCTTGGTTCCAGAGAACTTGGGTAGATGATGGACGACTGATGTGCTGACTGTTATGGCTGCGAGGTCCGGTCCTTCATAAATAGGCCATGTCTGGTCTCTGAAATTGGGAACCGAGAGCTCGCCCATGGTGGGTCCTTCATCTTCGTCCTCCTCATCGTCTCTGACTACTGGTTGGCGTGGGGGTCTCTGAGGTGGTGGGTATGGATGTTGTGGATGGTATGGTAGTGGTGGGTACTGTGGTGGGTATTGGGGGTATGGCGGTTGTGGGTACTGTGGATACGGTGGTTGTGGATACTGCTGATATGGTGGCGGATACTGAGGGTATTGTGGATATTGCGGTTGGTTTTGGTTTTGTTGGTTTTGTTGTTGTTGAAATTGTCCCGGGATAGCCCCCCCGGATTTCTCCATTCTGTACCTGTTCGACTTCATTATTTTGACTGTTGTCACCGACTATACTTCCTGCATGAGACATGTTGCAAGAAATAGCAAGCACCGAGATAGAAAACACCGAAATAGCAAGCACAGACTAGCAACAAAGGATCCCCAGGAGAGTGGAGGAGTCACAACGGTCTCACTTAAAACCCACACTCCTTAGACTCGTAAGTCTTGGTGACAGGATCCTCTAAAAGCTAGAAATTGGAAATCGAAGAATCGGAAAACGAAATTGAGACAGTTGAAAATAACGAATTAGGAAATCACCGAATAGGAAATCACCGAATAACAAGAAGTAACTAAAATAAACGAAAAAAGGAACTAAACGAAAAAATTTGAAAATTTATAAAAACACTAAAAAATTCAAAATAAAATACTAAATGATCTCCGATGGCCGAAAAACACCGTATATCACGAGCGAAAGCTCGTGATTTCTGATCTCCTCGTCGTTCCGCTCAGAATAAAGGTATTATGGGCTGAAATCGAACACTGGTAGCTCGAATCCTGCAGACTTTTTGTAAAACCGGAAAACAGTGAAAAAACACTAAACCGGAAAAAACAAAAAACAGAACAAATATTTCACCGTGCGTAGCTCCCCGGCAACGGCGCCAAAATTTGACAGGCGTCGTTTGACCTGCAAATTTAAATTTATAATTCCTTGCGAAAGACTAGTGTAGTGGCAAGCAAGGGTCGAACCCTAGAGAGCTAGATTGGTTACTACTTTGTTCTGAAATAGGAAAGAAAAGGCAATTGGGTGAAAGTATGGATTTGGAAACAACTGTAAATCACGAAAATTGCAAGGTTGTAAATATCAGAGAGAAATATTCAGATTAGGGTTTTATTGTGACTTGTTTTATCATAGACTTTCTAAGTATCTAATTCGTGTTTTAAGTGTGGTTGTCCCGACAAAGGTGACTTCCCAAGTAACCCGACAAAGGTGTTACGCCACAACCTAATTCCCCTAAGTTTAATAACCCGACAAAGGTATTATTTAACTTAGACGTGCTACCTATCCAAACGACAAAGTATTAGATAGATGATTAATATAGAAATATTGTGCAACTAGGTTTCACAACAAAGTATACGCCTAGTCTAGCAATATTTCATGGAATTCATGCACGAGAATTAGTAAAACATAGAATATAGCATTAAGAACCAAGTCTCAAAAACATAGTCACAATATATTAAACCCTAATCCGAATAGAGAGTTTAGTTACACATGGTCATGGAAATAATGCAGGAAATAAAAGAACAATAATACTTCACTAAATAACCGAGAATTAGGGCTGGCCGAGAGTGGAGGAGCTACGGCCGTGGAGTGGTGGTGCACGGCTAGGCAAGGTGGCGCGACGGTGGTGAGCAGCTAGGGCACGGCTGAGATGAGGAGAGCACACGTCTAGTGTGTATTGTGGGATTATTATTTGGTCTTGTATGCTCCTCCTTATATAGAGTTTTAAAAACCCTAAAGTTCCTAAAATAAGCCCCAAAGATAATTATGGAAATATTTCTATAATAATCTTTGCTTGATGATAAAGCCACCTTGATCTTCTAGATAATTCCAAAACCCTAGCTTTTGAATTTGTCCTAATATCACATTGATTTGGGCCGAAATTACTGTTCATGCCCGGAGTTACTATTCATGGCCCAAAAACACTGTTCACATCCGGAGTACTGTTCATCCGCGGACACTGTTCATCCATTCTGCGCATCTGTTTTGACTTCGGCTCTCGATTTGACCTTCTAAACAACCTCGGATGCTCTCGGTGTGAACTAGAGAGTTGTATGGAATTGAGTCAGCTACGCAACGCCATGTAGCTAGTATTTTACTGATCAAAGGTCCATTCCCAGTGCTCCGTCGAGCGTCCAAAGGTCTGATCTGCCATTGTGGTGTTTTTGGCATGAAAATACCGTCTTTTAAGCGCGATTCCTCCTAGAGCTTCCAAATCACCTGAAACACGAAACAACACTAAGAAGTAACTGTTCGTATAATAAAGTGCTGGAATTGGTGGGATTTAATGACTCGATGAGCCGTATAAATACGGCTCATCAGGTCTCAACTAGTGACACATCCATCATTGACTTCAAATGATCTATTTTGTGTTCATAAGTGTGAGTTATTCTATGGTCAAGATATAACCCTAAAGTAAGTCTCTTTCAAGCGCTTACACCACAATCCACTCCAAAAACAAGTCATAGACTTCTAGTTCTAAGTGCAGCCACATGATCTCGCAGTTACGATCAAGCAAGCGACTTAAGGAAGATTAAACTACTCGGCTAAGCTTTCCTCTTTCGAGCATCCACTTAGCCTTGTTGTCTAATCAAGATTGAACTACTCGGCTAAGCTTTCCTCTTTCGAGCATCCACTTAGCCTTGTTGTTCAACCGAATAATGGCACCAAACTCGTTGACACAAAAAGCATTTAAGTACACAAGTCTCAAGATGCATACATGAGTATGAACACCCTTGACTGAATATAAGCTTTAGCTACTTGTACTCATGTCAAAGAATACAAGTAACCATAACTTAGAACAAGGAAAACAAAGAAAACCGAGACAAGGGAAAGTAAAGGTAATCGGAGAACAACAGAAAGTAAAGAGAACCGTGAGCTTTTGTAACAAGAACTGAGCTTTAGCTACTTGTACTCATGTCAAGGAGTACAAGTAGCCTTGGCTAGAACAAGGAAAGTAAAGTAACCAACAAGAAAGTAAAGAAAGCTTTAGCTACTTGTATTCATGTCAAGGAATACAAGTAGCCTTGGGTTTGAACTAGAAAATAAAGAGAACAACAAGGAAAAGTAAAGAGAGCTTCGAGTATCAAGAACAAGCAAGAACAAAGTGTGTTTGTATTGAAGTGTGGAGAAGAGAGATAAGCTCTCTTCTCCCTAAAGTGAGCATGGGATGGTCCAACGATTTCTAAGGCTTAAGGCCTCTATTTATAGGAAAAGGAAGACTTGGGGGCTAAGTATTGCAATTGAAATATCCCAAAAGCTAGCCATTTGATTGGTTCTTCCAAAAGCAAAGCACATGGGTTGTGGAAGAGGATAAGAGCCACCACTTGGCCTTGGCACTTGCATCTCCATGGGCAACGACTTGGCCATTTGGTTGAACTTGGTTGTGCTTGGCCTGAGCTTGATCGGAGCTTGATCGGAGCTTGGTCGGAGCTTGGTCGGAGTTCGGCCAGAATCTGGCCGGAATCTGGCCGGAGCTTTGGCCCGATCTTCTTTGCTTTTGGACAGCTGATTTGGAACGACAAAGTGATTCTAAGATGATCTCAAGAAGGGTTCTAAGCCAGATTCTGCCCAGAACATGGTCGAAATCCCAAAACGGCCGGAATTGCTCTAGTTTGGCCTTGGCCGGGCTTGAGTCATTGGCATTGCGTTCTTGACCTTTGGGAAATGGTTCTAGCATGTTGAAGTGATTTTAAGATGAATTCCCGAGCTAGATTTGCAAGGGCCCGACCAAAATTATGATTGGCCCTAGAATGTGTAGATTTGGCTCGGAAAGATCCAGGTCCTCGGACGGGCGTCTCGGACGCAGCCGGTACTTCTTGGACGGGGACCTGGGCGATGCCTGGGCGTGGACCGGTGTTTCTAGGTACTCGTTCTCGGGCCAGGATTGGACCGTTACTGTTCCTCTCGGGGCATCTTCTCGGACGGGGTCTGACATTTCTCGAACGCGGCCCGGCTGGTTTTCTTGGTCCCCGGTGAGCTTTTCTCGGTCCCCGGTTGGGATCCTCGGGCCATGGTTGAATTTCCTTGGGCCTTGGCTGGCCCGAAATGACCTGTCATGCTTTTTGGCACAAATCTCCCTTTTTAAGTGTGTTTCCTCTTTAGACTCCAAAATTGCCTGTATACATAAAACGACATCAACAAGCACATGTTCGTATGACCAAATGTCTTATTTGGTGGGTTTTGTGTACTTGATGAATCGTATAAATACATCCCATCAATCTTGCACAAACCCCTACGGCATATGCAATGTCTGGTCTACTGGCTATCAAGTACAGAAGGCTTCCAATCATACTTCTGTGCAGCATCTGATCGACCTTTGTTCCAGCCTCATCTTTGGTTATCTTTATGTGCATAGCAGCCGGAGTTCGTTTGTGACTTGCCTTCTCAAGATCGAATTTCTTTATCAGATTCTTGGCATACTTGCTTTGTGAGATGAAAATACCTTCTTCCTTCTGAGTCACCTGGAGTCCTAGGAAGTAGTTCATCTCCCAACCATGCTCATCTTGAACTCCTTCTGCATCTGTTCTACAAACTGATCCACCAGTTTCTGGGTATTGGACCCAAACACAATATCGTCAACATAGATTTGTGCGATAATAAAGTCTGACCTTGTGTGTTTCACGAACAGGGTTTTGTCCACTCCCCCTCGCACATATCCATGATCGACGAGGAACACAGTGAGGCGCTCATAGCAAGCTCTGGGTGCTTGTTTGAGGCCATACAAGGCTTTCTTCAGGTGGTAAATAGATACTGGGTGATGCAGGTCCTCAAATCCCTTAGGCTGAGCAACGTAAACTTCCTCATTCAAAAAACCGTTTAGGAAAGCACTTTTGACATCCATCTGGAACAGTCGAAAATTCAGGTGACATGCTAGAGCAAGAAGTAAGCGGATGGCTTCAAGACGTGTGACCGGAGCAAAAGTTTCCTCAAAGTCAATTCCTTCAATCTGAGTGTATCCTTGTGCAACAAGGCGAGCTTTGTTTATTGTGATATTCCCTGATGCGTCGGACTTGTTTTTGAATATCCATTTTGTGCCAATGACGTTAACCCCATCGGGTCTTGGAACCACATCTTATACAAAATTTCAGGAAAATTCTTCCACTTCCTCCTGCATGGCGAGGACCCAATACTCATCAAGTAATGCTTCCTTTATGTTCTTCGGCTCAATTGAGGAGAGGAAGCACGAGCAGGCAGCCAATTCTCTGGAGTTGCTCAGTTTTCTGCGAGTTTGAACTCCGTCACTTGGTGATCCAATGACCTCAGAGATTGGGTGATCCCTGGCAATTCGTCGGGAGGGTTGTAGTGTAATGACATTCTCCTGAGTGTTGACAGTATCGGTTTCGTCAGATGAGGAGTTTTCAGGGAAGTTGACAGAGGTGTCTTCAGTCGGTTCATGCTCAGTCTGCTGGGATAATGGTTGTGTTTCAGGTACTGTGCTAGTACTGTCGTCAGTGTCGTCCGAGACAGCCTGCACAAACACTTCATCCTTGACTTTGACATTTATAGATTCCATGACTGATCCTGTGCGCTTGTTGAACACCCGGTATGCTCGACTGTTTGAAGAATACCCTAGAAAGAACCCCTCATCACTCTTTGGATCCAGCTTCTGTCGGTACTCCTGGTCATTCAGAATGAAGCATTCACTTCCAAAAATGTGAAAGTATTTGACAGTGGGCTTCTTTCCTTTCCAAAGTTTATAGCACGTCTTCTCCGTTCCAGTGCGTATAGTAACTCGAATTATGATGTGACATGCCGTATTCATAGCTTCGGACCAGAACTTCAGAGGAATCTTCTTGGCATGGATCATCACCCGGGCCATCTCTTGGATGGTACAATTTTTCCATTCGACAACTCCATTCTGCTGAGGGGTGATTGCTGATGCGAACTAATGAGTAATCCCGTGTTTCGCGCAGTAGGTTCCCATAGTAACATTCTTGAATTCTGTGCCATTATTACTCCTGATGGATACTAGTTTTTCCCCTTTGTCTTCCCTTTCTCGTTGGATCAAGGTAGCAAGTTCTATGAACTGTTGCGCAGCTTCAGTCTTGTCCCGAAGGAACCTTGTCCAAGTGAATCTGGTGAAGTCGTCAACACAGACCAGAACATACGTCTTCCCACCATAGCTCTCACTTTGCATTGGTCCCATCAAGTCCATATGGATCAGTTCCAGGGGTCTGTTGGTGCTGATTTGAGAGATCTTAGGGTGTGATGCTTTGGTCTGTTTCCCAATCTGGCATTCTCCACACATCACATCCTGACTTCCTTTGACATTTAGTATTCCTCGGATGAGTCCAGATGAGCAGAGTTTCTTTAATGTCTTGAGGTTTAGATGACCTAAACGTCTGTGCCAGAGGGACATTTCATCGGCTTGGCTAGACAAGCAAGCTGGTGAAGCAACTGTTCCAGTGGAGCCGATGAGGTAACAGTTGTTGGCTGCTCTGCTTCCTTTCATCAAGGTGCCTTCGTCTTTATCAAAAACTTGGCATGAGTTGTGAGTGAATTTGACATGATGTTCGCTATCGCAAAGTTGACTGATGCTGAGTAAGTTCACTTTTAGTCCTTCAACTAGGAGAGTGTCTTTGAGAACAGGTAGATCCGGAACCTTCAATGTCCCACAGCCGATCACCTGTCCTTTTCCTCCATCTCTGAAAGTGATGAACTGCTTCTTAAAAATAGGTCGAATCTGCGTAAGGTATTTGGAGTCACCAGTCATATGGGCGGAGCATCCGCTATCGAAGTACCAGCGATCTTTCTCCATGTGACTTGAGGAGCTAAACGCAACCATGCAAACATCTTTACTTATGCAAGTCTCCGTGTTTGTCTTCCAATCATGGACCGTGCTCGAGGTTAATTGTCCTTGCTTCGCAGTCATCTTGAACAGTTCCAGGATCCCACTAAGTGTGTCGAGTGTTTGCTCCGATACCATTTGTAATTCTATCCCCTGTTCAAGCTTATGTTAAAGGTGCAGTTTGAGACAGACCTTGAACTCCTTTCACAACAGTTCAGCAGTCAGAGAAGATAACTGACACACACATAGTTAATAGGATACACACTCTACAAGGAAGTGTTCTGACCGAGGTTTAAATAGTTTATCAAGCAGAACCAAAAAGTAGATGGAAACAGGAGCACGCACGATATGTTACCCAGTTCGGCCTCGCCTACTCTGGGGGGTTTCCCATACCCTAAAAGGGACATAAATCGTATTACGAGATTAGAGCTACAAGTGGTCATACTCTTACACAACCCCGTGTTTGTAATCGCCTAGCCTCTAATTCTCCGTCTCTCGGATTTGCAATCTCGGTTCACCGCAGCTCCCCTCGATCCCCTAAGGGTAGGACAAGACTTCCCTCTCGGCCTAGTCTTGGACCTCCCAGAAGTTCAGTCTCCTTCTCTCAAAGACGTATCTTGAGTGCCGTGTGTGTGTGTGTGCACTTTGTAGTTCTTCAAGCACAGTCTGAACAGCACACTGAACAGACCGTAACTTTTGCTGTTGATATTCAGGTGAGGAATATTCAACCGGCCGTCGCTTCTCCTCCAATCTCATGAACTCTCGTGTTTTTCTTTTCTCTCAGGAAGCGACGCATATTCGGATGCCCTAGCATTGAATTTATACACTCGGTTGATATCCAAATCTGCTCAAGATAATCCCATCAAATATTTTGGAAATATTCCTAAATATTTGATGTATATCTTTCTCAAATCGATTGGAGGAATATAAGATTACTTCCTCGCCAAGTCAGCCACGCCGCCTTCCTTCAATATGATGTGAAGATGTTCATTCGAATATCTGAGGCTTGAAAAATTCACTGGCCGATTTCAGTTCGATTCGAAAAGATTCTCGATCTTTTGAATCTTCCGGAAACATCCTTGCGTCTGCTCCACGCTGTTCATGTGTACCAGGATGGGTTCGACCTCCCCCTGAACTCCTGCTCGAACTGTCTAAAGGCGTTTTGCCAATTACATGCCACTCAAGGGAACATCAAATCTGTTGGCTAATATCACTTTGGATGCTCCCTTTGCAGTAATACTAAGTCCCTCCTCCTGGACTATTTTATTTGAAATGAAATTATGTGTTGCATCAGAATCAATTAACACGGATACCTCGCGGCTACCAATCTTCCCCTTGAGATGCATGCATCGATTTGACGTATTGTTCGTCAAAATGTTGAGTGACACGTTTGCCTCCTCGGCCTGGTCGTGACCCTCCTTTAATGCCTCAATGTTCCTTAAGGTTTTCTTAGCGCATCGATCCCCATAAATCCCTACACCTGAAGCATTTGCCGCTTGGTCGCCTGTCCCTTTGCTCAAATTCTGTTGCGCACCTTTGCTGCTGCTCAAGTTGCCTAACTGGTGGACCTTGTTGCTGCTGGTCCCCATGGAATGGTCACCAATCAGGTCCTCCACTCCTTTGGTTGAATGTGTTGATTGGGTTGGCCAGCCTCGGATGGAACGCTATCCCTCGATTGTACTTGCCGCCTTCATGTTCTTCAACCAACTGTGCCAAAGTCAATGCCTGGTAAAGGTCCACTGGCTGCTAAATTTTCACTACTGCGCGAATATCTACCTTTAGTCTCTTCATCGGGTTGTACAACGAAGTGCGAGAGCTAGTCCTCGACTCCAGCTTGCGCTTGCTGACAAAAGACGACCCCGACACATACCCTGAGCTCCTAATAGAATTTTTGCCTTTACTGCGGGTCGTATGGGATAATACCTGGGCATATATATGGGAGTTATAGATGGGTAGAGTAAGGTACGGGATGGGGAGGATGGAGCTGTGTACAATATTGGGGATAACGAACTATGATGGTGGATATGGCTGGGGCATCGAATACGGCGCATGATCTAGGAATTTGGTCTGGAGGGAAATCTCAAACCAGGTGACATTCATAGCGGGTGTTTCGGTCGAACAAATCTCCATACCCCTTTGGAGTATCATGCACTTCCTCCTTGCCAACTCGCTCGATGCGAGTGGAGACGTGGGACGAAAAGTTACGATAGAGGATTACGGCAACATGTGCAAGGTATACTACCATGAGCGACTCGACGTCTTCAGCATCCTGTCCAAAAAGTTTGAAAGCTAACAAGTCCTCAAAAGGGCTCATGACAGGGTTTGGGAAGGGTCATTCCTTGCAAAGGTGGCGAAAGGGTTGGGTTATACTTTCCGCGAGCAAAATTGCCCAGTTGCAAGAAAAGCAGAAGTAGGTTCCGTTTTAAATTAAGCATCACCTCCGGTCAAGTCTGTCATAGTAGCCCAGTTGAGTCTAGTCGAGTTCAAGGTATTTTGATGTTTAGATTGTTCTGGTTAAAGCTGGGGCTCTGCCCTTTTGAACAAAAATATTTATTTTGTTGCTTGTCCATTTCGCAAGCAAACCACATGTTAGCTGAGAGTTGTCATTGAGGTAGGACCCTTTCGTTTGGAACAGGAATGTTCTCACTCGCATATAACCCCCACACAAATGTGAAGACTACTTTCTGGCCTCAAAAACTTATAACTCGAATAAAGCGTTTCGATTGATACCCATGCATTTGAAATCTTGAATCGCTCAACGGTAAGATTTCGCCGAGTGACGTCACAATAGAGAAAAATGTGTGGCACATCACTGTTTAGGGAAGAAGATATATCTCTGGACATCCCATGAAAACCCCAACCCTAGTGATTGAGATAGTCTCAACCTTCCTTAGTTCAGAACGACTCTTAGGTGCGATTTACCTCCGCCTCATCAAGAAACACTACTACTGAAGGGACCTTATGCAACGGTTCTGAGGTAGCTTATGCAACGGTTCCATAAATCCGTCGCATAAGAGCAAAACTTATGCAACGGTTTGTTGTGAGAACCGTTGAATAAGGTCAATACCTTATGCAACGGTTCTGACAAGCACTGCCTTGTCGCGAGGCAATGTGTACAAGATAAATTTATAAGTCCGCTACTCGTGACTTTACTATTGGGTAGTAAAGCGGTAAGTAGGGGTCGAACCCAAGGAAATTAGTGGATAGTTGTTCTTTCGATAATGGAAAATAAGACAGTTGGGGGTTGGTTGTGATTTTAGTACTGAAAGTAACGTGGGTTGGTTGTGATTTTAGTACTGAAAAGTAAATGACTGGAAGTAAAGAAAGTAAATACAGGACTGAAAGTAAATACTGAAAAGTAAAGTGCTGGAAAGTAAAGTGCTTGAAGGACAAGGCTTGCTGAAAGTAAGTGCGTAAAAGTAAAGTGCTTGAATGACAAGGCTTGCTGAAAGTAAGTGCGTAAAAGTAAAGTGCTTGAAGGACAAGGCTTGCTGAAAGTAAGTGCGTAAAGTAAAGTACTTGAAGGACAAGGCTTGCTGAAAGTAAGTGCGTAAAAGTAAAGTGCTTGAAGGACAAGACTTGCGGAAAGTAAATGCGTAAAAGTAAAGTGCTTGAAGGACAAGACTTGCGGAAAGTAAATGCTTGAAGGACAAGACTTGCGGAAAGTAAGCAGTTGATATGGGACTGAAAGTAAAGTGACAGGTGATGTTTTAATTAAAGGAAAGGATTCGGTTTTAGGGGCCTTGTATCATAAATCTGTTTATCATCGACCTCTAATGATCATACTAAGTGTTCAAAGATGTATCAAGGCTATTTCTAGCACATGACTTGCCACATCGTTTAGAACACTTGTTCTATTTGGGCTAATTCCTCCTTTCGAAGTATCTTAGCTTATGTGCATCCATTTGATCTTCAGTTACGATCAACCAAATGGTGTTTTAAAGAGGTTGAATTCCACAGATAAGCTGTGCTCTTTCGAGCCTCCACTTATCCACGGAAGTTCACGAACCGATGGAAGAGCTTTGCTCTTTCGAGCCTCCACTCAACCAATAGCGTTCTAAACTAATATATGGCACATAGAACAAGTTTTCAACACAAAGAGGCACTAAGAGAAGGGTCTAAAACATTGTATGATACAAGCACACCCCTTCAACCGAATGAAGGGTTTAGCTACGAATATCCATAGAGGTGGATATCATAGCTAAGTGCTGAGTAAAGTAAAGGTTTTGAAAGACAGGAAAGTAAAGGTTTTTGGAAATCAAGACAAGGAAAGTAAAGTTTTGAAAGTAAAAACTCAAGAACACAAAGGAAAATTCAAGAACAACTTGGAGCTCTCAATATCAAGGTCAAGTGTTTACAAGGATTGGGTGATGGATTCTAGAGAGATTTTCTACCAAAGCTACAAGTGATCAAAGGATTAGAACATGAAACTACAACTTGTGACTTTGGAACCAAAATGGGACTATGGACTAAGGATTAGAACATGGGACTACCAAAGGACATTGAACAAAGGAGGAGGACATGTTCTATTTATAGGCAAAGGGGAGTAGGAGGGAAGGAGGAGATGTGGAGGAGAGGCCATCCACATGTCAAGAGGGGGGAGGAGGCTTCAAAACGCCGCCGGCCAAGGTGGCAAGAAGCCATGAGCCGCCGCCCATGTGGCAAAGGAGGAGAGGAGGAGTGAGTTTGAGTGGAATGAGATCTTTTGCCTCCAAATGCCATCGGTTCCCATATGACTCCGGTTGCCCTTTGGTTACTTCTTGGTTGCTTCTTAGTTGACATCAAAAGGTGAGGAACTTAGACTTGGCATTTCACTTGTGTTCTTGATCTTTGTTGGAATAAGTCATTGGGACTTAGTTGTGGCTTGATCGGAGTATTGTCGGAGTATGGCCAGTTCTGACTTGTAGTCCACTTTTAGCGTTAAGAACTCCTTTTTAGCTCGTTTCATCTCTACTCCTTGAAATAGCCTGTAGAACAAAAGTGAAACTAACAAGTAAAAGTTGTCAAGATAAAGCGTCTAATTTGGTGGGTTTAACTGTCTTAATGAATCATATAAATATGGTCCATCATATCACCCCACACTTTTAGTTGTTCGTCCCGAACAATGCTATTTAAAAGATGCGCACACAATCCAAGTAAAAACTTTAAATAAGAAAGTGAGAATGTGGGACTAGATTTATCCTATTCATGCATTACTTACTTATTACCAAACTAAACCATGTAAATACTTAGAAGAAACTTGATACTTGTACCTTCGAGCTGAGATGCAATTTAATTCGGATGTTTCGGGAGATAGCCCTTTTCAGGCTCCTGGACTGCATTCTCTGGACCGACTCGCACTATATGGTTAACTTGCCGCTTTCTCTAGCACATGATTCGGTTCGGGTTTCACTGAGTTGAGCACTTTGATTTACTTATGGTGAGGGACAGATTTTGAAGTGATTTGGTCTTTGACCTTTGATGTAGAATTTGGAGTTTCTTCACTTTTGTTCGGTTAAAACCTTTACAACTTTGGCTTTTGGCCTTTGATTAGCTTCTTCGAGCTTTTGCTTCTTTGTGCCTTGCTAGTCCATTTTCTCAACCTTTCTTTGGGAGGTCCAATCATCGCCCGAGAGCATATATAAATACCTCCCCGCTCTTTCTCATCCTCGCCGTTTCGCGCGGGTCAAGATGAGGGTCTCTCATCTATTTTCCCGGCTACTCTGACTAGAGATAGGACGATTTGATTCCCGTCCCACCTCTTTGCATAAACGCTGCACGGCGGAGATGACTCTGATCTTCTTTGAAACCCGAAGTGCAGCCTCCACAGACTTCGTAAACCATATAGTGAAATTCAGTCTTTTGAGTGCTTGCCAAGCCTCTCTAGGGCATTTTATGTCAACTCCACATCCCCTGTATATCTCAGCACAAAGGGACAAATGGGAAGTTACATCCTAAGTCTCTACACAGTTGAATTTTCACAAGGTAAATGCATGAATTTAGATCTATCTTTTTCACATTCTCAAGTTCATATTTTCAAAAAGATAATATTAAGGGAAAAGAAAAAGAAAAAGCATGTTAATTAACTATGTACAAAGGCGGTTCTCACCCCACACTTTTGAACGAAGGCGTGCCTCTCGGAATGACTTAGTTCAAAAGACAAAATGTAAGCAAATAAAGGAAAGGAGGTGAGTATGAAAAAAACGACATAAACATAAAAACTGTAACAAATGACGAAAATATGCCGGGTTACCTCCCGGCAATTGCCTTTGTTTAACGTCGTTGGCTCGACGGTACCTCACTCATGGATCATAAGTAGGGATCCCATGGGTGCTTGAGGTCAAACTTCTTCTCGGCAGCTCTTTTGATTTGCCCAAAGAACACATATGGCAGCGGGCTCAGTTCTGCTCTTCCTTGATCCGGAGGCTTCTTTTTCACATATCCCCGAAAAGGTGAGGACTCTTTGACCATAGCTGCTGGTCCATCAGGTTGAGCTCTCTTGCTTCTCCTTCCGGGTTTCCATTCCTTTGGCCCATATCTTGGCCGCTTCTTCATGTTTGAGTGGTCGGCACCTTTGCAATTCTGGAAGTTCAGTATTGTGCCATTGAACATGAGCGACCTTGAGCTTGTTCTCATGCCAAGCCTCTTCTTTGTGGCAGAGATGATTGGCCATCCTAGAACGAGTGAGTTTTCAGCCGGCTTTTCTGGCTCATGTTTTGCCTCCAACTTCCCTTGCACCTCATCATTGATCACTTCATCTTTAGGGGATGTGATCCACATACAAACCGAGGGGAGAAGTTGGGGGACTTCCACCACAAGGGCCAGGTCTTTCTCGAGCAGTTCTTCAGTGAGGACTGGGCCTGACGTGATTTTCTCGTTCAGTTCGGCAGTGAGGTCCGGGCATGTCTCGGGTGCTCCGAGCGCAAGGACCAGACTTGGCTTGATTTCCTCGGCCGCTTCAGTAGTGAGAGCAGGGTAAGTCTTGGTCAATTCAGTAATGAGGACTGGGTCAGTTTCGGGTAGCTCGTCAGTGGCGTTCGGGACTTCCTCTTCTGCCGGCTCGGTAGTGAGTTTCCATGAAGGCTCTTCCTCGTCCCACACTATATCGGTTTCCGGTTCTAAGTCTTCTGATGGCTCGGGAGTGATATCCCATGTGGGCTCCTCCACGGTGCTTCCGGCTTCCGACTCGTGCATCATGGCCTCTGTCAGCCTTGTGGGCTCCACTGTTGGCTCTTTTAGTGCCGCTTCCACGTCCATTACTGCCCTTATACTAATGTCTCCTTCCGGGTTCGCTGCGGGCAAGATTGCAATGGGTGTGATGCCGGGCTCGTTTTGCACTGAGTCCTCGTCCACCATTGGCGCTTTATTATCAATTTGGTGCATCGGCCCTCATTTTGTGCTCTCTGCCAAATCATCAATGAGGTCCCAGATTTGAGTCATGGTTAGCTTCATTACCGAACCTCTTGCCGCAATACTAAGCCTATTCCATTCAAGTGGCATCATCCCACGAAGAAACCTTTGTTGAAGAAACAAGTCCGTGAGTCCATGATGCGGGCAGCTCGAAACAACGGTATCGAAGTACGTAAAATACTCGTCCAAGGTCTCGTCCCGGGATTGCTCAAGGTTGATGATCTTCTCGCAGACTTCAAGTTGGACGGATGGCGGTGAAAATTCCTCTAGGAAACGGGCTCGCAGCACAAGATAATCATTTTCATAATCTGCACAAGACGAGGCATACCAATATAGTGCAAAGCCTGTTAGGGAAAACTTAAAACACTTCAGTTTAAATTCCTCTAATGACTCGTCTCTAGGCTTCATGCGGCCACAGATGGAGTGAAATTTTTGGCAATGTTTCACAGGGTCCTCTCCGATAGCACCTCCAAACTGAGGGAGATACTGATTCATCCATGAAGACATCGTGAATCATGAAATGAACAAAAAGGAAAAAAAGAAAAAAAAGAACTACTATCCGATTGCTAATTCCCCGGCAACGGCGCCAATTTGACAAGCACTGCCTTGTCGCGAGGCAATGTGTACAAAATAAATTTAGTGGATAGTTGGTCTTTCGATAATGGAAAATAAGATAGTTGGGGGTTGGTTGTGATTTTAGTACTGAAAGTAATGTGGGTTGGTTGTGATTTTAGTACTGAAAAGTAAATGACTGGAAGTAAAGAAAGTAAATACAGGACTGAAAGTAAATACTGAAAAGTAAAGTGCTGGAAAGTAAAGTGCTTGAAGGACAAGGCTTGCTGAAAGTAAGTGCGTAAAAGTAAAGTGTTTGAAGGACAAGGCTTGCTGAAAGTAAGTGCGTAAAAGTAAAGTGCTTGAAGGACAAGGCTTGCTGAAAGTAAGTGCGTAAAGTAAAGTGCTTGAAGGACAAGGCTTGCTGAAAGTAAGTGCGTAAAAGTAAAGTGCTTGAAGGACAAGACTTGCGGAAAGTTAATGCGTAAAAGTAAAGTGCTTGAAGGACAAGACTTGCGGAAAGTAAATTCTTGAAGGACAAGACTTGCGGAAAGTAAGCAGTTGATATGGGACTGAAAGTAAAGTGACAGGTGATGTTTTAATTAAAGGAAAGGATTCGGTTTTAGGGGCCTTGTATCATAAATCTGTTTATCATCGACCTCTAATGATCATACTAAGTGTTCAAAGATGTATCAAGGCTATTTCTAGCACATGACTTGCCACATCGTTTAGAACACTTGTTCTATTTGGGCTAATTCCTCCTTTCGAAGTATCTTAGCTTATGTGCATCCATTTGATCTTCAGTTACGATCAACCAAATGGTGTTTTAAAGAGGTTGAATTCCACAAATAAGCTGTGCTCTTTTGAGCCTCCACTTATCCATGGAAGTTCACGAACCCATGGAAAAGCTTTGCTCTTTCGAGCCTCCACTCAACCAATAGCGTTCTGACCTAATATATGGCACACAGAACAAGTTTTGAACACAAAGAGGCACTAAGAGAAGGGTCTAAAACATTGTATGCTACAAGCACACTGATGGACCAAAGTTAGACGAGTCAGAAACACAGTAAAACCCCCTGAATTAGACTGTTTGTATGTCTAACATCTACGTGTTAGTCCCGATATATTTCCACAGGGCATTTTAGAGACTGAAGTGAAAACAAGCTAAGGAGAGGATTTTAAGCTGAAAAGATAACAAGAGTCAATCCAAGGTCAAGATCATATGCCGACTGAAGAAATGTCAAGGATCCTGACATCAAATTGACCAGAATAAATTAATCAGAAAAATCAGGAGTGAAGTCAAGACATCCCGGGGAAGGAACACATTGACAGTTTTGTGAAAAGACTGCACAAAACTGTACAAAACTCACATTGGGACAAGGTGACCGGCTACTTGCACAAGAGGTGGCCAAAGGAGGAGCTCCTCCCCCTTGAGCAACCGGCGACCGGCGGCTGAAGGAGGAGCAACCGGCGGCTCAACACCTCTCCACCTCCACCACTTCCCTTCCTCCACTTGGCGCCACCCCATTCCTCCACCCAAAAGCCGCCGGCCTCCTCCCCTTCCTCCACATGCCACCCATCTCCTCCCTTGATTTTCTCCTCCAATCAAAAACCACCACTTGCCACCCATCACCACCCTTCCTCCTCCTCCTCCATGGCTATAAATAGGAAGCTCCTCCTCCTCATTTCACACACCAATTCTCAATTTCACTTCTCTCTCTAGAAGTTGTAATACTTGTAACGTTGTAATCTTGCTTTGGAAATAAAGGATAGCTCCCTTGGCGCTTCAACGGTTGTAAGTATCTCTTAGTATTTATTTAATCAACTGTTGTCTTTAATTCCTTAGTATAATGTTTAGCGCGATGAATAGTAGCTAAACTAATAGTTCGGTAGACGGGGCGCACTTGTATTATAAAATGTTTTAGACTATTAACTTAGTGTCTCGAATTAGTAATCAACACTGATTCTATGTGCCATGTATAAAAGTTAGAATGTCTAAGGTATAGTAAACCATTTGGGAATGTGACCATAGGGGTCCAAATTCGTAAACTCTTCCTTAGATATTCGTGATCACACTCGGATAAATAAACCATTTAAAAACTGGGCCAAGGGGATTAAATGAATAAACTATTCGAAGAGGTCGACTATCAGAAAAACCATTTGAAAATTGGGCCAAAGGGATTGAATGGATGCACATAGGCTAATATAACCGGGAATGGAGTATTAGTCTAAATAGAATTAAGTGTTCTACGTCCTTGGAATAGGCTAGACAGTGTACGCAAATCGAGTGCTTGGAATGGCCTTGATACACCGTAGAATACTTAGACGATTCACTAAAGGTCAATGATAAACATGATATAATACAAGCCCCCTGAAACCGAACATTTCTTTTAATTATAAACTGTAATTTACTTTCCAGTATTAAAATCAACCAACCAACCAATCAATCAATCAAAATAGCTGGTAGCTTTAAAACCAACCAACCGACCTTAAACACGCTCTCCCGTTAAACAACCCCCCTCAAGAACATCTATTCCCCTGATTCCTTTGGGTTCGACCCCTACTTACCAAGTACTACCCAGTAGTATAGTCGCAAGTAGTGGACTACTATAAATTTATTTGTACAAAGCGCTTCGACGACGAGCGGTTCTGTCAAATTGGCGCCGTTGCCGGGGAATCAGCCATCGGATAGTTGTTCTTTCTCTCCCCTTTCTTTTTTCTTTCTTTTCTCTATGACAGCACCCATTACGCATGCATGGACAACACGATTTCTACCCCTGTTCGGAGGAACGGAAGGAGAAGACCCTGTACAGCACTGCCGAAACTTCCACCACGTCTGCCACCACATCAAACCTGAGAACGAAGTGTTAGAGGAATTTAAGCTGAAATGCTTCAAATTCTCTCTAACCGACTTCGCCACGATATGGTACTACACATCCACCGCTTGCAGTGCAGAACGTTTCGTAGACCTCTGCGTTCCGTTCCTGAAAGAATTCTCCCCACCATCTTTACGTCAAGAAACCCGTGAGAAGATCATGAGCCTTCAACAATCCCGGGATGAGACTTTGGACGAATACTACATGAACTACGATGCCATCGTCTCAAGCTGCCCGCACCATGGATTTACGAAGAAAGTTCTTCTCCAAAAATTCCTTCGTGGGATGAGGGCTGAAGAGCTGGGAAGAGTTAACGAAGCTATGAAAAGGTCTGCAACAAACTTCACCGTTGCAGACATGTGGTACCTTATAATCGGCCTGGCCGCTGCCACAAGACGAGCACCCCAAGCCGACGAGGAAATGCAGACAGAAGAAGCTGACCCAGAGGCTAATGAAGGAGAAACCACCGAGCCGTCAGAAGAGACTCCCGAACCATCCAAGGAATCAGACATGGAAAGCACCGGAAGCAACAAAGTAGAAGTCCAGAACACTACCGACGAGCTGCCTATTCCATACCCAACTATCATTACCCAGGCAGCTGAGACTATCTACGATCAGTTCTTCACGAACCAACATAACGAGGCAGAACCAAGCCTCATGAGGCCTTCCCGACTTTTCCCCTTGATCAATGAGAAAGTCGCAGCGAACTATGCGATCCAAGAAGAGGCTGAAAAGCGGATGGGAAAAGGACCTATGCAGAGTAACCCCCCGATGGAGCATTGCTATGCCGCAACTGGACTAGGCAGTCCCAAATACAAAAACTTCAAAAGGCTAGTAGTGAAAAGCCCATCACCCCCTCCGGGGTATTGGAAGGAAAAAATCCCGAAACAAAGGAGTCCTGACCAAAACACAACATCCGACAAGAAGTCAGGAAGAAACAACACAGGAATGGTGGCAAAGTTTGACCTCAGCCACCCATGGGACCCAAACCAATGAACCACAAACGAGGTATCGTCGAGCCAACGACGTAAAACAAGTGCACTGGTCGGGAGGTAACCCGACACTATCTTACTTTTCCGCACTTTAATTTCTGTCTTTTAAATTCAGTATTTAGTTTTAAGCCTGCATGACTTTTGAACTAAGGCACGCCTTCGTTCAAAAGTGGGGGGTGAGAACCACCTGTGTACATAAATAACATGCGGCTGTTTTTCTTTTTTTTAGTAATAGTACCTTTTTGAAAAAATGAACTTAAGAATGTGAAAAAGATAAATCATAATTCATGCATTAACCTTGTGAAAATTCAACAGTTTAAAAACTTAGAATGTAACTTTTCATTTGTCCTTTGTGCTGAGATAACTAGGGATGTGGAGTTGATAGAAATGCCCTAGAGAGGCTTCGCAAGCAATCGAAGGATCAGATCAAACTATATGGTTTTTGAAGTCAGTGGAGGCTGCACTTCGGGTTTTCAGTGAATAATTGAAGTCAACTCCGCCAAGAAGCATCTATGCAAAGGCGAGGACGGGAATCAGACCGTCCTCTCTCTAGTCAAAATAGCCGAGAAAATAGATGAGCGACCCTCATCTTGACCCGCGCAAAACGACAAAGACGAGAGGAGCGGGGAGGTATTTCCATAGGCTTGCGGGCGAAGATTGGACCTCCCAAAAAGGCTTGAGAAAATGGACTAGCAGTCACAAAAAGACAAAAAACTCAAAGAAGAAAATCAAGAGAGGCCAAAGGCCCAAAATTGTGAAGGTTTTAACCGAGCAAAAGTGAAGCACTCAAAAAAGTCAAATCAAAGGCCAAAGGCCAATTCACTACAAAAGCAGTCCCTCGCCAAAAAAGAAGAAAATCAAAAAGGCTCAACTCACTGAAACCCGAATCGAATCATGTGCTAGAGAAAGCTACAAGAAAACCATATAGTAAGAAACGATCCCGAGGCTGCAACCCAGGAACCTGAACAGAGCTATCTCCCGAGACATCCAATATAATTTGCATCTCAGCACGGAGGTACAAGTATTAAGTTTCTTCTATTTATTTACGCAGTTCAATTTGGTAATAAGTAAGCAATGCATGAATTAGGATAGATCGAGTATCACAGTCTAATTTTCATATTCCAAAGCCAGACTTAGAACTTACGCCCTTTAATAGCATTGTTCGGGACGAACAACTAAAAGTGGGGGGTATTCTGATGGACCAAAGTTAGACGAGTCAGAAACACGGTAAAACCCCCTGAATTAGACTGTTTGTATGTCTAACATCTACGTGTTAGTCCCGATATATTTCCACAGGGCATTTTAGAGACTGAAGTGAAAACAAGCTAAGGAGAGGATTTTAAGCTGAAAAGATAATAAGAGTCAATCCAAGGTCAAGATCATATGCCGACTGAAGAAATGTCAAGGATCCTGACGTCAAATTGACCAGAATAAATTAATCAGAAAAATCAGGAGTGAAGTCAAGACATCCCGGGGAAGGAACACATTGACAGTTTTGTGAAAAGACTGCACAAAACTGTACAAAACTCACATTGGGACAAGGTGACCGGCTACTTGCACAAGAGGTGGCCAAAGGAGGAGCTCCTCCCCCTTGAACAACCGGCGACCGGCGGCTGAAGGAGGAGAAACCGGCGGCTCAACACCTCTCCTCCTCCACCACTTCCCTTCCTCTACTTGGCGCCACCCCATTCCTCCACCCAAAAGCCGCCGGCCTCCTCCCCTTCCTCCACATGCCACCCATCTCCTCCCTTGATTTTCTCCTCCAATCAAAAACCACCACTTGCCACCCATCACCACCCTTCCTCCTCCTCCTCCATGGCTATAAATAGGAAGCTCCTCCTCCTCATTTCACACACCAATTCTCAATTTCACTTCTCTCTCTAGAAGTTGTAATACTTGTAACGTTGTAATCTTGCTTTGGAAATAAAGGATAGCTCCCTTGGCGCTTCAACGGTTGTAAGTATCTCTTAGTATTTATTTAATCAACTGTTGTCTTTAATTCCTTAGTATAATGTTTAGCGCGATGAATAGTAGCTAAACTAATAGTTCGGTAGACGGGGCGCACTTGTATTATAAAATGTTTTAGACTATTAACTTAGTGTCTCGAATTAGTAATCAACACTGATTCTATGTGCCATGTATTAAAGTTAGAATGTCTAAGGTATAGTAAACCATTTGGGAATGTGACCATAGGGGTCCAAATTCGTAAACTCTTCCTTAGATATTCGTGATCACACTCGGATAAATAAACCATTTAAAAACTGGGCCAAGGGGATTAAATGAATAAACTATTCGAAGAGGTCGACTATCAGAAAAACCATTTGAAAACTAGGCCAAATGGATTGAATGGATGCACATAGGCTAATATAACCGGGAATGGAGTATTAGTCTAAATAGAATTAAGTGTTCTACGTCCTTGGAATAGGCTAGACAGTGTACGCAAATCGAGTGCTTGGAATGGCCTTGATACACCGTAGAATACTTAGACGATTCACTAAAGGTCAATGATAAACATGATATAATACAAGCCCCCTGAAACCGAACATTTCTTTTAATTATAAACTGTAATTTACTTTCCAGTATTAAAATCAACCAACCAACCAATCAATCAATCAAAATAGCTGGTAGCTTTAAAACCAACCAAACGACCTTAAACACGCTCTCCCGTTAAACAACCCCCCTCAAGAACATCTATTCCCCTGATTCCTTTGGGTTCGACCCCTACTTACCAAGTACTACCCAGTAGTATAGTCGCAAGTAGTGGAATACTATAAATTTATTTGTACAAATCGCTTCGACGACGAGCGGTTCTGTCAATAAGCCACCGGTCACAAGGAGGAGGAGGAGGAGTTTGCCACCCATGAGTCATCCAATCCTCCCAAAGCCGCCGGTCACCTTGGAAAATGGATGAGTTTTGACAGTTTTGTGCAGTCTTTTCACAAAACTATCAGTCCAATTTCACTCCGGTCTGACTTTGGTTATTCCTCGGTTGGATTTGTATTGAGTAATTCAATGTCAGGATCTTGAGATTTCTTCGTTCAGCGTCTGATCTTGACCTTGGAATGACTCGTAACATCTTTTCAGCGTAAAATCTTCTCCTTAGCGTGTTTTCTCTCTAAGCGCCAAAATACCTTGTAGAAATATATCGGGACTAACAAGTAGAAGTTAGATAGACAAACAGTCTAATTTGATGGGTTTTACTGTGTATTTACTTCGTATAATTATGGTCCATCAGATTACCCCACACGTTTAGTTGTTCGTCCCGAACAATGCTTAAAGGGCGGCACACTAAGTAAGTTGGTTGAAATATGAAAATTAGACTGTGGTACTAGATTTATCCTAATTCATGCATTACTTACTTATTACCAAATTGAACTGTGTAAATAAATAGAAGAAACTTGATACTTGTACCTCCGTGCTGAGATGCAAATTATTCTGGATGTTTCGGGAGATAGCCCTTTTTAGGCTCCTGGACTGCAACCTCTAGACCGTCTCGCACTATATGGTTTCCTTGTAGCTTTCTCTAGCACGTGATTTGGTTCGGGTTTCAATGATTTGAGTACTTTGATTTTCTTTTGGCGAGGGACTGCTTTTGAAGTGAATCGGCCTTTGGCCTTTGATTTGACTCTTTGAGTACTTCACTTTTTGTTCGGTTAAAACTCTCACAATTTTGGGCCTTTGGCCTCTTGATTTGCTTCTTTGAGCTTTTTGCGTCTTTGTGACTTGCTAGTCCATTTTCTCAAGCCCTTTTGGGAGGTCCAGTCATCGCCCGCAAGCCTATGGAAATACCTCCCCGATCCTCTCATCCTTGTCATTTCACGCGGGCCAAGATGAGGGGCGCTCATCTATTTTCTCGGCTACTTTGACTAGAGAGAGGACGGTCTGATTCCCGTCCTCGCCTTTTTTTCTTTTTGCATAAACACTGCATGGCGGAGATGACTTCAATCTTCACTGAAACCCGAAGTGCAGCCTCCACTGACTTCGAAAACCATATAATTTGATTCGATCCTTCGATTGCTTGCCAAGCATCTCTAGGGCATTTCTATCAACTCCACATCCCTAGTTTATCTCAGCACAAAGGGACAAATGAGAAGTTACGTTCTAAGTTTTTAGACAGTTGAATTTTCACAAGGTAAATGCATGAATTTTAGATCTATCTTTTTCACATTCTTAAGTTCATATTTTCAAAAAGATAGTACTAAAAAAGAAAAACATGTTATTTATTTATGTACACATGCGGATCTCACCCCACACTTTTGAACGAAGGCGTGCCTTTCAGCACTACTTAGTTCAAAAGCCATGCAAGCAGACAATTACGAGAAGGAAATGATATTTAAGGAAAGGTAAGATCAGAACTCCCTTTTTGTGTCGAATGACATGGCATGAGGCTGGATAATCGAGGGAGTTCGGCTGGGGCCTTGAACTCTCAGCGCAGGCCCGGTAAATTCAGGGAAGCTGCCTGGCTGATCCGATCGTGCTCCAAAAACCAATTCCTAAATAGTCAAATCATTCTATGCACCAAGTGGGTGAGAGTGACTTATTGATAAAAAACTGAAATAAAAGACAGAAATTAAGATAGTGTCGGGTTACCTCCCGACCAGTGCACTTGTTTAACGTCGTTGGCTCGACAGTACCTTATTCCTGGATCACTGGTTGGGGTCCCATGGGTGGCTTAGGTCGTATTTCACCACTGTTCCTGTGTTGTTTCTTGCCTTGCCTTTCCTTGATTTCTTGTGAGATGATGTGCTTGGATCCTGTTCCTGTTGTTCTGGTGATTTCTCCTTCCAACGTCTCTGAGAAGGCGAGGGACCCTTGACCACTAGCTTCTTGAACTTGGGTTTTTGGTGTTTAGGGCTGCCTTGTCCAGTCATGGCGAAAACATGCTCCATAGAGGAGTCGTTCTGCTCAGGCCCTTTTCCCATCCTCTTTTCAGCCTCTTCATGGATCACATAGTTTTAAGCGATTTGTCTATTGATCGAGGGGAAAAGTCGGGAAGCTTGCATCTTAAGGCTTGGTTCTGCCTCATCGTGTCTGTTTGTGAGGAACTGGTCATAGATGGTTTCGGCTGCTTGGGTGATGATAGCTGGGTATGACATTGGCAGCATGTCGGTGGTATTCTGGACTTCTTCCATTGCTGACACTTCCTTGTTGCTCCCGACACTTTCTATATCCCAGTCTTCTGATGGCTCAGGAGTTTCTTCTGATGGCTCGGGAGTTTCTTCTTCTGTTTCTGGACCAGCCTCTTGCATTTCTCTATCAGCTTGGGGCATTCGTTTTGTGGCCGTGGCCAGGTCATTTATGAGGTACCACATGTCTGCCAGGGAGAAGTTCCTGGCTGATCTCCTCATTGCTTCGTTAATCCTTGTTAGATCATCGGCCTTCATCCCACGAAGAAAATTTTGAAGCAGAACTTTCTTCGTGAATCCATGGTGCGGGCAGTTTGAGACGATGGTGTCATAGCTCGTGTAGTATTCATCCAAAGTCTCATCCCGGGGTTGTTTAAGGCTCATAATTTTTTCTCGGGTTTGTTGTCGTAAGGATGGGGGGGGGGGATAATTCTCGTAGGAATGGAACGCAGAGGTCCACAAAATGTACTGCACTACTATCGGTTGACGTATAATACCAGATCATTGCAAAATCAGTTAAAGAAAATTTAAAGCATTTAAGTTTAAACTCCTCTAACATTTCATTTGCAGGTTTTATGAGGTGGCAAACGTGGTGAAAATTTCGGCAGTGTTGTACTGGGTCTTCTCCATCCGTACCTCCGAACAGAGGGAGATGTCTTGTTGTCCATGCATATGAAGGGGGTTGCGTCATGAGGACATGGAAGGGAAAGAATAGCTAATCCGATGGCTAATTCCCCGGCAAAGGCACCAATTTGACGGAGCCCACTGCACTGTCGTTAAGGTGCAATGTTCTCTGTGCAAATAAATTTATATTTTCCGCTACTCGCAACTACACTACTGGGTAGCAAGTGGTAAGTAGGGGTCGAACCCAAGGGAATTAGGAGGATACGTTGTTCTTTGTGGGATTTGTACAGGATGGGAGCGTTTTTTAGGTTTGATTGAGATTTTAGCGGTTATGACTAAGTGACTTTTTTTGGTTGTTTTTGGTTTTGAGTGCGGAAAAGTAAATTACAGAAAATAAATACTGAAAAGTAAAAAGAAAGACTTACAGTGGGTGATGCGTGATTTGCGAGTCCTCCGGAAGATGAGCGGTTGGTGATTGCAGATGATCGAGCAATTTATAAAAGTAAATACTGGGGGGTTTTGTAATTCAAGGAAAACATTCGGTTTCAGGGGCCTTGTATCATAATTGTTTATCATTGACCGCTAATGATCATACTAAGTGTTCAAAGATGAATCGAGGCCATTTCTAAGCGCAAGACTTGCAACAACGTTTAAAACACTTGTTCTACTTAAGACTAATTCCTCCTTTCGAAGTATCTTAGCCTTATGTGCATCCATTTGATCTTCTGTTACGATTTCCCAAAATGGTTTTTAAGATAAGTCGAACTCCTCAGATAAGATTTGCTTGTTACAGCTTCCACTTACCGAGTATGTTCACGAATTCCCACGGAAGAGCTTTGCTTGTTACAGCTTCCACTCAACCTTGGAAATTCTGACTATATATGGCACATAGAACATGTTTTGAACACAAAGATGTACTAGGTGCAGGGTCTAAAACATTTTACAATACAAGTACACCCCTTTAACCGAATAAAGAGTTTAGCTACGAATATCCATAGAGGTGGATACCATAGCTAAATACTCGGGGGTTTTTGAAATCAGTAAGAGGAGAGGGGGTGGAATACTCAAGAACCAACAGGAGTATTCCTAATTCCTACTGAATACTCAAGAACCAACAGGAGTATTCTCTACAATATTATAACACTCAAGAACCGACAGGAGTATTATAATTTCAAACCGTTATAATACTCAAGAACCAACAAGAGTATTATTTCATAAACCAAACTTACAAAGTAACAAACTTAGAGAGAGAAGTGTATTATGATTTTTGGATGATTGAAATGAGGAGGAGATGGCTCCTTTTATAGGCTAAGGGGAGCAGAATGGAGGGTGGAGATGGTGGCATGTGGTGTTGCATCCAAGGGAGGAGGAGATGGGGAGGAGCTTGTGGAGGAGAAGGCCACACATGTCAACTTCTTATGGCTTCTCCCCATAGCCGCCGGTTGCAAGTCTTAAAATGGGGAGGTTTTCCTCCCTTGGCCACCCTTTGCCATAAGCCACCGGTCACAAGGAGGAGGAGGAGGAGTTTGCCACCCATGAGTCATCCAATCCTCCCAAAGCCGCCGGTCACCTTGGCAAATGGATGAGTTTTAATAGTTTTGTGCAGTCTTTTCACAAAACTATCAGTCCAATTTCGCTCCGGTCTGACTTTAGTTGTTCCTCGGTTGGATTTGTATTGAGTAATTCAATGTCAGGATCTTGAGATTTCTTCGTTCAGCGTCTGACCTTGACCTTGGAATGACTCGTAACATCTTTTCAGCGTAAAATCCTCTCCTTAGCGTGTTTTCTCTCTAAGCGCCAAAATACCCTGTAGAAATATATCGGGACTAACAAGTAGAAGTTAGATAGACAAACAGTCTAATTTGGTGGGTTTTACTGTGTATTTAATTCGTATAATTATGGTCCATCAGGTATCCCCCAACTGTAACAAGTACAAAATAATTTAGTTTAAAAACAAATTAATGTACAAGTCTAAGTTAAATTGAATAGAAACAATACAACACATTTAAGTGTTTGGGAACTTCTTTGATAAGACATCTGTTTTTGTTTTTTAGCTTGTTGGTCTTTCGCAGGTACGTCTTTGGCTGGTATTTTTACCCATGGGTTCCTTTTCCTCTTGCGATCTATTAAGAAATTTCAAACTTATAATGGGTGCACAAAAGTTACAATGAACCAATTATCAACCATAAGTTACTAATTATGGTTACAATACTATAAGCAGTGATCATTTTACGTAGTTTATGATACAATGTACCAATTATGAGCTACGAATTATGATCAATATAGTACAAATTTTACTATCATTCGGGCTACTAATTATAAACAAGAATCATATGTATTATGATCATTTACTACTAATATTAAACCAATATGACTACTACCAATAAGTATCGACCTCATATATACAGCTTGCTTGTCTTGTTCACCATCTTACGTAGTTTATGATACAAGGCACCACTTTATGAGCTACGAATTTTGATCAATATAGTACAAATTTTACTATCATTCAAACTACGAATTATGATGGGAATTGTGCGTATTATGATCATCTACTACCAAAACTAAACTACCCAGCTTGATACTGTATGATACACATCTTGATAAATGATACTACGAATTATGATACATAACCCACATGGCTACGTATTTTATCCCTCCACACAAAACTAAAATAATCAGCTTCATACATCATGCTACGCATCTTGTTGAATGATGTTACGTATTTTAGCACTCCACCCAAATGACTACTACAAATTATGATCATCTACTAAACTACCCAGCTTGATGCAGTATGTTATGTATCTTGATAAATGATACTACGAATTATAATACATAACCCACATGGCTACGTATTTTATCTCTCCACACAAAACTAAAATAATCAACTTCATACATCATGCTACGCATCTTGCTGAATGATGTTACGTATGTTAGCACTCCACCAAAATGACTACTACGAATTATGATCATCTACTACCAAAACTAAACTACCCAGCTTGATACAGTATGCAACGCATCTTGATAAATGATACTACGAATTATAATACATAACCCACATGGCTACGTATTTTATCTCTCCACACAAAACTAAAATAATCAGCTTCATACATCATGCTACGCATCTTGCTGAATGATGTTACATATTTTAGCACTCCACCCAAATGACTACTACGAATTATGATTATCTACTACAAAACTAAACTACCCAGCTTGATATAGTATGATACGCATCTTGATAAATGATACTACGAATCATGATACATAACCCACATGGCTACATAGTTTATCTCTCCACACAAAACTAAAATAATCGGCTTCATACATTATGCTACGCATCTTGCTGAATTGTGCTACGTATTATGCTACGCATTATGCTACGCATCTATAGAGCTGATTAGCATTTAACCCTAAAAATTGTAATGTACTCTTTCGACAAATTGTGGATCAATTTATCAAACCCTAAAACGTAGATAGGAAACACACCGTTTATTTGATTCAATTTCTTTGGCGGAGGGGTCGACTGATCTTCCATGGCCGTCGTCTTTTTGATTCTAAGTCGCTATGAATTCGTTCGTCGATTAGGTCTGGAGGTTTCGCAAGTTTTGGTTTTGCAAGTTTCGGTTTCGCAAATTTCGCAATTAACAGGATTGGGAGTTTTAGAGATATATTTTGTGACTAAAATGCCCCCATAAGCGTCGATTAGGTTGATTTGAAAATTCTTTTGTGTGTAATCTTGGCTGTTGATTAAGAAAGATCAATATGGACTGAATTAATTCTTATTTCTCACCATAAGCCCACTTCTCACCGGATCTTAACCCTACTCAGTCAACAAAATTTTCTAAAAAAACTCCTGATTTTCTTATTCCCGCTTAAGATGTTCAACCCCGCTAAATGTAAGTTATATCTAATTAGCTCGATAAAAGGTTTTTGTTCACAATTGAAAAATTTCTCTATTGCAATT
The DNA here is from genome assembly GCA_033675215.1 of Rhodiola kirilowii. Classification (NCBI taxonomy): domain Eukaryota; kingdom Viridiplantae; phylum Streptophyta; class Magnoliopsida; order Saxifragales; family Crassulaceae; genus Rhodiola; species Rhodiola kirilowii. Next base: position 29,611,018 of record CM066194.1, on the reverse strand, counting down.
GAAAAACTTCTCGTCTTCAGGCATGGCTAGAACTAGGATTCTGGTTAACAAGGGTTTGCTCGGTGTTGGCTTCACTTCTATTTTCAAGGTAAATCATACGTGTTTATTTTAACACTTAGGTGCTTGTTTCAGCTTGAGTTTCTCTATAATCTACCACTTTTCCAAACTTAAATATCTAAAATACACTGTCTGAAACTCAAATATCTCGAATACCCCTTTTGAGTTAATACCAGTTCCCCATCAACCAGTTTCATGCATTTTTTACAATCCCGTTACAAGAGGAACCGGAAAATGATGTTTACAATATCGGTTTGCCAGGAATTGGGATTATTAAAAAAAGCATATGTAAAGGATATCGGTTGGTCCACGTAGGCCACAAACAGAGCCACATAAGCATTTTACTTTTACCTATTCCTGGGAAATCGGGATTGTAAAAAGTTAAATATCGGGATTGTAAAAAAAATGCATGATACCAATTCCTGAGGAATCGGTATTAACTCAAATGGGGTATTCTATATATTTGAATTTCAGGCGATGTATTTTGGATATTTGAGTTTGGAAAAGGGGTAGATTATAGAGAAACTCTTTCAGCTTTGGCGTCCATTGGTTTCTAATTATGAAGTTATCCTCGTGTCAAACTGACTTAGGATTTCTATGGCATGTTAATTATTTGTCTCGTCCTCTTTGCAACAATGGTGATTGCTGTTGCTCAACGTGGATGTTGAAGAGAACAAGGTCGCCGTGGACGCATAAGAGAACGGAGTCATGGCGTTATCCATCCTGAGAGTGGCTGTAAAAATCATTTTGATGATTTAGAATCTGGTCAAAATGGTGAGACTCAGACAAATACTGTAAGTCAAATTGATAGTGATGTGGACAGCGACAATGATGAAACTGAGGTGAATAAAGCACGTGCTACTCGTAAGCCGCGTAGTCACTCTACTGGAGATTGGGGTATCCTCATGCACCTGAAAAAAGAGAAGCAATTGCAGTAGGGGGAGGGCAGTAAGTAATTAAATTTTTTATAGAACTTTATGTCATATTAATTAAAGTTATGAACTCATTCATGTATTGTTGCCATGTGAAGCATATGGATCCCAAAGCTAGTAGGATGATGTTAAGCATTATTCGTCAACAATGGCCTGTTGGGTGTTTTACATATCGCCAAGCTGACATAAATACAGAAAGGAAATTTCCAGAGATTGTCTTAAAAGAGTTTCCTGTAAGTTTATGCTTCTATATTCAGTTTATTGTTGCTAGTGACACATATATGTGTTCTGTGTTAATTGTGGCTCCCTTCGGATATTGGCTGCTATTCCATGTTCCTTTTTACCAATATATTAATTTGTGTAGTTTTATCTTCTGAATAGAAATGGAAAATCAATAATTCATCAGAAACCATCGTATTTTTCTACTGTTGTTTGGAATTCTTTATGCAATCATTTTCTAGGTTCAGATCATGCTTCCAAGTCTCAGATAAACAAGAGAAACCGATATAAAAAGGTCTTGTCTCATTGTACTAGTTCCACATCGCACGCAAAAATTAAGAAGGTGTAGCTGAAACTTTTTGCATAAATTAGATTGAATGTGCACAAAACTTTGTTTGAAGTAATAATTTGATGGACACTACATGCATACATGAAATCGAATAATGCAAATTTCATGTGTTCTGTTAGACTTGAATATTGTCCATATATATTTCAGGATCTTGCGCAGAAAAGAAAGCGTGATCCTACACAGTTAGAGCTCTTTGAATCCATTTGTATATACAAAGGACTGAAGCTTAAACTTCAGAAGAAGCGAGAGCAATTGCTGTGAGCTTTCATATGGTGCTTCATGTGTTCTAACTGTATTGTTAATTTTGTCTATCTATAAGTGGGTAATGAATTTCAAAGCAGCGAAAGCTATATTGTTAGGTATTTGTTGGCCTTCTCTCCATTTTATAAGTAATCTTGTGTGATTGTTTGATGGGACTTCAGGGAAGTGAATTTTTATAATTAATTTAGTCTCTCTTGGTTGTTTGTTTGCTGGGACTTCAGGAAGATTGATCTACGAAATGAAGTGAGCTAGTTATCATGCATCTAATACACTACACCATTTTACATCCTATACGACAAACTTTGAACATTGGCGCAATAGCTTTGTCGCATATAAAGGTTTAAACGACTGCACTTTGATTTGTTTGTGGTAATAACTTAAATATGCGATCAAAGTTTATGCGACGCGAAAAAGGTTGTCTCATAAAGATGTTAACGCGACTTCCGTTTAAGCGACACAAATGTTATGTCTCTTAATAGTGTTCATGCGACATTTCTTTAAGCGACGCGTTTAATATGTCATTTTAAGTGCTTGATGCGAGTTAATTTAAGCGACAACTGAAAGTATGTCCCGTAATAATGACAAGTAGAACGCCACAACAGGTGCCGACATTAGCTCACCTATTGAAGTTTGAAATTGACTTGGCAACCTACCGTTTGAGTCTTACGCGAAGTTTTATTTTATAATAGGTCGCGTAAAAATAAATTGTTTTTAATGCATAATAGAATACAAAAGCGAGGGGATCCACATGTCTGATGATGAAACGGATCAAGGGAATAATTCATTCCAGTCCGAAAATGAAATAATACAACAAACTGATGATGAACTATATATGATGAGTACATTAATTTTGTATTTCATGATTATATTAAGTTTCCTACCGAAAAATATATTTTATTTTACTTAATTATCTTTCTCACAACATATATGAAACCAAGCTTTAAAAAAAGAAATTTAGTTACTTCCCTGTCACTTAATTAAAGTTCATGTTTCCTTAAATGTATAAAAAAAGCTGAAACAAAAACAATTCTAAATCCTATTTCAATTGACTAAAATTCATTCTTCCTGTTTTAATTTAAAGCTAATAAAAATAGATTATTTTATATTAAATTTATATGTATTTTTATTTCCTAAAGTCGGATTTCATTGAAATGAACACCACTAATATATAGAAGTAGGCAATAGATCTATCTAAAAGCTTGTAAACTTGCACATTTATATACTTATAAATAATACAATTATCACAATAGGATTGTATGGAAAAGATCATATGAGAAGTGGTTTAATTCATGAAAATGAGAATTAATTAGTGCTGTTGGATTCAAGATCTTACGGCTCTAATTAAACAACATATTCATATGTTTGATACAACAGAAAGGGTAAATAAGTCAATTATTAATTCATCAGTTCGATCGGGAAAAGTAAATACTGAGAAATAAGATGACGCGGCTTCATCATGGGAATCGAACCCATAGTATCATCTTCTTTTTCGCTGCTTCAGATCGGAGCTTCGAGTGATCAACAAATGGCGATTATCACCGAGGAAGATGAGAAGGTCGAGCAGCAGCAAGCCGAGTCATCAACGTAATCATCGAAGGTTGGATCCAGGAAATCGGAAGCTGTTGGTGGTCATACTACGAGAAGCATAAACCCTAACTCCTTCAACTTTTGGGTCAGTTTGATAAATTGATCAAGTTTGGAGACGTTCATGGAGATATGAAGAAAGTGTGCCTGAAGCGGCGTGATCGAATCAATTAAGAGGAATAAAGTTTGTTTGAAAGGTGGATTGGCGACTCCGATGGGTGGAGGTGTTAGTTCGTTGAATTTGCATCTTAGGAAGGAGCTTGATTTGTATGCGTCATTGGTTAACTGCTTCTATCTGCCTGGATTGCCGACCACATCCCTGTTTATCTTTGCTCAAAGGACACGTTCTAGGTCAAATTCACATGTACAAGCACAATTCAGACTTAAAGAGAGAAATACATCTAATCAGCATCATCTATTTCACATCAACATTCAATAATGCACATTCATGAACAGAATAGAAATTTCATGCTTCAAATTTTTTAAAAAGGGAAACGTGCTGACACAGGGCATATGCAAGAAAAAATAAACTTGCTGACACAAAAGATCGACTGACACTCCCACCCCACACTTTTGAACCAAACCGTGTCCTCACGGCACGACTTTAGTTTAAAGACAAACAAAAATGCAGACACATAAACAGATAGGGAAAGGAAGAGATCAAAGTGAACAAATACTCCCCTCGTTTTGTCGTGTGAAGATGAGAATTCTGGTCAAACGAGTCAGTCTACACTGGTCAACCATGGTCAACAATTAACTCTAGTCAACCGAGAGGGACGCGCCTGCTAAAGAGAGTACGCCGCGCTTGAAGAACACATTAGCCATTTAAAATGGCTTGCGGGCGCGGTGAATAAAGTGTGCATGGACCGCGATCCTCTCGGGAGGCGATGGCTTCAACCCATTTAGAAACATAGTCGACCGCGACCAATATATATTGATTTCCATATGAAGACGGGAAAGGACCCATGTAGTCTATACCCGGTATAATGCTTTGTTAGGGCATTTCATGCCTCTTCGAAATATTCCCCGATCTTTGGCATTGGTCACAAGCCTTGACAAACTCATAAGCATCACTAAAGAGGGTAGGCCAATAAAATCCGCTTTGTAGGACCTTCGACGCAGTCTTTGCTCCACTACCATGTCCTCCATATTATGAGGAATGACAATGGTGTAATATATTCCTCATTTCCTCTTCGGCGACACAAGTCCAATATATTCCATCCGCAGAAAGTCTATACAAGAATGTCTCATACCAATAATATCTCTTCGTCTCCGATAACAATTTCCTCCTTTGATGATGATTAAAGTCTTGGGGTACGATCCCACATACTACAAAATTTACAAAGTCCGCGTACCAAGAGAGGGACTCTGCTTCTACACTCATGAGTTGCTCTCCGACGAAAGAGTCATCAACAAGGGTAGTGTCTTCATCAAGTTCTTCATTTCCCTCAAGTCTAGATAGATGATCGGCGACAAGGTTCTCCACTCCCTTTTTATCCTTGATCTCGATGTCAAATTCTTGGAGAAGGAGAATTTACATTATGAGTCTTGGTTTGGAGTCTTTTTTCGATAAGAGGTACTTAATTGCCGCATGATTGGTGAAAACCATGATCTTTGAGCCCACTAGGTATTGGCGAAACTTGTCAAAGGCATATACTATAGCTAGAAGCTCCTTCTTGGCTGTGGTGTAATGGGCTTGAGCCCCATTTAGGACCTTGCTAGCATAATGTATTGCATGGAGTTTCTTATCAATTCTTTGCCCTAGGACCGCCCCAATGGCATGGTCACTGGAATCTCACATGAGATCAAATGGCAAGTCCCAATTAGGAGGTTGAATTATAGGGGCCGAGACCAATGCTTTCTTCAATGCTTCAAAGGCTAACGAGCCTTCTTCATGGAAGAGAAACTTGGTGTCTTTGTTAAAGGCCTCACAATTTTGAGAAATCCTTAATGAATCTTGTATATAAACCAGCGTGGCCTAAGAAACACCTTATTCCTTTGACATTCCTCGGGGGAGGCAATTTTTCAATAACTTCCACCATAGCCTTGTCCACCTCAATTCCTCTTTTGGATACCAAATGCCCAAGGACAATACCTTCCTGCACCACAAAATGACCCTTTTTCCAATTTAGTACAAGGTTTGTCTCAATGCATCTATTCAAGAGTCTAGCCAAATTGGCTAAGCAATCATCAAATGAAGAACCATAGACAGAAAAATCATCCATAAACACTTTCATTATTTCCTTGATGAATTCTGAGAATATAGCCATCATGTACCTTTAAAATGTCCCCGACGTGTTACATAGCCCAAACGACATTCGCCGGTAGGCCAATGTTCCATAAGGGCATGTAAACGTGGTCTTTTCTTGATCTTGAGGGTGTATAGGGATTTGAATAAAATCCACTATACCCATGAAGATAACAAAAATTCTCATGATTAGCCAATCTTTCTAGCATTTGATCAATGAATGGAAGCTGAAAATGGTCCTTTTAGTGGCCTTGTTGGGTTTCCTAACTTCAATGCACATTCGCCAACCGGTGACGGTTCTAGTTGGGATCAACTCTTTTGTATCATTTTTCACCACCGTCATACCACTCTTTTTGGGCACCACATGAATGGGACTCACCCATTTTGAGTCCGCTGTGGGAAAAATGATTCTCGCATCTTACATCTTTAAAATCGCTATTTTAACCACTTCACCAACAATGGGATTAAATCTCTTAGCATGCTCCCTAGAAGATATCATCTTCCAAATTAATCTTATGCATGCACAAATTAGCTTATGCATGCACAAATTAGGACTTATCCCTTTCAAATCATCAATGTAAGAACCAATGGCACCTTCATGCTCTCTAATCACATCCAACAATTTTGAAGTTTCAATATCATTCAATGAAGCATTCACAATTACGGGCAAAGTAGAATTTGGGCCTAAAAACTCATACCTTATGGTTGTTGGTAGATCAAAAGAAACTTGCTTCTTCCTTTTTAATAGGACATCCTCCAACTCTTTGCCACTCCTCGAAGTTACAGAATTGCAATACTCATTTTGGCCTTTCTCGGGTAGAGCCGGTAACTTCCCTTGTGCATTTGTAGAGGTGTCCGCTTGTTGGGCTATTTGATTTTCAAGCATCTTATTGATGGTTTCCATCCTATCAAATTGTGTTCTCTAATTTTTGTTCGATTGTCTCATTTATTTCAGTTATTATCTCATCTCAAGGAGCACGGTCATCATAGGGTCCGAGTTGGCGGGTTCATTTGATGGTCGAGGAGAATGGTTTGATGTTCCCTTGAGTGTCATGTATTTGGCAAAACGTAGCTTAGACAGTTCGAGCAGGATTTCAGGGGGAGTTCAAACATTTCCTAGTACACATGTACAGCGTGGAGCAGACGCAAAGATATTTTCCGGAAGGATATTGGACAGCGAAGATATCGCCAAGTTAAGTCGGGCAGCGACTTATTCGAGCATGAGATATTCGAATGAATATCTACATTGAAGGCGGCGTTGCTTACTTGGGCAAGAAGACTTCGTATATTCTTCCAACCAATTTGAGAAAGATATACATCAAATATCTAGGAATATTTCCTAAATATTTGATGGGATTATTGATAGGCTGTAATTTAGCGTAAATATTCGAATAGAATTCAAATACTATTGCTAGTCACGATTAATCAAAACAATTTATATTGACTCGGGAAATCCGAGGTCGTACCCAAAAGATAGGTGATTAAACTAATAGTGCTAGCGATTAAATGTGGAATGTTTATGGTTTTGGGGGGGGGGTTTGTTCCTCGTAAGAGGTTGATAGCAAGGTTTTACTATCTTAAAAGAATATTTAATCAACAAAAAGGGTAAACAATCAATTCAAAGATGACTAGGGATCTATTTCCCCACCTAGACAATTATTGTGACGGTAAATTGGGACACCATTGATGAATTCACATGCACATGTTTAGAATTTAGCTATGTAACATTAATACCAAGTTCAACTCGCGCTACAACTTAGTATCAAGAGGTTACACCTCGCATAGCACCTCACACTCGCGCTCTATTGGTGCTATAGGACATGATTTATCTAGCCTCACACTCGCGCTTTATTGACTAAATAAATCATGCACTTGTTAAATTCATGCCATTCTCATTAGGATTAAAGCATCGCCATGTAACACAAACACCCTAATGCTTCTTCATTTCGTTCATTTGAAATCATACTTTTCAGGGGTTAGCTACGTCAAGCATGAAATCAAGCAGAATTCCTATTTCGGACTTGTTAAAAACATGTCATAGGTAATTCGAAAACATTAAGTTCAAATGAAGAAGAATCACGTGAAAAATCATTCATCAATAGCATCCATAATATTTACAATGTCACAAACATGTCTAGGGGATTCATAGATCCCCAACCAAGGTCACTACTCACTCATGGTGAGATTACAAGCAAAAACAACCATGGATGAGCAGAAAAACATGTAGAAAAGAAGGGGTTTAGGAATCTAGAACCAATATGGAGCAATAGAACCAATGGATGATTCAATCCTTTTGTTGTTGATGGCTCTTGAAAATCTGACTTCTCCTCCAAGCTAGCTTCTCTCCAAAAACCCAGAAAATTCAGAAGAAGTGGGCTTGAAAACCCTAGCTTCTATTTATACTCGTTCAGTAAAAATCGAAACTTTACGACATCATGCGAATGCATGAATAAATAATGCGAGCGCATGAATAAATCATGCGAACGCATGAATGCCTAAAAGTTGGTCATGCGAGCTTGGGCTTGAGGCATGCGACCGCATGAGATTCTCATGCGACTGGTCAAGTTCATGCGAGCGCATGATCTATTCATGCGAGCGCATGATCTATTCATGCGAGCGCATGCCCTTGAGAAGTTTGTGCTCCGGCTTCCATTTTGCTCTCTTTTGCTCCAGAATGCTCGGTTTGCTCCAAAATCACTGCTCACTTGTGTTCTCAGCTAAATCTCTGTAATAGGCCTGAAATGAACCACAAAGTATCAAATAGCAAGTGAAATCGTAAAGGAATGATCGAAACAATAAGCATAGAGGTTGCCTAAAATGCATATATTTTAGTGCTATCAATTATCTTGTGCAAATTAGGGTTTCGTCCAAAGCATATAAATACAATGCTAGGGCGCCCTTATTCTGCATCGCTTTCAAGATCAAACATACACGAGTATACACTATCGATTGGGAAGGAAGAAAGAGACGGTCAGCTGTGTTTCCCCACTGGAAACTCATCAGTGCAAGAGCAGTCTCATCAAGTGCAACTGAGACTGCCTGGAAAGCGATCAAACTGCCGCACACAACAGAGGTGAACAAGCATTCAAGAGAAAGCATCCAAGCTTCAGGAGAAGGTCGAGAACGTTTGGACTGCAGGTTCGGATGAAGGGGATCGAGGTTAACTGCTGTAAACCTCGGTTGCAAATCTGAGAGACGCAGTGTTAGAGGCTAGGCAATTACAAGGTGTAAGTGTAAGTCCACGTACAAGCTTTAACTCGTAATAAAGATTTGTTGTCCCTTTTCGGGTGTGGGAAACCCCCCAGAGTAGGCGTGGCCGAACTGGGTTATCATTCTGTGCGTGCTCATACTATTTGCTTTGTCTGCTGAATTGGTGTGATACGAGTTCAAGGTCTGTCGCAACTGAACCTTGAACTGTCTACTGAACTGTTGTGAAAAGAGTTCAAGGTCTGTCGCAAATGTATCTTGGACACAAGCTTGAACAGGGGATATAATTTCAATTGGTATCAGAACAAACACTCGACACACTGAGTGGGATCCTGAACTATTCAAGATGACTCTGAAGGAAGGACAAAGCATCACCAGACCCCCACTACTCGAAGGATCGAACTATGCCACCTGGAAGCCCGTGATGAGATCCTTTCTGAAATCACTAGATGAAAAAGCGTGGAAGGCTGTTCTGACAGGTTGAACGGAACCCATGATGAACAATCTCACTGGAGAACCGATCCCAAGACCGGAAGCACTATGGACAAAAGAAGAGGACAAAGCATCTATGGGAAACTCAAAGGCTATGAACGCATTTTTTCGGCCGTGGAAGAAAACGTCATGAAGCTAATCATCAACTGTGAAGTGGCCAAGGAAGCATGGGACATCCTCCAAACAGCCTTTGAACGCACGTACAAAGTTCACAACTCTCGCATGCAGGCTGTCACAACCAGGTTTGAAGAGATGAAGATGAAGGAAAGTGAAACTATCATTGAGTACAACACCAGAGTTCTGGAACTGGCTAACGAGGCTTCTGCTCTAGGGAAACCCATCGATGAAGAAAGGTTGGCCAGTAAAGTCTTAAGATCACTCCCTCCGAGATTTGCGATGAAGGTCACGGCCATAGAAGAAATGCACGTCATCGCCAAACTAAAACTGGACGAGCTGATGGGTTCTCTCAAAACCTACGAGATCAATCATGATTTTCAACCTGGGGAAGTGAAGGGAATCGCCCTAAAAGCGGACATGTCTGAAGACAAACTGGATGGTGGCTGCACTACTGAACAACTGGCTATGATGGCTCAGAATTTTGGTAGAATGGTGCAGAAAATCAACAGACGTGGACCAGAACTGGGCCAGCCTTCATCAAATAGCTTCTGAAACTGGAAAACCGACAGGTCAAGATCAAGAGACATGGGACAAGACTCTTCTGATAAAGGAAAGGAAGAAATTCAGTGCCATGAATGCAAGAGGTTCGGACATATTTCCTCCCAATGTGCGAATACCCTCATGAAGAAGAAGGCAATGGTCGCTAGCTTCAGCGATAGTGAGTCAGACAAAGAAAAAGGTGAAACCACTAATTTTGTAGCTTTTGTTACTACTCTTGGAGATTGCAGCAACTCCAGTGAAGGAGTACCACCTCAGTTGGAACTCCCGGTTGAAGACCTCTCTGACAGTGATGATGAAGAACTCACGCAGGAGTCTCTGGCTGAGACATATAAAGATCTGTACGAGAAATGGCTGATACTGATCAAGGTCAACAAGAAGCTGAATGACACAGTAGCAAGCGTCACTATAGAAAAGGACAAGTTCTGGCAGGAGGTTGAGATACTGCTTACACAGAAGGTGGAACTCGAAGGCACAGTAGACTCACAGAACACTCAACTGGCTGAAATGAAACAAGAAAGATTGTGTCGTCTTGCTCAGAGAATAGAGCTCCTGGGTACTGTCTCTTCACTGAAAGTCGACATGGAAAGGGACCGTGACACTCATCCTGTAGGCATGGCGGGTCTAAGAAAAACCATCACAGATCTGAAGCGCACGGAGGTGTTCCAACTAAGGAGGATAGAACAGCTGGAACTTCAGCTAGAATCTGAGAAGATGGATCACTCAGGCACTAAGAAGGAGCTCAATCACCTCAAACAGTCGGTAAGGATGCTAAACTCTGGCACTAAAGACTTAAATGATATTCTCAGATCTCAGAGGATGGAGTCTGGACATCGTGGGCTGGGGTTTACGGAAGAAGGCACTTCAAAAGGCACTACCCTCATTAAAGCACAACAGGTGATGGAACAGCGGTCTGAACAGAAGGTGAAACAGTCTAGAGGAAAGAACCTAGCTGATCACAGGAAGTCTCCTAGCACACCAAATGGTGGAAAAACTCGTGGAACACCCGTCCAACGCCGTGATTCCTCACCAGTAAAGCAAAGGAGAGAGTGGCGCACTTGCTGGTACTGCAACCAGATGGGACACATCAAACTGAAGTGTCGCGTGTTTCTTGCTGAACGACGTGCTTTCCAACAACGAACCATACCGCGACAGAAACAAGTCTGGGTTCAAAAGGCAGACCAAACCGTTTGCATGGTGGCCTGCTACTCCTCAAGCTACACAGCGCAAGATAGTTGGCACTTCGACAGCGGATGCTCCGCCCACACGACAGGTAACTCTCAGTATCTTACCCATATTAGACCTGTTGAGCAGATGTGGTTTGTCACCTTCGGGGATGGTGGAAAGGGTCAGGTGATCGGCTGTGGGACATTGATGGTTCCGGATCTCCATGCACTCAAGAACACCCTCCTTGTCAAAGGACTGACAAGGAATCTTATCAACATCAGTCATCTGTGCGACGATGGACATTATGTGTCATTCTATAGCTACTCATGTCTTGTCCTAGACAAGAATGGCGATACACTGATGAAAGGAAGAAGGGATGCCAACAACTGCTACACCATTGGGATGGGTCTGATGGGATCGATGAACGACGAGAACCATGGCAAGCAACCGGTTGCTCGTGCCTGTGCAAACGCCCAACATAGATTCCTGCGAGGGGGAGTGGATTGGAGATGCGCACAAATCCATGTTGACAACTGTCCCAAGAAACTATTGAATCAGAAGGTGTCACAGTTACGGATGGAGTTCGTACTATGCCCACAGAAATATGTCGGGAGCCGAACAAGAAAATATGAATATGAAGGGCACCAGAAGATGATAACTTTGAGGCATACCAAGACCTTTGTCAACCCCCATGGTAGGTTACGGAGTGGAACACCCAGATCCCCAGTGGGTCTATGTGGTGTCAACCACTGAATGCATCCGACGGTGGTCAGTCAAAGTCAAATCTCCAGCTGAACAGTTGGACTGACCACCTAAGGAAGGGAGCTGGAACAGAAGGCACAGCGCGTGAAGACCAATATTTTTTTGAATATTCTCAAAGATCTTTCATGTCGTTATTTGATAATGGGGGCTGACTATTTTTGGAAGTTGAAAAGGCCGGAGGATATTTTTTGAAACACAAAACAGTTGAGTGTGTTCAATTGCTTACTCACTCTCGTCAAAACCCTAGAACTGCAAAAACTCTCTCAACCGCTCTTTCTCCAAATGGCGATGGTAAACACAAGGAAGTCTTCGAGTCCGGCGTCAAATCCGCTGAGAAGAAGAACATGCAGTCCTCAAAGGCTCTGGCGGCGAAACCCCAAATTCTGAAAGCAAATGGTCCGAAGGTGAAAAAGGCGTCGCCTTTACGATCCGACACCAAATCTTTGGACGAAGCAAAGAAGACTGCCGGAGGAGGAACCGCTGAAATCCCTCAGCCAGTCGCGGTGGATTCATCAATCGATGGTGGTACGAGTCTTGTTCTTCCCCAATCTAAGGTATTCTCTGAATCTCAGACAGTTTCTACAAACATTCCTGTTGGTAAAAAGATTGTGGTGAACGAAGCTATGAGTGTGGATGGTGAAGCCAGTAGGGCTGTTAGTGGGGAAGCCGGTAGGGCTGCTGTTGGAGATGATGCCAGTAGAGTAGTTATTGAAAATAAATCTGTCGAGAATGTGGAAGATGAGGTACCCAGCAAGGTGGCTGGAGGGTCAGCAACATGGAGGGAGAAAATCCATGCTTCTGGGTATATTCGTCGGGGAGGTCTACGAAGGAAGAAAGGGGACTCGCCGAGTTGTTTCTCCAAGACAATGTCTGGCCAAGATCAGTTCAATCAGAGGAAAGCTCATAGCAATGTCTGATGAGGAGACCGAGAAACTTCTTGAGGCCTCCAGGAAGAGGAACCTAGTGATTAATGAGGAATCTGACGATGGCTCGGAAAAGAAGATTGGAGGTTCAGAAGGTGAACCAATCAGTAAGCAAGAGGAGATTGTGTCCGAGATGGTTCATCCATCAGAGAATCTTGAGGTGTTGAAGGAAGCCTCTATACAAGAATCTGATCCTACAGAAAAGGATGAAGAGTTGCAGAAGATGTTCAAAGACATTGATGATGTCATGGAAGATTTGGAAAAAGAGAAGGATCGGGGAATGGCAAGTTCAGAGGAAGTTCAGCATGCCCAGAATGTTGGGGCAGAAGGGTCTGTTGCCGAGAAAGTTGCAAGTGTTCCAACTGTGGAACCAAGTGTTCAAACTGAAGCTGAAACTGCACCAGCTCCAGAGGAAGTTATGGCTAAGGAGACAGTGGCTGTACCAGTAGTCATTCAAGGTGATCGTCGTAATGATCATATGGAGGAGGATGGTACATCAGTTCGTGGGGTTTCTGTGAAGCCAGTGTCAAAGGAAGTTACTCTTTCGGAAGATGACCAGGACCTTATCCCTCTTGTCAATCTCAAAAGGACAAAGAAGGACAAGGAGAAGAAGAAGGTAGATTTTGCAAAGTCTACAAAGGGATCAGTTCAGAAGGTTGCTGAGGTCACCATTGGTGCAGGGGGAGTCGGCTCTTCCAAGAAAAGGAAGCGCGATGTTGCGGTTCCCGTCTCTGAAGATGCTGGGAGATGCGAAGTCCCAGCCCCTGAGTCTGAGACTGTTCCAGTGGGTAAGGTCAAGAAAGAAGTGTGGTTCGTTAATAAAGAGGCTGCGTTGAAATGGAGTTGTGTGCTGAAAAGGAAAATCATTCCTGAGAGGTTGCTAGATGAGTCCCGATACAAGGGAAAGGAAGTGATTGAGGTGCTCAGGGAATCTGATCTGTTCTGGACATTGGACAGATGCAAGCCGTTCAACGAGCAATTGGTGCGTGAAGCCATGGTAAACCTTCCTCCTGGGTTTGGGGTCATTGGAGAAGCAGATTATGGGGTCTTCTATGTTAGAGGAAGAAGGATCAAGATTGGTCCTGAGCTGATCAATGTATACTTCTCCATGGACGACCCAGCTGTTGATGAAGAGGAATCAAGCATTGAGAAGATAGTGAGCACCATCACTGCAGACTCTGTTCGGTGGAGGCCTGAGTCAGTTGTGCATACAGTGGATCTGTCTACGTTCTATTCGATGCTGTTTTTCATTGCTGTTTTCAACTGGAGGCCGTCTGCTCATCGGTCTACTGTTAATAAGGACATGGCCCAACTAATTTATCAGATATGGAATAAGCTGAAGTTCAACCTGGGTAGAGTAATGTTCAAACAGATTGCTGAACATGCTACTTCGCAGAGAACTATGCACCATATTTGCTTCCCGTCTCTGATATATGAGCTGATCATCCATCAAGCTCCACATTTGAAGGCCTCGCCTGACCAAAGGCACCCAGCAAGTTCATCGTTGACCACAAGTTGTTTAAAGGGCGTCACGTGAACGATCTCAAGGAGGGGAACCAGAAAGGAAAGGGTGTTGCGGAGTCGAGTCGAGGGGGAGCCAGGATGGGCCGGGATGAGAGGAGTCAGCTACTCAACGACCTGAATGTCATCATCGAAGTGGAAAAAGAGCAACGCAGGCGCATCAACAAGCTCGCTCGTGCCCTCAGCTACCCAAGTGAGGATGAATATGATGATGCTGATTCTGAGGATGTGACGGAGCCCACCGCACTGTCGTTAAGGTGCGATGTTCTCTGTGCAAAATAAATTTATATCTCCGATACTCGCGACTTAACTATTTTTGGTAGTCAGTGGTAAGTACGGGTCGAACCGAAGGGAGTCAGGTGAATAGTTGTTCTTTCGAAAAGGGGGGGATTAAATAAAGCAGTTGGGGGTTATTTTTGGTTTTTGATACTGAAAGGTAAATCAATAGTTGATATTACAATTTAAGGAAAGTATTCGGTTTTAGGGGCCTTGTATCATAGTCTGTTTATCATTGACTTCTAATGATCATACTATGTGTTCAAAGATGAATCAAGGCTATTTCTAGCACATGACTTGCCACATCATTTAGAACACTTGTTCTATTTTAGACTAATTCCTCCTTTCGAAGTATCTTAGCCTTATGTGCATCCATTTGATCTTCAGTTACGAGTAACCAAATGGTTTTTAAAAGAGGTCGAACTCCTCAGATAAGCTTTGCCCGTTAAAGCATCCACTCAACCTTGGAAGCTCTAACCGAATATGTGGCACATAAAACAAGTTTTGAACACAGAGAGGCACTAGGTGAAGGGTCTAAAACATTTTATGACACAAGTACACCCCTTCAACCGAATGAAGGGTTTAGCTACGAATATTCGTGGAACAGGACATCATAACTAAGTGCGTTAAAAAGTAAAGGTTTTTGAAAGACAGTAAAGTAAAGTTTTCGAAAGTAAAGACATGAAAGTAAAGTACTTTGAAAGACAGTAAAGTAAAGAAGAGAGTACTTACAAAAACTGTTGAAAGTGCTAAAGCTTCGATTCCAAAGTAAAGTGTTACAAGGATTGTGCTCTCAACCTAGAGAGATAAGTGATTGTGGTGTTTGAGGATGGGATGATGATACAAGGAGGAGGGGAGCTCTATTTATAGGCTTTGAGGAGCCATGAGATCACAACACTTGTCATGAAATGGGAGGAGAAGCCAAAAGCCGCCGGGACACTTGTCTTCTCAACATTGGAGCCGCCGGCCTTGTGAGGAGGAGGAGAGGAGAAGAGAGGGGAGCCGCCCCCCCTTAGGTGTCAATTCGTCACTCAAATCCGTCGGTCCTTATGTGGAAGGAGTGGTTGAGTGTCTGTTTTTGTGATCTTTTACAAAAGCCATTGGTCCTTTCAGCTCCGGACTGACTCTGGTTGCCCTCCGGTTGGACTTGTTTTGAGTGATTCCACGTCCGGTTCTTGAAAGTCAGAATTTGATCGTGACCTGGAATGACTCGTAATTCATTTTCAGCTTTAAAACTCCTCCTTAGCCTGTATTCTCTCTAGACTTCAAAATACCATGTAGATAAATATCGGAACTAATAAGAAAAAGTTAAATAGACAAAGAGTCTAATTTGGTGGGTTTAACTGTGTTTATGATTCATACAATTATGGTCCATCAGATCACCCCACACTTTTAGTTGTTCGTCCCGAACAATGCTTTTTAAGGGCGGAACACAATCTAAGTAAAAACTTCAAATATGAAAGTGAGACTGTGGGACTAGATTTATCCTAATTCATGCATTACTTACTTATTACCAAACTAAACCGTGTAAATACTTAGAAGAAACTTGATACTTGTACCTTTGCGCCGAGATGCAAATTAATTCGGATGTTTTGGGAGATAGCCCTTTTCAGGCTCCTGGACTGCATTCTCGGGATCGACTCGCACTATATGGTTTCCTTGTAGCTTTCTCTAGCACGTGATTCGGTTCGGGTTTCACTGAGTTGAGCATTTTGATTTCTTTTTGGCGAGGGACAGCTTCTGTAGTGAATCGGCCTTTGGCCTTTGGCCTTTGATATTGAGTTGGAGTTTCTTCACTTTTGTTCGGATAAAACCTTCACAATTTTGGCCTTTGGCCTTTGATTAGTCCATTTTCTCAGCCTTTTTGGGAGGTCCAATCGTCACCCGCAAGCATATGGAAATACCTCCCCGCTCTTTCTCATCCTCGCCGTTTCGCGCGGGTCAAGATGAGGGTCGCTCATCTATTTTCCCGGCTACTAGGACTAGAGATAGGACGGTTTGATTCCCGTCCCGCCTCTTGCATAAACGCTGCACGGCGGAGATGACTTCAATCTTCACTGAAACCCGAAGTGCAGCCTCCACTGACTTCGAAAACCATATAGTTAGATTCGATCCTTTGATTGCTTGCCAAGCCTCTCTAGGGCAGTTTATATCAACTCCACATCCCCTGTATATCTCAGCACAAAGGGACAAATGAGAAGTTATATCCTAAGTTTTTAAACAGTTGAACTTTCACAAGGTAAATGCATGAATTTAGATCTATCTTTTTCACATTCTCAAGTTCATATTTTCAAAAAGATAATATTAAGGGAAAAGGAAAAAGAAAAACATGTTAAATAACTATGTACAAATGTGGTTCTCACCCCACACTTTTGAACGAAGGCGTGCCTTTGACAGGTGTCATTGTACATGTGCAAAAATAATATTTCTTTTTCCGACTAGCAAGTGGTAAGTCGGGTCGTATCCACAGAGATCGGTTGAGAATCTGTTTCACTAAGTAAAAACGTAACGATGGGGGGTTTTTGAATGCAAACAATTAAATAACGCAAGTAAGCAAGAATGATCGCTAGAGCAATTGTCACACGAATTCAAGTATCAAATATTAAAGACAGTGCAAGCTAGAACTCTCGACTATGATGTAAGACTAAATCATTAACCTAACCATTTTGATTTCTAATGTTTTACAACTTATAGCTCCCCTCTAGGTTGCACTACAAGTTGTCCTAGGGTGTCAATCCTAGTGGTATATTACTCGTATCCTAGTTTGCTATCCCCGATAGGTTGCTAGTAAACTGTGATAATCGGAATCAAAAAACTAACAGAAGCTCCCCCGCTAGGGTGCCACTCGTTCTAGCACATCAAATCCATAAACAATGCATAGTAATATAACGCAAAACATAAAGATAAATATAGGTCTCAAGTCAAAACATCACAATGTCGAGTTCTAGCCTACACGTATGAGTTTAGCTACTCATTGCAATGGAATACATCATGAAGTTTTATGTGAATAAAATAGAACAAAATTACTAATGGTGAACTCTTCACCAAGCTGCAGCTCAACTCTAACGCTTAAATCCGTGTCTCTTTTTCTCTTCTGAAATTCGAGGTCTGGTCGCCTAGGGTTTCGTCTTTCTTATTCTCCTTTTATACTTTCCGAAATTGCAATTTGGAAATAACGAAATTCGACTGCCAGCTGTCATCCGCGGACGTCTGCTACATTTTCTGTCCGCGCACGTCTCTTGATTTATGGTAATTGTTTAGACGTCCGCGCATTAATTCTTCAGACGTAGGCGGAGGAAATTTGACTGCCAGCTGAATTCCACTTACGTCTCTTGATTTAACGTCCGCGGACGTCTTAACAATTACTGTAATTCTCAAGACGTAAGTGCCCATAATTCTTCAGACGTAAGTGGTCTGCACTGACGAAAATTCCATAGTGCTTCGAACTTCATTTCTTTCCGCGCCAAACATCTTCAAATAGGCTCCTTTTAGCCGGTATTCCTTCCATGGTCTCCGAGTGTACCTGAGAAAGAAAACTACACACAAGTAGTGAAATAATATACAGGTAACACTAAGAGACGGGGTTTTAACATATAAAATAGTCGTACAACTACGACTCATCAGCCTTTCAGCAAGACTTAGTTCAAAAGTCATGCAAATATATACAAGAGAAGGAAATGACATTAAGGAAAAGAGAAGAACTGAACTCCCTTTTACTGTGTCGTGTCGTGGAATGACATGCCTCAGAGCTGGATAATCGAGGGAGTTCGGCTAGGGCCTTGAACTCTCAGCGCCGACCCGGTAATTCTCGGAAGCTACCTGGCTGATCTAATCTTGCTCCAAAAAATCGATTCCTACAAGGGGTCATTCCTTCTATAATAAAAGTGGGTGAGAGCGACTTATGGTAAAAACTAAATGACAGAAAAGAAAATTACTGAAAGTAAGATAGGTGTCGGGTTACCTCCCGACCAGTGCATTTGTTTAACGTCGTTAGCTCGACAAAACCTCATTTAAGAGGGATCTGGGTCCCATGGGTTTGTGAGGTCGAATTTCTTCTCGGTTGCCCTTTTGCTCCGCGAGGGTGAGGCGTCATTGACCATAGCTGCTGGTCCAATGGGTTGTGCTTGCTTGTTACTCCTTCCGGGTTTCCATTCTTTGGGCCCATGTCTTTGCCGCTTCTTCATGTATAGCCGGTTGGTATCTTTGCAGTTTTGGAAGTTTAGTCTTTTGCCAAGCGACCTCAAGCATGCGCCCTTGCTAACCCTCTTCTTCGTGGTAGAGATGATTGGCCGTCCTTGATCCTTACACCTTTTAGGAGGCTCTTCTTGGCTTGTGACGAGTGGGAGCTCCTTCGTTGGCTGTTTTGGCTCATGCTTCTCCTCCAACCCGCCTAGCACTGCTTCATCATCGATCATCTCATCTCTGGTGGCTGTGATCTTTATAGAACATGAAGGGTTATGTAGGGGCTTCTCGGCCATAAGGACAGGGCCTTTCTCGAGCAGCTCTTCATTGAGGACCGGGCCTGCCGTGATTTTCTCGGTCAGTTCGGCAGTGAGGTCCAGGTATGTCTCGGCTGGTTTGGTAGTGAAGTCCGGGAATTCCTCGGGTGCTTCTTTAGTGAGGTCCGGGACTTCATTTGGCTCGTCAAGTAGGGCCGGGACTTCCTCGGGCAGATTGGTGATGAGGACCGGGCCAGATTTGGGAAGTTCTTCTTCGGTCATCCAAGAGTCCTCATCCTTTGTCGGCTCCATGGGCTCCAATATTGGCTCCTTTAGAGTCGCCTCCACAACCATTACTGCCCTTGTACTGATGTCTTCTCTCGGTTTTGTTGCGGGCAAGCTCATAATGGGTGTGGTGTCGGGCTCGTTCTGCACTGAGTCCACTTCCATTGTTGGTGCCTTATCGTCAGTTTGGTGAGGAGTGTTCAAAATGCCAGTTCAAAACAACACTAAAATAGTAGGAAAGTAGCAATGTTTAAATGTCAGATGCGATTAAACTTGAGCTTTGAATCTTCCCTCGGAGTAATACTCGTCAGACTCGTATACTTCCTCATCTGCCTCATCATCGCTGGGATATCTCAGAGCATGCACCAGTTGGTTGATCCTTTTCTTTTAATCCTTCATTGTCTCCACCATCGCCTCCAACTCGTTAACGATCCTTCCTCTCTCCACAACAGTGATTCTTGACCCAACACTAGTCCTCCCCCAGATGACTCGGGAGCATCCTTCTTCTTTAATCCAGGGGCCTTCAGATCATTCACTTTGTCCTTTTAATAGCTTGTGAGCTATCCCTAATTTGCATGGAGCTCTGGAGAGTCTATCTTGGTCGGTCTTCAAATCTGGATGCTGGTTGATGATCAGCTCATACATGAGCGACGGAAAGGCAATTCGGTGAAGGGACTTTGTGGATGTGGCATGGCCAGCAATCTGATTGAACATAATCCATCCTAGGTTGATCCTCTGCCTGTTCCCAATGTGATAAATCAGTTGTCTCATGTCTTTGCTAACCGTCGTCCTATGCGAGGTTGGCTTCTTGTTAATTATAGTAATAAAGAATAGTATAGAGTAGTATGTGGTCAGATCAGCCACTGGGATAGAGGTATCTTCCCAGCATGGGTACGCTTCAGCAGTCAGGCAACTAGCAATTTTGTCATAGTCTTCTTCCTCCTCTACTTTTGCTAGGTCATCCATTGCAAAGAATACGTTTATAATTTCTGGATCAATCACAAGCTTCCTCTGTCTCATGTACACCACTCCATACTCCCCGTCACCTGCGATCCTAAACTGACTTGGTAGGTTTATAACTGCTTCGCTAACCAGCTGCTCATTCAACGGGTTGCACCTTCAGACTTTCCAAAAGAGGTCTGTCTCTTTCAACAGCTTAACTACCTCTTTTCCTTTGTACCTCTTCACTTCAAGTATTCTCTCTGGATAGGTTTTCCTTTTCTAAACTGCCTTCCATCTTCTCGCAGCTTCCTTGCTAACAAACCAAAATCCATCCTTCATAATTCCCATTGGAACACCCTCTGGAACCGACCACGGCGCTCCCCTTTTTCTCTTCTTGGAGGAACTTGCTCCCCCTGTTTTTGTTCTTACACCCGTTTGCACCTTTACTCCAGTATTTTGTTCAATTACTTTATTCTTCAGTTTCTTCTTCTCAGACTTCTTTAATTTAGCCAATGGAACCAAGTCCTGATCAGTCTCCTGAACACCATCATTACAGTCATCTGACTTCTCGAGATCCAGCTTCATGTATCACCACGTCTCCTTTAACTGGCTGTTTCAACTCCTCCGATATACTTGTTTCACCTGAGATCTATTCAAAAACTCTTTCCTTCTTCGAGTTCTCCTCCAGCTTATCAGAGCCTCTATCTTCTTGACCATCAATGTCCTACATTTGCAAATCTTGAACAACTTCATTGATTTCTTTGAATACTTTACTTAGTTCATCATGTTCTTGACTCATATTCTTCCATTGGATCTGATTCTACAAATCTTGACTCATATTCTTCCATTGGATCTGATTCTACAAAGTCATCATGTTCATCTTGCACATGTTCTTGAGATTTGCTCCCAGAACTACTTAGTTTTGAACTTTTTTCTGGTTCCGATCTTGGGTCTGTTTCTACATCCTTATTTGTTTCACCAGTTTGAATTTCTATATCTCCCATGACAGGAGCTTCACTTTCAGACTCGGACGTTACTATCATTCTTCCTCTGACTGCACAAACTATTAAAGCAATTTGCTTCGACGATCCACCCTTATGAGCAACAATCTTATTATGTAGTCCCCTAGGCTTAAACACAAACCCTGTAGCACGGTGCTTCTCCTTTAATCCAAGACCTCCCTTTACTGGTTCCTCACCAGACACAACAACTTTCTCAACTTTCCTACCTTCATCCTTTTTCACCACATCATCGGCTACTACCTCATCAACATATTCAGGCGCTACTACAGTTTCTTCTCCCTTCGTCCCTTCAACAACTACTTCCTTACCCTTATCAACCACTGGTACTTTACCTGTCTCCGTCTTTTTCTCACTCAATTTCTTATTCAAAGAAATAGGAATAGAGATTTGAGATTGAGTAATAGGGATTAACTCTTTGAGCGGTTTTTCCATCATCGAGTGATTTTCCTTCGATACTTTCTTGCTCACTTAAGTTGTTGTTGATTTAGGGTTTTGTCGGGGAGTATTTACCATGTCTTCCTTTGATTTCGTCGATCCTACAACTATAGCCTTCTTGGTCATCTTAGGGTTAGCAGTTCCTGATTTGCCCATAGCTTTCTTTGAAGTCTTCTTGTCGGGGGCTGGGGCATTTGCAGCAGTCGATTTCATTGTTGTGCGAGTGCTCACCATTGTTGATGAATCAAAGCTTCATGGATTCGTTGTACTAGGGTTTCAGAGATTTTGGAAGGAACAAGGAACTGTCGAATATTTTGTTTTCAAATATTTAGACTTCTGGACTTCCCAAAACTGCCTCGCATTTTACTAAAGTCACGCCTCCCTTTTTAGTTCGGTCCAATCAAGTAGTGGTGGTATGTTAGGCTCTGTTCCTCTTTCATACTCATTTTGAACAGTCCCTAGATCACAGTCTGTACGTCGAGTGTCTCCTCTGATACCTATTGAAATCATATTGCTTCTCACGCCCTAAAAGGTTGCAAATCTTTATTAAAAATTTAGAGCTACAGGCGGACTTACACTTACACAATTCTCGTTTGTAATTGCCTAGCCTCTAACACTCTTCTCTTTGATTTGCGATCTCGGCTCCCCTTTTATCCCCTGTGGGTAGGTTCGAGACTCTCTCCCGACCTATGCTAGGACCTCTCCCAAAGTCTTGAAGCCTTCTCGTGAATGTGTGATGTCGTCAGTGGTTGTGTGCAGCGGCAGTTCCATGGAAAGGCCTGATCAGCACACTGAATAGACTGCCTCATTGCCGTTAGTTATCTGGTACAGAAAACTCTCCTGTCGTTGTCTCCTCCTCGGCTTGAGTGTATTTCGAGTATTATCTCTTCAAAAGATGAACTACTGAATAAGAAACTCTTGCCTTGTATTTATAGTACTCGACAGATTTCCTATTCGGTTAAGATACTGCATCTCAAATATTTAGAAATATCTTCCAAAATATTATCCAAGCTTCCAAATCTTCTTGCTGATAATCTTCTGAGTATCTTCCTTGATAATCTTGGCTGCTCGATAATATTAGTGAATATTTGATAATGTTTTCCATAATATTTTCCTTCGATCTTTTAGCCGATTGACTTCAATCTTCAACCGACTCCAATATGCAATATTTGGAAATTCTGTGTTTGGAAACTTCCGTTCTGTGCAGTATACGCGTTCCACTCTTTGGTTGAATAGCTTCTTGACTTCTTCTTGAACACTCTGAAGTCGTTTTCTAAAAGCCATACCACATGGGAACAACAACATGTAAGTTATCTCGCAGGTTACATCAATATCTTATGAAACTGTAAAGTTACATCTTCCATTGCCATATCAAATATACGACACCCACAACCCCACAAAGATTCGAAAACTAATAATTAGGTCATGTTTACAAGTCTTCCTTCCAACATTTATATGGTTCACCATAATCCAGATTTTTGGGTGTTGATCCTTAACCAGAAAGATTTTGGTTGGTGTTTCTAGGGCGTCGTTGACGGAGCCCACCGCACTGTCGTTAAGGTGCGATGTTCTCTGTGCAAAAATAAATTTATATCTCTGATACTCGCGACTTTACTATTTTGGGTAGTAAGTGGTAAGTACGGGTCGAACCCAAGGGAATTAGTGGATAGTTGTTCTTTCGAAAAGGAAAAGTAAATAAAACAGTTGGGGGGTTGGTTTTGGTTTTAGTACTGAAAGATAAAGTGCTGGAACAGTCGATTTCAAGATCAACCGCAAACACACGTTTGATACTGGCCGCACGCTGTGTTTCAAGCATCTTGCGTACCAAAGGTTATGCCGGGATGATGTTGATAAAGTCTGTAGTAAAAGTAAAGTGCAGAAAGTAATTGCTTGATGGACAAGACTTGCGGAAAGTAAGCAGTTGATATGGACTGAAAGTACAGTTGATATGAGACTGAAAGTAAAGTAACAGGTGATATTACAATTAAAGGAAATATTTGGTTTTAGGGGCCTTGTATCATAATCTGTTCATCATTGACCTCTAATGATCATACTATGTGTTCAAAGATGTATCACGGCTATTTCTAGCACATGACTTGCCACATCATTTAGAACACTTGTTCTATTTAGACTAATTCCTCCTTTCGAAGTGTCTTAGCCTTATGTGCATCCATTTGATCTTCAGTTACGATCAACCAAATGGTTTTTTAAAAGAGGTTGAACTCCTCAGATAAGCTTTGCTCATTAAAGCCTCCACTTACCCGAGTATGTTCACGAACCCCACGGAAGAGCTTTGCCCGTTAAAGCATCCACTCAACCTTGGAAGTTCTAACCTAATATGTGGCACATAGAACAAGTTTTGAACACAAAGAGGCATTTAAGAGAAGGGTCTAAAACAATGTATGATACAAGCACTCCACTTCAACCGAATGAAGAGTTTAGCTACGAATATCCATGGAAGAGGACATCATAGCTAAGTGCTTGAAAGTAAAGGTTTTCAAACGAAAGGAAAGTAAAGTTTTTGAAAGTAAAGATAGGAAAGTAAAAGGAGAATACTCGAGAACCGACAGGAGTAAACTCAAGAACAGTAAAAGAAAAGCTTGAGTACTACAAGAACCGTCAAGAGCACTCAAGAACAACTATAAAGCTTTTGATATCAAAGAGAAGTGTTTACATGGATTGTGCTCTCAATCTAGAGAGATAAGTGATTGTGGATTTTAGGATGAGATTGTGGGATGAGATACAAGTGAAGAGGGCATGGGTATTTATAGGCTAAGGGAAGTGTGGGATGTGGAGGAGGATGCAACACTTGGCACAAGATGAGAGGGAGAGCAAGGAGCCGCCGGGTGAGGTGGAGGGGAGGAGAGCCACTGGCTAGGTGGCGCAAGTGGAGAGGAGGAGGGCTTTAGCCGCCGGGCAAGGTGGCAAGGGAGTGGGTGAGAGTGTGTTTTGTGATCTTTTCCAAAAGACATCGGGTCTTTTCAGCTCCGGACTGACTCTGGTTGCCCTTCGGTTGGACTTGTTTTGAGTGATTCCATGTCAGGTTTATGAAAGTTGTACAGTCGGAATCCGATTGTGGCCTGGAGTGTCTTGTAATCCATTTTAAGCTTTAAAACTCCTCCTTAGCTTGTATTCTCTAGACTTCAAAATACCCTGTAGATAAATATCGGAACTAACAAGCAAAAGTTAAATAGACAAAGAGTCTAATTTGGTGGGTTTAACTTTCTTAATGAATCATATAAATATGGTCCATCAGATCACCCCACACTTTTAGTTGTTCATCCCGAACTATGCTTTTTAAAGAGATGCGCACACAATCCAAGTAAAACTTCAAAATAGGAAAGTGAGAATGTGGGACTATATTTATCCTAATTCATGCATTACTTACTTATTACCAAACTAAACCGTGTAAATACTTAAGAAGAAACTTGATACTTGTACCTTCGCGCCGAGATGCAAATTAATTCGGATGTTTCGGGAGATAGCCCTTTTCAGGCTCCTGGACTGCATTCTCGAGAACGACTCGTACTATATGGTTTCCTTGTAGCTTTTTCTAGCACGTGACTTGGTTCGAGTTTCACTGAGTTGAGCACTTTGATTTCTTTTTGGTGAGGGACAGCATCTGAAGTGAATCGGCCTTTGGCCTTTGGCTTTTGATGTTGAATTGGAGTTTCTTCACTTTTGTTTCGGTTAAAACCTTCACAATTTTGGCCTTCGGCCTTTGATTAGCTTCTTCGAGCTTTTGCTTCTTTGTGACTTACTAGTCCATTTTCTCAACCTTTCTTTGGGAGGTCCAATCGTCGCCCGAGAGCATATGGAAATACCTCCCCGCTCTTTCTCATCCTTGCCGTTTCGCGCGGGTCAAGATGAGGGTCGCTCATCTATTTTCACGGCTACTCTGACTAGAGATAGGACGGTTTGAGTCCCGTCCCGCCTCTTACATAAATGCTGTACGGCGGAGATGACTTCAATCTTCACTGAAACCCGAAGTGCAGCCTCCACTGACTTCGAAAACCATATAGTTAGATTCGATCCTTCGAGTGCTTGCCAAACCTCTCTAGGGCATTTTCTATCAACTCCACATCCCCTGTATATCTCAGCACAAAGGGACAAATGAGAAGTTACATTTTAAGTTTGTAAATAGTTGAGATTTCACAAGGTAAATGCAAGAATTTAGATCTATCTTTTTCACAGTCTCAAGTACATATTTTCAAAAAGATAATATTAAGGGAAAAGGAAAAGGAAAAGCATGTTAACTAACTATGTACAAAGTTGGTTCTCACCCCACACTTTTGAACGAAGGCGTGCCTCACAGCACGGATTAGTTCAAAAGTCATGCAAGTAAATATTTACAGAGAAGGAAATGACATTAAGGAAAGGGAAGAACTGTACTCCCTTAGAGGGAGTTCGGCTGGGGCCTTGAACTCTCGGCGCAGGCCCGGTATTTCTCGGAAGCTGCCTGGCTGATCTGATCTTGCTCCAAAATCCGATTCCTACTTTCGCCACAATGGAGTCAAAGTACGCCAAGTACTCATCCAATGTTTCGTCCCGGAATTGCTCAAGATTGAGAATTTTCTCGCGGGTTTCAAGTCGGAGAGATGGAGGGCAAAACTTTTCTAGAAATTTGGTTCGTAGATCCCCATAATTGCCTTCATAAGCAGCACATGAGTAATACCAGTCTATTGCGGAGTTAGTTAAAGAAAATTTAAAGCATTTAAGTTTAAACTCCTCTAGCAATTCATTCTTAGGTCTCATGTGGCTGCATATGGAGTGGAACGTCTGTGTATGCTTCACGGGATCTTCTCTAAGAGCACCTCCGAATTTGGGGAGACAGTTGAGCATTTTAAACATAAGGTTGCTGCCCCCAACTTCCCCAGGTTCTATGTCGTAGTATGAAGACATGGCGAATTATGTAAAAGAACAACTATCAATTCGCTAATTCCCCGGCAACGGCGCCAATTTGACAGAACCGCTCGTCGTCAAAGCGATTGTGCAAATAAATTTATAATAGTCCGCTACTCGCAACTATACTACTGGGTAGTACTTGGTAAGTAGGGGTCGAACCCAAGGGAACCAGGGGAATAATTGTTCTTCGGGGGGATTACGCAGCGTGGGAGCGTGTTTAAGGTCGGTTGGTTGGTTTTAAAGCTACCAGCTATTTTGATTGATTGATTGGTTGGTTGGTTGATTTTAATACTGGAAAGTAAATTACAGTTTATAATTAAAGAGAAATGTTCGGTTTCAGGGGACTTGTATTATATCCTGTTTATCATTGACCTTTAGTGACTCTTCTAAGTATTCAAACGATGAATCGAGGCTAGTTACAGCTCAAGACTTGCAACACCGGTTTAAAACAACACCTGTTCTATTTCAGTCTAGCGCCAATACCCAAAGGTATGCTAGCCTGTGTGCATCCACCTGATCTCACAGTTACGCTCGACCAGATGGGGTTTAGGATGAGTCGAACTCCTCAGATAGCTTTGCTTGTTACAGCTTCCACTACCTGAGTATGATCACGAATTCCCACAGAAGAGCTTTGCTTGTTACAGCATCCACTCAACCTTGGAAACTCTGACTATATATGGCACATAGAACAAGTTTTGAATACTAAGACTAGACACTAAGTTAATAGTCTTAAAACATTTTATAATACAAGCGCGCCCCTTAGACCGAACTACAAGTTTAGCTACTATTTATCGCGCTAAACATTATAACTAAGGAAATAAAACAGTTGAATAAATACTAAGAATTACTTACAACCGTTGAAGCGCCAAGGGAGCTATCCTTTATTTCCAAAGCCAAGATTACAACGTTACAAATATTACAACTTCTAGAGAGAGAAGTGAAAATGAGATTGAGGTGTGTGAAATGAGGAGGAGGAGCTCCTCCTTTTATAGCCCAAAGGGGAGGAGATGGGTGGTGGAGATGGGTGGCAAGTGTTGCATTTTGATTGGAGGAGAAAATCAAGGGAGGAGATGGCCACACATGGAGGAAGCGGAGTGGTGGAGGAGGAGGAAGGTGGTGGTGACATGTGGAGGAGGGGCAAAAGCCGCCGGTCACCACCTCCCAAAGCCACCGGTAGGCGGTGGTGGAAGGGGAGGAGCTCCTCCTTTGGCCACCACTTCTTCAAGTGGTCAGTCATCTTGCCCAAATGTGAGTTTTGTACAGTTTTGTGCAGTCTTTTCACAAAACTGTCAATGTGTTTCTTCCCCGGGCTGTCTTGAGTCCACTCCTGATTCTTCTGATTAATTTGTTATGGTCAATTCAACGTCAGGATCCTTGATATTTCTTCAGTCGGCATATGATCTCGACCTTGGATTGACTCTTGTTATCTTTTCAGCATAAAATCCTCTCCTTAGCGTGTTTTCACTTCAGTCTCTAAAATGCCCTGTGGAAATATATCGGGACTAACACGTAGAAGTTAGATAGACAAACAGTCTAATTTGGTGGGTTTAACTGTGTTTCTAACTCGTATAATTATGGTCCATCAGATTACCCCACACTTTTAGTTGTTCGTCCCGAACAATGCTATTAAAGGGCGTAAGTTCTAAGTTTGGCTTTGGAATATGAAAACTAGACTGTGGTACTCGATCTATCCTAATTCATGCATTGCTTACTTATTACCAAATTAAACTGCGTAAATAAATAGAAGAGACTTAATACTTGTACCTCCGTGCTGAGATGCAAATTATATTGGATGCCTCGGGAGATAGCCCTTTTTAGGCTCCTGGACTGCAATCTTGGGATCGTCTCTTACTATATGGTTTTCTTGTAGCTTTCTCTAGCACATGATTCGATTCGGGTTTCAGTGAGTTGAGCCTTTTTGATTTTCTTCTTTGGCGAGGGACTGCTTTTTTGTTGTGGTGAATCGGCCTTTGGCCTTTGATTTGACTTTTTGAGTGCTTCACTTTTGCTCGGTTAAAACCTTCACAATTTTGGGCCTTTGGCCTCTTTTGATTTTCTTCTTTGAGTTTTTCGCCCTTTTGTGACTGCTAGTCCATTTTCTCAAGCCTTTTTGGGAGGTCCAATCATCGCCCGCAAGCCTATGGAAATACCTCCCCGCTCCTCTTGTCTTTGTCTTTTTGCGCGGGTCAAGATGAGGGTCGCTCATCTATTTTCTCGGCTATTTTGACTAGAGAGAGGACGGTCTGATTCCCGTCCTCGCCTTTGCATAGATGCTTCTTGGCGGAGTTGACTTCAATTATTCACTGAAAACCCGAAGTGCAGCCTCCACTGACTTCGAAAACCATATAGTTTGATATGATCCTTTGATTGCTTGCCAAGCCTCTCTAGGGGCAGTTTATATCAACTCCACATCCTTAGTTATCTCAGCACAAAGGAAAAAATGAGAAGTTACGTTCTAAGTTTTTAGACAGTTGAATTTTCACAAGGTAAATGCATGAATTATGATTTATCTTTTTCACATTCTTAAGTTCATATTTTCAAAAAGATACTATTACTAGAAAAAACAGCAAGCATGTTATTTATGTACATAGGTGGTTCTCACCCCCCACTTTTGAACGAAGGCGTGCCTTAGTTCAAAAGTCATGCAAGCTTAAAACTAAATACTGAATTTAAATGACAGAAATTAAAGTGCGGAAAAGTAAGATAGTGTCAGGTTACCTCCCGACCAGTGCACTTGTTTAACGTCGTTGGCTCGACAGTACCTCGTTGTGGATCACTGGTTTGGGTCCCATGGGTGAGTGAGGTCAAATTTCTTTTTGGCAGCTCTTTTATCCCGCTCAAAGAACTCGTGGAGTGATGGGCTCGGTTTGGTTCTCCATTGGTTCGGCAGGTTCTTCTTTTCATAGCTCCGAGAAGTTGAGGCTTCCTTGACCATAGCTGTTGGTCCATCGAGTCGAGCTCTCTTGCTTCTCCTTCCGGGTTTCCATTCTTTGGGGCCATTCTTTTGCCGCTTCTTCATGTATGGCCGGTTGGCATCTTTGCAGTTTTGGAAGTTCAGTCTTTTGCCAAGCGACCTCAAGCATGCTCCCATGCTAACCCTCTTCTTTGTGGCAGAGATGATTGGCCCTTTTAGAACGAGTGAGTTTTCTGGGCTCGTGGCGAGTGAGTGCTCCAACTTTGGCTCTTCTGGCTCATGTTTTGTCTCCAACTCGCCTAGCACCGTATCATCATGTACGACATCATCTTCGGAGGCCGTAATATGCTTAGAGAAAAAGGGGTCAAGTTGGGGGACTTCCACCACAAGGGCCAGGTCTGTCTCGGGCATTTTGGTAATGAGGACTGGGCCTGATTTGGCCGGTTCTTCTTCGGTTATTTGCGAGTTTTCATCCTTAGTTGGCTCTGTGGGCTCCAATATTGGCTCCTTTAGAGCTGCCTCCACGTCCATTACTGCCCTCGTACTGATGTCTTCTCTCAGCTTTGTTGCGGGCAAGCTCGTAATGGGTGTGGTGTCGGGCTTGTTCTGTACTGAGTCCACTTCCATCGTCGGTACCTTATCTTCAGTTTGGTGTATTGGCCCTTGTTTTGTGCTCTCTGCCAAATTGTCTATGAGTCGCCAGGTTTGAGACATGGTTAACTTCATGATCGAGCCTCCAGCTGCATCGTTAAGTCTTTTCCGCTCAAGTGGCATCATTCCACCGAGAAACCTTTGGATAAGATTGATTCTGGAGAATCCATGGTGCGGGCAGCTCGCCACAATGGAGTCAAAGTACGCCAAGTACTCATCCAATGTTTCGTCCCGAAATTGCTCAAGATTGAGAATTTTCTCGCGGGTTTCAAGTCGGAGAGATGTAGGGCAAAACTTTTCTAGAAATTTGGTTCGTAGATCCCCATAATTGCCTTCATAAGCAGCACATGAGTAATACCAGTCTATTGCGGAGTTAGTTAAAGAAAATTTAAAGCATTTAAGTTTAAACTCCTCTAGCGATTCATTCTTAGGTCTCATGTGGCTGCATATGGAGTGGAACGTCTGTGTATGCTTCACGGGATCTTCTCTAAGAGCACCTCCGAATTTGGGGAGACAGTTGAGCATTTTAAACATAAGGTTGCTTCCCCCAACTTCCCCAGGTTCTATGTCGTAGTATGAAGACATGGCGAATTATGTAAAAGAACAACTATCCATTCGCTAATTCCCCGGCAACGGTGCCAATTTGACAGAACCGCTCGTCGTCAAAGCGATTGTGCAAATAAATTTATAATAGTCCGCTACTCGCAACTATACTACTGCGTAGTACTTGGTAAGTAGGGGTCGAACCCAAGGGAACCAGGGGAATAATTGTTCTTCGGGGGGATTACGCAGCGTGGGAGCGTGTTTAAGGTCGGTTGGTTGGTTTTAAAGCTACCAGCTATTTTGATTGATTGATTGGTTGGTTGGTTGATTTTAATACTGGAAAGTAAATTACAGTTTATAATTAAAGAGAAATGTTCGGTTTCAGGGGACTTGTATTATATCCTGTTTATCATTGACCTTTAGTGACTCTCCTAAGTATTCAAACGATGAATCGAGGCTAGTTACAGCTCAAGACTTGCAACACCGGTTTAAAACAACACCTGTTCTATTTCAGTCTAGCGCCAATACCCAAAGGTATGCTAGCCTGTGTGCATCCACCTGATCTCACAGTTACGCTCGACCAGATGGGGTTTAGGATGAGTCGAACTCCTCAGATAGCTTTGCTTGTTACAGCTTCCACTACCTGAGTATGATCACGAATTCCCACAGAAGAGCTTTGCTTGTTACAGCATCCACTCAACCTTGGAAACTCTGACTATATATGGCACATAGAACAAGTTTTGAATACTAAGACTAGACACTAAGTTAATAGTCTTAAAACATTTTATAATACAAGCGCGCCCCTTAGACCGAACTACAAGTTTAGCTACTATTTATCGCGCTAAACATTATAACTAAGGAAATAAAACAGTTGAATAAATACTAAGAATTACTTACAACCGTTGAAGCGCCAAGGGAGCTATCCTTTATTTCCAAAGCCAAGATTACAACGTTACAAATATTACAACTTCTAGAGAGAGAAGTGAAAATGAGATTGAGGTGTGTGAAATGAGGAGGAGGAGCTCCTCCTTTTATAGCCCAAAGGGGAGGAGATGGGTGGTGGAGATGGGTGGCAAGTGTTGCATTTTGATTGGAGGAGAAAATCAAGGGAGGAGATGGCCACACATGGAGGAAGCGGAGTGGTGGAGGAGGAGGAAGGTGGTGGTGACATGTGGAGGAGGGGCAAAAGCCGCCGGTCACCACCTCCCAAAGCCACCGGTAGGCGGTGGTGGAAGGGGAGGAGCTCCTCCTTTGGCCACCACTTCTTCAAGTGGTCAGTCATCTTGCCCAAATGTGAGTTTTGTACAGTTTTGTGCAGTCTTTTCACAAAACTGTCAATGTGTTTCTTCCCCGGGCTGTCTTGACTCCACTCCTGATTCTTCTGATTAATTTTTTATGGTCAATTCAACGTCAGGATCCTTGATATTTCTTCAGTCGGCATATGATCTCGACCTTGGATTGACTCTTGTTATCTTTTCAGCATAAAATCCTCTCCTTAGCGTGTTTTCACTTCAGTCTCTAAAATGCCCTGTGGAAATATATCGGGACTAACACGTAGAAGTTAGATAGACAAACAGTCTAATTTGGTGGGTTTAACTGTGTTTCTAACTCGTATAATTATGGTCCATCAGATTACCCCACACTTTTAGTTGTTCGTCCCGAACAATGCTATTAAAGGGCGTAAGTTCTAAGTTTGGCTTTGGAATATGAAAACTAGACTGTGGTACTCGATCTATCCTAATTCATGCATTGCTTACTTATTACCAAATTAAACTGCGTAAATAAATAGAAGAGACTTAATACTTGTACCTCCGTGCTGAGATGCAAATTATATTGGATGTCTCGGGAGATAGCCCTTTTTAGGCTCCTGGACTGCAATCTTGGGATCGTCTCTTACTATATGGTTTTCTTGTAGCTTTCTCTAGCACATGATTCGATTCGGGTTTCAGTGAGTTGAGCCTTTTTGATTTTCTTCTTTGGCGAGGGACTGCTTTTTTGTTGTGGTGAATCGGCCTTTGGCCTTTGATTTGACTTTTTGAGTGCTTCACTTTTGCTCGGTTAAAACCTTCACAATTTTGGGCCTTTGGCCTCTTTTGATTTTCTTCTTTGAGTTTTTCGCCCTTTTGTGACTGCTAGTCCATTTTCTCAAGCCCTTTTGGGAGGTCCAATCATCGCCCGCAAGCCTATGGAAATACCTCCCCGCTCCTCTTGTCTTTGTCTTTTTGCGCGGGTCAAGATGAGGGTCGCTCATCTATTTTCTCGGCTATTTTGACTAGAGAGAGGACGGTCTGATTCCCGTCCTCGCCTTTGCATAGATGCTTCTTGGCGGAGTTGACTTCAATTATTCACTGAAAACCCGAAGTGCAGCCTCCACTGACTTCGAAAACCATATAGTTTGATCTGATCCTTTGATTGCTTGCCAAGCCTCTCTAGGGCAGTTTATATCAACTCCACATCCCTAGTTATCTCAGCACAAAGGAAAAAATGAGAAGTTACGTTCTAAGTTTTTAGACAGTTGAATTTTCACAAGGTAAATGCATGAATTATGATTTATCTTTTTCACATTCTTAAGTTCATATTTTCAAAAAGATACTATTACTAGAAAAAACAGCAAGCATGTTATTTATGTACATAGGTGGTTCTCACCCCCCACTTTTGAACGAAGGCGTGCCTTAGTTCAAAAGTCATGCAAGCTTAAAACTAAATACTGAATTTAAATGACAGAAATTAAAGTGCGGAAAAGTAAGATAGTGTCGGGTTACCTCCCGACCAGTGCACTTGTTTAACGTCGTTGGCTCGACAGTACCTCGTTGTTGATCACTGGTTTGGGTCCCATGGGTGAGTGAGGTCAAATTTCTTTTTGGCAGCTCTTTTATCCCGCTCAAAGAACTCGTGGAGTGATGGGCTCGGTTTGGTTCTTTATTGGTTCGGCAGGTTCTTCTTTTCATAGCTCCGAGAAGTTGAGGCTTCCTTGACCATAGCTGTTGGTCCATCGAGTCGAGCTCTCTTGCTTCTCCTTCCGGGTTTCCATTCTTTGGGACCATTCTTTTGCCGCTTCTTCATGTATGGCCGGTTGGCATCTTTGCAGTTTTGGAAGTTCAGTCTTTTGCCAAGCGACCTCAAGCATGCTACCATGCTAACCCTCTTCTTTGTGGCAGAGATGATTGGCCCTTTTAGAACGAGTGAGTTTTCTGGGCTCGTGGCGAGTGAGTGCTCCATCTTTGGCTCTTCTGGCTCATGTTTTGTCTCCAACTCGCCTAGCACCGTATCATCATGTACGACATCATCTTCGGAGGCCGTAATATGCTTAGAGAAAAAGGGGTCAAGTTGGGGGACTTCCACCACAAGGGCCAGGTCTGTCTCGGGCATTTTGATAATGAGGACTGGGCCTGATTTGGCCGGTTCTTCTTCGGTTATTTGCGAGTTTTCATCCTTAGTTGGCTCCGTGGGCTCCAATATTGGCTCCTTTAGAGCTGCCTCCACGTCCATTACTGCCCTCGTACTGATGTCTTCTCTCAGCTTTGTTGCGGGCAAGCTCGTAATGGGTGTGGTGTCGGGCTTGTTCTGTACTGAGTCCACTTCCATCGTCGGTACCTTATCTTCAGTTTGGTGTATTGGCCCTTGTTTTGTGCTCTCTGCCAAATTGTCTATGAGTCGCCAGGTTTGAGACATGGTTAACTTCATGATCGAGCCTCCCGCTGCATCGTTAAGTCTTTTCCGCTCAAGTGGCATCATTCCACCGAGAAACCTTTGGATAAGATTGATTCTGGAGAATCCATGGTGCGGGCAGCTCGCCACAATGGAGTCAAAGTACGCCAAGTACTCATCCAATGTTTCGTCCCGAAATTGCTCAAGATTGAGAATTTTCTCGCGGGTTTCAAGTCGGAGAGATGTAGGGCAAAACTTTTCTAGAAATTTGGTTCGTAGATCCCCATAATTGCCTTCATAAGCAGCACATGAGTAATACCAGTCTATTGCGGAGTTAGTTAAAGAAAATTTAAAGCATTTAAGTTTAAACTCCTCTAGCGATTCATTCTTAGGTCTCATGTGGCTGCATATGGAGTGGAACGTCTGTGTATGCTTCACGGGATCTTCTCTAAGAGCACCTCCGAATTTGGGGAGACAGTTGAGCATTTTAAACATAAGGTTGCTGCCCCCAACTTCCCCAGGTTCTATGTCGTAGTATGAAGACATGGCGAATTATGTAAAAGAACAACTATCCATTCGCTAATTCCCCGGCAACGGCGCCAATTTGACAGAACCGCTCGTCGTCAAAGCGATTGTGCAAATAAATTTATAATAGTCCGCTACTCGCAACTATACTACTGGGTAGTACTTGGTAAGTAGGGGTCGAACCCAAGGGAACCAGGGGAATAATTGTTCTTCGGGGGGATTACGCAGCGTGGGAGCGTGTTTAAGGTCGGTTGGTTGGTTTTAAAGCTACCAGCTATTTTGATTGATTGATTGGTTGGTTGGTTGATTTTAATACTGGAAAGTAAATTACAGTTTATAATTAAAGAGAAATGTTCGGTTTCAGGGGACTTGTATTATATCCTGTTTATCATTGACCTTTAGTGACTCTCCTAAGTATTCAAACGATGAATCGAGGCTAGTTACAGCTCAAGACTTGCAACACCGGTTTAAAACAACACCTGTTCTATTTCAGTCTAGCGCCAATACCCAAAGGTATGCTAGCCTGTGTGCATCCACCTGATCTCACAGTTACGCTCGACCAGATGGGGTTTAGGATGAGTCGAACTCCTCAGATAGCTTTGCTTGTTACAGCTTCCACTACCTGAGTATGATCACGAATTCCCACAGAAGAGCTTTGCTTGTTACAGCATCCACTCAACCTTGGAAACTCTGACTATATATGGCACATAGAACAAGTTTTGAATACTAAGACTAGACACTAAGTTAATAGTCTTAAAACATTTTATAATACAAGCGCGCCCCTTAGACCGAACTACAAGTTTAGCTACTATTTATCGCGCTAAACATTATAACTAAGGAAATAAAACAGTTGAATAAATACTAAGAATTACTTACAACCGTTGAAGCGCCAAGGGAGCTATCCTTTATTTCCAAAGCCAAGATTACAACGTTACAAATATTACAACTTCTAGAGAGAGAAGTGAAAATGAGATTGAGGTGTGTGAAATGAGGAGGAGGAGCTCCTCCTTTTATAGCCCAAAGGGGAGGAGATGGGTGGTGGAGATGGGTGGCAAGTGTTGCATTTTGATTGGAGGAGAAAATCAAGGGAGGAGATGGCCACACATGGAGGAAGCGGAGTGGTGGAGGAGGAGGAAGGTGGTGGTGACATGTGGAGGAGGGGCAAAAGCCGCCGGTCACCACCTCCCAAAGCCACCGGTAGGCGGTGGTGGAAGGGGAGGAGCTCCTCCTTTGGCCACCACTTCTTCAAGTGGTCAGTCATCTTGCCCAAATGTGAGTTTTGTACAGTTTTGTGCAGTCTTTTCACAAAACTGTCAATGTGTTTCTTCCCCGGGCTGTCTTGACTCCACTCCTGATTCTTCTGATTAATTTGTTATGGTCAATTCAACGTCAGGATCCTTGATATTTCTTCAGTCGGCATATGATCTCGACCTTGGATTGACTCTTGTTATCTTTTCAGCATAAAATCCTCTCCTTAGCGTGTTTTCACTTCAGTCTCTAAAATGCCCTGTGGAAATATATCGAGACTAACACGTAGAAGTTAGATAGACAAACAGTCTAATTTGGTGGCTTTAACTGTGTTTCTGACTCGTATAATTATGGTCCATCAGAGTCGTTCTACTTTGGCCCTTCTTCCATCCTTTTTTTAGCCTCTTCATTGATTACATAGTTTTCTGCAATCTGTCTATTGATCAAGGGGAAAAGTTGGGAAGCTTGCATCTTAAGGCTTGGTTTTGTCTCGTCCTGCCCGTCTGTGAGGATTCGGTCTCGGATGGTCTCGGCTGCTTCAGTAATGATAGTCGGGTATGACTCGGGCAGCTTGCCAGTGGTGTTCTGGACTTCCTCCTCTGCTGGCACGGTCTCAAGTTCCCATGAAGGCTTTTCCTCGTTGCTTCTGGTGCTTTCTATATCTGATTCTTCTGATGGCTCGGGAGTTTCTTCTGATGGCTCGGGAGTTTCTTCTGATGGCTCGGAAGTATCTTCTTTATTCGTCTCTGGACCAGCCTCTACTATCTGTATTCCTCTATTAGCTCGGGGCGTTGGCCTTCGTTTTGTGGCTACGGCCAAGTCATCTATGAGGTTCCACATATCTGTCATGGATAAGTTCCTGGCTGATCCTCCCACTGCGTTGTTAATCCTTGTCTGCTCATCAGCCCTAATCCCACAAAGAAATTTTTGAAGAAGAAACACTTCCATGAATCCATGGTGCGGGCAGCGTGAGACGATGGTGTCATAGTACGTGTAGTATTCGTCCAAAGTCTCATCCCGGGATTGTTGAAGGCAGATGATCTTGTCTCGGGTGTCATGTCGTAAGGATGGGGGGGAGAATTCTTTCAGGAATTTAGCGCGAAGGTCCACATAATATTCTGCAGAATTAGCAGTTGATGCGTAATACCATACTGTCGCAAAGTCAGTTAAAGAATGTTCAAAACATTTTAATTGAAACTCTTCTAACGTTTCATTTTCAGGTTTCATGTGACGGCATATATGGTGGAAATGTTGGCAGTGTATTACAGGGTCTTCTCTAACTGTACCTCCAAACTGGAGAAGATGTTGAGTCATCCAAGCATACATAGTGGATAGTGTGATGAAGAAATGAAGAGGGAACGAAAAGAACAACTAATCTGAAGCTAACTCCCCGGCAACGGCGCCAATTTTGACGGAGCCCACCGCACTGTCGTTAAGGTGTGATGTTCTCTGTGCAAAAATAAATTTATATCTCCGATACTCGCGACATTACTATTTTGGGTAGTAAGTGGTAAGTACGGGTCGAACCCAAGGGAATTAGTGGATAGTTGTTCTTTCGAAAAGGAAAAGTAAATAAAACAGTTGGGGGGTTGGTTTTGGTTTTAGTACTGAAAGATAAAGTGCTGGAACAGTAGATTTCAAGATCAACCGCAGACACACGTTTGATACTGGCCGCACGCTGTGTTTCAAGCGTGTTACGTACCAAAGGTTAAGCCGGGCTGATGTTGATAAAGTCTGTAGTAAAAGTAAAGTGCAGAAAGTAATTGCTTGATGGACAAGACTTGCGGAAAGTAAGCAGTTGATATGGACTGAAAGTAAGCAGTTTATATGAGACTGAAAGTAAAGTAACAGGTGATATTACAATTAAAGGAAAGATTCGGTTTTAGGGGCCTTGTATCATAATCTGTTTATCATTGACCTCTAATGATCATACTATGTGTTCAAAGATGTATCACGGCTATTTCTAGCACATGACTTGCCACATCATTTAGAACACTTGTTCTATTTAGACTAATTCCTCCTTTCGAAGTATCTTAGCCTTATGTGCATCCATTTGATCTTCAGTTACGATCAACCAAATGGTTTTTTAAAAGAGGTTGAACTCCTCAGATAAGCTTTGCTCGTTAAAGCCTCCACTTACCCGAGTATGTTCACGAACCCCACGGAAAAGCTTTGCCCGTTAAAGCATCCACACAACCTTGGAAGTTCTAACCTAATATGTGGCACATAGAACAAGTTTTGAACACAAAGAGGCATTTAAGAGAAGGGTCTAAAACATTGTATGATACAAGCACTCCCCTTCAACCGAATGAAGAGTTTAGCTACGAATATCCATGGAAGAGGACATCATAGCTAAGTGCTTGAAAGTAAAGGTTTTCAAAAGACAGGAAAGTAAAGTTTTTGAAAGTAATGACAGGAAAGTAAAAGGAGAATACTCGAGAACCGACAGGAGTAAACTCAAGAACAGTAAAAGAAAAGCTTGAGTACTACAAGAACCGACAAGAGTACTCAAGAACAACTGTAAAGCTTTTGATATCGAAGAGAAGTGTTTACATGGATTGTGCTCTCAGTCTAGAGAGATAAGTGATTGTGAATTTTCGGATGAGATTGTTGGATGAGATACAAGTGAAGAGGGCATGGGTATTTATAGGCTAAGGGATGTGTGGGATGTGGAGGAGGATGCAACACTTGGCACAAGATGAGAGGGAGAGCAAGGAGCCGCCGGGTGAGGTGGAGGGGAGGAGAGCCGTCGGCTAGGTGGCGCAAGGGGAGAGGAGGAGGGCTTTAGCCGCCGGGCAAGGTGGCAAGGGAGTGGGTGAGAGTGTGTTTTGTAATCTTTTCCAAAAGATATCGGGTCTTTTCAGCTCTGGACTGACTCTGGTTGCCCTTCGGTTGGACTTGTTTTGAGTGATTCCATGTCAGGTTTATGAAAGTTGTACAGTCGGAATCCGATTGTGGCCTGGAGTGTCTTGTAATCCATTTTCAGCTTTAAAACTCCTCCTTAGCTTGTATTCTCTCTAGACTTCAAAATACCCTGTAGATAAATATTGGAACTAACAAGCAAAAGTTAAATAGACAAAGAGTCTAATTTGGTGAGTTTAACTGTCTTAATGAATCATATAAATATGGTCCATCAGTCGTCAGTGGAGGGGCTTTCTTTCCGTATGATCGGGGTCCAAAGGTTTGGCTTAGGCCACAACTATGGCATGTTTGAAGCAAAGTTGTATCTCTTAATATAATCGATCATGCAGCATTTCTACTTTGAGCATTCCCCTTCCTATGCTCATACATCTTTCTCCATCGATTGTTAGTTTTACACATCAGGGTTAAGATTAGATGCAAACTTGATGTTTAACGCAAAATACAAATTTGTCAAAAATTACCTATAATTCATCGTCAAAAAACCAAAAGTACGACATCGTATATATCTCCAATTCACCAAATCAAAGGATGTGTTTTGTTTGTATTTTTTATAAAAAAAGGCTGTTAGCACCTGATCATTTTCCTTATACATAAATATATAAGGGTGTTAAGAAAATATGAGAACATTTATTTTATGCAACGGATCGGAGGAGATCACTATCTAAGACATGATAATGTTGAGTCGCCTTACGGTGGATTTCATAATTTCCCTCTGATGTACTTAAAGTCGTTTATAATAAAAGCTCATCCATAAATAAAAAGTGGCATTAGAATTTAACTAACAGAGAAGATTTTTCTCCAGAGCTATTCTTTATGTATATAAGACATTTTTTTATACAAATTTATTTAAGACATGATTGCAGATAAGAGATGATGAAACCATGAAAATTCCGTATATATGTTTGACAGTGTTGAATTACTCAATTATACATGCGATTATAAGGTAAGTCAATATTTTTACTGTTTAATAAAATCAAATTAGTCGATCCGAATTGATAGGCAATTTGAATAACTATGTATAAACCGAACTCTTGGTGTGCTGTAAATACAACACGATCTCTCTCAATCCCTAATTGCATATTTTCTTTCACCAAGACATGAGTAGCGAGGGAGTCACATGCGGCCGGTGTGATAAACACACACGAACGGAGGTCAACTGGAGCACATACAACACCGACGTTGATGATGATGCTGGTCACCTAGCATTCTGTTTCATTAATTTGAAGATCAACTACATCAAATCAATAATCTATGAGAAAAAAATTGATAATATTTTATATTCTTTTGTGGTTGAGATCTTCGCATAACTACTTGTAACTCATCTGTATTTGTTTGTTCAGTATCACCATTAGTGTCACTTATTTATTTTACTTTTGCACCCCTCAAGTGTGATCTTTTTCAACAGAAATTACCAGAGCCCCAGTTTCTGAAAATACATTTAATTGCTACAACCTTTAAATCAACAAATTATGCGTTGATTTTTTCACTATTTTAATTTGATATAATCAACAGAAATATCCGTTGTAAATGACATTAAAATCGACAGATGTGATAAAATCAACATCCATATAATCATCAACATTCCAACTGAATAATTCGTGAAGTTTAATAACATTTCTTATAGAAATAACGTAAAAGCAACGAAATCGGCCATTGATAAACGTGTTTTTCTTGTAGTGGAAGTTGAGTTTGAGTAGACGATGTTGTTCTGCGAGGCGGGCGACTGGAGTTTGAATTCAAGCTTGGACGACAGCTCCGGTGATCCTCCGATCAACGTTTTCTTCATGGTACTAGAGCGGATTTGATCAATCCATGTCTTTGATCAATCCGTGTCTTTGATTGTTGTTTCTTGAACTTGTAGTTCGTTATTTGGTTGAATTTTGCGTTGTTGCAAAATCTGGGATGATTAGGGTTTGTGAGGCGATGGCTGAAAATGCTGCAAAAAATCTCTATCATTTCAATAGCAACGAGATCACAAGTGCTTTGATCGTCAGCGAGATCTTGTTTGGAAGACAGAATTTTGTGTCTTGGGAGAAATCAATGGAGATCGCTTTATCAATGAGATCAAAACTTGAGTTTGTTCTAGGTGAGCATCCTAAGCCTAATGATACTATTTTGCGTGGAAAATGGAAACGATGTAATGATGTGATAATGACTTGGTTGCTTAATTCTTTGTATAAGAAAGTAGTTAGTCACATCTTGTATGCTAAAGATAATGCAAGTGCTTGGCTGACAGAGCCGTCGTTGAGGCACTGCAAAATTTACATTTATAGTTCCACTACTCGTGGCTCACTATTGGATTAGCAAGCGGTAAGTAGGGGTCGAACCCAAGAGAGTCAGTGTGGAATAGTTGTTCTTTGAAAAGAAAGAAAATGAAAGTAAATACAAGTTGGGTTTGAGTGGTTTAGACTGAAAGTAAATGACTGAAAAGTAAATGACTGAATTTAAAGTGCTGAAAGTAAAGACAGAAATGTAAAGTACTGAAAAGTAAAGTGCTTAAAGTAAATGACAGATAAGTAAGGACGAAAGATATTCAGTCTAGGGTCTCTACTTGTGAGACAACCATCATAGACGTCAAATGATCTTACTTTGTGTTCATAAGTGTGGGTTTATTCCTTTTCAAGACTTAAACCCTAAAGTAAGGCCATTTCTAGGACTTACACCGCAATCTACTTCAAAATCAAGACATAGACTTCTAGTTCTAAGTGCAGCCACTTGATCTCTCATTTCTGATCAACCAAGCGACTTAAGGAAGATCAAACTACTCGGCTAAGTTTTGCCCTTTCGATGCATCCACTTAGCCTTGTTGTCTAATCAAGATTGAACCACTCAGCTAAGCTTTGCCCTTTCGATGCATCCACTTAGCCTTGTTGTTCAACCGAATAATGGCACCAAACTAGTTGACACACAAAATAGCATTAAGTTCTAGTCTCAAGATGCATACACAAGTATGAACACCCTTTGACCGAATATGCTTTAGCTACTTGTATTCATGTCAAGGAATACAAGCACCATACTTACGAAAGTAAAGGAAAACAAGAAAAGTAAAGACAAGTACAAGAAAAGTAAAGGTAACCGTGAGTTTTTGTAACCGTGAGCAACAAGAAAAGGAAAGGGAAAGCCGTGGCTTTGACAACCAAGTAAAGGAAAGCTTTAGCTACTTGTATTCATGTCAAGGAATACAAGTAGCCGTGGCTTTGAACAAGGAAATGAAAGGAAAGCTTTTAGCTACTTGTATTCATGTCAAGGAATACAAGTAGCCGTGGCTTTTATGCAAGGAAAGTAAAGGGAGAGGAGCTCCAAATCAAGACAAGTAAAGTAAAGAGTGCTTGCTGGAAAGTAAGAGCTTTGGAGCTCAAGAACAAGTGCAAGAAAGTAAAGGTTTTCAAGAACAAAGTAGAGAGCAAATTGTGTTTGTATTGAAAATGAA
Source organism: Rhodiola kirilowii (assembly GCA_033675215.1). Lineage (NCBI taxonomy): Eukaryota > Viridiplantae > Streptophyta > Magnoliopsida > Saxifragales > Crassulaceae > Rhodiola > Rhodiola kirilowii. The sequence goes on along the minus strand of CM066194.1, from coordinate 29,568,436 downwards.
GAGAAGAGAGTTAAGCTCTCTTCTCTCTAAGGACTTGGGACTTCGAAGCACTAGGACACTTGATTCTAAGGGCATGCCTTCTATTTATAGGCAAGGGAAGACTTGGGGGCTAAGCTTGGGTTTGAAATATCGCAAAAGCACTTCATTTGGATTGGTTTAGCCAAAAGTCACCCCACTCACTTTGGCACTTGCACCTCCTCAAGCAAACCGACTTGGACCTTATTGAAGCCAAAGGCCAGCCACTTGCACTTGTCTTCATCCAAAGGGCAACCGAATTGAAGGAGTGGGAGCCAACCAAAATCCAAAAGCTAACCGAAATGAATAGTAGATGCCAACCGGAATATTGGGACTTTGGTTGGTTCTTGGCCGAAACTTAGTTGGACCCTGGTTGTACTTGGCCGGAGCTTGATCAGAGCTCGATCGGAGTTTGGCTGAAGTTGGCCGGAATCTAGCCAGAATTTTGGTCGGAGGCTCTTGGCTTTTGGACAGCGGATTTGGAATTCTGAGGCAATTCTAAGCCTAATGGTCAAAGTCGTTTTGCCGGAATCTGACCGGGGCCTTGCCTGGCCTCGAATGACCGGAATTTGGCTGATAGGACCCGGACCTTGGGCATTTCTCTGGCATGGGCTGGGTCCACTCGGGCGTTTTGTCTGAGAAGTGAGATCGTCCAAGTTTTTGGGCATTTCAAACAACTTGGTCGAGCCAGATTTGCCAGATTTGCCCGTATGGTCGAGCGACTTGGTTTCGGTGCCTATCAGCGCGTGCGGGACCTTTGGAATTGGGCCAACTGCCAATATGCTCGGGCATTCTCCTTGGTTTTTCGACATTGTCCACCTTATTTGCCATTTTGATCACTTTGCTCGAGGTGGATTCGTCAGATCAGCTCGTTTCCCCGGGCTACTTGAATTTAGTGCCAGACAGTTCGGCTGGTGCGCTGGGCGCGGCCTGGGCGATCATTTCTTCGGACCCGGCTGAAGTTTCTCGGGCCTGGACTGGGACTTCTCGGCCAGAAATGACTTGGCATGATTTTGGGCACAAATCTCCCTTTTTAAGTGTGTTTCCTCTTTAGACTCCAAAATGCCTATAAACACAAAACGACATTAACAAGCATATGTTCGTATCACCAAGTGTCGTTTTTGGTGGGTTTAGTGTACTTGATGAGTTGTATAAATACGTCCCATCATTGGCGCATACTGCATAACAGATAGGGAAAATGACAAATCACGGTACAAACTATGAAAATTGACAATTATGGGCAAATTCAAAATATTTTAATCCAAAAACACTTAACTGGCGGAATATCACTTCGTTAATTTACGAAGTTACCGAAATGAATGAATTGAAAACACCTTTTTGCCCTTAATTGGGAAATTGAGGATTAAAATATATTTAAATTTCCCTTAATTGTCAATTTTCATAGTTCGGACCATAGTTGTTAATGAGTTGTAGTTCATACCCTTTCTTTGTCATCTTTCCTAATAGATATACAAGATCCAATATGTCCAGGAAGTTCTGTGTGAAAAAGGACATTAGCAACATCAAGCAGGATGATCTTGACATAGCCAAAAAAAATTTGAAAACTTTATTGGATTTTGGAATGAATTAGATGTTATGAGTAAGAGAACTGGATATGAAGAAGACAGTTATTGCAATAACTGCAGAACTAGTGTCAAAGAAAGGAAGGAATGGAATCATTGAATTTCTTTTGTGGCTGAATGAAGAATATGCTCACATAAGAAAACATATTCTGGCACTTAGAGAGCTTCACATCCTTGATGTTGTGTATGACATATTGTAAATGATAAAGTAAGCAAAAAGTTCCAAGAATTCCATATGTTGAAGCATATGCTCTAAATATCAGTCAGCAACAATCTCATGGTTTGCCCAAGGGACGAGCAAGGATGAAACCAGGCAAAACTAGAGGCAAGTTCTTCTGGACGTATTGTCAAATGCATGGTCATACTAAGGAGTATTGGTACAACCTGAATGGGTATCCAGCAGAACACAAATTATATAAAGGGAATACAAGAAGCGGTGGAAGAGGTAACGACAATGTGAGAGCTGGCAACATTGTGACCATGGACAACGTGACTAAGTTTGACAGTGGTGAATCCTTTAAAAGTAATATGTCAAATCAGGCACCTCACCTGAGCACTGCTCAAATAAATAAGATCATTGTTATGTTGAGGAAAAACGATTGTGATGGAGTTGAAGATATCACTCATACGACAAGTATTTTCCTTTTCTCAACTAAGGTTGATAATAGTGTTTGTGAATGGGTCATTGACAGTGGAGCTACTGACCATTTCACTTGCAATCTTGATACTTTATTTGACATATATAAAGTGCCTGATAATTGCAATGTGTTACTACCTAATTATGAAACCGCTGGTGTCAAATATGCTGGTAAAGCTACAGTAAATAACCGGCTTGTCTTGCATAATGTCTCATTTCTAATATTTGTCTGCAGTTGAGAAAAGGGCAATGCCGTAGTTGCAAGTAGTCGGCCAACTCAAGTACATTGACATGCCTTATTTCAAATTATGTCGGTTGGAGTTTGGATGGCCTCTATGTATTCACTCAATGTTTTAAGTTAATCACGACAATAGTTGTTGATCGTTATGTATACTCGAGCAATGTTCTTAGTTAATCATTTATATGGATCTGAACGATTCAAAGTGTTTCTATGCATTCTTCATATTCAACATTTAATATCATTCTAGTGTTTGGATATACTTATTATTATATTTATTTCTTTATACTTGACTACAGTGTATAGTGTGATGCAGAAAAAAAAAGAGAAATAGAATGGTTAGATTTTAAGTATTTGAATGAAAAGGTCATTTTCATTTAAAGAACGTACAAGAACAAAACACTAAAACGACGTAACACTGCCTTCGGCTTCATAAAATCATTGCCCTAGAAGCCTGTCTCAATCGACTCACCGTAATTTGGACGAAGTCTCAAACTAACACCATGAATGAATGCACTTTAAGATACTATTGGAGCACAAACATGGCAGGTCGATCAGCTTAGATCTGCATGTTTCTGCTTGTTTATGTATTTTTTTATAGACAAAACGGTGGCGTCACAGTTGCTCTCGATGGCGTTTTATGAAAGCGCAATCTTAGTTTAAGTTCGAGCTTTGGACGACGGCTTTTATCTTTGGGGTCACTTTATAATTTAGTTTTGGTCTGGTTGTAAGAGTGAAATCTAGAGGGTCAATCTGTATTTTTTGCTTTGTATAAAAACGCAGCGTTACGCTGCAGATCAATGAGAGCGAAGAACAAAATTTTCCCTGCCATTGATTCAGGTGTTTTCGTTCGGCTCCAGTGATCCTTTGATTGTCGTTTTCTTCATGGTATCAAAGTAGATTTAATTGATCCGTGTCTCTGCTTGTCGTTCATTGAAAGGCTCGATTTGTTGTTTGCTCAAATTTGTGTTGTTGCAAAATCTTGAAATTGCTAGGGTTCATGTCACTAAGAATGCAGCTGAGGTTATCTACTATTTCAACAGAAATGAGATTACTAATGCGTCGATTGTCAGTGAAATCCTACTTGGAAGACAGAACTTCGTGTCTTGGGAGAAATCGATAGAGATCGCCTTGTCTGTGAGATCAAAACTGGTATTTATTGAACGTAAAAGCCCAAAGCCTACTGATCTAGTTTCGAGTGTTAAATGGAAAAGATGCAATGATGTGATAATAACTTGGTTGATAAACTCTTTATCTAAGAAAGTAGTAAGTCATATATTACATGCTAAAGATGTAGCAAGTGCTTGGCGCATCTTTTATAACTGATACGCATGATCAAATGTATCTAGGCAGTTCTACCTGAAATAGGAAATAAGTAATATCAAGCAAGGTGATCTTGATATCGCAAATATTTTTGAAAAGTTGAATGGATTATGGAAGGAATTGGATGCTATGAGTAAGAGAACTGGTTGTGAGGAGGACAATGAATGTAATGACTACAGAACCTATGTCAAAGAAAGTGAGAAAGATAGGGTGATTGAATTTCTTATGGGATTAAATGAGGAATATGCTCACATAAGAACTCATATTGTAGCACTGAGAGAGCTTCTAAATCTTGATGTTGTATAGGATATGGCTTTAAATGATGAGAGTCAACAAAAAGTTACTTGAATTCCTCAAGTTGAATCATCTGGCTTATATAGTAGTCAGCAAGAATATCATAGCTCATTCAAGGAGCAAACAAGGTTGGCACCAGTCAAATCTAGAGGAAAGTTGTTTTGTACACATTGCCAAATGGCTGGTCACACCAAAGAGTATTACTACAAGCTTAATGGATATCCTCCAAGACATAAGTTGTACAAAGGCAACACAAGAAACGGTGGAAGAGGCAACAATACTGCTAAAGCTGCCAACATTGTTACAATGAGTAATGAGGCTGAAAGTGGTGAATCTTCAAAAGGTACTAAATCTGATCAAACACCTCGGTTGAGCTGCATTCAAATAAATCAGTTAATTACCTTGTTGAAGAAAAATGAATGTGAAGGAGCTAAGGATATCACTCATATGGCATGTGTTTGCCTTCTTTCAACTAAAGTTGATAACAGTATTTGTGAATGGATCATTGACAGTGGGGCTACTGATCATTTCACATGCAATATTGATGTTTTGTTTGACATCTATAAAGTGAAGGAAATTCTCAACAATGTTCAGTCTTCAGATTGTAATTTCTATTGTTCCATATGTCCAATGGAAAAACAAGCAAGACTTATGATGGAGCATATTTATATTATTCATTAAGTACTACTAAACCCACTAATTAAGACATTTGGTCATACGAACAAGTGCTTGTTAATGCCATTTTGTGTATACAGGCGATTTTGGGGTCTAAAGAGGAAACATGCCTAAAAGGGAAGATTTATGCCCAAAAAGCACACCAAGCATTTCTGGCCAGCCAAGGCTCGAGGAAAACCTGCCGAGACCAGCGCCCGAGCCCGATCCGCCTGCGCCCGAGCAAAACTTCAAATCTGGTCACGACCACTTTCCGGCGGCGTTCCAGCAAATCTAGCTCGAGCATTCATCTTAAAATCACTTCAAAATGCTAGAACCATCGCCCAAAAGCTGAGAACGCAATGCCGAGGACTCAAGCCCGGTCAAGGCCAAACAAGGGCAATTTCGGCCGTTTTGGGATTTCGACCATGTTCCGGGCAGAATTTGGCTTAGCATCCTTCTTGAGATCATCTTAGAATGACTTTTTCATTAAGCATACACTCTCCAAAATCCAAGAAGATCCGGCCAAAGCTCCGGTCAGATTCCGGCCATATTCCGGCGAACTCCGGCCATACTTAGGTGAACCTCCGACGAGCCTCCGATCAAACCAATTCCGACCACCACCACGCTCCGGTCATTTCTTGCTCCGGCGATGAATTCCGGCCAAATCCAACAAGTCCAACCAAAGGCAACTAAAGTCTCACCGGAGTTGTGAGGGAACCGATGGCTTTTGAACTAATATCACAATCCACCATCTCCTCCACCTCATGGCCGGCGGCTTTCCATGGGAGAATGACACATGGGCGGCGGCTTTGGGACAGGGCAAGTCATTTGGCACATGGGAAGGGAAGTGAGGTGGCTTTAAGATCTTTTAGGCCAAAGGATATTTCTTTCCCATAGATATTTCTTCTCCAATACTTAGCTCCCAAGTTTCCTAGCCTATAAATAGAGGAGCAAGCCTCATGTAAACACATCCCATTCCTCTTGTTCGAATTCCTTAGAGAGATAGAGAGCTTAACTCTCTTCTCTTCATTTTCAATACACATTTTGTTCTTCACTTGTTCTTGCTTTGTTCTTCATTTTGGAGCTACTTCCATTGCTTTGATCTTGCTTAGGAGCTCCTCTCCTCCACTTGTTGTAGGTACAAAGCCACGGCTTCCTTACTTTTCCTTTACGTTCTTTACTTGTTCTTGCTTTCCTTTGCCTAGTTCCTTTACTTTCCTTTACTTTGTTATTGCTTTGGAGCTCATCTCCCTTTACTTGTTCTTGTTCAAAGCCACGGCTTGCTTGTATTCCTTGACATGAATTCAAGTAGCTAAGACTTATATTCGGTTGAAGGTGTTTCTTATATCATGAATCGTTTCTAGACTCTTTGCTTAATGCTTCTTTGTGTTCAAAACTTGTTCTATGTGCCATATATTAGGTCAGAACATCGTTGGTTGAGTGGAGGCTCGGAAGAGCAAAGCTCTTCCATGGGGTTCGTGAACATACGTGGATAAGTGGAGGCTCGGAAGAGCACAGCTTATCTGTGGAGTTCAACCTCTTTTAAGCACCATTTGGTTGATCAGGAATGATTAATCAAATGGATGCACATATTAGAACAAGAGTTCTATGTCTTGAAAAAGACTAGACGGTGTGGCAAGTCAAGTGCTAGGAATAGCCTTGATACATCTTTGAACATTTAGTGAGATCATTAGAAGTCGATGATGAACGATGATATGATATAAAACCCCTTAACCGAATCCTTTCCTTCCATTAAAATATCAACTGTTTACTTTCTGTACATTTACTTTCTGTCATTTACTTTTACGCACTGTAATTTACTTTCTGTATAAACCATTCAAACCCAACCCCAATCGCACTTTAATTTATGTGTAAGCTTCATTAAAGAACAACTAATCCACCAATTCCCTTGGGTTCGACCCCTACTTACCACTCGCTACCCAGTAGTGAAGTCGCTAGTAGCGGACTTATAAATTTATTTGCACACATTACCTCGCCAAGGCAGTGTTGTCAACTTACATTTCCTGCTAGTACTCACAAGTAAGTTAAACCATTTGAGCTAATACATGTTGATGTTTGGGGCCCTTATTCCACTTGTACTATGTTTGGTTGCAAGTATTTTCTAACTTTGGTGGATTATTCTAGTATAAATACTTGGACTTTCCTGATGAAGCAAAAATCAGAAGTTCCTTCCCTTGTTATGCAGTTCTGTACTATGATTGATACTCAGTTCACCAAGAAACTAAAAAACTTCCGGTCAGATAATGGGTCTGAATTCTTCAATGACACTTTGACAAATTTTTTCAGAAGCAAGGGTTGTCTATAGCAGAGTTCATGTCCATATACACCTCAGCAAAATGGTGTTGTAGAGAGGAAGCACAGACATCTACTTGATATTAATTGCTAGAACTCTCAGATTTCAAGCCAACCTTCCAAAAGTTTTTTGGGGAGATTGTGTGCTCACTGCCACCTATTTGATCAATAGGTCTCCAAGTGCAGTTATTCAGTTCAAAACACCATTTGAAATGCTATATGGCACTACTCCTTCTATTGATCATCTCAGGATATTTGGTTGCTTGTGATGTGTTGGAACTCAGACTCATCACAAGGACAAAATGGATCCTAGGTCCGTTCCTTGTATTTTTCTTGGGTGTCCTTATGGCCTAATGGGATTCAAATTTTTTTGTCTAGATACTCATCAAATTCTAGTGAGCAGAGATGTGGTATTTTTTATGACATTTTTTCTTATAGAGATTTTGGCAAAGACACAAGTACTTAAAACACTGTTCATTTGCCCCAAAATGACATTGTTCCAGTGCCTATTATGCCACAGGTTATTTTTCTGATGATGCTACTTACCATGTTGATGTACCTGAAGTTGACATCCAAGAAAATGAACTTGCTCAAGGTAATGAAGTTGAGGCTGAGCCTGCAATTCCTGAAGCGAATCCTGTGCCCATCAGAAGATCAACCAGACAACACAATCCTCCTCAATGGCAAGCTGACTATATTTGCACCAATATTAAGGTACAGACTTCTCCTCACAAACTCACTAAATTATTGGGTTCATTGAAATGTTCTTCCACACATGCTGCATTTGCAACTCCAGTCTCTCAACTCAAGGAACGAAAGACATATAAATAGGCCAAGAAAGATGAAAAATGGTGTGCAGCCAAGAAAAAGGATATATATATGCTTTGGAGACTAATAATACTTGGGTAATCACTGAACTACCCCCCACCCCCACCCTCAAACAGCCAGTCATTGATTGCAAATGGATTTACAGGACAAGCTCAAGTCAGATGGTACTATAGAGAGAGAGATATAAGGCAAGGTTGGTAGCAAAAGGATTCACTCAAATTGAAGGTACACCAAAACATTTGCTCCAGTTGCCAAAATAACTTCTATCAGGTGTCTTCTTGCTATAGCAGTTGTCAGAATGGCCCGTATATCAATTGGATTTGACAATGCCTTTTTGCATGGTTCCCTTGATGAGGAGGTTTATATGCAACTCCCTACACACTTCTATTCAACTAAAATAGCTACTGGCAAAGTGTGCAAACTGACAAAACATCTATATGGCCTAAAGCAAGCACCAAGACAATAGTTTTCAAAGTTTACGAAAGGTCTTCTCTAATTTAGCTTTGTGCAGAATCTGAATGACTATTCTCTTTTCACCTTACATTCAGGCAATGACTTCATCATTCTGCTGGTGTATGTAAATGATGTGGTCCTGACAGGTACATCCATAGTCCTCATTGAAGCCATTAAAGCATTAATTCATGACAAGTTCAAGATAAAGGACCTAGGCACTCTGAAATACTTTCTTGGTCTTGAAGTAGCAAGAAACTCATCTGATATATTTCTACATCAAAAGAAATATGTTGTTGATTTATTAACTAACAATGGTCTTCTTGACTGCAAACCAGCAAGGACACCACTACCTCTCAAACATCAGTTAAGTCTGTCTGAAGCAGCACCTATTGAAGTTCCCATGGTGCACAGAAAATTAGTTGGCAAACTGATCTACTTGACCATCACTAGGCCTGACTTGGCTCATGTTGTTCACATCCTAAGCTAGTTCTTGAATATCCCTACAGATGATCACTTGAAGGCAGCTCACAGGCTATTAAGATACATCAAAAATGCTCCTGCTGATGGTATCTTTTCTCAGCCTCCTCTAAACTCCAGTTGTCCATCTATTGTGATACTGATTGGGCAGCATGCCCCCAGA